>OY992794.1:8750000-10000000 GCA_963921375.1 Tiliacea citrago | reverse complement strand
CGACCGCTGGCTACCACATAGTACAATTTTGCACCCAGTTGCCAAAATATAGGCAACATGAAAAGAATTTATGACGCACTAATACCCGCAACCTAATTGCAATCCCACGTTACCCAGGTATACGCATTGTGGTCCCAAATGGGCATTAACTCAGCCTAGTTTATGATTATATAATTGTACTGCGGTCGACGGACAGCAGTGCCGGGACCACGCAATATGCCGCGGTGTTGGAGTAATGCATGTGACATTAGGGCGAGATATTGATACATAACACATACCAACACACCTGCATGACTCAAAAGGATAAGCGGAGATGTTCATTCAACTCACATACTGAATTATTACTCCAATTTTTTTAGGAAAACGTATACTTTTACTATGTGAGCACCATGTAGCTGTCATATAATTAATTTATCTGTTATTGCTTCATTTTTAATTTAGTACTATTGTAGTATGTTCTAGGTGCATCGGCTTTACTTATAATAATAATTAATGTACCTTCAAAATGGTCGATTTAGGAAGAATTGCATTTGTCAGTCCTTTCTGTTAGTCTAAAACAAAGGTGTTCAACCCGCGGCCCGCGGTGGCTTCCTTGGCGGCCCGACAATAGCTTTACAAAATTAAATTTATTTATTAGTATTCATGTACAGAAATTAAAATAAAATAGACAGATACTTACACTAACGCGCGAAAACAGTTTAAGAATTGCAGCAACCACTATTGGGGCAGATATTGTGAACTTTATTATAATCATTTCCCGTTTCTAGCCTTGTAAAATGAATACCTGCAATGATTGTTGTTTTTAGGGTTCCGTACCACAAAAGGGAAAACGGAACCCTTATAGGATCACTTCATTGTCCGTCTGTCTGTCTGTCAGTCTGTCAAAACCCTTTTTCTCAGGAACGCTTGGAGGTGTCTAGTTGAAATTAATATAAGATACGTAGTTCTACGTTCCCTTGGAGTTCTTAAAAATCAAGCTTCTAGAAGTCAACGCAAAAAAAATACAGCTATTTATGCGACATATTTTAATACTAGCAAATAAATCAAAACCTGTAGAGTACTTTCCGTTGACCTACAGTCATGAAATTTGGCAAGAATCAAGGTATCACACCACAAGTAAAGGAAAATCGTAATATTATAGTTTTGTCACATAAAAAAAATGCAATTACAAACTTACAATGCTAAGTTTGTATTCGGGATAAATTCATCCCAACTACGGAACCCTTCATAGTGCGTGGTCCGACACGCGCTTGGCCGGTTTTTTTATTACTTACCTACTTTCAAGTAGTAGTATAAGTTTAAAATAGAATTTATATGATCAATTTCCCTTGTGTTGCGGCCCGCCGAACTAAATCAAGGTATTCTCGACCCTTGACTTCAAAAAGGTTTAAGACCAGGGGGGTTTAAAACATGAAAAAACACACGGCTAAAGCCATCGACTCATTACAGTGTCGTGTTGTGTCGTGACGCGGGATATACCAATCAAACGAATCTGTTCAGGACTACGACAAATCACAATGAATTTTGATTGGCTAACACTGCGTCACGACACGACACAGCACAGTAGTGTGAATCCGGCTTAAGCTCTTCTCATAAAACTCGTTTCTCCACAAGAGAAGAAGACAGTATGCAAACTTTCGAGAATTTCAACATCAAGGCTCGATTCTGATGGAACTTGATAAGGCTGTCGGCACCACACGCTATATAACGCTCCACAAAGCCGATACAATACCGCCCTATTGTCAACTGGAAGCGGTTTTGGTAGCTTTTGAATTGGGTTTACTAAAGCTGAATTTGAAACTAACTCAATGTTCTATGGAAAAGGCTTCATTGGGGGACATATGATAATTGAAATCGGAATATTAACACGGTTATAATGGCGACGGTAAACTAAATAGGACCTGTTGACTAATTGAATTAAATAAAATTATCAATTTATTTATTTTCTCACCACAATAAACATACAGACATTATTAGCATAAAGGTACATGAAAAGGCTTACATTTACTGTGGGAGACTGGTGCCTAAGCTAGGCTTTAAGGGCCTGTTTTTCATCAATAGTACCACTGTGTCGTGACGATATTTTTATCGTTTGACAACTGTCGTATCTATCTGCGACAAAAAATGACAAATCACACTGTAAAGTTGTGTAATATTAACATGTACTACAATTCTCTGTATGAGTAAATAAATATTATTATTATAAATTAATCGCGGAAACCGGTTAATCGTTTCGTGGTATATGTGAACAGCTTCTTTTAATTAATTATACAAGTTGCGACACTTTAAACAAAACGACTATCTGTCTGTCGTCACGGAATGGCTTTGAATGAATGGATACAAAATATATATACAACTTTATTCATTTTCTTATTAATAAATTTGCTTTTCTCAACAGTCTGTCTATTTTCCTCCTTTTTCTTGATAAGGAGGAAAACTTTCTTTACATTGCCGATAGCCATGATAAAAAAATATTTGTTGCAAACTAATTAATAGTTTTAATAACTCCCTTTTTAGTTCGCCCTGCAAAGTTATATAGGTAGACGAGCCAAGATGGAGTGATTATTCTTTTGAGATATTTCTTCCTTTAGAGCCTTAGAAGTTTTAATTTTCAACTCCACCATTATTGGATTTACTAATTGGTATTGTTATAATTAAATCTGTCTTCAACATTTTTTCTTATAGCTTTTTCACCGGATTGCTCTTAGAATTATATTTTTTTAGGAATGCCTAGCAACCATAATAGTCATGAAAATAATATGGCTTGCAAACTACTAAAACACTGCCGCACATAGCCATCACTTAAAAAAAACCTTTTTTTTAACTTAGTTTACGAGGGTTTGTGGGTGATAGTAAGCTCAATAAGTAATTTAAATAACATTTTTTTTTTTCACAAAACTTAATCTTTTTCAATAAGTATATATAAAAGTAAACAGACTTGAGTAAAATTACAGAAAGATAGGATACAAAAGGTAGGTAGTGAGGTCGAAAGTCCATTAAGAATAGGTACCCTGCCCCCCAAACTAGGAAAATCCTGTATCTTATCGTATTAATACCATAGAATCTGCAAGTAAACGAACCAGATATTCATATTTATACCAGCACCCGTATAAACTTATAATTCAATATCCAGAGTTCGTATCCTGCCGTATATCCATAAAGTTAGCACGTTCAATGCGGCAACAGATATACCAAGCTTGCCAAGTGTGCGGCATGATCTCCATGTTTCAACTTTACCAAGGTGCGTCATGAGCATTATTTGCCGACATCATCAGAATGGGATCCCTTCTTTTCGCATAATGTTCTTTGTCCTAATATACTTCGGCATAACGATTTTGGCACAATTTGTTTTGGCATAATAATACTTCGGCATAATTTTTTTAGACATACATTTTATGTTGGCATAATCATCTTAAAGACTAATTTGTTTTGGCATAAATTTGATTTGCATAACGTTAGTAGGCCTAATGACTATTAGCATAACGTTAGTAGGCCTAATGACTATTAGCATAACGTTAGTAGGCCTAATGACTATTAGCATAACGTTAGTAGGCCTAATGACTATTAGCATAATAATATTTAGGCATAACAAAAGTTAGTGACAGAACCGAATTGCTGCAAAACTGACTCCACGTAGTCTTGTTTGTCCTACCCCTAGAGTGTAATTTAAAATCGCGTAGGCGCGTGGGGCCGCCGGAGGCCCGCAGCGCCGGAGCCGTGACAGAAACCCTGCCTGCTGCATGCTGCATGTTTGCTTGCATGCTTGCTTGTTTGCTGCATGCTTGCTTGCATGCTTGCTTGCATGCTGTATGCTTGCTTGCATGCTGTATGTTTGCTTGCTTCAAATTTCTGTTCTACCTACAATATCAAGGGCCTACAAATTTCATTAGAGCAATATTGTATAAACGTGTATAGTGTCTAATATTCTAGGTGTTAATAATTATTTCATTGTTATACCTATAAAAATATGTTTTAATATCATTATGCGTAAATAAATTTATGCTTTAGGATATTATGCTTAAAAAAGTTATGCTTTAGAACTTTATGCTTAATAAATTTATGCTTTAGAATATTATGCTTAATCATTATTATGGTTAGAGAAATTATGCTTAAAAAAATTATGCGTAAGCTGTTATGCGTATTTATTTTATGCGAAAATATAATTATGCCAAACAAAATTATGCTAAGTTATATTAGGTATAGTAGGTAAAATTTTATGCAAATGGATAGGGAACCCATCAGAATCACCATCTTTTAAAGGTTGAATATTTTAACGAAATTTAAGGATATATTCACAGTTTTTTTTTTAAACGTGGCTAATATATTGTAGCTTATGCCACATAAACAGCACTGAGTTCTTTTAAATATTTATAAGAAATTAATGGACAAATGTGAGGTCATAATTTCATGAGAAACATTTTTCCATCCCGCGCTACATTGATAAAGTATATTTGCGGTAACAGATATTAAATATAAACACCGATATAAAAAAGAAACCGGCCAAGTGCGAGTCAGACTCGCGCACGAAGGGTTCCGTACCATTATCTACAAAAACCGGCCAAGTGCGAGTCGGACTCGCGCACGTAGGGTTCCGTACCATTATCTATAAAAATAGCCAAAAAATCACGTTTGTTGTATGGGAACATGGGTTATATGGCCCTTAAATATTTATTTTATTTTAATTTAATTATTTAATTTTAAAGTCAATATAAAACTAAATATTCTGTGAATATTTCAAGCGTCTACCTGTTGCCGTTATCAATATCGAGCAAAAAATCCCATTTCTTGTATTGGAGCCCCCTTAAATATTTATTTTAATCTGTTTTTTAGTACTTGTTGTTATAGCGGCAACAGAAATGCATAATCTGTGAAAATTTCAAATGTAACTATCACGGCTCATGAGATACAGCCTGGTGACAGACGGACAGACAGACAGACAGACAGACGGACAGACAGACAGACAGACAGATAGACAGACGGCGGAGCCTTAGTAATAGGGTTCCCGTTTTACCCTTTGGGTACGGAACCCTAAAAATCAACTGGATTTAATAACGTTTCGGTGACAGTAGGAAGTCTTTGTCTCTGACTTCATTTGAACTAATAGGAAATATTTACTATTTTAAATCCTTAAACGTAAAATAGTATCTAATATGTAGATATCGTTTCCTACAAATAATAATTACACTTCACATCTTCTGATGAAGATGAAAAGCTTTAAATTAAAATCATTCCCGATCTTATTGTTTTCGTAACTAACTTGTTGACATTATAGGTACAGCACTAAGCAATACAGAGCGCCCAACGCGACCATCACTCAGTGCGGCATGAGATGTTTGCCCGTATCAATATACTTCTCATGCCGCTCATAAAGGAAAATATTATAGTTATGTGCATGAACATTATTTTGCTATTCAATTTTTTTAACAAAATAAGTTATTTTTATGCCTATGTCCAGCAGTGGACGTCTTTTGGCTGAAATGATGATGAAGTTATTTTTCAAAATATATCCACGTTCATAAATTTGTCTCTTTTGTACTCGTAGAATATCTTATAAAAAACCCCGCCGCATCACGGCGAGAAACTACGATTTTAGGCATCGCACGCTGATAAAGTCAAGTATGGCCCTATACTGTTCATGTTAATATATGAGTGAATTAATCCATTAGAAGGGAAGCACCTGATGCGTGGTATCCACAACTTCCGTGTGTAGACTCCCGAGAAGTAATTTAGTGATGAATTATGCAAGCCAGACTGCACATTAAACCCCACGTCCGTGGTAACAATTTAACATTGGCAGCGCCTGTATGTCGTACCAGGAAGGTTGTTTTTTGAATAGAATATTATTTATTTGCAAGAATACAAGTATCATAGGTTGACAATCAAAATATATAGTTCTCCGTTATATTCTACACCAGGTGCAAATCTTAATTAAATGTTTAAACAATAACAAAAACATTAAAAAAAGTAACAGAGACATAAAATAAATTTTCGAATCGCAATGATTATCACTGAAGTGTGGTTGGCTGTACAGTACGCAGCAAGTGAGGGTATGAACTAGCGCGTAGCTCCATTGCCTACGGGTTACGCTATGCGCCTGCGCCGTAACGCCTCGGCTGCTACGACCGCGCGGAAATGCAAAAGTGAGTTTGTTTGTTACGCTTTCACACTAAAACGGATAAACGGATTTGGATGAAATTTGGCACATGGGTAGACCATGACCTGGAGAAGGAGATAAGCTACTTTTCATCCTGGATCGTAGAAGTAGTCACGGGCAACAGTAAATAAATAAAATCATTTTTGTTTAACAACCTTTTTCTTTTTTGGGTGGGAAATTATAAAATAACTTCTCCCGCTCTGGTCGGAGCGGAAGGCCGTGTCAGACTTTTTCAGACTAAATACCACCTGTGTTCCTTCCGTTGCCTGTGTGCCAGGGCCACGATATCCCTTTCGGACAAACTCGCAACCCTGGCAGGCATTGGCCCTAACGGACCCCGTCAGTTGACGCTGACATCTTTTTGAGGTTAGCGTGGAACACAATGCGCGTCGACCCGGGCCTAGTCCTTATCGGATGGCGAGCTACCCATCGCTCACCGTCCGCAAGCCCTAAGGTTTCGGTGTGGTGCCAGACGTAAAGAATAGCACCATTCTATTTCTTCCCGTGGGTGTCGTAAAATTCGACTAGGGGACATAGGCATTTTAACACTCTATTGCGATCGCCAACCCGCCTGCCAAGCGAGATGATTATGGCAACCCCCCCTTTTGGGGGAGGCTTATGTCAAGCAGTGGATGTCTTTCGGCTGAATGATGGACCTAAGGCTTAACCAAAATTAATGCTGTAATCAGTCATAAATGTTGATTTAAAACTAGATTTCAGTAGACATTAACAATATGAAGTCCTGAGTTCGGTTACGACGTTGGGCAGTGTTATTGGGTTTTTTCCGTCAGGGATTTCACAGTAGCAGCTCGCAGTCTGGATTTGTGCCAGTTGATGGCAATAGTATCGCCCCCTAATTCAAAGGACTTAATAATAACTGGAGAAATGTAGGTGTAAACTATAGGTACTGCATAACCCTTCGGGGATTACAAGACATTTATGTATGTTTTGTATTTATTACTAAAGAAATCGATCACTTTCTAATAGAGATTCTTCCTTAACTTCTAAAATACGACCCAGTTTCTTGTATTTTGTCATTAGAAAACTCTGCGGCTCGATTGTTGGTTCCCATTACACAGAATTAAAAAAATTCCCGGTAGATCTCACAGGAATTGCCCATACTGTTTAAAAAACGCTAGTTCTTTCTTTTATGTAAATTTTTTCAACACAAACTTTGATCGTTTTGTCTGTAGCACCGTGGAGACTTCGTGGTCTAGTTCAGTAAGTAGGTAATTATACTAGCACGATACGTTTTTTACGAGGTAAGCTGAGTCGCTAAACCTCTAGGTAATCGTATGGATATCTTACCGAAGGAAAATGTGATGGCCTGGGGGTCTACTCCGAAGATAAATTCGAAGTACCGGCCGAATGTTCGACCAACCCCTGACTACGGCTTACTATGGCTGACTAAGGCGAGAAAAAAAATATGACAGTCAAAGAGATAAGTTAAAGTCAAAAATGGGACTTGAAGTCGAGTAAGGACTCAAAGTCAAAACAGGAAACTTTGGAAGTCAACAAACGGCATTCGTTAGTCTCATCTGACGGCGCCCGTTCACGAACATGACGCGTGGATCAGCACCATCCAGCTCAACCATTTTGTAGGGACCCTGAAATTATTATATTAATCTGAAATCGCCAACACGCAAAGACCTAGTGGTGATTAATGCATGTGCTTTTTCAATATGAGAAGAAGACTTTTATCCTACACTAAGAAATACTGTAACAAAACATAATATGAAACCACACCTGAAATCCTGGAAGGACTAGCCAGAGGTGCATAACACAAATTTTACTAACTCTTTAGTTATTTTTCACTAGAAGTGAATGATAGTTTACTATTAAATGATTTAAGAGACCAGTATTTACTTTCAGTCATCTAAAATAACATAACATCATCATCATTTAAGCCGAAAGACGTCCACTGCTGGACTTAGGCCTTAGAGGAGTGGGGTTGCCATAATCGCCACGCTTGGCAGGCGGGTTGGCGACCGCAGTACGGTGTTAAATGCATAGCGACCGCAGCTGCCCATACTCTAGTAAGTCCCTTAGTCGTCTTTTACGACACCCACGGGAAGAAATAGGGTAGTGCTTTTTTTTTTTTTGGGTGGGAAATTATCAAATACCTTCACCCGCTATGGGCGGAGCGGGAGGGCGTGTCAGACTGTTACTGACTAAAACCCACCCGTGTTCCTTCCGTTAAGGGATATCGTTCACGATATCCCTTTCGAACAAACTCGCAACCCTGGCAGGCATTGGTCCTACTGGACCCCGTCAGTTGGTGCTGACATCTCTTTGAGGCGCGCGTGGAACACAACGCGCCGTCGACCCGGGCCTGGTCCTTATCGGACGGCGAGCTACCCATCGCTCACCGTCCGCAGGCCCACGCCCACGGTGGCCGGAAATCGGCTAGCGACTCCCGACGCCCGGGGCGTCTCCTGCGGCGACTAAGGGCGCGAGGGCGCGAATCTTGCCTCACCCTCACGCGTTCCGCCTCCTCCTTTGCGAGCATTACTGCTTCGCAGAAGGAGGTGACGGCCTCCCATGCACTCTCGCTCCGAACCATGGCCTGAAACAGGCCCGGACGCGAGAGATCGCCGCCGCCGATCGCCTCCGTGAGGACACGGCGGTGCTCCGCCCAAGCCGGGCAGACCTCCACCGTATGCTCCACCGTGTCCTCCGGGCGCTCCACACAGTGGTGACACCCGGGCGTTTCCTCCCGCTTTATCCTGAACAGGAACCTCCCGAAACAACCGTGTCCGGTGAGGACCTGTGTCAGGCGGAATGTGAGGATGCCGTGGCGCCTCTCTAGCCACTCCTCAAAAAGGGGACTCATCACCACAATTGTGGCGTGCTATTCTTAGTGCTATTCTTTACGTTCGGCACCACTATTCGGAACGTAACAACAATATTCAAATTCAAATTCTTTATTGCGAACTAAGTGTACAGGATTTTGTAGATGTTAACAATAGGTAGGTTCTAGAACTTAGTTGCTTGTTAAGGCATTGCAATTTAAATGGTTATAAAATATAAGAAGAAAAAAAAATTACATACTCAATATTACAGTTATACAGACTTATTATTATATTATATTAATTATCATTATTTATATATTTTATATTATCATTATATTAATTAAACACAAACAAACAATAATAACACAACAACAACAACATAATAATAATAACATAACCAGCCTATAATGTTCCCACTGCTGGGACTCATAGGCATGAGTCCTCTCGGTGAGAGGGGCTGTACTGTAACCCACCACGCGAGCCCAGTGCGGGTTAGTAGATGTAAAAAACAAACAAAAAAACTTATACAAAACACGTCGTCGAACTTTTGGTCAGTCATCTAATGAAGAATAATTATTAATTCAATGAATAAAATGTCTAATTGAAATACTTTCGATTTAATTTTTTTTGAATTAGGACCCTGTCAGTCGAAATAGCAGTTTAAAAAGATTTCATTTTTGTAGGTGGTGGGGTCTAATTGGTTTTTGGGTGACTGCTCTGAGTGTGAAAACTGTGACTACATTGTTGTATTGGGTACCTGTAAAAACAAATGTAAGTGTTAATCAATCAAATCATTTATCAAATAAATGCGTGTTTTTTTTTGATATTTATCTTTAATAGTTAATAAATAACCAGTATAGTATACCGATATTGGCAGTTATGTCTCATATAATAGGGAAGAGCTTAATGCCAAATAGGTACAAATCCAGACTTTGGGCAGCTACTGAAAAATTCCTATTTAAAAAAAAGATCCTACGAGTAATCGTATAACGTAATTCAATGTTTAACGTAAAGTAAGTAAGAAAGAATGAAAAATTGGTTTATTAAGTAGTAAAGTTTATTCGAGCTGTGACGAGGCTCTTGCCAGAAATTCCGCTGTATTCAGATCATGTGTAGAGTGCCGTACTCGTACCTCAACAACACAGGATCGGGCGGACGTAGGTAGGTACTGTTCACGGATAGGGATGTCAACCACTCAACGGCTCGGAACCTAATCTGATCTGCACTGTATCGCTAACAGTTTGAATTTCCCATGTGTTGGATTGATAAGCTACTTAGGTTCTGCTTTGTTACGGATACCAACCGTAACAGAACTGTATCGTAAGATAAAATTTGACGGGACTATTTATAAAAACTATTGGTCGCCCACTGGTCGAAAATTGACCCCTCTACTTGCAATCTAGGTATAGTTCTTTCAAATTCCATGCTATTATAAAGTACTTACTAATTCTATGCTATTATAAGTACTTACTTATTCCATGCTCAAGCTGCCACTTCTGCCACCAAGTTTCTCCTGTATATAGTCTAGTTTAGTCTTCTGTATCTTCAAGTCATGAGGCCCTGGTACTACGTGTGTGTGCCAAACGCATGGTAGTGTGTGTGTGTTTTTTTTCTAATGCATATTATATAAAAATATTAGCTTTCTGCCCTCCTTCTCCATATAAACTTTAACTGTGCCAAATTTCATACTCCTCCGTCAGCGTAATTTACGTAAAAAGAGGTACAAAGTTTTCGCTTCGCTTCACGTATAATGATAACATCTTATCTGACTACGTCCATTATAAGCAAATAATAGTTATTTATGCAACTGTTATATAATAAGGGGTATTAAAACACGAAAGTATCACATGAGTGTTTTAATACCTAATTATGTACAGTTGCATACAAGACTTTATCTACACCCATGTTATGAATCCTCTATAAAACGTTCTGAAACCATAGGGTGTTGTACAGTGTTGTAAGAACTATATGTAAATTCATGGAAAGTTTAATTGCTGAGTATCTAATACCTACAAACAAACTATGTATAGGTAATAATAGTATTATTTATTGTAATAATTATTTACATTTTGGATCGAACAATTATTGAAATGCACTTGAATATTTGCACCTTGTTGAATGTTGGCAGATCCTGATGAACTCGGAATATTTATATTCACCACTTCATTATTTTTATTTTCTATCGAATTTGAAATTTGATTCGACACGTGGATTTTGTTGGCTATAGAGTCATCAATGTAGCCTTCAGCCACAGATGTCGACTTCCATCCACCGTGCCGTTTTAAACTTGTTATGTCTCCTCAGGCATCAACTAATAATGTGGCAGATGTTTTTGCGAAAGCAATGCCCTGTATACAACTCAGGATTGGGAAGTTGTAAATAGTAAGCAATTGTTTTGGCTAAATTGCTAAATGTGTTTAAGCCGATCCTCTGCGATATACATTTTCCAGATCTGTATTGTAAAAAAACCCGGCCAAGTGCGTGTCGGACCACGCACAATGAAGGGTTCCGTAGTTAGGATGCATTTATCCCTAAAACAAAACTTAACATTGTACTTGAAAAACATGTTCTCCCATACATCGATATACGCCACGGTCAATTTTCCAAATGAAAATTTAAGTTTGTAATCGCATAAAATGTTTTTTTTATGTGATAAAACTACAAATTAACAATTTTCGGACTTTTTCCTTTACTTGTGCTGTGAGACCTTGCTTCTGCCCAAATTTCATGATTCTAGGTCAACGGGAAGTACCCGTAGTAGTTTTGATTTATTTGCGAGTATCGAAATATGTCGCAATAATGTCGCTTATATTGCCGTATTTTTTTATTGCGTTGACTTGAAAGCTTGATTTTTTTAGAGCTTCAAGGGACCATAGACTTACGTATTTGATATTAATTTCAACTTGATACCTCTACGTGTTCCTGAGAAAAATGGTCTTGACAGACTGACAGACAGACGGACGGACAACGAAGTGATCCTATACGGGTTCCGTTTTTCCTTTTGAGGTACGGAACCCTAAAAATACGGATTGCTGCAGGGATCCTGACGCAGTGCTATATATTTTTTGCAAAGTTCTATATATTTGCCTGTAATAGTAAATGTGCGGTTTATTTTGGTTTTTGTATTATTTATAATGACTGAAATTATAGCTTCTTTTATCTGTACGTCGGTATATAACAAAGCGTATAAATCCTTGACGGCGGCATGCGCCCATGGTTCCGAATATTAGCGCAGTCTGTAACAATAACAAGAACAATTTATGATATTGTAATTTATTCATCGTATTACAAAGACAATAAGATTATAACATAATAAGTGAAGTAAATAACTATCATAGCTTTACGTAATACTACGCATACTTAACATTGATCAGGCGCTTCGCTTAAAAACCTATTTATTTAATTAGCTAAAAGCGTTTTCGATTTCTTCCATGTATAGCCTTCTGCTTTACGTTTTAACAAGGCAATTAATTTTGAATATTTCGAGATATCCACGTTGTGATTAATACTCGGCGTACTTTTGAGCATTGAATAGAAAGTCCATAGGGATGAAGATTTGAATTTTTCTGATAATTCTTGAAAATACACTAATAGCACATCTTCAGAAAATGATGTACTACTCTTTGATATTTTCCAATTTATGAAAGCTTGGTACGCCTTTTCATATTGTTTTCTCGACTTTTCTGGTAATAATTGGTTAGAAATGTACTTTGCTGCATTAGAAATATCTGGTGGTGTGTTGTCAAAGCTTGTATCACTCATTTTTGTAAATCACAAAGTACTTAAAAAAAAAATTGCAATATTAATATTGAACACAAATGGCGGGATACGACGTTAATTCGAATAACCAAAAAGTTTTGTTTTTAATTAAGGCGCTGTGGTAGTGAAACGCATGGGCATGACAATGTTCTTTTTTTGAAAAGGAGATGCATAATGAAATTCAGAACAACATTATAACTCCCGTTTGGATGCTATTATCGTTACTATGACACTGGGTGTTTTAATGTTGGCAATAAGCTGACTGTTTCAGAAACTTTTATAGAGGATTTATAGCATGGGCGTAGATAAAATATTTTATATTTCTGTTTACCTATATATTATCTACTGCAACCGCCAAACGAAAAGTTTCAGTAACTTTCCAATGCATTTGCATTTCCCCACACATCGCAACAAATGTGAACATGTAGGCAAAACGCAGTCGATTTCTTCACAGTTGCAAAATGTGAAATCCATCCTAAAGTGATTGCTTTTAATTTCAGCAGCAGTATATGGTACTTTTTTATTAGATAAATTTGATTAAGTTATTTTCGTTTTTTATTTAAAGAGTGATTCAAATAGTTTAGGAGAAGTTGCTATTTCCTTTGATTTTGTTTTTTTATTGTAATTTAAATTTGGTTTTGGAATTGATTTTAATTAAGATTTTAATTTTAATTTTTATATCTTTTATGTTTTAATTTTTTTACTAACACATTTTTCCGAATTAAAATATTTGAATTTAAATTTCTCAACGGTTACGATGGGATTGACATCATCGCATAAGTGTACAAAAATCCTTTATTTTTTTGTAAATTAATGTTTAAGTTTCGACACTAGGTCTGTAGGTATGGGTAGCCAATTCTTAAATTTTCTCATACATAAAGCAAAAAGCTTTTTTTAATTTAATCACAAATAGCAATTTTCAATGTGTTGTCTTAAAAATAACCGTAACTTTTTTAATAAGCATCCTCTAATGGTTTCGGGTCTCCCATTTTGAGGGTAGACGGCATGCAATATTGTAGTTAACATCCATATTTGTAGCCAACTTGCTACCATTATGTCAAATAGTTATTGCATTCCCGGGTACCCGTGCTCATATTGCGGAATAAGTACTTTTCGGGTCTACAATATATTCGTATGACACAATAATAAGATAAGATAAGATAAGACTATTGCTTCTTACCTTGCTTATTTTGAAAACAGCCCTCGAAACTGTTGAACTTTTTTTAAACGAGTTTTTGTAAATAGAATCCAGTAGAGTTTTTGTTCTAGAGTCCTTTCGCAGTTATTTTAAATCTGAGTTTGCATCACTGTCAAAATAAAAGTGATCCTTATTATCACTGTCATAAAGTTGCTGGTGGGTTGCTGCTTTGGTGTCTGAAGTAAAATAACTGTACATATCATCACGCCTTGTTTACCCGAAGGGTTGGGCTGAGATGTACCTGTAGTACACCCACATTTAGCCAGTTATGTAAAGTCCTATCTAATAGGGGGCGAGTCTTTTGCCATCAACCGGGCACAAATCCAGACTCCAGGCTGCTACTGAGATATTCCTAATAGAAAAACCAAATATAACTTTGCCAGAACTGGGAATCGAACCCAGGACCTGATGTTCAGCAGTAGCTCTTGCGATCACGAGACCAACCAGGCAGTTCGAGTTTTTAGGTAGGTAATATGTGTCTGGCGAAATGTGGGTGTACTATAGGTATACCTCTGCCTAACCCTTCGAGGAATACGGGCTTGATGTTATGTATGTATGTAATATGAGTTAAAGTCATCTGCGTCAAAATCGTAACTTTTAGTTCGTAAAAGCCCAAAAGTCAAAACTGTACAAAAGCTACGATTTGAAAACCTTTTGTCAAACAGTGTTTGCAAATAGAATTCTACATCTGACTTTCAGCAAAATGAAATACAGTAGGTAGTAGTTTATTTTCCAACAACGGTTTTTCTTTTCAGTCCACTCCGACATTGGATTAATAGTTCTGATATCAGCTTTCATAACATGCAGTCGACGTTACCGAGCTGTTAGCAATTCATCTACAAATACGCTAAATTTTCAGCGTATTTACAAATACGTGCAACTCAAATTTCTTTTATATTTGGCTCACATAACGAATTTTTATGTTCAAAGCTGTTCACATTTAAATTAAAGCCCTCGAATTAAGTTTTACAGCCACAAAATTGCGTATCCCCCATTAAATAGTTGGCGCGAAATAAAGTAGAAAATGTCAGCCATGTTGGCTGCGGTTGTAGATTCTGCTGTGTGGTCGGTGGTTGTGCGCTGTGGTCGCACGTGTCTCATGTGGTCGCTAAAATGTCAGTTTGTCGAGCCACATTCGTATACAGACTTACTCGTCACAAGGATATATACAATTGGAAAACCAAATTGGAACATTCGGTTCCAGTCATTTATTGTTAAATGAGTGAATACATTTTTATGTAACATGAATTTTGGGGCGTTTAAAATTAATGTACCTTTTAATTTTAAATGAAATTTCCAGCACAATTTGTCGCGTTTGTAGCTACAACCGTATGGAGCGTTTTACATTTTTATTACATCACTTCATTTTTACGTGCTCGTCATTTGATTGTGTGTTCAGCTTTATTTAATGTTTCTGTGTCCATTGTCGAAGCTGTGTTAACTTAATTTATAAAAGCAACAACTAACAGCTTTCTAATGTGATTTTGAATTAAGAAAAAACATTACTTGTGTCTTTCAACTTTTCATTATTTATTGTAATATCCATCCGCTTTTCTTGTAGTGCTTTTCCCCAGTTTTCCCTGGTTAACGTTTTTTAGGGTTCCGTACCCAAAGGGTAAAACTGGAACTCTATTACTAAGGCTCTGCCGTCTGTCTGTCTGTCTGTCTATCCGTCTGTCACCAGGCTGCATCTCATGAACCGTGATAGTTGTTGAAATTTTCACAGATGATGTATTTATGTTGCCGCTATAACAACAAATATTAAAAAAACAGAATGAAATAAATATTTAAGGGGGCTCCCATACAAGAAACGTGATTATTTGCTCGTTTTTGCTGAATATTGATAACGGCAACAGGTAGACGCTTGAAATATTCACAGAATATTTATTTATATATTCACTTTAAAAATAAATAATTAAATTAAATAAAACAAATATTTAAGGAGGGCTCCCATACAACAAACGTGATTTTTTTGCCATTTTTATACATAATGGTACGGAACCCTTCGTGCGCGAGTCAGACTCGCACTTGGCCGGTATTTTTACATCATTTCTCACATTTAAGTTTAAATTTATCATTAACGATGAAAACATTATTTTGTAAAAACATAATTTGAAATACCTAGTGTTTCCATGGAGTTACCTACCTACTACGCATTGGATTGGGCATCTAACTTCATCTATCTTACTGATCAACTAATATGACAATTCAAAAGGGCCTGTAAGTAGATTCATTGAAAAGAAGAAGACTCAAACTCAAAGCATTTAGCTTTGAGTTTGAGTTTACTATCTACATTACCACAACCTACGTACATATATTCATACCCTTACATAATGTGCCAAACTCAAAACCATACCCCTCTATCAATCACGAAATAGATCCACTTTGGCAGACATCCGTTCACTGCTTTTAAATCCGCCATGCAGGTCCCACAGTTGAATAAATAAACACACTAGGTATACAGGGTGACTGGTTAAACGAAGGACGTATTGAATGAGTATTCAGTGTTTGATTCTAGTTTCGAATATATTGGACAAGCAGATAAGTTGGCAAAAACAGGAACCTATGAAGGAATATCTTTCAGTCATCTAGGGTTTCTTCACAGATTTATAAGAGATGTTAAAATAAATTGCAATAACTTGTAGAAAGTATACTTTGATAAAACATCTGAAAAGAAGGGTATATATGGTACAGAACAATTCAGTCTGAACCACCAAGGATTCCTTGGTTCTCTGAAGTACAGATGAATGGACAATTGTTAGTAACAAGCATGTGTCTGCGATCTTATGAAATTGGTTGATACCCCAAACTGTCTGATTTGCAAAATGTGTGAGGACACTTACTTACGCTTTGATGGAGTGTGCTCAGGTTGGGGCAGAACGAAGAGTTTTGGAATCAGAAGCGAGACTTAGAATAAGGGAGGTTGGCATGTGTAGTTTGATCTTGTCTAAACCTACATCCAAATTAGCTATTATGTTATATTACTTGATTGTTAAATTAATTAAGTTAGTTCTTTTTTATTACCTACTTTCTATCTATTTTGTAAAACTACGAGGCTGGCATAACCGCTTCACGACTAAAGCTTTTTCCAAATAAAGATATTAAAAAAAAAAAAAATATATACATGTATATGTACAAACAAGATGTAACATAAATAAAGCACAACAAAAAAAAAACTGCATTTATGTTCTCATAACTCGTCAAAATGTAGGGAAAGGCAGATTTGTTTTTCGAAAAGTTGTTCATAATGATGAGTACAAGCAATGAAAATGCCCTTAAGAGATTGTACGTTATATGTTATAACTTGTTTATTTGACATTTGTTTTCTTTTGCCATCTAACAAAATGGGAGATACTTAGTTATGTATTGCATATCCTAAGTTTTCCAGTTTTAAGTTTGAAGAAAGCACGTATCATACATTCCTGCCTTAGGTAAAGAAAAAGATAAGGCCGGTGTTGACATCCGCGCCTTTTTTTTTTTTGGGTAGAAAATTATCAAATAACTTCTCCCGCTGTGGGTGGAGAGGTCAGACTTTTACTGACTTAAACCCACTCTTTCAAAGAGCTTGCCCACCTCGTCGAACAGCACGATGGGCCGGTAAGCGGACGGAGAGTTCGCTGGGCGGGCTTCTTGATGAGGACCAGTTTCCCGTCTTCCAACAAAGTGGGAACTGGCCCCTCTCCAAGCATACGCTTAGGAGCCCTCTTAGTCGAGGCCCGAGAGCCTCCAAGGCCAGAACCCAGGCTTTTCCAGGCAAGCCGTCGGGTCCTGGGGCGGTATTCTTGGCATTCAGCCTACGAACCGCAACTCTCAGGTCTACCTTGGTCACCTCCGAAGAATCGTCGTTGTCGTCGTCGGCGTTGTGGTCCGCATCGGGCACCGCAGGAGGCGGAGCCGTGGGCGGGGGAGTATGTTCCCCGCGCGAAGGGAACAGAGCGCTCACCACGTCCTCCACGAGCTGTGGCCAGAGACTCTGCGTCAGTGGGGGAGCCCATGGGCGGAGTTTATCCCGCACCCCTTTGTAGGGGCGTCCCCACGGGTCTCCGTTGAGAGTCTCCAGCGACTCCTCGCGGGCCAGACCTCTGGCCCGCTGGGTCGCCGCTCGGAGGGCGTTCTTAGCCTCTCTGTACCCCTCGTACAGCTCCGCCTGAATGGCTTCCGTATCTGGAGGGCGGATACGGAGCCTGCGGTGCCTGGAATACCGGCGCCGCGCAGCAACGCACGCCTCGCGTAACGCGGTCAGCTCGCGCGACCACCAGCACACCTGGCGCCGGGCACGCCCGGGCTGGACCCGGCGCATTGCCACGTCACAAATTTTGGACATGGCCTCCCGGAACCACTCCGCCTCGTCGTTGATGTCGGCAGGCCTGTCCGATGATGACACCTAGGCCTGCATGATCGAGGCTTCCAGGACGAGCTCCCGGTCCAGCTGCTTCAGCGCCCACCGCAGACCACTCGGGGCCTGTCGGACCGGCGCGCTCGTGGTCATCGCGACCGCGTGTCATCGCCAGTCGATGACACGCGGCGACAGAGCGGGGCTGGCGAACGAGATGTCCACCACTGATTCACCCCGCATCCGCACACACGTGGGGACAGAACCCCGGTTTAGGACGACCAGGCCTGTCTCCAGGGCCCAGTCCTCCACCATCCTGCCCCGTCAGTCCATTCGAGCTTCCTCCCGGGGCCCTTGAGATGGCCCTGCCGCGACTGCAGTAAAGGCGGCAACGGCGGCTGCAATGGTGGCGGCTGCGGCGGTGATGACAGGGTTGGAGGGCTTGCCCCTTCCCCTGGGTTTGGGAGGGGGAGCGCAGGCCTTACTCCCAGCCTAGTGATCGGCCGGCTTGCCAGCCGCCGCACATGCAGAACAGTGCGGCGGGGCATTACAAGAACCGGCCTTGTGACCGGGCTGACCACAGCGGAAGCAGTTGTCACTGCGGTCCACCTCCGAGGTGCAGTGTGCTCCCACGTGGTGGCCCACGCGGCAGCGAAAGCACCTCAGGGGTCTGGGTTCCAGCAGTTTCACCTGCGCGGATACCCAGCCCACCCGGAGCCTTCGGCCCTCCCCAGCTATCTTTTGCGCCACCGACACGGGGCAGCTCACCGTTATGGTTTGCATACCCGTGGTGTCAGGGCGGATGGAGCCTGCCCTCACCTGCTCGGCAGAGCACCCCCCAGTCCTAGCCACGGTGGCCACAACGTCTTCCGCCGTCACGCAGTCGTCCAGGCCCAGGATGCGTATGTCGGCCTTCCCTGCAGTTGTATGTAGGTATAGGTTTCCAAAATGGATATTGAAGTATGTTAAAACAGCATCCTAATTGCATAAAACACTATCAATCACAGTATGAATGATTTTGATGTACAATATATTGCTAATCCATTGCTTCACATGTTCGTAAAATTTGTCTGCTGGAATTTGTTGTTTGGCTGAGATAGGGGCATTTTGGCCTCGTACAAGACTTTCTGTTTTTATTTTTTACTTTGTTTTATTTTTGTTATTTTTGTTTCTATGAGTGTGTTTTAGTTTAATTTGTGATCTGTGCGAGTCCCAATAAATGCTTTTTCTTTCTTTCTTTCTTGCTCAACAACGTAAATAACACTAAGGATGTTTTTGAACTGTCAAAATGAAACACGTAGCAATGGGTTTCATTGATAGTGCGTTACGCAACTATCCCGCAGATATTTGAAAATAACTGATTTGCATGAATCCCCTTATCCTCTGCTGTATAATTATGCTTGTTGCTTTGTCACTAATAACATGATAACTAAGTAGCCAAAGTAGTATAGAGATAAACTACGATAACATGACTCGCCCCTCCTAATTACTGTTTCAATGTGTGTAGTCACATCCTTACGAAAAAGTTTGTATGTAGTTGTAAGTCGTAATATCTCACTTATTACCAGATTTGTTGGCCAATTAATCATTACTAGCCAATCGCGCAAGACAACGCACGTGTCGTTTTCATAGACTGCGTCAGTGCAGCGCCATACTAATAATAATGAGCGATTAATGACGCCACTAGTCGAGCAACAAATCCGTGATTAGTTTTAGTTTGATGGCCGTCTTATTGCGCACACATGCGTATAAATACTTTTATCGTAGTCAATCTCTAGTCAAAGTAGTATACCTACATAATATGTTTAAAAAAACCGTTTTATACTATACTTTAAACCGGTATGTCCGATGAGATTTCCCACCGGCATAAATCACGAATAGAATTCCATATAAACTTTAATCCCCTATTTATATCCCCCCGTGGGGGGTGATTTCTCAAAAATCCTTCTCGACGCAGCGGTTTAGGCCGTGCGTTGTCTGTCAGTGAATTTAAGATTTTTATTAAGTACATGTCACGTTTATATGGTTTGTTTTTAAATCAAATATGATTGCTGTATTTATTTTTATACATTCAGAAAGGTTGTTATTTAAATGCAGACATATTTCAGATGAGGGGTTATGGCTAAGTACTAATAACACCTGCACGGGTCGGCCGATTAGGTTAAGCTACGCTTTCCGCAGTTAGTCCGTGGATGGGTGTACCATCTTTACATACCAAGACCCCTCCGGGGCTCGGAAAGCACGTTAAGCCGTTGGTCCCGGCTGTCATTTGTAGACCTTTGACAGTTTTTACGGGTCGTCAGAAGCCCGAAAGTCTGACTACTAGTCTTCCCAAGAGGTATAGCGTTACCCAGTAACTGGGTTGTAGAGGCAGATATGCAGTCGCTCCATGTAAAATACTGGTATTCAGCTGAAACCGGGTAGACTGGAAGCCGACCCTAACATTGTTGGCAAAAGGCTGGTCAGATGATGACATATTTCAGACCAAAGATATAGAAATCATCACATCCCACTTCACACTAATATTATAAAGGCGAAAGTTTGTGAGTCTGTGTGTATGTTTGTTACTTCTTCACGCTCAAACGGCTGATCCAATTTTGTTAAAATTTGTATGGAGGTAGCTGACACCCTGGATTAAGACATAGGCTACTTTTTATCCCGATATTCCGACGCGATCGAGACATACGCGGGTGAAACCGCGGGGCGCAGCTAGTAGACCATAAAAATGGATTAGCCAGCAGTTTAAATACACGAGTAGTCATCTAGCATTTCCACATCTATCACAGCAATATAGTTCGAGGAACATAGTACCACTGACATTCATTAAATTAATTACAACTGGACTGGGCCACTTAAAGACATTGTTGCATCAGTAACAGCATAATGCCTTCTATGACGCAAAACACATTCCAGTGCCAGGAATGCAAATGGCTCAAAAGCATTTCACATGGGCACTGGAAATTGGAGATACAGTACCTACATAGTACGCAGTCTGCGATGATGGCATATCGATTCAAAGGAAGGCTTTTAATAGATATCCGATTCTGGGAAACTACAACTACTATCTGATCCTTTACCTTATTTTACAAGCTTTTATTTCAATTGCAATGTTTGTTTGTAAGTATGTATAGTCGGGTCAAATCTTGCAACGGGATTTTAAAGCAGTTATCCTCATCCGATTGAGATGAAATTTTGCGTAAACGTTTAGTTTGGATGACAATGGATGGCTAGCTAAGTGACGTCATTCTAAATCCAATATGGCGGACGGCCGAAGATGGCAGACTGGTTGTTTTTTGTGCTCTCCCATGATAACCTGTGATTTGGTATTATAATACCTCTGATGGTAAAAAATATCCTCGGCTCATGCTCGTGCGGGCTCGTGGCTAAATTATAACAGCCGCACAAGATTGAAGGTTAAGCTACGCTTGCCACGGTTGGTTCGTGGATGGGTGACCATTCATTACATATCGATACCCCTCCGTGCCTCGAAAACCACTTTAAGCCGTAAGTCCCGGCTGTCATTCGTAGATCTTTGACAGTCGTTACGGGTCTTCAGAAAGTCTGATAACCAGTCTTACCAAGGGGTACCGTATTACCCAGTAACTGGGTTGTGAAGATCAGATAGGCAGTCCCACCATTTAAAATACTGGTATTCAGGTGCATCCCGTTGGACTGGAAGCTGACCTCAACAGAGTTGAGAAAAGGTTAGGCAGATGATGAATCATCAACCACGTATAGTACAATGTTGTTTTTCAGGTTTGCTTAAAACTCTGTAGAAGAAAGACAACCTAGTTATTTACAAAGTATATTCTAGGGTCCTAAGGTACTCATTTGAAATGCAAATCGATCCATTTCAGCATGCACTGAAAGTAAACAAAGGTACATAGAACAATTGGGTGGTTTAATACCGCTAATCGATTAGATAAATCGAATACACTTCAAAATGAAATCGTAAACAACTCGAATCGATTGCTGCGGTTCAGCCTCGAGCTAGATACACTATGGGATTAGATTTTCATTATTCACACAAATAAATGATTTATTCAGAACGTGTTAACCTTTTTAAATTCGTATAAACAGACGCTTGAGGGGCGTGTTAATAATTTAAGAGCTGTCCTTCAACCTATCAACGGTATGATTTCAGAAAAGGCTCGTGCAGACTGGCAGGATATCGCTGCCTGTCGCGCCAGTCTGCACGAGCCTTAAAGTTTAAAAATAAAAATAATAGATTGTACGTTAGTTTTTAGGGTTCCGTACCCAAAGGGTAAAACGGGAACCCTATTACTAAGGCTCCGCCGTCTGTCTGTCTGTCTGTCCGTCTGTCACCAGGCTGTATCTCATGATCCGTGATAGCTAGACAGTTGAAATTTTCACAGATGATGTATTTCTGTTGCCGCTATAGCAACAAATACTAAAAACCAGAATAACATAAATATTTAAGGGGGCTCCCATACAACAAACGTGATTTTTTTGCTAGGTTTTGCTCGATATTGATAACGGTAACAGAGACACTTGAAATATTATATTCACTTTAAAAATCAATAATTAAATTAAAATAAAACAAATATTTAAGGGGGGCTCCCATACAACAAACGTGATTTTTTTGCCGTTTTTATAGATAATGGTACAGAACCCTTCGTGCGCGAGTCCGACTCGCACTTGGCCGGTTTTTTTTACCTTTTTTTGTTTTTACTACCCAGCAGTAATAATATTTTTTCATGTGAGTTCACTCCCTCATGTTAGAACACAAGAAATACAATGTCAACCCACCCGGACTTTATTTTGAGAAAATGCCGTCTAAAGATGTCATACTACTTTATTATACTATGTGTACTTTGAATGTCGACCGTGTTATGGAGCTTGACGGTGTATTGACTAATGTATACGTGATTCTCTATATGATTTATGATTTATATGGTTTTCTTCCATACTTATTTGATTTAAGTGACTTGAAACTCTCTTGCATAATGTTATATACGGGATGCACTATCAGAATACATCAGTGTCTTCGAATTTGAGTTTATGTGGGTTGACACATTATTGCTAATAATCATCGGCTTTGTGTGACTTTTGTGAATTAAGTCAGAGTATGGACATGACAACATAGACATATTTGTTCATGTTATTTACTGTAATAAGTACCTATTTTTGTCTAATCTGTAAAGAAGCTCTAAACCTGACTTGGTTTCCGTACGTCAGCGTCGTTTTCGGGTGACTACTGAAAATCAGCGCTATGCTGCTACAACTGCGCTGTTCTGTGGGTCACCCATAGCACAGCATCATGCTGAGAGGAAGTCTTCTTGTCATCACGTGCAGCTGCCGACTATTTATGTTCTGTGTTCTTATGTATAAATCTGTATTGTTTTATGCTTTTTATTTGAATTATCATATCTTTTAAACAGACGTAACAAAAAAGTGGAGATCTAGGTTATTTTTAATGTGTGTTAGAACTCCGTCGTTTATAAACCGATTCGGAAAATTCTTATTTTATTTGAAAGGATATATTGTAGATAACTTCTAGATTGGTCCAATTTGGATGATAAGATCCACGAGGAATTGAGGGAACTCCTCAAATATTATAGGCATACATGAAGCGATTTTTGTATTTTCATCAACAAGTCAACCATTTGCATTTAGCATTTGGTGAAGTGGAACTGATGCAAAAGACCTCAGGTGGCCACAGAAACCCCTCAATGATCATCATCTCCCTAGCCTTGTCCCAACTATGTTGGAGTCAGCTTCCAGTTTAACCGGATGCAGCTGAATACCAGTATTTTACATGGAGCGACTGCTTATCTGACCTCCACAACCCAGTGACACGATACCTTTCTTACCGGTCAAAAAACCTTGAAGCTCTGCCTAGACTTAGGCGATTGTTTTAATGATTAGGAAGTCCCAAATTAGGAAGTTACAAATTAGTTTACACAATCGATGCGAGCTAAGTGTTTATGGTACCTCCAGTTAGAATTTGTATACAAAATTTTATTGGTTTGAACCTATTTGCTTGATTTTAGTGCAAGAGATACCAAGCAAAGCACCGACCACACCGACCAATTAGAAAGTGTTCAAAACGCCTCAGTCTCAAACATAACGTCTTCTACGTGTTCACACGTTTCTCTTGGAGAATTGTTTGGAGACCACTTTGAGCCGTAAGTAATAGGAACTTGGAACGTAACGCTTAACTTATCACACATACATGACTTCTAGTGCAAGACCAGTCAGGTTTTGTGAACGAGAAGGATTATTCTAAATCCAAGTCCGCATGTCCGTTACATGGACCTATTAATGTGTCACTAATTGTGACGGTAACATGTAATTTGAAACGTTTTGTCCCCTTTCTGATCGGCAAATACCCAAACCGTGGGTCAATACAAATATTTCATAAAGTACTTGAAACCGTAGTGTGAAACTCGCTCCAGGGGGTCTACTCTGAAAAGTATCGGCCAAATGTTCGGCCATTTCCTGATTACGACTGACTATGACGTACCTACTACGGCGAAAGACACGAAAAAAAACGACAGTCAAAGAGATAAATCAAAGTCAAAAAATGTGACTTGAAGTCGGGTAAGGAGTCAAAGTCAAAAAAGGAAACTTTAAGTCAAGAAACGGCCGCACATTCGGCTGATACTTCGGATTATCGCCCAGAGTTCGAACGAAGTTTAGGCCTAACTTGGGAACATAATCATTAACATGTTTTAAAAATAAGAGCAGTTTCACGACTTATACAGGTAGACACAAAGCTTCAAATCGTCAGATTTGCTTCACCGTACGAACTTAAGGCGCAGTTATATGATTTTAGTGACTTTTAGATCTGATAATACGCCTTCAAATAATGCAAGGTTATGCAAAAATGTATGAGATACTAGAACGCTTGTAACACATCAATTCTATATGTGAACATTAAAGCAAGGTAGTAGAATACTTTATGAAATAAATTTAGGAAGTAATATGTCCATGAATCTCAAAAAACGATATTACTTTCAAACAACTTAAGATATTTTCATGTTTTTAGGGTTCCGTACCCAAAGGGTTAAACGGGAACCCTATTACTAAGGCTCCGCCGTCTCTCTGTCTGTCTGTCTGTCCGTCTGTCACCAGGCTGTATCTCATGAACCGTGACAGTTTAAATTTTCACAGATGATGTATTTCTGTTGCCGATTTAGCAGCAAATACTAAAAACCAGAATAACATAAATATTTAAGGGGGCTCCCATACAACAAACGTGATGGTTTTGCCGTTTGTATAGATAATGGTACGGAACCCTTCGTGCGCAAGTCAGACTCGCACTTGGTTGGTTTTTTTATGTATGGAAAGACTATTTTACTAACTATAATGTTATAAGTGATTTTTCAAATATTCATAATTTCGTTACTAAAAATAAATATTCCCTATGAAACATGACGGGCGGCGCGGCGCGGCGTGAGCGCGACGCGTAATGGTATGTACAAGGTCAACAACGATTACCCGACCCTTAAGCGAAAAAGTATCAATACTGAAAACACCACACTGCGGGCCGAGCACGGGCACGCCAAAACGTTTGTGACAAGACATGACAAATTATGTTATGTCAATTTGTACTAGCATTTTATGACAAAACAGTTTTATCGCTCAAACTGTGATAAAATGTGTGACTCAAGTCATGTCACAGTAGGCCGTGCTCGCCCCGCTGATAGTATTTCCATGACCATCAAGTCAAGTCACTGCATCTAAAGTATCAGAGGTAGCAATACGAAACAGAAACGCGACCATCTTTTGCTAGGGTAGGGCTTATCTAACGATTTAATTCTTTGAGTAGAACGATGTGTTGCGATTTACAATATTTCAACAGATATGTGAAATTTATTGATAACAGTATCGACATTAACCGTGTACGTCCTAAGTTGCATAAACCAGATTGTCTGAAAGTTACGTGAGACATAACTTAGTTACCTAAATCGAATGTTTCCCTTAGCAGTATGAACTTAACTTGAGGCTAATTGTGTTGGTGTGTTGCACTGAAATGAATACAAATTGATTAATATCCAAGATGTGCAACAGTCTGTATCCCCCTTATCACATGACACTAATATTATAAAGGCGAAAGTTTGTGAGAGTGTGTGTGTATGTTTGTTACTTCTTCACGCTCAAACGGCTAGACCAATTTTGATAAAATTTTGTATGGAGGTAGCTGACACCCTGGATTAAGACATAGGCTACTTTTTATCCCGATATTCTCACGGAATCGAGACTTACGCGGGTGAAACCGCGGGGCGCAGCTAGTATTGTATAAACGGTGGTTAAAGTTAAGATACGTTTAAACGTCAAAATTTATGGTTAAACATTCCCTTCGTTTCAAGCGAATCACGTCTACTGTTGGACATAGGCCTTCCCCAAAGAGGTGGGGGTTTGCTGTAATCGCCACGCATGGCAGGCGGGTTGGCGATCGCAGTATGGTGTTAAAATGCATAGAGAACGCTGCTGCCCATTCTCTAGTAAGTCCCTTAGTCGCCTTTTACGACAGCCACGGGAAGAAATAGGATGGTGCTATTTTTTACTTCCAGCACCACACGGAATATTATATAACAAACGGAACGGAAAAAACATTCGCTAACCAATATACTTAACTTTAAACAACGTTTATAAGTAAACCCCCAAATGTGTAGGTATTTCTATGGTTTTGAAAATTTGCAGTCATAAATTACGTGTCAAAGTAGCTTAGATAGTATTTAAGTACCAACTCAGGACAATATTTGAAAGGAAAATAAAAAAATAACATTTCTGAAAGAAAAATGCTGCTTGGTCAACCCTTCGCCTGAGTCAAGACTCGTACAGACTGGCGCGAAATCACGGGCGCGACAGGCAGCGCGACCCATGTCGCGCCAGCTATATCACGCCAGTCTGCACGAGCCTTCACACGTAATTAAATGAAAAGAATGTGGTTGGATTCTTTTTCTGGTTCAAAGTTTACAAAACAATGATTTAGGACCATTGTTTTGTAAACAATGAACCAGAAAAAGAAATACGCGTAAATTTCATGATTTTCTGAAAACTATCACATTCTACCTTTATTTTGTATTTATACGAAAAATAACCCGGAAAACTCAACAATATGAAAAGAGGACATCTGTGTATGAAGCCTCTGGTCAACGGATACGCCGAACACATTTCAAAAACAGGATAAACTTGGATCCCTCGGCCTTTCACGAGAGCAATTCCTCTTTTTTATGTGAAAGTCGGCGACACTGACAAATCGTCGCGGAACTGTTCATCCGTCTCTTGACCTATTTCACGAATGAATGCCGAAGCATGCCGAAGCCTTCCGAAGTGACCCCAGTCAAGTTGTAACACTAGTTCAATGCTTAGGTTCAGGATAAAGTTTGTGACACACTTTAGTCACGCATAAAATGAAACTACTTATTATTTTATGATTATAGTGTACTCAAAGCCTCGATTGGTCTTCTTATTTGGCTCAGGGATTTATTTGGGATAGTTATTGAAGAAAAAATTTCTTTAGCCGCGTTGAGCGATTTTTGGTAGGGGAAAAACTTATAGGTTCGCGTCACCGACATGCTAGTGACGTCATGGGCCAGACTGACGACCCGCAGCATTCACATTTTATTTGTGATGGTTAAAAATGTGAATAAAAATTCAATGTGAATAGTAATTCAATCTTGGTACAAAATAAAACGAATGTAGGTTCTTTTTTTCACATATTATTTACAATGGAAAAATGTAAATAAAAATTCCGAGAAATTCAATTTGGGTACAAAATAAAACACAATGTAGGTTGATTTTTAGGGTTCCGTACCCAAAGGGTTAAACGGGAACCCTATTACTAAGGCTCCGCCGTCTGTCTGTCTGTCTGTCTGTCTGTCCGTCTGTCACCAGGCTGTATCTCATGAACCGTGATAGTGAGACAGTTGAAATTTTTACAGATAATGTATTTCTGTTGCCGCTATAACAACAAATACTAAAAAACAGAATAACATAAATATTTAAGGGGGCTCCCATACAACAAGCGTGATTTTTTTGCTCGTTTTTGCTCGATATTGATAACGGCAACAGGTAGACGCTTGAAATATTCACAGAATATTTAGTTACTTAATCACTTTAAAAATAAATAATTAAAATAAAACAAATATTTAAGGGGGGCTCCCATACAACAAACGTGTTTTTTTTGCCGTTTTTATAGAAAATAGGATGGTTCGGAACCCTTCGTGCGTGAGTCCGACTCGCACTTGGCCAGTTTTTTTTGCTCGTTTTTGCTCCATATTGATAACGGCAACAGGTAGACGCTTGAAATATTCACAGAATATTTAGTTATATATTCACTTTAAAAACAAATAATTCAATTAAAATAAAATAAATATTGAAGGGGGGCTCCCATACAACAAACGTGATTTTTTTGCCATTTTTATAGATAATGGTATGGAACCCTTCGTGCGCGAGTCCGACTCGCACTTGGCCGGTTTTTAAATATTTAGATTATGGAAAAAATACGCAACCCACTGAATAAAGTTATTCAATATTTATTACATGATCGTCAGAAACGAGTGATTTTTTGAAAAATTAAAACCAGTTTGTTATTTTATAAAAAAAATAAGGCGATATTTACAATATTATTATATTACTGGAGTGGCTACTGGAGAGGGACTATGCCTACACGGAGTCTCTACTTACATACATCACCTAATCTTTCACTTACCCCTATTTCGTTAACATACACACAATATAACATGCGCGCACGCACCCTCCTTCCACCCCACCTTATGACACATATACACACTCCCCCACAATACTTACCTTCCACTACATGCACACACACCCTCATCATACACATATACATACAATCAAATAAATTATTCCAGCGGTAGAACGACAACGTTCATTAATTGTTGTAACAGTTATAGTGTATAAGAATTTTGTGGCCGTACACTGTTTCTCAAAATACAGGTTATAACCTAGTTTGAGAGGCAGGGTGTTATAAGTTTTAGAACAGATTTTACAACAAAAATAATTATACCTATGTATAACTTTCTACCCACTGATTGTTGCTGTAACTATCTGTATATTTTTTTTATTGATGAATGAACATAAACATACTATTATTTATTGGCAATATTTATATACCTGCCTACGATAAGTAAGTAATTTACTAAAGATTGGTTGCAATCAAATTAGAAAAATCGTTAAGTTTTCACTTTAGTAAACTAGTCAAATTCTACGTGATCTCAACCCACGATTCTATCTCCAATTTCAAATCGGACACCGAAATCGAATGCCTACAAAAAGTCGACGGCCTTAAAATGGCGTTCCCAAAGCCCTCCTCCAGATTAAGTAGGACGATCTGATTTAAGACGGGCCCGTTGTGATCCGAGATCCGTCAGCTCGATAGGGCACGTCCGATGTACGTCTATGATGTACTGCGGACTTGGACCAATGCCACGGTGTTTATCTAACCAGTTGCTGTTTCAGCCAATTTTTGAGTAATTGCTTTTTCGATTGTTGTACGGATTATCTGTACGTGGGATTTGGGTAAGGATTTAGTTTTAGTGGCGGTCTGGTTTTGGGTCTGGTGGTGATACAGCGAAAATAATATGGTTTAGGTCACGAAAATCTCCAGAGATTCACAATAAACACGCCTACACTCCCAATGTGGTACATAGTCGTATATATATGTACCCTGACGTGCAAAATCGTCCTAACTGTGGAATATGTGAAGGTATACAGTGTGTGGTTAGGTATTGAATTTACAACCACAGGTAAACAAAGCAGTCGTCGAACCGCTAAGCTATGTTCAAAGAAGACTAAAATAGCCGTTCTTTTACACCGTGGCATTTTAGCCGTCTTACAACGGCAGCCCACTTCATGTATCCAATAACTACTAATTATTAATTAAAGTAAAAAAAAAAAAATTATTACCACCTAACCTATCAAAACAACACATTCTAACATTAGTAAGCGATCATAATCTTTAGGGCAAAGTGGCATACGACCACGGCTGTCTTCTGAACATCACTATGAATATGTATTAAATACATTAAAATATATTACGTGTAAGTTGTTTATTAAATAAACACACACCACACGTAATATATTTTAATAGACGATAAATTTTGAATAGCATTCTCAGCCCTTTACTTTTTTTGCTTTATATAAATGATCTTCCGGAGGCCAAGATTACAAATCAGTCACCGAAAAGACCCTATCAGATGTAATAAGTTGGATGGAGAGATATAAATAATTTGAATATAAACATTAGTAAGACGAAATCAATACAATTTAACTCCTATAATACCAAACAATTACCTTTGGACATTAATTGCAAAGATGAAAAAGTACATCAAGTGGATGAATTAAAATTTTTAGGACTTAATGTAGATAAACATCTAAATTGGAAATGCCATGTGGAACATATTTGTCAGAAACTCGATAGGTTTGTGTTTGCGTTGAAAAAGTTAAGGCAAAATGTATCTATAGAGGCTGCTCTTTCGGCTTATCACGGCTATGTGTCATCTGTCCTAAGCTATGGATTTATAATGTGGGGCAACTTGACCGATTCTGACAGAGTTTTCAGAGTTTCAAGCTTCAAAATCATCCGGGTTATAAACAAAGGTTCATGGTTCTTAGATAGTTGTAAACCTCTCTTTAAAAAATGTAACATTCTTCCACTACCCTGCATGTGTATAAGTGATATCTGATTTTTTACCCTGAATCACTCGCATTACTTTAAGCAACGTAGTGAGGTTCTACCAAGACAAAAAAGGGCTAACTTTCACAACTTATTGTATCAACCACCAAGTCATAAAGATATTTATAAAAAAAATGTGTTTAATATGTGTATAGTGATTTATAATAGCATTCCAATTGATTTGAAATTATTGCAGGGTAATCTATTTATAAAAAAAATTGTCCGTTTCGCTACAAAATAGTTGATTCTATAGCATTAAGGAATTTATGGAATTTAAAAATTAATGTTAGGTACTATTGAATGAAAATGAATAATTGATTTTAGAATAATTGTAATAATATTAATTGCATGATAATAATTACATAAATAGACGTAAGTAAATAATTTGCACGCTTGCTTGCAGGCAGAATACAAAAACTTTTAGGACATAAGATCTTTCCTTGAATTTGTATGTATTTTCTAGCAAATAAAATTTTTGATTTGATTTGAATAGTTTGTATATAATAACTTCAGATGAGAATATTTTCTTGTTTCGTACTTTTTAGAGCGTGATTTTTCAGTAGTCGGGTTTTAGTTTTTGAACTTATTTTTTTTGTCCTCAAATTCGTTCTCAGATTTCGTAACAATAACTTTTGTTTTAAATATTATATTCAATGTACAGTTTTGACTTCGTTACGATTTTATTACGTATATGATAAAATTATAAAAACAAATCTACGTGCTCATAAATACTTGAAACTGCTATTAAAGGCTTGTCCAGACTGGTGCGATGTCACGGGCACGACGCGAGTCTAGTAGCACAATATCTTTGTCGGTGCCTGTCGCGCCTGCTGTATCGCACCAGTCTGTACGAGCCGTAAAGCGTTGTCCAATACACCTGGGGGTGTGTACACAAGTATCGGCCGAATGTTCGGTCGTTTCTTTACTACGGCTAACTACCGCTGACTAGAACGAAAAAAAAAAGACAGTCGAAGAGATAAGCCAAAGTCAAAACTGTGACTTGAAGTCCGGTATGGACTAAAAGTCAAAAAAGAAACTGTGGAAGTTGTAAAACGGCCGATACTTCGGTTTAGCGCTTCGGAGTAGACCCCCTGGAATATTTGTTCTGTATCGAACCCGCAATTTGTATCGCAGAAATCATTGCAAATTGACACGAAGTACCAGGAACTCAGAAATACTTTGGAAGTTTCAAATAACTGACATGTTGCCAAACAATTCATCATCATCATCTGCCTAGCATTTTTTTCCCAACTATTTTGAGGTCGGCTTCCAGTGTAACCGGATGCAGCTGAAATACCAGTATTTTACATGGAGCGACTGCCTTTGCCCTACACTGGGAATTTCTCCTGTATCGTGGGTGCGTTTACAAACATTTAAACTCACATTACACAAACAGCCAGACCCGGAATAACTACTTGTAGGTCATACAAATATTTGTTCCGTGTGGGAATCGAACCCGCGACACGCAGCGCAACAGTCAATCGCTTAACCAGTGCGCCAACTGCGCTTTTAAATCCTATCCTATCGCCTATCTGACCTGCACAACCCAGTTACTGGGTAACACGATATCGCTTGGTAAGTTACCACGCAATTGTATGTTAAATATTATTATACCGTGGAACAAAAGGGCTAAAGGTATAATGGCTCGTGTAAACTAACGGAAGCTTTTATATCGGGTGCGTTACACTTAATCTGGTTATCTGAAGTCCTGAACTTATGTAACAAACAAACGGGCTGTGTTTGGGTAGCGGTTTAATCTAATTTTGTACTATGAACTTATATAGGACAGCGCAGCAAGAGGCGCCATCTAGTTTTGTTTCAAAGTTACTGGAATCACCGAAAAGATCGGGTAAGAGTGACACTGGCTGCTGACAGTCACTCTAGCAGAGCGTCGCATTGATAGATGTGAGGATAGTTGCGGGGGGACTGGCTTCTGATGACAGGAGAAGATGTCAGGGAACCGCTTTCATACCAGTCCACGACGAACTGCTATATTTCGGCACAATCCTGATGATATTGAAACTGCTGAACGACTAATACGATGATCACTTCTGGTTAAGGCTATCCTGCGCCGTTATATATTTTCATATACATACATACATAAACTCACGCCTTCTTCCCATGGGGGTAGGCAAAAACTATAGAACGCCACCACGCTCCTTACATACTCCTTTTGCTTCGTTTACATTCATACATCTGGTCATACACGCGTGCCGGTTGCGAGTACTACGCACCTGAGCTTTCTGAAGAACATCACCAATTAGGTCACTATATATTATGTCCTCCTAGGGCGTCCCCTCACTTCGGGAGGTTCCTGTTCAGGATAAAGCGGGAGGAAACGCCCGGGTGTCACCACTGTGTGGATCGCCCGGAGCATACAGTGGAGATCTGCCCTGCTTGGGCGGAGCACCGCCGTGTCCTCGCGGAGGCGATCGGCGGCGGCGATCTCTCGCGTCCGGCCCTGGTTGTGGCCATGGTTCGGAGCGAGAGTGCATAGGAGGCCGTCACCTCCTTCTGCGAAGCAGTAATGCTCGCGAAGGAGGAGGCGGAACGCGTGAGGGAGAGGCAAGGTTCGCGCCCTCACGCCCCTAGTCGCCGCAGGAGACGCCCTGGGCGTCGGGGGTCGCAAGCCTATTTCCGGCCGCCGTAGGCGCGGGCATGCGGACGGTGAGCGATGGGTAGCTCGCCGTCCGATAAGGACCAGGCCCGGGTCGACGGCGCGTTGTGTTCCACGCACGCCTCAAAGAGACGTCAGCACGAATTGACGGGGTCCATTAGGGCCAATGCCTGCCAGGGTTGCGAGTTTGTCCGAAAGGGATATCATGGCCCTGGCACACAGGCAAATGAAGGAACACGGGTGGGTTTTAATCAGTAAAAGTCTGACACTTCTCCCGCTCCGCCTAGAGCGGGAGAAGTTATTTGATAATTTCCCACCCACAAAAAAAAAAAAGAAAGGGCGTCCCCTCACCCGTCTAAGCATACTCTTGTAAAGTTTTGTCACTAAATCTTCTTTTAAACCACACATAATACTCGTATTATCCACATACATATTTGCAGCAATTATTATAGGCAAATATTTAATCGAACCTAAAAATATTATTGAACACTCTAATATACTGACTGCTCCTCTTTTTGTGAATCTTAAATAATACCTATTTTGAGGTCAAAAATACTGAAATGAAACCGTTTATTCTGTAAATAGGATGTCGGAATCACTTTTACACGTCATATTAAAAAAAAAATAAGCTAGATGTAGTCGACATTTCCTATCTGACTATCCCTGAGAAGAAATGGCGAAACAAACTCAGGGATCAAAGACTCTTTTAAAGGCGAGACATAATCTTGGTCAAATCATGTGAGAACCATGTAGATCCGTGTCTGAAATGGTCTTTTGAGGAAAGAACCACACAAAATTGAGTGGACCTGTCCAATCAGTGCAAGCATTTGTCAGTAATCGTGCAGCTCGACTAACTACTTAATAGCTAAATCATCATCATCATCAGCCTATAGCAGTCCACTGCTGAACATAGGCCTCTCCAATTGCACGCCATTCAGTTCGATTCTCGGCAACTCTCATCCAGCTGCCACCAGCCACCCTGCAAAGATCGTCGCTCCACCTAGCTTGAGGGCGTCCTACCTTACGTTTACCGATTCGCGGTCTCCACTCAAGAACACGTCTACCCCAACGGCCATCGGTTCTACGGCTAATATGGCCGGCCCATTGCCACTTCAGCTTGCGTATTTTGTGGGCTATGTCCACAACTTTGATTCTCTGCCGGATCACCTCGTTCCGGATTCGATGCCTCAGAGAGACTCCAAGCATAGCCCGTTGCATAGCTCGCTCGCATAATAACTAAGTAACTGCGACCAACTCGAGGATCAGATAAATATTTCTCGTTATTATAATGATGGGTTCTACGGAATTTCTGCGAAAGCGCTCAAAAATACATCACCGAATTATTTATACATTGAGTAATGATTTCTGTTTACTTTTATTACAATGCATTGTTCGGGATATCAGCGGTGTAAAGTGCTGGCGTGTGGCACTGCTCAGCAAACCTGCTCAACTCCCTTGTTTATAGTGGACTGTTTATGGTTTGATTGCCAGGAGATGAGGGATGGGAAGAACGCTAATAAGATGCACTTGTTAACTTGAATACATGAATCCGAAGACTCCTTTTATTTTCACACCTTATAGTGCACCGAACAACACAGACACAACATAAATAGTCTGTGGACACAACGGTCGAATGACAATAGAACAATGATACAATGTATGAATATTAACTAAAATGTTGTAACTTCCAACAGGAATCACAATACCTTCGTTTCAACTAGATTTTCTGGATAGTATATCAAAGTTGGAATGAATAAAATAACGAGACGTATCTTTGATACAGTAAACGAAATTTTCACAATTCCCTTGTTTTTATCTAGAATAATATAACCTAGAAAGAATAACTGGAAAATTTACCAGCAAAACAAAGTACAAGAAGAACACATTTATTCATTCAAAGATATCTAACCAAAATCATAACAGAAAGGCTTTGTTTGGGTAAAGGGTAAGACTCATATATTCAAATAAATAAAATAAAAACAGGTGAACGTACAATACCGTGTAATACTGGCAATAACGGGTTTGTAAATGAATGTTACGGCTTATTTGCATATTCACCGTCTTTTATGAAAATTGATGTTATACCCTTTTTGCGTATGGTGCGCGTTGTTCCAGTTTATTTGTCATGTTTAAGATTTTTTATTGTAATGTAGGGAAGGAAATATATTATTCTTTCAACTACGTAGTTATGTTATCATTAATCACTACAAAACCGATCACAAAGCACGTATTTTTTTGCTTAGAACCTAAACAATGCAGAAGTGTTGTGTTGCATCTGCACTGTTTTTTATTTTTTATTTAGATATTAATTTACCAAAGCGGTTTAATGTCGCCCATTAAGTTTCATATAAAAATGTATGCATTCGATCAAACGGATACTGGCTGAAAATAAAAATCGGCTGAATAAAACCGACTTGGTGAAAAACTTTTTTTTCATTAACTAGAGTTTTTATTTTGAGTAGGTATATTTTATCACGGTAGGTATATTGGTAGTTGAAAGAAAAGTTGATTACGCACCTTGCTAAACTGAGTAAATGCACTCGTGCTAATTTAACACTCGTGCATTAATAACTCACTTTGCGATCGGTGCAACAATATACTATTATTCTATGTGTTTACTGTCGTATAATAGTTACCTACATCAGACAGGGGGATGGGTCTCCGACACTAAGGTCTTCAACCAGTGCGTCCTGCCCGTTATGTCATACGGTGCTTAAACGTGGACACAGTCGGGCAACAAATTTAAGGTCGCTAAACGCACTATGTAGGGGGCTATGCACGGAGGAGACGAGTCCTGGGAGTCTATTCCGAAGATAAATCCGAAGTATCGGCCAAATGTTCGGCAGTTTCCGAGTGTAGACCGCCTATAGGCAAGCGTAGTGTGGGACGTCTCGTCCGCTAGATGGATGAACGACTTTAAGATTGTGGCTGGGACACATTTGATGCGGAAGGCGTAGAACAGATATATTGTGGTTCAGTCTGGGGACCTATGTCCAGCGGTGGACTGCGATAGGCTGAGTGGATTGAGTTACTTAAATCTGTTTAGTCTTGAGTCATACTAACCCACAAGGTTGACTGGCAGGGAATGTCTATTGTGTCATTAAGTCCACCTTGTTACACTATTGTACGGAGTTTAAATAAATAATGTGCTTTAAAAAACCCTTAGCTGCTGGCACGGAAAATCATTCGAGAAAAGGGATCATTTCGAATCAATTATTCAGATTATTTTCACACCAACCCAATCCATGGAAGTTTCAAGATCCGCTGTTTCGTTCCGTGACAACAATAAACCGGAATAGTTATATGATTTATAACTTTTGCTCGGAAATCTCAAAAGTAAGGCTGATTTGAAGGGGTTAGAGAGAGATTGATAACTTTTGTTAGAAGTTTTCTACAGATTCTACAATATTATTATTTTGGATATAACTTTAGAATTGCCTTTTGTGAAATTAAAAAGATTTAGCTATTCATTTTCATAAAACAGTATCATCGTCTCACTACCAGCACTTCTTTTTCTTCTAAACATTATAATTTGCCATCAATTCAATATTTACCTCCCTTCAAGCCATATCACCTCAAGCAAAAAAAGATGTTGAATAAATAAAATAATACTGTTGAAAGAAAATAAATAACGGATAATCTTATTCAGAAATTCCCTGTTATTTTAATAGTGAAATGCCTTAGCTTTTTTTTTTTTTTTTAATGCCTTAGCTGCGTTGGTATTTTAGAGACCTACATTAAATGAATAAACATCGAGTTTACTGAAGCATTTATTTTGATTTAGTTAGTAAAGATGATTCAAAATGAGCATTGAAACACGAACTAATAATGTTTATTTCTACTTATGTATGGAAATGTTATACTCCGTTGATAACTTGTTCTCAACACTATTCAAATAAGACTACATTATTAGCTAAAATGTTTGTAGATCTTGAATAGACACATAATATAAATTATTGAGGAAAATGTCTTGAGTTCAGTTTTGACTATGGATATGGATGGCTATGTGACTAGGGGAAGGCAAAAGAAACGATGGATGGAATGTGTGTCAGATGATACTTATGGCTTATAGGGGTGACTGCCGGGATGACGAATAATAGAGAAGTATGGAAGGAAAAGACATGTAGAATTACTAGTTTGTATTTATTTTATTTCTTATGTATAATCTCACTGTATGCTGCACGGGCAAGAGATGGCTTCATATAAATATTAAATTTTTAGCATCCCCTAATAAAAGTGCGGTCATCTCGCATTTTGTAAATTAATTGTGGATAGTATTAGTCTCAATTGTTTTAAAAGTAAATGGTGTAATGTAGTGGCCAGTTGAAGAGTAGGTACTTAGATTTGATTACTTTTTTTTTTTGATTCTGTTAATATTGCAAATATGTTTGTAAATAAATTTAATCCGCCCCCACCGCTGCCTCCAACCGCTACTGTCAGCTGTACGTACGGGTTGCGCTCGGCCCATGGTGGCGCGGGGACCCCGCCGCGCCGCCGCGCGCGTCGCTGGCGTCGCTGCTGGCGGCGAGCGCGGAGGAAGTGGCGCCGTCCGCTGAACTTAGTGAGTTACATGTCACAGCTGAGGATGTATTAAATGTGTTAAAGGTATGAAACGTGGCAAGTCCCCGGGTCACGATGGGCTCAGTGTTGAACACGTTTTGTTTGCACCTGCATTGGTATTTGATAAAATTGCTTACTTATTTAATTCTTGTATTGACCACAGTTATTTACCTCAAGACTTTATGAAAACCACTGTTGTACCCATAGTAAAAAACAGAACCGGTGATGTGTCCAGTCTGTCTAATTACCGCCCAATATCACTTGCAACCATATTATCAAAAATTTTTGAAAACCTGATTATGAAACACTTAAATGAAACGAACATTCCGCTTAATAACGCACAGTTTGGGTTTCGTCGGGGCCTGTCCACTGACCTAGCTATCTTTGCACTAAAAAATACTATCTATAAATACCTTAGTAGAAATACAACAGTATATGCATATACTGTTGTATTTCTACTAAGGTATTTTTTATTTAGGTTTTTTAGACCTCAGCCGAGCTTTTGATACAATTAATTATAGTATACTCTGGAACAAGTTGAGACAAACCCATGTGCCGAATAAAATAGTAGACCTGTTTGAATATTGGTATAACAATCAAAGTAACCAAGTCAGATGGGATAACGCCTTTTCGGAGACGTATAGGCTGACCGGTGGCGTGAGACAGGGTGGCCTAACCTCCCCGGTGCTGTTTAACTTATATGTCAACGACCTGATCGAGGAGCTGAGCAGCACCAGAGTCGGATGCCATATTGGCGGTGAATGTTTAAATAACCTCAGTTATGCAGATGACATGGTTCTGCTCAGCCCCTCGGTCAACGGCCTCAGAAAACTCATTTCCCTTTGTGAGAATTATGCAGCTCGACACCAACTAACCTATAATGTTAAAAAGACAGAAGTAATGGTCTTCAAACACGGCAATGGCCCTAATAAGGTCTTGCCAATTACTTTGTGTGGCTCAAAATTAAAAATAGTTAGTGAATTTAAGTACCTCGGACACGTCATAACGGAAAACCTAAAAGATGACTATGACCTGGAGAGGCAAAGACGTAGCATTGCATGTAGAAGTAACATGCTTAATAGACGTTTTTTCCATTGCTCGAAACAAGTAAAAATAACTCTGTTCCAGGCTTACTGTCAGTCGTTCTACACCAGTCAACTTTGGTACAAGTACACGAACAGTGCATACAACACTCTTCGTGTACAATATAACAACGCGTTTCGGGTCATGCTTAACCTGCCCTGGCGGTGTAGTGCGACTGAGATGTTTGCTGAGAACAAAGTAACAGACTTCTTTACGCTCATGAGGAAGCTCAGGGCATCGTTCTTTTCGCGTGTGGTGGCAAGTAAAAATAATATTGTCAAAGGTGTTTTTTATACTGTGCATTTACTGAGGGAGACAAAATAAATCTACTCATCAATGTTATGATGGGAACATTTGTTTTGGCTTCCTTGGTGTGAAATGATGGGTTGTTTTATTGTTACTTTTCTTTACTGTTTATTTTTGTTTGTTTGTTTAATTTAACTTTTGTTTTAGGATAAGTTTTCAATTTTCATTTTATGGGTGCTAATGCCTGAAATAAACGATTAATAATAAATAAAAAAATTACTTAGATTGGTATTTACATAATAATAATCAGCCTATAACGTTCCCACTGTGCTGGGACACAGGCCTCCTTTTACTATTACAGGGAGTGGGCCGTAATCCTCTACGCGGGCCCAGTGTGGGCTGGTGGATGTCACATGTGTTCAATTTTTTAGTTCTAGGACGCGCCGTTTTGCTCACGATGTTTTCATTCACCGTTTTGAGAGCAGTGGTGATGGAATAATTTACACAAAGTGCCTGTCTGTGTTCGAACCCACGACCTAACTCGTAAGTCGAGGCCGTACACCCTGGCCACCACTGCTCTCTATTATTTTTATTAATTGGTATTTACCATAAAATCTTTATATAATATTAAAATACTGAATCAACACTTTCAATTTATTAGTCCCATAAAAATCCTAATGCCTCCTAGTGCATTCGTCGTTTCTGTCTTTTTTTTTGTATATTTTATTCAAATAATATGCTTTGTGCCGAATAAGATTTAATATTTGGCCACCATAAGTAATGATAGAATGTACGTAAAGGGGCCATTATAGTTTTAAGATCATACATTGTAAACCGACATTCTGGCAATTATATGGATTTAGAGTTTATAAAATAATATTTGCTTCAATCGGCCGGTTGATTGGTGATAATTTTCTTCTGTTAAACTTGGTGCCACTTGAACTTTAGTTCTAAAACTTTTCAGAAATTATAATATCATCCTCTAATTTGAATTGGAAAGTAGAATTTGCTAGTCGGTTTTTTGTTTTATTTCCAAAACTCGTGAGTAGAATTTTAAATTGTTATGGCTTGAATTTGGCGAACGAAAATAAATCCCATAGCGTCTCATTGCAAAACAAATTGTAACGGAAGACCAAGACCATAACTAAGAGTCAGGTATTGTATTTTAAACTTTATTCAGAGGACGGAAATTTTTTTAATAAAAAATTTACAGCTAAAACCCGGGTTAGATTTCAGTTTTTTGTAATTAGAACTTTCATCATCATTTCAGCCGAAAGACGTCCACTGCTGTAAGTAGGCCTCCCCAAAAGGTGGGGGGCTTGCCATAATAACCACGCTTGGTGGTAAAATGCATAGAGAACGCTGCTGACCATTCTCTAGTAAGTCCCTTAGTCGCCTTTTAATACACCCGCGGGAAGAAATAGGATGGTGCTATTCTTTACGTCCGGCACCACACGGAACATTAGAACTTTACTTTGTCGAAATAGGATTCCAAATAAAAATAAAATATGGTTCTAACTTGGGTTTCATGATTGTTTTGTAATAAGACCGAATAAGTTTTCCTAGCCCACTTAAAGGCTGAGGCGACGAGACTCTATGTTACACATAGGCAAGTTGTTATTGTTTGTTGTGTGTTGTGTAAACATGGACATTGTTCTACCAGAATCTCGTCAAGCCTGTCTGCGGGAGCCTTGAAGATCACGGGATACCGTCCCCACTGACCCTCTTGATAGCTTATTTTGATGGCTAGTGGTTATTGACAGACAATAGAAAGGGTATATAGATGAGACATTACGAGCATTTTATGGGCATTTTTTACCTAACGGCGATTTTTGGGGCCACGGCTATCTATTCCATATCATCCTTGGAATAATTTGTCGATAAAGTTGTTGAATATATGAATAGAGCCTTGGGAAGGCCCGTAGATGATAGGTAGGTAAACATGTAGGTAATTTTATATGGACTATCACTATGAATATTCAATAGTTCTTATCGGTTCTGAGGTATAAGGAACAGGGTATAAAATTCACTCCTCCTTAGAACAGGGAGGATCCTCTGACCAGACGGGTCTTGTGTATGATGGGCAACTGCTCCACAATTGATGTCGAGGGGTCGTATATTTATACTAGTCGCGCGGTAAACTCTGCTTGCGAGATGTAGGATTTTGCATGACGTCAGTGTGATGCGTAGTTCGCATGTGGCGATGTAGATCGAATGGGCATCTAAATAAAATTTTATTTTGGTTAAGAAACTTTTGTTAAGAGCGTTTGGTCCCGTAAAGATAAGACATAATTACAGCTGGTATCAGAAAGACGTGGTCATGTTAAAGGGTGTGGTAAAAACCATCTTTAATAAAAATAAAACCTTGGTGAAATTGTCAGCCGTCCAATACATTAGGGTCGAGTAGGTATTGAAGTTTTTTATGAGACAGTTGATTATTTTCTCACGATTACGATGTTGGTCGCATGGATAAAGTTGAACACTTTGGTGGTTTGTCCCTTAAATAAGACCACACCTTTCTGATATATCTGTATATTATTTGATGTAGGTTTGGTTCACATAATCCTATCCTATAACTATTATAAGTGAAGGGTGGGCGTTTTTGGGGGACTGTCTTATGTAATTTTGACGTTCGAAAAGTGCTGATTCTCAGCCTAGTTTGAATAAATGACTTTTGATTTTGAATGTAAAAGTGAGTTTGTTTGTTACACTTTCAATCTAAAATGGCTGAACATGGATTAGGACATAATATACTTTTTATCCCAACATTCACCTAAACCCATCGCACCACTCCCCTTCGGTTATCTACGCACTCTGGTAAGGAAACGAACCAGGGACCAACATCACAAACTATGGTTGGACCAAAGTGAGTGCAGGCAGGCGAATGAGGCACTCCCTACTATCGACGGCCGCCTCACGAAACGGGTTCTACAACTAACTAAACAACAGCTGCGTACAGTTACAGCGGCTATAACTGGCCATGGGTCATTTAATAAACACCTCTTGTCATAGGAGTCACAGACAGTCCGCTGTGCAGGGCCCTGTGTTAAACTGCCCGGTGGTTGCCACATACAGGGCAAAGTACTTCGGTAACCCAGGTATCCTACGTGAGATTTCCAGGGCGTTGCTGGCCTTCCTTGAGGAGCTGCGGTAGATCGAATAATCGAATTTCCCACCCATACGCAAAATACGCGCATTGACGTGGAGTTGCGGACACCAGCCCGTATTACCTATCCAGATATTCTCACGGGATCGAGACTTATGCGGGTGAAATTGCGGGGCGCAGATAGTCAAGTCATTATCATGATCATGTCAGCCAAAAGGTGTCCACTGCTGGAAATAGGCCTCCCCCAAACCCAGGTTAGTTAAGTATTATAAATGTTAATAAATTCTGAATCCAGAAGCCTATTTTGAAAAAATACAGTTGCCAGTTAAAAGATAAGTTCTGTTATAGGATTTTTATATTTAAAATGAGTATATACAAGCAGACAATATCCTTACCTATAAATACTATTAAACTCAAGGATAGAAGTCGATAGGGTTGCCAATTCAAATTCAGGAAAAGTATATTTATCACGCTACTTACATTGTTTGTTTATTCAAGACAAACACTTATCTTTTTTTTCAAAATGTATTGTCCCACTCATCATAATCAGCCTATAATGTTCCCACTGCTGGGACACAGGCCTCCTCTCTTCAAGAGGGAGTGGGCTGTAAATCTACCACGCGGGCCCAGTGCGGGTTGGTAGATGTCACATGTCTTTGAATTTTTGGTTCTAGGACATGCCGGTTTCCTCACGATGTTTTCCTTCACCGTTTTGAGAGCAGTGGTGATGAAATTATTTACACAAAGTAAAGCGCCTGCGTGGGTTCGAACTCACGACCTACAACTCGTAAGTCGGGGACGTTACCACTGGGCCACCACTGCTGAGCAAGAACAAAATAAAATGTTTTTTTTTTAGTGTTCGTTTTTTTACAGCCATGGAGTATTTTTTACGATATCAAGTAGCTCAACAATAAATTAAATCCAGTAAAGCAGTGGTTCCCAAAGTTGACTGAACCGTGACTCACCTTACAATAAGTTCTAAATTCGGGACTCACCTCTTGGTTTTTGTCGGTGAGTCCCGAATTTAGAACTTATTGTAAGGTGAGTTTTGAAAAAAGAAAAAAGAAAAGTTTTCATTTTGAAAAAAAAGATAAGTGTTTGTCTTGAATAAACAAACAATGTAAGTAGCGTGATAAATATACTTTTCCTGAATTTGAATTGGCAACCCTATCGACTTCTATCCTTGAGTTTAATAGTATTTATAGGTAAGGATATTGTCTGCTTGTATATACTCATTTTAAATATAAAAATCCTATAACATATAAAATATGAATATGAAAATGTCCCTTTTTCCTTCGTCGGAAAAAGGGACATTTTCATATTCATATTCATTTATTTGCATACCATAATGTGCATAAAAGATGTTATAGAAGGCTTAAAGCTAGTACAGCTATGGACCCTGTTAGGGCACAGCAACATAGTAATAACTTACAATTAACACGTTCGCGTGAGCAACCTCATCTCCGAATGCTTGTACTGAGGCGCAACTTTTTCTCATACAAAGTTATGGCGGGCTTGCTGCGCGCAGCCTAACTGCCGGTGGGGATAATGGTGCAAGGGAGGCCGTCATAAGACGTTGCGCATGTGCGCGCAACTTTTACATATGTACGTACAAACCAAATAAAAAAAATTAAGTCACGTGGCGGTATAGCCTTTGAAAATCGAATTAGTTGCGGCGCAAAATAGATGCGCCATAGAAATTTGCCCATAAAACAGACGTCCAAAGACGTTCCGTTGAAATAAATATGACAATCTAGAGGCCGTCATATAACGTTGCGCCATTTTATAATTATGGTATAATTATGAAATGGCGCAACGTCGGAAGTCGTTGCTCACGCGAACGTGTTAAAATTCAAATTCAAAGATAAAATTCAGAAAATAAGTAACGATATTATTATTTTGTAATCATAGTTTACCATTCATTTATATTATAGTAGTTTTTGCATAATAGTAGCGTATGCATAATAATAGTATAGTAGTAATATAGCTTTAACTTATTAATGAAACTAATATATTTACTTATGTTCCTATTTGTTCCGGTAGCTTATTATATAATTTTATTGACATTACATATCTATATGAATAAAGGATTGTTGGCCCCTTTGGTCAATTTGTCTTCCTATCTTTCAGGGCCCTCCCAATATTTGCTTTTTTACTTTGGGGACTACTGCAGTAAAGCAAATCAAGCAGACTGGACACAGTTATTTCAGAGCCATTTTTCCTATTCTTCTACAAAAGCATTCTTTCACAAAACTATGCGCAATTCACGAGACCGCTGTCTCCAGTTAAACACCTAAAGAAAAATGTGCTAGCCGGCCGAAGGCGAGAAACGAAAAATTTAATATGTCCAGTTAAACTCGCACGGGGCAACCCTACCCAAAATTATTACATACCCGAGCCGAGCGGTTTGATAAGATAAAACTAGCTGTAACTAATATAAGAGAATTTTTCCCTTTTTATATAACGTACATAAATACCCCATGCCAATTTTCGAGCTCATATAGTGTACGATGTATCCCCACAAAAGTTTTATATTAGCATAAATTGACTTTTCGTAATACCGCGCCTAAGGGTAGTATTACATTTCTGTAAATATTTACCATACGAGATTTTTACAACGTCCAGGTCAAGATGACACTTGGACATGGTACATTTTCATCTGATCGAGGGGTGTATGCAATTTGGTTGGTTTGCTGTTGTGTGCCCAATATCTTTCCCGAACTTGGCGACAGAATGTGGAGGACCTTGTTTATTGCACATACGATAGTAACCATTCTGTTTTCGACTATTTTCTTTCTTCAGAATATTTAGAATATATAGAGAGGCATGTGGCAAAGTAATAATAGCCGCAAAGGTCGATCGATCAGGTTAAGCTATGCTTGCTGTGGTTAGTCCATGGATGGGTGACCATCTTTACATACCAAGACCCCTCCGTGTCTCAGAAAGCACTTTAAGCCTTTGGCTGTCATTTGTAGATCTTTGACAGTTGCTACGGGTCATCAGAATCTCGAAAGCCTGACAACCAATCTTACAAAAGGGGTATCGTGTTACCCAGTAACTACCATTAGGGCCAATGCCTGCCGGGGTTGCGAGTTTGTCCGAAAGGGATATCGTGGCCCTGGCACACAGGCAAATGAAGGAACACGGGTGGGTTTTAGTCAGTAAAAGTCTGACACGCCCTCCCGCTTCGCCCAGAGCGGGGGAAGTTATTTGATAATTTCCCACCCAAAAAAAAAAAAAAAAACCCACTAACTGCGTTAAAGAGGTCAGATAGGCAGTCGCTGCATGTAAAATACTGGTATTTTATTTGTTACTCTTTTATATTAAGAGGAGGCTCCCAATTTTTATGTTAATTTGCATGAATATTCTGAAACAGTCACACATACAAGAAAAATAAAAACTTTATTATATGATTTATTGGATCTTTTTCTTTCCATGTTGAAGACAGATACTTAATTGTAATATTTTCTCTAGATACATTTTTTATTCGAAAATCATGTCTTTTTAAGGATAATTATAAAAAACAAACAAGATTGTTTGGCTTTGATGTCTAAAATAAATATGCACAGCAATAAAATATAGTTTATTATCCGCCCACCGATATTTTTTCTCTGTATAAATTATTACTTTAGTTATAAATGAAATAAGAATTGAGACTTACGCTATTTAGTTTCGTGCTCGAACACTATCAAGCAATAGAGCGCACGCGATATTCAACTTTATTACTGATGTGATAGCGTTTAGCACATAACGGAGTGGCGGGGAGCAAGGGGCGGAGTTTACGTGGAAATTTGATTTAAACTGCCTGGTCTTAATCTTTGGAAGGTACAATCAAACTGTATTGACCATGTGATGTTAATATGAATAAACGTGATACGTAGTATTCAATTCTGTTCGTTACGTATTTTATATTTTTCTATATTTTGATATGCTTGCTGAGTCTCCGTGGAGTTTCTTGCCTGTTCTTCTCTTTAGGTACCTACTACGCTTTTGAATGGGCAACTTGCTTATATTTTTGACTGATCGATTCCTTGAATATTCAAAAGTGCTTGTAAAATGGTTTAATTGGTATAAATGTTTTGAGTTGAGTTTGCTTAGTAACAGTGACATCTACTAACCCGCACTGGGCCCGTGTTGTGGATTATGGTTAAAACAATTTCAGTGCTTGCTCTGCTATGCTGGGATGAACTTTAAGATATTTTACCTAACATAGTGCCCTATACATCTTCTCAAAATCATATTTAGCAGCAGAATTATTTTTGATTTCCACATAAATAAATAAATTTTATCTCAGAAAAAACGTAATAAGGTTCACAAAAACAATTTTTCGAGTACAAAATGAACATTGCAGAAAAAAGTGTATAGTTGGTGTCTGCGCTAATGAAAAAAAACATTGTATCAGAGACACCAACATAGACATGCTGCCAAATACATCACAAGAGCCATCAGACTGGATGCGGAAGGCGGAGGACAAGATGTTGTGGGACAGCCTGGGAGAAGCCTGTGTCCAGTAGTGGACTGCGATAGGCTGAGTTGATTGATTAAGTCATCATCTCACTAACGCCGCGCCGCCCGCGCTCCCCCTAGCTTGTCGTCGCGCCTCCCTAGCGAGGCGCGCCCCCCACTTTGAAAATCAATGTACTAGAGAATGAGCAGCAGCGTTCTTTATTAATTTTAAAACCATACTGCGAGCGCCAACCCGTCTGCCAAGCATGTCGATTATGGCAAACCCCCCCATTGGGGGTAGCCTATCTTCAGCAGTGGACGTCTTTCGACTAAAATGATGATAATGATGAAATGAACATGTCAACTGTCTACCTATTACGGTTCATGAGATACAGCCCGTTGACAGACAGACGAACGGACAGCAGAGGCTTAGTAATAGGGTTCCGTTTGGTATCCTTCGGGTACGGAACCCTAAAATCCAGCATTTTAAATTCTCATAGCAACAATATTCTTAAAACATCTCCACCACAGAAACACTATCTATACTGTAATGGAAGCAAACAACTTGTTACAACAAGTTGATCATTAAAGTTCAAAGTGAGAACAGGCAGGTCAGATGTCAAACGACAAGTTAAGACAATTAAGTTACTAGAAACCGCTACAAAAGATGGTGTTCAGCTTACAATTTATGAGCGTATAGTTATTTGCAGAAATAACATACATCAATGTAATTATGGTTGGCTTTATATCCTTGAGTGGAGATATAGATGTCTAACTCTAAAGGACTGGTAAACTCACTCATGTAAGATGGGTAAGCAGGCAAAGTTCGTACCGCACCCCAATTTTGTAACACAGTTTGAATCACAATCTGGATGATTTTGAAGTATATTGCTAATCCATTGTTTCAAAATGTTCGAAAAATGTGTCTGGTCAATAACGTAAATAACACAATGAATGTTGTTGAACTGGCAAAATGAAATCCATGGCTAGAGATTTACTACGATAACATGGCCCACCCCTTCAAAATTCAAAACTTTTGAAAGTATGTGTGCGTAACTAATCACGGATTTGTTGCTCGACTAGTGGCGTCATTAATCGCTCATTATTATTAGTATGGCGCTGCACTGAACTTTATGAACTTTAAGAAAACGACACGTTCGTTGTCTTGCGTGATCGACTAGTTATCATACAACAAATCTGGTAATAAGTGAGAGTGAGTAGGTACTTACAACTACATACAAACTCTTTAAGGATGTGACTACACACATTTAAACAGTAATTTGGAGGGGCGAGCCATGTTATCGTAGTTTATCTCTACTGATAGTGTGTTACGCAAATACCCCACTGGTGCTTATTAGCTCCACTGGTAGCTTTGCTTACTGGCTAATCTTTTAACCCCGGTATGGGCTTTTTTCTTCTCTCTTTTGGCTCACCACCAGTTTCACTAACTCTTTTTCCCACGTAATGAGCTCTGGTCGACTTACATACAGCTCGTAGCAACATGAGGACGTCCTCATGTATATTATAAATAGGTATTTAAGGCGCTGACAAGAGGCAAATGATAAAAATAGGCTACTCTTAAACAAACAAATTACCAAATCTATATAGTTTGTGATAGCGGAAAATATATAATATGTTATTCTTGAACATATTTCTCAGAACTTGGTTGTTACCAAAACACCTTTAGAAAAAAAAAATTGTAATAAATTTGTTGTAAACTAACCCTTTACTTTGAGTTTCAATCCAAAATATCTGTTTTAAATATCAACGTACGGTTGGTATTTAATTAATAACAAGAACGTCTTATTTGTATGCAGAACTTGGTTGTTTTTTTATTTTCGATTAGTCAACAAATTTTTGAGTAAATAGATAATTGCTTCATATTTTGCAATAAACTACAAGCGTTGTGTCATCGAGCTTCTCTTTCTTTTGTATGCAGTCTGTCAGCGTCTTAACTCGTCCTCCAGAGTTGCACCTGCTAAAACCTTAATAATTACACTAAGTTAATTGTTAACTATACTCGTTTTGAGAAAACACGCATTGTTCTAATAAATATGTGGTCTAAGTGTAATAATAAATCAAAAATGTGGTCAAAGTGTAATAATAAATCAAATTTCGTGTATCTGTTACACAACGTAACGAGCAAATTACTGTTTTATAAACGTCATTCTACCTAGTAGCCATTTCTTTTGCTAGCGTTTTTTCGCATGGTTATAATCTGCCTGTTGACTATTGGTAAATAAGTTGGACGTAGTTATGCGAAAACGTTCCATTCCACAATGACTGCAATTTGAGAAAAACACAATTTAGTGTTTCAGTAGTACACTTTTTTGCCGTAACTAGTACAGGCGAACACTATAGGTTTTACTGTAGTAAAATATAATCATTAAATAATCATGTACAATTTTTTTGGATATTTACATTAAAACGGTAGGTTATTAGGAAAATACGAAATAAAAAGAAAATAATAAGGAATAATTTGTTTATTTAAAAAGGTAAATCAATTTACCCGATGACGATATTGTATGAACTGAATTCATACAATATCGTCATCGGGTAAATTATCAACTTGTATGTCGAAGTCTGGCTCTCCGCCGAACCCGTCGACATCATCAATGATGTCCTCCGAACTTTTTAATGTTTTATAAAATTGGAGACAATCCTCAGGAATGTATTGATACATTGACTGTAAATCAGCTAATTTCGCTGGAGCAATAGGTTTACCTTCAGGCCACAACAGACAGAAATCATTTTGTTTAATTTGACGTATCTCACCTTTAATTTTTTTTTCTATAATCAATTCCATAGTCTCCTTCGAATGATGATCTCATAAAAATAGAAAACATTTTTTCCTTTTCAATTTTTATTTCTTTCGTATGTAACCAATTAACTTTACTTTTATCATTGATTTTTTTTTCTATTCATTATGTTTTTTTCCAATTTTTCTGTGTTATAAAAGTCAGTTTTCTGCATTTTATAGACTTGAAAAGGTTTTTTTCTTTTACTGTTTTTAATTATATGTATATATTCTTCGGCTGTATACACACGTTGGTGATGTTTAAGAGCCGTTTCGATTTTTGAAAAATCTGTGTCGTTCGGTATAAACGTGTGTCCAGACTCAAGAAATCGAAATGATATTGTTCTTAAAGTTTGATGAGAGTTTAAGATTGCTTTCATCATGAGAACAATTTTAATGTTGCGGTTCTGCCCACCGCAGCTATCGCTCCATAGAATAAGGTTTTCAACAGTGGGACTCAGCTTCATTTCTATATATTTCTTAAGGCACGAACCCACTTCCTGCGCACCTCGTCCTGCTTCACCCTCTACCCATACGTAACAATGCCCAGTGTCATCAGATGCACTGTGGATACCACTATTATAGAGCCACAATCATCGTTTGTGCTTCACTTTTGTTATTTAGCTAAAACGTTCCAAACGCACTGGAACATTATTTCCAAGAAAAAAATACATTACATGGGTTTGTTAGAACGTTCCAATATTATTGAGTCATTGTTATAAAATATTAATTATGAATCGTATTAAATAAAAACGTTTCAGACGAATAAATACATTCCTTTTATCAATGAAACTACTTGATTGGTAAAAGTGTGGATTGGAACCTGCAGTGGGTATTATAAATAGAGAATTATTACACGAGGACTGGAATGTTTTTGCTAGAATGATGTAAGTGGTCAAAAAGGGTATACTGGTCACTTTATCGCAATTTTGAGTGACTTGTGGGTTGGAACGTTTTTGTATAACTACGTCCAATTGTGGTGTGGGCATAATAAAGCATATTCTATCTGTCTGTTCGTTTCACGCATCGCCGCTGATCAGAAAAACTTTAAAAACATTGTCATAACTTTTCTTTATGCGCCATTACTTACTTGGTGCGTTGCTGAACCTGATTTAAAGACTGTTGAAGTACCAATAACCCTTTAACACTTTCGATTCCACCCACTTAATAATTAAAAAAAATATATATATAAATAAAAATGCTGTCATTTCAAAACCACCGAGTATACTATTAAATCTTGCTAAAATATACAACAACATTTTATTTTCACAGTCTATAATGCTGTATTCGCTAAGATAAACGGATATTTAAAATGAGCCCTCCGCGAGGGCTCCCGGCATTCCATATGTGACTTGAGTGAACCCTCCAGGGGAGTCCCGGCACTGAACGTGTTAACGTCTGCATAAATCCAGCTAGCACGTCATAACCTGCTGCAAGCTAACATCACCTCAATCTATATTCGTGAACATCGAGGCCAGTGCCTATATTGTGTGCTGCATTGCAAACTATTGTACTGTGGACAGAATAATAGGTCGCTGCTATGTAGGGTTAACGAGATATACACAATGGGATGTACGGAGGGTAGTCATATATAGAAGTTGTAGTTGTAGTTAGAGAGGTTATGACGAGCAGCGAAGAGGCAACAATCCAAAGAATAAGATTTCAGAGTGCGAGATGAGTCGTGATTAAACATAACCCTGAACTTCTTTGAAAGACTTCGGACCTGACCATAATAACCAAGTAGTCACAAACCGCCTTATTTATAATTTAATCAAACTTAAAGTTGTATTTTTATAAACCTTGTTAAGAGTTAAGGAATTGCGTATTATCCATACATTTTTTGACGTCTACACGTCTCTTAGCTTTTAGTATCGTTTGGAAATAAGTGGGTTACTCTCCAAATGGGTCACTTAAGCATACAGGTAAGTACGTTCTTAGTAACTTAGCACTTAGTTACCAGGTTCGGCTGGTACTTCGGATTGATGTTCGGAGTAGACCCTCAGTATTCACTATTCAGTATCGTCCATTTGTATTACATAATCAGCCTATAATGTTTCCACTGCTGCAACACAGGCCTCCTCTTTCTGTGAGAGGGAGTGAGCCGTGACCACCACGCAGGCCAAATGCGGGTTGGTAGATCACATGTCTTTGAATTTTTAGTTCTAGGACATGCCGGTTTCCTTCACCGTTTTGAGAGAAGTGGTGATGAAATAATTTACACAAAGTAAAGCGCTTGTCTGGGTTTGAACCCACGACCTTACAACTCGTCATTCGAGACCGTTACCACTGCTCTCCTCGTATTTTATAAAATCTTTTTATCCAATTATTCCTTAAAAAAAATTCAATCAATGAATCTCGTATAATATTCTGTAATTCCTTCGGCATTTACAAAGTAATCGGTTCTCCTTGAAGTGTTTGTAATGAACATTTTTTTATTCATTGTAATTTGAAAATCGCAGTGTTATCAAAATAAACAATACAGCATGTTTTTTTTTAGTTTAGGCCACCCGATTGAAATATGCTAAAATAAACATGTGTTCAGGTCGGTTGGTAAACCAAAATATAATATATTATCAGTTTGTTTAGGCTGGTTAAGATCTCAATACTTCAAATAAATATTGTATTGTATTTTATTTATTGTATTTGTGTAGTACATGTTTGTATTATAGGAAAATATAATGTATCAGCTGTTTACATACTCGCAACAATTCAAAATGATTGAAGGATCACGGCGTTTGTTTGTTGGTAACCTTAAGTTTATACTATTTCATATTTAGGGTTTTCATTGAGTTATGAGTTCGTTTCGTTCGAAACTTAGTGTTATCATAAAATAATCGTTAGCTTGACACCGGGATAGAGACAGTTCAGGGAAGCTATGCCATCCTTAGATGGTAGGCTAACTAGGCGTTTAGTACGCCTGGACAGGAACGGCCCACACCTGGTGACGGGGTCCATCACGAGACAGCTCGTTATACAAACACTTCCACACAATAGGCATAACGGACAGTCCTCTGTACAGGGCTTGCATGGAGGCTGAGAAAACCGTTGTGCATATGCTCTTTGAATACACAGGCGTCACCCAGATTAGAACAGAAACCCTTGGGGCACCCTGATCTTTCATAGATGTTCTAAACAGACCAGGATACGTAATCAACTTCTGGAGGGAGGTGAGCTGGTTGGAATAACCACTCACGGCCACCATGGTCCACGCACAATGGTCTGTCTGAAGGACTAAGTGCGGAAACCAAACCCTCTAACATAGAACATAGAACCCTTATAGGAAGTCGTTTTACACATTTCAAATTATGTTGCAACATACGTTAAAACGAACATGCAGTGGAACATGAAATGTAAAACCAGAGGCGGCTCGTCATAAAGAGCGCTGGTGCAGTGCACTCCCACGAAAATAGCATAATCTATATTTCTTTATTATAATCCTATACATACATTCTTTCTACTATGCCCATACGCATACAATAGCAGTTTACTAGCAAACCATTTCCTACGCATACATTTGGCGTCAAGTTGTAACGTGTGGAGCGCCAGCGATTGCGCTCCTATGAAACAAAGTTCAGTACGATTTCTAGTACTGTATTCAATGAGTGCGAAAGAGAAATATCGACACAGTCCGACGCGTGAAACAGAAGATTTTGTATGAGAAATAAGCCTAATTTGGAGCGCCGCTCACGCGCGACGTTGCCAAACCGCGCTAGGCGGCCGCGGGAATACGTTCTATGCCTATGCGCTGTTGCCGATCTTATGTAAACAAACGGTCGGCTCAACTCGGCTGTCATTAGATTCGCAGTGTTTATTCTAAATAATTATTAAAAATAGTTTGTGCGCGACATTTGTGTTAAAAATGGAACAATACAGTGTATCTTTTATTTAGAAATTGTGAAAAGACTCTCGAAATGCGTATCGAACTGAAAGCTAAGGGACCACCACGTCCCGAAATTGCGCTTTCTCAAAAATGTGTTACGAAAAATAAATCATTTACGCGTCGTTTTAAATCTGAACAATATTTCAAAACACCTTCGTTGTGTGGATGTGAAGAAAGCAACAAATTATTTTGTTGCTTTCTTCATTATTTTGGTGTTTGGAGCTGGCGCCGGCAGTGGTGGTGAATCTGCATGGATGGAAACGGGTGTTGACGATTTAGCGCATCTTTCAATAAAAGTGAAAAAACATTCGCAATCTCGATTTCATATCTTATGTGAAGTGCAATTGGCATCTATCGGCCGTCAAGATATTCGTAAGGCGCTCGATTCTGCGTACCGAAAATCTATTAGAGAGTTCAATGAACGCGTTGATGAAAATCGATAAAGATCGCCGAATGGAATTTCTTTACAAATAAAATAAATGGTAAGCTCTAGTTCTACGTTTCTTTTTTTAGTGAACCCCCACAAATAAATGTCACGAGCCGCCTCTGTGTAAAACAATAGCTAAACGACTTTGTTTCAATGTGTGCTATATGTTATTTTACGTTTCATATAATTGTGTACCCACCATTATAGAATAAGCATGGCTAATTACGGTCTATCTCCAGTTCCACAGTGAATGAAAGGACAAAATCGTTTCAAAAGGCACCACCAAAGTTAAAAACCGTCAAAGACCAAAGCTCAAAAAACCAAAAAAATACAAAACACACACGCATCCCCACATTTCCCCGAAAAAGTACTGCGTTAAATCAGGTCAGGTGTCAAACATAACTCATGAAAAACATGACCCTCCTTCCAACTTCGGCGTTGGGTAAAAAGTTGATGAAGCCATGCAAGAAGTGGCCATCAGTCATGACCGTCTGTGGCCGGGACATACCATTTATCAAAGGCTCAAAATCTACATGACTAGGCCTGAATTCGGACTTTTGGTTTGTGAACTAATATTCTCTATATAAATACTAGGTTAAGTATAATTTTCAGATTTCAATAAATTTTTACCCAAATTATTATTACAAATACTATCCCGTTGGTCTAGTGGTCGCAAGAGCTGCCGCTGAGCATGAGGTCAGGGTTCGATTCCTGGGTAGGGCAAAGTGTTATTGGGTTTTTCCATCGGCTAGTGTCGTTTGAATCTTTTTTATGCATTTCCCGTAATTGACTGCTAAACGTTTAGAAAACAGGTGCCATACTACATTTTTGTACCTTTATCAATGGGTTATTAATAAGAGGCAAAGCCCTATAAATACTTAAACAAGTTTATACAACGCAACTTGCCTAAGAATGGTAGGAATTATAGAAAAAATCTGAATTCACGTTAAAAATAACTACATCGATAAATCAGCTACAACGTTGCTACGCCGTAGCTGACATTACTACGCCAGCTACGGCGTAGCGCTACATGCATTTCGGACGAGATCTCGTAACTTTGTTAGTATTGGCCACAAATATCACATAATTATTTTCATCCATTCTTTGATAATATTTTTTTTAACCACAACGTAATATCACACCAGGGTTCCCCGTTGTGGTAGGCAGAAGTTTGAAGTACACAGAATACAGCGTCTATCAAAAATGTGTAATTTGTGAATGTATGTGTGTATTATGTGTGTATTGTATTTATTTATTTTATTGCTTATGTATGACATGTAGTCTGTTTGTCTGTCCGTCTGTCACCAGGCTGTATCTCATGAACCGTGATAGTTAGACAGTTGAAATTTTCACAGATGATGTATTTCTTTTGCCGCTATAGCAAAAAATACTAAAAACCAGAATAATATAAATATTTAAGGGGGCTCCCATACAACAAACATGATTTTTTTTGCCGTTTTTTATAGATAATGGTACGGAACCCTTCGTGCGCGAGTCCGACTCGCACTTGGCCGGTTTTTAATTTATTTTTTTATTTAATTTTTAACTCCCATATTTATTAGAAGTCGAGCCTTTTGCCAGTAACTCTTCGTAGTTTTTTTCTACTTAATTATATTCATGAAACAGTGTACTTATAACCATAAAATAATTAAGAACCTTAGCTAATGGGGATGTTCTGCTAACGGTAAATGAAGTTACGTCCGCAACACGGATGAAAATAACAACTTCGCATTAAGACGGTAAATGCACAGTTTATTAAGTTCTTGTTGGTTCAAGATATTTACGGAAATATAAGTACGGGGAAACAATAAAGAGGGAAACGCTTACACAAGGTCCTGATTGTACTTAAAAGGGATTGTGTTTATGCAATTTTAGCCGGCTACTGGAATTTTCTATACGATGTTTATCTTGATGTTTATAGGTAAATATCATTATTGTTTGATACAACTTCCACTTCAGCTTATTTTTTTAAGAAAAACAAAGTGCGGATAATATTAATTTAGCAAAATACCTTTATCTACATCGAACTTAGTCCAAAAGAGCCACAATTTTTTTGACAAAAAATCAAAAAAATTGTGGCTCGTTTGGACTAAGTGAATTCTACTTTAATCCTTTTCTAATCATCATCTTGATATTTACACAGCCACTAGACTTTGCTCGCGGCTTTAGCCTCGTGAAAGTCGGTTTACCAAGATAAAACGTATCTTATGTGTTAATCCAGGTTATAAACTATCCGTGTGCCAAATTTAATTCAAATCCGTTTAGCCGTTTTTGCGTAATTCTAAGTAACATAACAAACATAACATCACGCCTGTAATCCACAAAGGGTTAGGCTGAGGTGTACCTATAGTACACCCACATTTCGCCAGTTATGTTTAAGTCCCATGTTGTAGGGGGCGAGCCAATCGCCATCTACCGGGCACAAATCCAGACTACGATTATGAGTTACAAACATCAAAAACAAAAAAAAAACAAACAAACCAACTAATCAGTCTATTAAAAATTAGATGTGTTTTGTGTAATGTTTGCCTACTTGAGTTTATGTTTTAGTATAAAAAAAAAACGAACAAACAAACCAATCAATCTATCATAAATTGGATGTGTTTTGTCTAATGTTTACCTACTCGAGTTTATGTTTTCGTATGAACGTGTTTCTGTGACAAATAAAATTATTTATCTTTCTTTGTTTCTTTGAATATAAAAAAAAAATTAAAAGATTACCACAATATAATCAGTAAAATATACAGTATATCAAAATAACAGAAGCGAAGAGTACCTAGGATCTACACATAATACATCTCCTGTCTAAGTAATGTTTTGGCACGAAGTAGCAAGACTAGAAGTATTATTAACAAAGTTACCGTTACCGTAAACAAACAATACATTTTACTATGTTACCTTCATGTTACCTCATAATGTCTCGTAGTGTTTCTGAAAAAAATATATGTAAGTGAGTGTTAGGGTGTGTTTATGTCGCAGGTGTTTTATACGAATAGTCTCTGAGATGAAAGATTAGTCGTTTAGGCAAATTCAGGAAAAACACAAACCTTTTTACCCGACTACGGCGAAGCAAAAAGGAGGGTTATGATTTTGACCGGTATGTATGTATGTATGTATGTTCATCTGTTCCCTCATTACTTCTAAACCGCTTGTCATAATTTGACAAAATAATGATGTATTGTTGGAAGCGTCTTGATCATCCGCTGGTTATAGGCTATGTGAGGTCACATTAAATTCAATATGGCGCCCTCTACCGGACATAAAGTCAAAGCCTAAAAACAAAAAAAATGTTTATTCATGACGTATTGGGTATCAAATGAAAGGCCTTAATTAGCACATTTCAAAAATATATATATTATCAGCTTGCTCATGACTTGCATGCACCCAATATTTAGGTATAATTTCTATAAAATTATAAGCAACAACAAACATATTTTCTCTCCAAACCTACACAAAATACATAATTATGTTATAATAAATACGTATTTCAATGTGGCCAGTAATTTAATATGGCCTGTTTTTCGTCGGGACCAGCTGGAGCATGGAGAGCAGCCATGTGCAGTTCTCGTCCAATTCGATGATTGCACTATAAATGCAGATGAAGATGGGCTTGTTAGAGTTGAACCTTGTCTGACTGAATTTGACGGATTAAGAAGATCGGGAAAAACTCCACGCAAAATGTAACCATTAATCCTTACTTGGGCAGTTACTGTGCACGAGTTGCATGGGTGCACTCTAGATATAGTACAAGTATATAGTGTAGTGTATGTGTAGTGTAGTGTATGTAGTATAGTTTAGGTGAACTATTCATAAGTTCTTATGAGAAATAAATATCTTTAAACATGTATATAGCGGTAATTGATTTAGAGAAGTCACTATTCACTAAGGGACAGGCCTATGTTACCCTCAGCAGACTCAGATCCTTAGACGGATTATTTATTTGTTCCTTGGATCATAACAAACTGCTGAAAAATCCTCATGGCTCACGATCTCTTCAGGAATTAGAAAGGTTAAGAAGTCTTTCAAATTTGGAAACATAAACCTATGGTATATGTTTGGTAAATTACACAGGTACATATAAAACATTAAACCTAATGAATGAATGAATGAGGTGCAATTGAATGAACCTAACCAAAAAAAAATTTTAAGCGCCTCTGCAAATACTTTATCACGAAATTATAACCCCAAAATTATTTAAATAAAATATAAGTTCAAAAACTAAAACCCGACTATTGAAAAATCACGCTCTAAAAAGTATGAAACAAGAAAATATTCTCATCTGAAATTATTATATACAAACTATACAATATTTATCGTCTATTAAATAAACAACTTACACGTAATATATTTTAATGTATTTAATACATATTTATAGTGATGTTCAGAAGACAGCCGTGGTCGTATGCCACCTAACCTATCAAAACAACACATTCTAACAGTAGTAAGCGATCATAATCTTTAAGGCAAAGTGGCATACGACCACGGCTGTCTTCTGAACATCACTATGAATATGTATTAAATACATTAAAATATATTACGTGTAAGTTGTTTATTTAATAGACGATAAATATTGTATAGTTTGTATATAATAATTTCAGATGAGAATATTTTCTTGTTTCATACTTTTTAGAGCGTGATTTTTCAATAGTCGGGTTTTTTTTTTGAACTTATTTTTTTTAGTTTTAATAAAAGCAAACGAGCGATCGTTTCGTTAGGCTACCAATATTGCTAGGTCATCGAATTATTGGCGAAGGTTTATAATTATTACACATAATTCATTTTTGTTTTTGCAGTGAATTTTTGGTTTTGCATAGCCAGACCACAGACATATAATGAGTAGAACCAGACTTACCCCGCGTCATATTTAAAAGTGATCGCCGCGCAAATATGCGATTGTCGCCTGCATATGACAGTTTTTGTTCAGAAAACGCCTTTCGCCGCCGCGACCACGCGCTCAGGTTCACCAAACAAAAAGTGATATGAGCGCGACGATCGCGTATTCGTGCGACGATGGCTTTTAAATATAAAAGCGATCGCAGTGCGGATGTTAGTAAGTAACAAGCCTATATACTTAGTATATGGCCTTTAATACAATTTATTTATTTAGAGAAAGAACAACTGTTATTTCTCCTCACAACTATGAGCAAAAAAAAAAGAAGTGCAAAAAAAACACTTGCAAGAATTCTGTAGTGATAATTCTTTCACTTATCTTCGCCCTTTCAGTTCGCGATTACTATTTGGTTGCAATCTATTTTTTTTATGCTAACCAGCCTGTACTTACGGTGGTGTCACTAGTTGATACCTATCCGTTAAGTCCGATATTTGAGCTCTATCCACAGAGTAAGTATAGTTACCTATGCAACTTTTACTTTATGTGCCATTATCTATGGCAAAACATGTAGGCCACTACTTAAAACATAAAACCTTACTTTAAAAACTAATTCGTACAAATAAATTATCTCTTAAGATCAAAAAAAAATCTCAAATTGTAGCATACCTGCTTGTCTATATCCATTTAATTAAGGCTTTGAAGGTTACCGAGAGTTTCACTAAAGGGCGTTGTACCACTGACGTCGGTGTAACCCTAATGAAGAACATTTTTAGCGCCTAGGAGGAAGCACAAGATGCCATTGGAATCTTTTGCGACCTCTCTAAGACGTTCGATTTCGTAAACTATGAGACACTTCTGCTGAAACTTGAGCACTATATTTACTAAGATCATACCTGAAAGCTAGAAAGGTTACAGTTCAAGTAAACGGCGTAAACTCATTGGGGTCTGAAATGGCAATGGACGTCCCTCAAGGTTCGATATTGGGTCCATTCCTCTTTTTAGTTTACATTAATGATTTACCCCAATTACTTCAAAATCAACCGAAGATGGTGTTATTTGCAGATGACACATCATTGATCCTTTAAATAGACCGACTGTCACAAAATCTTGACGACGTAAGTAACTCTATTCTTCAGGTCCAAGATTGGTTTACGGTAAATAATTTGGTACTAAATGTAAAAAAAAACGAATGTATTAGATTTAAATTACCTAATATTAGAAGTAGCGAATGTGATATCATATTGAACGGAGAAAAACTGGAATTGATTAATCAAACGGTTGTCCTAGAAATCACTCTAGACGAGAAACTGCAATGGGGACTACATATAACCTCTCTTCCGGGGCGGCTAAGCTCGGCCGCTTATGCTGTTAGAAAGATAAGACAGCTAACAGATATAGAAACCGCGCGTTTGGTTTATTTTAGCTACTTCCACAGGATTATATCGTATGGCATTTAACTGTGGGGTCGGGCTGCTGATATTGAGTCCATCTTTATTTTGCAAAAAAGAGCTGTCAGACCAATTCATAATCTACGTCACCGCGAATCTCTTAAGGAACTATTTAAAAGATTAATATTATGACGGTACCTTGCCAGTTCATTTATGAAAATATTATGTATGTAAGGAAAAATGTACATAAATTTAATAAGATAAGTGATAGACATAATTTTAATACTAGAAATAAAGATAAAATAGATCCATTTTTCAGATTATCTAAAGTACATACATCTTTAATGGGATACTGTGTTAAATGTTACAACAAAATACCTTGTGATTTATTGGAATTAAATGAAAGACAATTTAAAATACATATTAAAAGTACACTTTGTAAACAAGCATATTACAAGTTAGAGGATTATATCCAAGATAGGAATGCTTGGAAACATGCTGGTCCAGCTCCATAGAACAATCTAGAGTCTAGACAAACTCAAAGTGGTTGCTATTATAATTGTATAATTTGTTATTTTTGTAACATTGATTTTTACATCCTGTGATTACCTAAACTCACACACTGACTTATTATTTTAAAATTTTTAGGAAAACATATACTTTTACGATGTTTGTAAATTTGTGAACACCATGTATCTATCTCATAATTAAGTTATTGCTTAGTTTTTAATTCTTTTTACCTATTATGGTATAGTAATATTATTCTAGGTGCATCGTCTTCACATATAATCATATAATTAATGTACTCAAACAAAATATTGTAAAACATTTTTAAAAGAGTAACGGTGGAGTTTCTTGCCCATTCTTCTCCATACGAAACTACATTTTGAAAGGCAACTAGAATCAATTCTATTTTTTTTAAATTTTGACGTTCAAAAGTGCCTCTTATGTGTCTATTTGAAATAAATAATTTGACTTTGACTTTTTACCATAAAAGTACCTTACCTGCAACTTAGCCTAGACCAGTCAACATCTGAACACACGCCTCTCACTCCCACCTACGTCAGAACACGTAAAATGAAGTACCTGTTCATATTAGTGCATATTTTCTGCCTCTCTTTATGAAGTGTGCTCCGAGCTCGCTTTACGTGTACAGATGCATAAATAACAACGAAAGTGCCTGCAGTTGACCTTAAGTGAGCACACTACGGCATATGCAGCCTTTAGAACCGTTATTTTCTTTGTTGGGAATTTTCAAAGCGATGAAAATATGCAGGTGAACACATATTTTTGTTAGAGTTGCCGTACAGCAGTGGAGGGTAACAACTTACAAGCAGGTGTTAGTAATAATGATTGAGTCGTAGTGTTTAATTCATAATATATTGGTCTAGTAAATAACACAGAAATAATTATTTCTTACCAACAACATAGGTCTGCCAGTTTTTGCCTTTTTTGTAACTATTTTTATAAACAGAATGTACTTATCAGAAATTGTGGCCATATGAAGAGTACGGTAGGGATTAACTACGATAATATGTCCCGCCCCTCTAAAATGCAAAACGTTTGAAAGTATTTGTACGCAAGTGTGCGTAATGAGACGGCCGTCAAACAAAAATAAATCACGGATTTGTTGCTCGACTAGTGGCGTCATTAATCGCTCATTCTTATTAGTATGGCGCTGCACTGACGTACTCTATGAAAACGACACGTGCGTTGTCAAAATGAAAATGAAAATGAAATCTTTATTCTATTCTATTTATTTTTTGTCTTGCGCGATCGGCTAGTTATGATTAGTTGACCAACATATCTGGTAATAAGTGAGATATTACGAGTACTTACAACTACATACAAAGGCGAACGGCAGATTACGTACCGCATATTTTTGTTGTTGTTTTGTTATAGAATTTATACCACTTATTAAGGCAACTAAGACATTTATTTTCATGTAAGTGTACTATTTTTAGAAGTTCGGATTAATGAATACTATCAATAAAAAGATTTTAATAATTAAACGTAATAAAATCGTAAACTAAACGCAGTTATGATTTTTAAAGTTGTCATATGTAAAATAACAGTTATAAAGAAATGATAGATTAATTATTTAGAAATAGAAATAACATTAAATATAATTAAACACTAATATATTATACCTAAGAATGCGTGATCGTTGCATAAAATCATAATAGTTAACAATAATATAATGATAGGAATGATTTTCGTCATCAATATTATTTTTGTTCATATGGCAATTATTTATTGACAGGTAAAGAAAATCTGTATTACTGTTACTGTCTTTCAGTTCAGTTCTGTAGTTCAGTTCTTTTCTGTTGTTTTGGATTGTGGTTTGTGACTGCATCTGAGCAATTTAGCGAATTAACTTCATCATTATCAAACTGTTGCAGTACGCAGCTGGACATAGATATCTCCTAATACACCCCTCACTGAGTAGGTACTATTCTCATCTCAATCTACCTACTTAATAGCAAGTACAACACTACAAAGATAGCGACAAGCAATCTAGAACATTTACTTTATCACCAAAACAATGATTATGTACCTTTAAATAACAATCTACATTGGTACACTAGTACATAACCTTAAACAATAAAACTCGTAATAACTTTTACGTCCCAACTTCTAAAAATCTAAGAATTTAAAAAGGGCTTGTCTATCTTATTAACTACCAATTAAAACAAAAAATATCCCAAAACACGAAATTTTATTAGCGGTACGAAGTTCCCATACAAGCCTGCCGTTCACCTTTCGTAAAGCTGTGACTACACACATTGAAACAATAATTTGGAGGGGCGAGCCATGTTATCGTAGTTTATCTCTACAGACCATTAAACTGAACAACTTACTCCATGGGACCAACATAGTAAATTTAGTGAAAAATTCCCACACCTTCCTGATACATGCTGTTTATAGTCCTTCTTATTTATTTATTTATTAAAACTTTATGCACAAGTAAAAACTACACTGTACAAAGGTGGACTTAATGCCTGAGGCATTTTCTACCAGTTAACCTTAGGTTGATGCAGAGACAAAACATGGCAGGTGCAACGTACGGGATAGATAGCTCGGAAATAACTATAAAATACAAGCATAAATACAAATACATAGATAGATAGATACATACATACATAATATACCAATATAAACTTTGTCAGGAGAAATAACGACCGGTAGCGAAGAAAACGACTCCAGCAAATCACCGCTGAGATGTTTCGGCCAACTTCTGACGAATATGTTCACGTGCCTTCACTTTAAATGCTAACCGGCTGGTTGCCGTCCTGATGTGCAGAGGGAGCGCATTCCAAAGAAAGACCGCCTGGACAAAGAAAGAAGAATGAATGAAGCCAGAACGGTGCGAAGGACATCGTAGAAGGCGATTGTTGGTGGAACGAAGATTTTTACTATGGGCAGAGCATAAGTATTTAATTTAGGAAGTCAGGTAAGAAGGTCTTATCGATTTCGATAACCACGATCCTTTGAAATAATAACTTACAGCAGCAATGGGTTTCATTTTGACAGTTCAGCAATAATCATTACGTTATTTACGTTGTTAAGCAGACCAATTTTTCGAACATATGAAGCAATGGATTAGCAATATCATTCAGATTGTTATTGATAGTGTATTACGCAATTAAGATGCTGGTCACAACTAATGCAACTAACAACTGACCCTAGATAACCTAACCTAGAGAGCAATCGTAAAATTTAATCATTGATTATAATTTCAATACCGTTGTATTAGGGGCGCGACCTAAGTGGTACCTGGTGGGATTCGCTACGCTACTAAGTTAAACACTCAAATTATTTTCAAACGTTTATTGCTTAGAAAGAGAGTGAACAAGGTATCGTTTAGGCTAAGCTATCGCTAAAATGAGAAAATGATGAAAATGACTGCACCCGGTTGCTGTCCGTAATGTACTGAGCTCACGGCGCATTTAATGCGACCGTATTGTATCGCTAGGTCAGCAAACGTGTTCGATTGCAACTGTTGCCTCGAACAACCGTTTATTCGTATTCAATATCCAATTAATAATTATTTAGATAACATAATCAGCCTATAATGTTCCCACTGCTGGGACTCAGGCCTCCTTTCGGTGAGAGGGAGTGGGCTGTCATCCACCGGGCCCAGTGCGGGTCGGTAGATGTCACATGTCGTCGATTTTTTTATTTTAGGACATGCCGGTTTCTTCACGATGTTTTCCTTCACCGTTTTGGGAGCAGTGGTGATGAAATTGTTACACAAAGTAAAGCGCCTATCTGGGTTCGAACCCATGATCTACAACTCGTAAGTCGGGGCTATTACCACTGTGCCACCACTGCTCGAATTGCTGCTCTTAATAATTATTTACTTTAATCAAATAACTTCTCACAATATTCTAGACGTTTCAATTCTACTCAATTAAAATGTAATTAATACAGATGAAATTTATTGGTTAAGAGTTCTTCTTAATTGAACAATACTTTAGTTTCCACCAATACTTTCAAAATTTCTTATTCATTGAAGCCATTGAATCCTTAAGTGTTCGTAATTTGTTCTGAAATTACTTATTCTAAAAGAAATTTCTTATTCTAAATAAGTAATTTCAGAGCACTTATTCAAAAAATAAGCTTAGGTTGAACAAAATTAATTTATTTAAATAAGAAACGTTATTTGACTACCACCAGTTTAAGTGATTCGCTTAAATTAAGTATTCTGATTTAACAAGAAAAAAAAAGTAAATAGATAAAGAATAAATCCTCAAAATCTTTTAATTTATAAAACTTAAATTGAAATATACATATTTTTCACGCTCTATACCGGAGGGCAAAATATCACGCTGTTACTACAAATCTTCTAAACGCCGATGATTTTATTAGATTCACTTGCCTTTCAATACTTAAAAAGAAGAAACATTTTATTAAACAAAGTAACTTCTTTATACCATTCATCATTTCAGCCAAAAGACGTCCACTGCTGGACATAGGCCTCCCCCTAAGGGGGGGTGTTTTCCATAATCGCCACGCTTGGCAGGCGGGTTGGCGATCGCAGTATGGTGTTAAAATGCATAGAGAACGCTGCTGCCCATTCTCTAGTAAGAGCTATAGATATATCTATACCATTATCAAAGTGCAAATATGTTATTCATATACCGACTCTTTACCACATCATCCATACATGCGCCTCATCCATCATACTCCTCCACATACAAACATACAACTTTCATACAACAAAAAATGACGTAATGTTGCAGAATGACGGAGACGCATGTTGCCGTCAAACTGATAATTATGTCAATCTGTAACTTGACATCTGACGTTGACGTCGCTGCTTCAACGTTCGTGCAGTCATCCGTGAAACAGATAAACATACACGTCTGTATAATGTACATTTATTTATGTGAAACTGAGGAATGAGGAACATGTTCTCAAGAAAGTTTTGACTTATGAATGTGGTTTTTTTTTTTTTTAATTATTTATTTATTTATTTATTTCTTACTACAAATTACAGAGAATGTTAGTACAAAGTCTACAGACACAATTTTATAATTAATTTGTGGAAGACTGGTGCCTCACCTAAGTTTTATACAAAACCTGTATGTCAGGTCACCAGGCCCCCTAAAACAAAATTTTACATTTTATTGTTGTACCGGAGACGATCTGATTCGCGTATAATATTATTTAAAATAAAAATCTCATACATTATAATGTTGCAATATTGCTCATAAAAATTGGTTTACACAAATAAAATAGAGATAGAAAAGTCATTCATTAAGGATACATGCAAGGGAAGATGTAAGTGTATGTGTGTGGTGAGTGTGTGATGTGGAGTGCGTGAGTGTGGTGTTGGGTAATTGTGCGTAGCAAAGGGAACATTATGTTAGGACATGGTTTTGAAAAGATCTTCAATTTTGGTATAATCTAAAGTGATAAGCCAGTTGGTTATTTTTCTTATAAAAGTTGTTTTTAGGGTTCCGTACCCAAAGGGTAAAACGGGAACCCTATTAGTAATAGGGTTCCCGTTTTACCCTTTAGGCTCCGCCGTCTGTCTGTCTGTCTGTCTGTCCGTCTGTCACCAGGCTGTACCTCATGAACCGTGATAGTTAGACAGTTGAAATTTTCACAGATTATGTATTTCTGTTGCCGCTATAACAACAAATACTAAAAAACAGAATAATATAAATATTTATGGGGGCTCCCATTAACAAACGTGATTTTTTTGCTCGTTTTTGCTCGATATTGAGAACGGCAACAGGTAGAAATATGCGCTTGAAATATTCACAGAATATTTATTTATATATTCACTTTAAAATAAATAATTAAATTAAAATAAAACAAATATTTAAGGGGGGCTCCCATGCAACAAACATGTTTTTTTTGCCGTTTTTATAGATAATGTTACGGAACCCTTCATGCGCGAGTTCGACTCGCACTTGGCCGGTTGTTTTCATGGTATGAATTGATAGTAAATCATTGAGTCTGTTGTATAGAAATGGGCCAAGAAAAAAAAAAGAAATTACGGGCAAATTTGGTTTTTACTCGGTATTGGGTGTAGGTATACTTTCCCTCTTCTGCTAAATTAATTAAGCTTCTGCTATATAAATATGATGGAACGATTGTGTGGAAGATTATATGGCCCGAGGAACAGAGATGACGACAAAAAAAAAATATGGAAACATGTTGCGCTGACCCCAAATAAATTGACACAATGGCAGTTGGATGCTGATGTCATTGTACAAAGCGTACACAATATTTGCTCTAAAGGAGTCTGCCCACTACACCGTATCATACCAAGACCGTGCTAGGAACGAGTAAGGCAAGAAAATATTTTTTGTATTGAAAAGTATGAGACTATGCCCACTAGACCGTTCCATCACTGAATAAGACCATCAATTGTGATGCACGGAGCATCAACAATAAAATTGTCGGCGAAAGTATTTGGCCCGTGCTGATACGCTGCTTGCATGGCACGCGACGTTGCCGAGCCGGTGCGCGCAGACGGCGAAACGGGCTATAACCGCATACGGGTTGAAACTGTCAATTTTCTAATAGCCATCGTAAAGATAAAGGACATAATTTTCTCAATAAAACAAATTACTCGCTCTTCCAGACGCGTCTGCCTCACGCGAAAATACAGTTGAACACAACCGAGAGAATGGGAACAGTACGGATATGACATGCCGATGATACGCGGATGCTACGGTCACTAAAACCTGTTATGCACGGGTATGATACATTGTTGACACGCCCTAGTGGGCATAGTAGTCCGAGTTATGTTTTTTTCCGTGCCTGATACGTTCATACCATGGTCATGGTATGGTACGGTGTAGTGGGCAGATTCCTTTATTCTCAACCGATTAAGAACTGGAAATATATTAAACTAAGAGCTAGAAATATGTTAAATGAAGAGCTGGAAATATTTTAAATAAAAAGCTGGAAATATGTTAAATTAAGAGCTGGAAATATGTTAAACGAAGACCTGGAAATATGTTAAATGAAGAGCTGGAAGAGCTGGAAATATGTTAAATTCAATTATAAGTCTCTAGAGCAGTGGTGGCCTAGTAGTAACAGCCGCGACTTAAGAGTTGTAGATCGTAGGTTCGAACCCAGACAGGCGCTTTACTTCGTGTAAATTATTTCATTACCACTCCTCAAAAAACGGTGAAGGAAAACAACGTGAAGAAACCGGCATGTCCTTGAACCAAAAAATTCGAAGACATGTGACATCTCCCGCAGGGTGGATTACGGCCCGCTCCCTCTCACTGAGAGGAGGCCTGTGTCCCAGCAGTAGGAACATTATAAGCTGATTATGCAATTATAAGTAAACAAGTAAAGTAAAGTCAATTCTTCAGTAAAAGTAAAGTCCGTACATTCATATTTTAGAACACAGTCAGCCGTCACCGAAGTAGTAACGTCATTCTACGTTTATTGCAGTATATATACGAATTTAACGCCGACGAATGTGATTTCAGCTTCACTTCTATTCCTATTTACCCGGTGACTTGAGGTGGAAGCGCTTTGGTCCCAGAGTATATACCGAGTGCTTCGCTGCAGGAAATTGAAATCCTCGTGGGCTCTGCGCAGTGGGAGACGAGATAGTGGTCGTCAAAACAAATATATGCTGCGAAGAGCTTACGGTAGTGGCTGGCTTATTAATAAATATTATATTAGGTATGAGCATGAAAATTACGACCGTACAACCAAAGCCCACCTTACACCTTACTACCACCGCCTCCCCACTCTACCCTACCCCCCACCACCACTGGACCACCGGTGGTCTCCCACCTTACTTCTTACTTATTATGCTTTTATTTAAATTGTTAGATTCTGAATGGCATTAGTTTAATAGTTTATTTTTCCAAAAAACTTAGTACTACATTACAATGGAAATGTGGCAACAATTTCAATTAAGCTAAAGAGATTAGCATCTGTAGCTGAACTAGGCATAGCCTGTATTTCGGCTATCAGCACCGTTCCCCTCGAGTATTATGATACAAAAATAGGTGCGAAGCTATAGTGGCATATACATTAGTACTACAGATATATAGAATATAGTTGATAAGAATTATTTACATTACATTAGAATATTATTGTCTTGCTCACTCATACGGATTCATCAGCTAATCTCATGTTACAGGGAGGGTTCTCTATTGTGTTCCCTAACTTTTTTATCCATAATCTAAAGTGCCATAATTGTTTTTGTCCGAATCATCATTTGTCCGAATCATAATTTGCCCGAACTTAATGTCACACACACAATACCACATGCTATAAAATTGAAATCCCTAAATACTATAAGCCCTAAATTTGTTAGTCATAAATATTACCATCAAAAGACTTAAAACCGTTTTCAATTAAAGTTATAAGTCCTAAGTTATATTTTAGTATTAAATAATTTATTATAATTTGAACTTCCTATATAATGACGAGGCTTACTGCCTCGTCATTATAAATATTGCCGTGTGTACTTTGGGCAATCTGATAATACACAGGTATTTTGCACGGGGTGCAGTTCTAGATTTTTCTTATTTACAACCTCATCTAACCCAAATGATTTACCAAGAATAGAGGGAATCTGGCGTTAATGGTCACTGTTCTAACCTAACCTAACCCAAATGATTAAATAACAGTATAGATGGTCTCTGACGCATTCCCATTGACTTTAAATATTGATTCTACGTTTGAAATAAAAATAATCAAATTGCCCGTGCATTTTTTATAATGTCCTAATAATCACTTGGTCCATAACATATACTTTTAGGGAGAAGAAGAGAACACAAAAAAAATATCGACATTTAAGACATTCGATACTCTGTACTTCGATATTGAGGTCTTTTGATGTCACTTTTGTGGATAATTCGGTACTTATTTGATTTTATTTTCATTTCATTCGGAATAATTTAATACACATTATACATATAATACAATACTTAGAACACATGACTTTATTTCATGCAAAATTATGAGATTCAATAAATTAGAGTACTCAATATTATGACCGAATAGTATTAGAAGTAATACAATAATGTAAAACAAAATTTCGAATTTTTGAACATTATGTATAGTGAAGTTTATAGCAAACGTGTTATAGATAATGATTTTCGGACAAACAACTTTAGGAAAAGAAAGGGAGTACCTACAGGGAGCCTATTACCCTTTTAACACCATTAACCTTTTTCTTACACTATCGATAAGACAGGAATAGATAGAAATTATGATTAAAATAATCCCAAAAAACCACTTAAATCAACAAAAGACTGGTAAAATGTGTGTGAGGCCTCAAAATGCCAATTTATATCAAAACTATCTGTAGTAAATTTTTCCTTACATGTTCTCGCCGGACCTTTGTTATTATTGTTATTTAATAACTGTCAACGTCACTCCGAGCTTTATCGGAAATCTTGTAAATGGACGGATTGTAGGGCTATACACTTGCCGCTTACGCAGCAATAATTTTGACCGATAATTTAAAGAACGCCTATCTTCGTACATTTTGTACGAAGACAGGCAAAATGCATTAAAATTATAGATAATTGTTATTGATTTTAAATAGGTAGTAGATATTATGTTTAAGTGATTCTGTTTTTACCGGAGAGAGCCTTTTTTGATGAACATGATTTAGATAAAACTAAGAAGTGAAAACAGGCAAAATGTGGGTGTACTAAGATCCACCTCTGCCTAACCCTCTGGGGATTACAGGCATGATGTTATGTTATGATAGAGAGTGACATATTTTACTGTCAATCTAGACTGATTTTATTTCGGCACAGAATTCGACCGAATAACGAACAGCGGTATTTTTTTCCTAAAACCTATGGAAAAGACAAAAATTCTCACCTACATGCAGGTTTTATTTGTAGTTTTTTTAATGTTACACTGCTACAACATTGGAATTCGTTACGAATAATCTAAAGAATGCTTCAAAAAGAGTTTATTTATTTAAACTTCTCACACACAATTAGGTACAAAGGCGGACTTAATGCCTTAGGCATTCTCTACCAGTCAACCAAGGATGGTGAAGAGATAAGATGGCGGGTGCTCTGATTGAGAGAAAATAATAATATTAAAAAATATTAAATTATAACATAATTGTTTCATTGTTTCGACTTGAATCCGAACCATCGCATCACCGAATCTCCTCATACTCATAGTTTGACGAACTAGCCAGTGAGCCCATGTGAATAGCAATGAAATTGTTATCTGCTATCGTCCGAGTCACTTTATTTTTAGGTCTCTGTCTAATCGATAAATGTTATAATTTGAGAGTATCCATTAATTTTACTTACTTACGTTTTCTTTATAAAATTAATCCATACCCTCAAGTTATAACTTATAACAACCTACCACCTTAACTACGACCTTTGATGTTTACTTTCACTTAAAGGATGTCACTTGTCTACCAAGTTGGGACCAAGGACCAGTTTGTGTCAGTTGGCAAAATATATTATAATTGTGATAACTGTAAATTATCAAATCAAATTGTAAAATATAAATCTTTGTAGTAAAAAAAGATCAAAGTTTTGTTAAACAATAGCAATAATAAATATTATTAAATGATTTTTAAATTCATTATAAATATTACTAAAACAAAATAGAAAAATACTTTATGCTCAAAAAATGTAATGAACAGAAAGCTCATTTTGTGCCTAGGATTTGAATCTCTAATATTATGCACGGCAAGCGGCAAACTACGGCCTATTTAGACGTTGAATATCTTCTCGTAAATTTTAACACTATTATTGCTTGTCGTTATACGCAATAATAAAGGTATTAAAGTTTTATTGAAAAAAACAATATTCTTTCTTTCTTTTTCTTTTTTTTTTAAAACGTTGCCCCACACTAGGATTTTCTCCTGTATCGTGGGTGCGTTTACAAACATTTAAACTCACATACACAAACAGCCAGACCCGGAACAATTACTTGTAGGTCATACAAATATTTTTTCCATGCGGGAATCGAACCCGCGACATGCAGCGCAGTCCATTGCTTAACCACTGCGCCAACCGTGCCGTCATATTAAAAACAGACTTAAAAAAAAATACAATCTTAAACTTATTTATTCACTAAAACAATACATTAATTATAATAAAATGTTTTTGCAAAATACAAAAACCAACTTGGGCCTATCACTGATTTGAACGCATATTTTTATTAGATTTGGTTGATTGATAATATAATCATTTTGGGGGTTCTGTACCCGAAGGGTGCCAAAGGGAACCATATTACTAAGCCTCCGCTGTCCATCCGTCCGTCTGTCAGTCAGCGGGCATGAACCGTAATAGGTGGACAGTTGATATTTTCACAGATTGTGTTTTTCTATTAGCGCTATCACAATAAATAGTAAAAATAAAAAAAGTTAAAAATTAAAAGCCCTTTAATCTCCTTTAATTTTTAACTTTGTTTTATTCAATACCATACCAGAAACGTATTTTTTTTGTTAAATATTGTACGGAACTCTTCGTGTGCGAGTCCGACTCGCACTTGGTTGGTTTTTTGTTTTTGCCTAGAAATTGTCTCAAGGACTTTAACTAAGCAAAAGTAAGCAACGATCTTCTAGGAGTCTATGAAAACATTTTTTTTATTTTATAACATCACAGACTATAAAAAGTTATATCTTCTATTTTGAGCCAAAACTTTCCGAGAATTTTTCTATTCCACGAAAAAAATATTAGGTACCTAAAATAATAGTTTTATATTACACAGTTATTTTAGCAAAAAAGGCAAATCGAAACCAAAGCAATATGGAACACATAGACCGTTAACAAAGGAGAATGCATTTGAGAAAAAATACAACCTTTTTGGCTCGTTACATATTCTGGAACCCCCGGAGCAATATAACAAACTTGTACTGTAGGCACTATTAGATTTTCCTTTTCCAAAGGCCTTCGACTTTCTCTTTGATTATAACGAACTGGACCACGACCTTTTGCTGCAATATTTGTTGCTGACACAAGTTACTTATGGGCTTTTAAAAAATAAAATTGGAGAAGCTCGTTGCACTTGGGTTAGTAGAAAGTGGCGCAGTTTCAAAAGTTTGCAGAATTAGGTTTTATGTTTTTTATGTCAACGCATCTTTTGAAAGGGCTTTTTAATAATGAGATTATAATTTAAGCAATATCTTTCTTCTAATGAAGATTTTTTACAAGAATACTGTACCACAGTACCTATTTAAAGTTTTTTTTTAAGGTTCCGTACCTCAGAAGGAAAAAAACGAAAACATCGGTAAGGTAACGGGGTCTGTCTGTCCGTCCGTCTGTCACAGCCGATTTGCTCCGAACCTACTGGACCGGTTAAGTCATTATAGTCATTATTAGTTATTATACACATACGAACTTTTTTGACCCAAATACGAACGAGTAACGTAAAAAATATATTTTGAGTACGGGGTCACCTTTGGGAGCAAATTATAAAAAAAAAAGTTTTGTAAACTGTACCGTGTGAAATATAAAATAAAAGGACTTGTTGTAAGGATTTTAGTTATATTTATTTTATAATTTTAAAATAAATACTTTTAAAATAATTTAAGAAAATAGATGAAAAGTGACCATTTATTGGACCCCTATCTCCTAACATTTGTGCCTAACATTTTGTAAAAAAAATACAGAATATAGTTCTTTAGGTAAGTCTATGATCTTAAAATAACACGGTAAATCTCTCAATATTATGCGTACAAACTTACATTTGCAGTTAGAATGTATGGGGGAACATGGTTTTCAACTACAATGTTAAGTTATTTGTTCTTAGGATAACTTAATCCACACTACGGAACCCTTCATTGTGCGTGGTCCAACACGCTTTTGACCGGTTGTTTTTCACCAAGATAACTTTAAGTTTTCGTTTAGAAACGAAACTAAGTTATGAATTACCCTGAGAATGGATCGGGAATGCAACTAAAGTTACCAGCTTACAGTTCCTCAGTTGTAATGACAATGTTGACATTTGGTTTAAATATGTAGGTTTTATTTTTATTATTTTAGTAATATTTTATATAGATTATTTTTTAATTTGTGAATGTGAGAACGTTGTAGGCTTAATAGACTGTAGCTTTGTAAACTATCTTTTATTTTGTTAAGTACTTGGTACTTGTTGACGGGCCTACACTGTCCTCCCATACCTATTAACACTGTAACTTGGAAACATTGTTAAAGCCCACTTTTTTTAAAAGAGTAACCGTGGAGTTTCTTGCCGGCTCTTCTCCATAGGAAACGACCAATTGGAACCGTGCACCTAGCTTCTGAAGTTTCATAAGTGCCCATGTAGGTTTATGAGAAATCATTTTTTTTTTTTTGATTTCAAACTTCAATTATTATCCTTTTCATTAAATCACATTTGCAAATCATTTCGTTCTCTCTCGTTATTTAAAAAAACCTGTCACTAACTTTGCAGACATGAAACACGTTTTTATTTCATGCAGTTTTATGTTTGATATTCGCAGTGATATTCTGTAAAACTGTTATTGAGCCTACTTCTAATTTTGACATGCCTGCTTTGACATCAAAAGGTTTTGATAATGCTACTGACAGCTGTCAGAGCGTGTAGAAAACGAGTTCGATAGTGAACTTTTAAAATAACGTCCATTGATTTTTGTGAACAACAAAACAGCACCAAAATCCCGGGTTTTGTTTTTGTCTGATATAATAATATCTGTCCATGTATCTTTATTTATGATAGCTCTAACAATATTTTGCGAGTTTTAGGGAAACAACGGGTGCATATTATGTTACTGTTGTGGCGATAGGCTTATAACTATGTAGCGCTGTGGTATTTTGTTTTGATTTAACTTTTTTTAATCTTTCATTCTTATATTGAATAATATAATTCGATAGAGCTACATTAACATTAATTATTGTATTACTTAAACCTGAAAAATATCAATCAATCAATCAAAACAGCCTATCCCAGTCTACTGCTGGACATAGGCCTCTCCCAGGCTGCACCACAAAACCATGTCCTCCGCCTTCCGCATCCAGTCTGACCCAGCCACCTTCTTAAGGTCGTCGGTCCATCTAGCTGGGGGGCGTCCCACACTACGCTTGCCGATACGCGGTCTCCACTCCAAGACTCGTCTGCTCCATCGGCCATCGGTTCTTCGACAAACATGGCCAGCCCACTGCCACTTCAGTTTGCTTACTCTGCAAGCTATGTCGGTAACTCCGATTCTTTTCCGGATAATTTCATTCCAGATCTTATCCTTCAAAGAGACTCCAAGCATAGCCCGCTCCATAGCATGCTGGGCGACCTTGAATTTGTGGACCAGCCCGACTGTCAGTGTCCACGTTTCGGTACCGAAATCTATATATCTGAAAAATATGTTTGCAATAAACTGATTTGATTTGATTTGACTTGATATTAAAAACCGGCCAAGTGCGTGTCGGACCATACACAATGAATGGTTCCGTAGTTGGGATGAATTTATCCCAAAAACAAACTTAACATTGTGGTTGAAAAACACGTTGTCCCATACATCGATATACGCCACGGTCAATTTTCCAACTGGAAACGTAAGTTTGTAATTGCAAGTGATAAAACTAGAAATTATCGATTTTACTTTTTCCTTTACTTGTGCTGTGAGACCTTGCTTCTTACCAAATTTCATGATTCTAGACCAACGGGAAGTACCTTATAGGTTTTGATTTATTTGCGAGTATCAAAATATGTCGCATAAATCGCCATATTTTTTTATTGCGTTGCTTAGAAGCTCGATTTTTTTAGAACTCCAAGGAACCGTAGATCTACGTATTTGATATTATTTTTAACCTGATACCTCCACGCGTTCCTTCGAAAAAGGATCTTGCCAGACAGACTGACAGACGGACAACGAAGTGATTCTATAAGGGTTCCGTTTTTTCCTTTTAAGGTACGATAACCTAAAAAAACACAAGTTTTCGGGGTATTATACGAAGTTCCTTACGAGGTTCTAAGATTAATTTGCATAAGAAATGGACCAGCTATTTACGACTGTGTTTATTACAAGCTAACTCATAATATTAACACACAATGTTATGTGTAGTAATTAATATTATGTGTAATATTCCTTTGTTAACGTTAAGTGGGAAAACATTAAGTGATTTATTATGGCTGTTCTTAAAGCACAATACTCTTCGCGAATATAGGACAGGGTTAAATAACATGCCTTTTGCTGTAGGTATATAGTATTGTAGCATGCGGGACGTGCTATATTACTCAAATAATAATCCTTTTGGATAGTAACTAATTTAATATATCTTTTTTTAAATGAATACATATTTTTTTGTCTGCTAATCCTAGTCTGTGTCTCTGACAACCCATCATTTCAAATCTACATTCTAATTTTAAATATTTATTTTTATTAAGCTGCCAGTGCAAACTAGCGGTTAGGATGATGGCATTATCATAGAACCTCTACAGTATCTATATCAGTGTTAATATCTAAAGCTTTCTTGTTGTTGATGTATTTTAAAAGAGTATTAAAAGTAAACCTGCTTGGCGGCACTTTGAAATGATAAAGAACTATATAATCCATACATAGAGAATAGCATGGAATGTAATTATTACATCAGAAATTTCTCAGCTATAAGTAGTTGATCCGGGTCTGGCTGTTTGTGTATGTGAGTTTAAATGTTTTTAAACGCACCCACGAGGAGAAATTCCTAGTGTGGGGCAAAGTTTTTTTTTAAAAAGAAAGAAAGAAAATAATCTGGATTTGTGCCCGTATTATGGCTATGGGATTGCCCCTATTTCATGTAACTTGAACAAAACTGGCAAAGTGTGGGTGTACTATTTATTTATTTAATTTACACGGCTTAAAAAAACAATGACATAAATCAAAGTATATACAAACATAACACATAAACTAATAACAACAATTAAATACTATACTTTTCACAAAAATGTAGGCACATAACCATTAAAATGGCAAATTTATTGGCGAACAGATCGCAGTCCGGGTTGGCTTCCACGAGCTTATTTAGTGCGGTCAACACGCGCGGTATGTGAGACTCAGCACGGGCTGCTCTCCGACACAAAGGCACGCCTAGCAGTCGATGTTTTCTGCCACGGAGATAATTATTCGGTGTGTAGAGTCGAATCAGCTCATTATGGATGTCAGGCGCATCCGCCTATAGGTACACCTCTACCTAACCCTTCGGGAAAAACAGGTGTGGTTGGTGTGCTGTTTTTTATTTAGAATATTACAACGATCCGCTACAATGACGATATTAATTTAACACACGGGTAGGGCTTCTGGCTAGTAATCATTAACCTGCCTTTAAGGCAGGTTCTAAAACGTACCCGGTTGAACCACAATTGAAATTTTGCGGAAGTTCCTTAAAGCAAGTCACTACTTTCAAGTATCTGGGCCACTGGGTTTCCGAAGACCTAAAAGACAGTCTGGATATTGAGCGTGAGCGCAGGGCGTTGGCTGTCCGCTGCAATATGTTGACTCGCAGATTTGCAAAATGCACGACTGAAGTAAAGGCTACACTATTTACAGCGTACTGTCAGTCGTTCTATACATGCAGTCTGTGGGTCAACTACTCGCAGAGGGCATACAGCGCTCTGCGCGTACAATACAATAATGCGGATGTTGATGGAGTTGCCGCGCTACTTCAGTGCTTCCGGCATGTTTGCAGAGGCGAGAATAGATGGCTTTCACGCCATCATGCGCAAGCGTTGCGCTTCCACCATGCGCAGGGTACACGCCAGCCCCAACAACATCCTAAAAACTATAGCTGATAGGTGGGACAGCCTCATACTGGCACATTGGATACGCCTACATGCCACTGTGGCGTAGTAATTAATAGTTTGTGTTGTTTTTCTGGTAGATTTATGTACTAACACCAGGTTCTAAGTCGTGTATATGTTACGGCTAATACCCGAAGTGCGGCTACACCTAGTTTTAGCCGGTTAGAACTAGGTGTAGCCACTTATTCTTGGTTAAACCTAGTACGAGCCGATTGTTTTTGGGTAAAATCATTTGGGTTAGGTTAGGTTAGAACAGTAACCATTAACAAGCGAAGGCGAGCGAGCGAAGCGAGCGTGCCGCTGTAGCGGCCGCCGAGCGCCAGATCCCCTCTATTGTTGGTAAATTGGTTTTATCCAACAGGGATTGTCTGGACACATAATTCTAACCGGCTAAAACTAGGTGTAGCCGCACTTCGGGTATTAGCTGTAACATATATACTAATAACAGTGAAGGAAAACATCGTGAGGAAACCGGCATGTCCTAGAACTAAAAATTCGAAGACATGTGACATCCACCAACCCGCACTGGGCCCGCGTGGTGGATTACGGCCCACTCCCTCTCACAGAAAGAGGAGGCCTGTGTCCCAGCAGTGGGAACATTATAGGCAGATTATGTGTGATTATGTATATACTAATCAAATGCAATATTGGGTCTGCAATAAAAGTTTTTTTTTTAAATAAAAAATATAATAAGATAAAATGCATCGTACATTGAAAAATTTAAATATTCAAACAAACTAAATAATAAAGCTCACGCTTTCCTTCAATTCGCCTACTTTTTGCACGTCATTCGTTTTAATTTCATTGATGCGATGTTATGATTCGTGACCGTAATAAATCAATAAATATAATAACGTTTAATGAAATTAAAATAATCTTCATAAAAACAAAACGCGAAACTGTATAAGTACCTTAAATTAATGTCGCCATCAAAGCGGCACACTGTATAATTAAGCTGAAGAGTCTGTCCGCCAGTTGCACGTAAGTCCATTAAATTTAATTCCCCAATAAAAGTAATGCTGTCTCTATCTAACGGAACCTATCAGAAAGTGACAGCTTTACTTTTAATGAGGATTTAAATTTAATGTACTTACGTGCAACTGGCGGTGTGTGTTTGAACGCTAATCTCTGGAATTACCAGTCGGATTTGAAAAAATATTTTTGCAATTCATAGCCAAATTCTTAAGGAAGGTCGCTAAGCGGTAAAAAGTAACAGCGCGGGTGGGAAATGTGGCTGTTATTTTAAAGAAAGAAAAATAAGTGTATTTGTCACAGAAACAAGTGCATACAAAAATATAATTAACTCACAAATAGTCGGCAGCTGCACGTCATGACTATGACCAGAAAGCATTACGCGCATGGCTGGGTGTATATTATAGTGTCTTACTACTTCCACGCAAACCAAGTCGCGGGCAGGAGCTAGTGCAATTATAACAGTCCTAAAACGTGTCGCATTTTTCACGTGCTGCAGTGGAATCCTGTTTTCTGTCCCGTCATCGAGAATACACGAGAATATTAGCTAGTACCGTGGTAAATAGATTAGCCAGTCAGCAGATTGGTAGCACGGCTGGTTACACGAAGGCTTAGCCCCGTCAGCTGTGGAGACTATTTCATTGCACCCAGGATGTGTTTGTGCAAAGCTTTACTCCGTAGCCACGAGCTACACGCTCAAGCGACACGCGTCTCGAGGCAGCGGCTGCGGAGAAAACAAACGAAGGAAGTTTAGAGCATCCCACGAGTCACCGTGACGTGAGTTCTGCGCGACGTACGGAAAAATGTGACGCGTACGCGTGTCGCTTGATGCAAGTCGCATCTCTCGGGGCCGTGAACGTGGCCTTAAAAGTTGCTCAACAAAATACATGTAGATGACAGTTTCTACGGCTATATTTTTTTAAAGGTTTTTTTTAATGAAAATCTAGATAGATGTTGTGAAAGATGATACATAGGGCTAGGAAGGAAGTGAATTCTGAGATGACGGCTTAGTAGAGATGTATTAGCTGTGTGGTAGAAAAAGACCAACGTGCAGTGCCGATCCAACATGCATTGGTTCAGGAGCAGTAGAATGATGATGTATTTTTTTGGCATTTTCTTTTTTCTTTTGGCTATCAACCCATCTGTGGACATTAAAGGCGTGATTCGAATCCGGTAGAACAATTTCCATGAAATGTTCGTAGAAATTCGTTGTGGCGCGCCTGTCTGCGGGAGCCTTAACACACCCGCCATGTTTTAGCAAGTCCTATCTACAAACTATTCCAGTACATAAACTAAAACTGTTGATTAGTTTTGGTCTAAGTACTAGAATAGTTAACCACAACTTACAGTTACCCACAAAATGATCATAAACAAAATTGTTTGGACAGCACATTATTCTCATATATGACTGCAACTTTCACCCGACGTGCGGAAAAACGCCTAAATGAGCAATACAAGCACTTTTTGTTGTTTGCTTATAAAATAAAAGCTGACCGAAACAGCTACGTTTTATGCGGGTTTGAGTTACCGACCACAATGTGAGTTAGATAAATTAATGTTTTATTTTGGGAATGGCTACGGTGTGTGTGGAGATTATAATATGTTCGTATGCAATGATATTATATGTAAAAAGACATAGATAGGTTACCTACTCAACATTCGATCTTCAAAAACGGCACACTGTCAGTTGTCACACTATTAAGGACACAATACACATATCGACTCGGAAGGGGATCGTCACCATATCGCCTTTCGCCTCGCCGTCAAACAGGCGTCAACCTAAAGTAAGCACGTAACCAAAGCGGATCAGCAGCTCCGATACGTTGTCTCGGCTATGGGTAGGCGACGCTGCGCGGCTCGCTGACCACTGGTTGACCTGGCTGGCACCAGATCAGTTCGAATCGGCCGCGGGATGGGTGAGAGGGGCAAGAGTGGACGAAAAGACGTAAGCTCGGGTACGGAGAGATGTAAGCGCGCGGATGACGAGCCGTAAGCGGGGGAACTGCAAGTTGACCACGCACCGTACCGCGGTTCGTGAGCTTGTCGTGTTACGATTCCGATTAGTGAGCGTTGCAGTAGGGAGTTTTATATCAAGAATACTGAATGGCTCGAGTTGATACGGTGGCGTTTCCTTTCCGAGATGATATGTGCGCTGTGTCGTTTAGATGACACGTGGAAGTAGGACGGCATGTCGTCAAAGAAAATGTGGCTATAACATATAACACTCACCCCCAAATGTATTCTTTCCCTAAACACAGATCACAAGATTACCTCATGTTTCGTTATTCTATTTTCAGTGAAATGAAATGAAATCGTTTATTCTGTAAATAGGATATCGGAATCACTTTTACACGTCATATTAAAAAGTAAAAAATAAGCTAGATGTAGTCGACATTTCCTATCTGACTACGCCTGAGAAGAAATGGCGAAACAAACTCAGGGGTCAAAGTTTCTTTTAAAGTCCAGACATAAACTTGGTCAGATCATGTGAGGACCATGTAGATCTGTGTCTGCAATGGTCTTTTGAGGAAAGAACCACACGAATTTGAGTGGACCTATCCAATCAGTGAAATCATTTGTCAGTAATCGTGCAGCTCGACTCAAGACTTAAGGAGCTCAACGACTCGACGAACAATACCAAAGAAAGGACATTTGGGTAGGCCGCATAAAGTGCTTAAAATGCCAGCCCACCATTAAAACTAAGAAAAAGCAAAAAAAAAAATTACCCACATAGTGCTCACATAAACAGTGAGTTCAGTCATCGTGACATGTAAGCGTTTCGCGCAAAGCCGTTATCAGACGCTTCAGTGAAGGTTAATTTTTGTCAACCGACTTCCAAAAAGGAGAAGGTTATAATAATTATGTTCGTTTGTATGTATGTTTTTTTTTTATTTAACAATTTATGTACACACATAAACAGACTAGAAGAAAGGAACAGATAAATACGTACAAAGGTGATGATTATTTCTTAAGAAATCTCTTCCAGCATACCTGCGATAGAAACATAGACAAAGAGATGTAGACAATGTGTGTAAGAGTAGAAGAGAAAACAAAATACACAAAATCAAAATAAAAACTTACTAATATTAAACACACAACATGATTATCAACCATCCACCAATCCATCCATTATTATCACCGTCAATAAAATTGTGAACCGATTTTATTTATTTTTTTTGTTGGGTGGGTATGCTCTTGACGTGGTCTCATTGTCACCTAGTCAGATTCTGAAGAGGAGATCCCATGGATATCGAGGCAAATCCTCAAATTTTATAGGCGCACCTATAGCGATTAGGGTATTTGATATAGTAACGCGTACATTTTCTCTCGGAAAGCACCATTTGGTGAAGTGGAACTGATGATGAAGACCACAGAATATGACCACCGGGACTACTTAATAATAAGTGTTTACGGGTTGCGATTCGTTTAGGTACTTCAATATGATTGCTAAGCAATTTATGCTCGTCACAATGCATATGCGTGAAGTGGAGCTGATGGTGACTTCACCATAAGCTCCAGTTTTTCTGGTTCTTACCAGGAGAACTCCTCAACAATTAACGTCCCTTCATCGGAAAAAGCAATATTTTTTTAAATGTGATGACCAGTTGACATTAGGCTTTTGTAACTTAAATAGATTATTACACACTGACCCACTAAAAAGTAAAAAATAAAAAACTATTTACAAAAAAAAAAACTACAAAGTAAAAAATAACTTAAATTTTGGAAATTGGAGGCATTCAACTAAAATACAGATCCAAAGACACCGACTTCCAAAATCAAAGTTATTTTTTACTTTGTAGTGTTTTTTTTTAGGAACTCGGATTTCTGTTAAATAAAAAATGACAGTTTTGTAGTGCAATTCCAAGTTGTAACAAAAAGGTTTCAATAAACTCGGAAATCATCATTTTCTTTCTCCTGTTACATTTCTTCTCAGATAAAGTGACATGGGTTCTAAATGCTTGTGGCCCAGCCAGTACCAACTAGGTCATGAACCAACCAGTAAATCTTTTTGGTCGTGTATTTCATTACTGAAGATTGTGTCCCTGAAACGCCTTCGTGGCTTTATGTATGATAGTCTTCCACTTTCGGGTCTCGGCTTCTGGCTTAGGGCGGTGGTAACAGAGTCCAGTGAGGGTGGTTACTTGGTCTGACCAGTGGCAGCGGATAGGTGACCGATTGCGAAGTCTATTCCCTCCTACTTTGCCCATCACCACCAACTTTTCAGGGTTATCTGGTTCCCGACGGGCAATGTGTCCAAAATCACCCGAGAATCCTTTAGTAATAGATCGTGGATAGTCTATCTCTTAAGCGTATTTGTTCGTTCTCTTCACGGTCTATGGTCTGTGGAGTGGGTCTGGTGGGTCTGCGGAGCATTCTACGCCAAAAACACATATCATAAGCTTCTTTCTTTTTGCATTTTATTGCCCGAATCGTCCACATCTCTGTGATTAGTAGATATCAAACAGTAAAAACTGTTTTAGTGGTCGCGAATGTATGCTATTCTCGCGTGTCTCACGAATTCGTGCCGAAAACCATGTGACGATGCAAAGATTTAGCTGTCATGGAGCTTTATTATATTAGGTTACCAATGTTATCTGCGCCTAACACTCATCAGGACATTTGCTTTATGTACAGTCAGGGTAATCAGTTGTAAAGAAAATTAACACCCTACGTCAATTTGACGTATCGTAGCCATTTCATACAACTATCAAAGAATCATAATCATCATCATAATCAGACTATAATGTTCCCACTGCTGGGACACTGGCCTTCTCTCTTCGAGAGGGAGTGGGCTGTAATCTACCACGCGGGCCCAGTGCGGTTTGGTAGATGTTACATTGTCTTCGAAATGTTTGGTTATAGGACCTTCGGTTCCTCACGATGTTTCCCTCCACCGTTTTGAGAGCAGTGGTGATGAAAGAATTTACACAAAGTAAAACACCTGCTTGGGTTCAAACCGACGACCTACAACTCGTAAGTCGGGGCCGTTATCATTGGGCCACCACTACTCTCGTTGAAGAATGAGAGTGGTGATTTGAAAATACTGACAATTTAAGTTGGTAGTCAATTTACTTAACAATTAATTTCTCTGACTTTACATCTCATTTACACATACAAATAAATCACACGAACAGTTTTGTTTGTAAGCGATATTCAAAGTAACTTGGAAGTTATTTGGTTCGTAACTTTATATATCAAAGCAGGCACGTGTGTCGTATTATTTAGGAAATTAATTTCCGTTTTAATGAACAGAAAGTTAATAAAGTCTTGTATTAATATTGGATATAGAGATATTTTTTTTAAAAGTGAAAATTCTTTACGAGCTTTGAGCGATTTTTGGTAGGGGAAAAACTTATGTGTTCGCGTCACCGATATGCCCGCAGCGACACGCGGTAGTAGCAGTAAGTGAAGTTAAATTGACCACGCGAAAAGTACAATTAAACACAATTGAAACAATGCACAGTATACACTGTGCATTGTTTCAATTGTGTTTAAGGTAATCATTATTTTATTGAAGTAAAATCTTCTTTAAGCGCGTTGGACGATATGTTTTCACTTCTATCGGCAGTCCCTATGACTGGCTATGTTTTTTAGGGTTCCGTACCCAAAGGGTAAAACGAGAACCCTATTACTAAGGCTCCGCCGTCTGTCTGTCCGTCTGTCACCAGGCTGTATCTCATGAACCGTGATAGCTAGACAGTTTAAATTTTCACAGATGATGTATTTCTGCTGCCGCTATAACAACAAATACAAAAAAAAACAGAATAAAATAAATATTTAAGGGGGAGCCCCCTTAAATATTTATTTTATTCTAACGTGATTTTATTGCTCGTTTTTGTTCGATATTGATAACGTCAACAGGTAGACCCTTGAAATATTCACAGAATATTAAATTATATATTCACTTTAAAAATAAATAATTAAATTAAAATAAAACAAATATTTAAGGGGGGCTTCCATACAACAAACGTGATTATTTTGCCGTTTTTATAGATAATGGTACGGAACCCTTCGTGTGCGAGTCCGACTTGCACTTGGCTGGTTTTTATAGATTACAGAACCCTTCGTGCGCGAGTCCGACTCGCACTTGGCCGTTTTTTTAATCTATTACGATTGTTTCCTTTGAGATTTTGCACTATGAGATATAATAAAGGGAATCCACTCTTTGATATACAGCATGTACCAGAGAGGTGTGATCATATTTAAGGGTATGGTCATCAAACTCAAAAACAAAATATTTTATTTCACATAAACCTACATGGGCACTTATGAAACGTCGGAAGCTAGGTGCACGGTTTCAATTGATAGTTTCCTATGGAGAAGAGCCGGCAAGAAACTCCACGGTTACTCTTTTAAAAATAATTGGCTTTTACAATGTTTTCAAATTACAGTGTTAATAGGTACAAAAGGACAGTGTAGGCCCGTCAACAAGAACCAGGTACTTAACAAAATAGAAGATGGTCTATAAATCTACAGTATATTAGGCCTGTAACGTTCGCAAGTTCACAAAATATAAAATCATTCTCCTGCCCTTATCCCAATTGATCTGGGGTCGGCGCAACATGTTTCTTTCTTCCATACTTCTCTATTAGTCGTCATCTCGGTAGTCACTCCCTTTCTAGCCATATCATCTTTCACACAGTCCATCCATCGTTTCTTTGGTCTTCCCCTACTCTTATAGCCATCGACATGCATACTCAAAACTTTCCTCACGACATTTTCCTTATTCCTCCGCACCACATTCCCATACCATGAAAACCGATTTCCGCACAACTTTTCAGTCACCGGTGCCACTTTCAGACTTCCTCTTATGTACTCATTTCGTATTCTATCCATTTTTGTCACACCACACATTCCTCTTAGGGTTCTCATCCCAGCTACATGCAATGGCCTTTCATTCATCCCTTTTGTGGCCCAACATTCTGATCCATACAGCAGGTCTAATCATTGTTCACAAAATATAAAATATTCTATAAAAAATATTGTTAAAATAATCAAAATAAAAACCTATTTAAACCAAATGACATGATTGCTATTACAATTGTAACAAATCTCAATCTTCCTGAATCAAACTGAACAACTTTCTCTATGCATAGCATTTCAACATCGTAATAGCGAAAAAATAATCGTCTCATACATTTGGGTCAACTTGGTATTGAACAACACCCTTGAATATGACAACTTTCTGATACATACTGTATACCTACTATGTATGTTGTATATAGTAGGTAACGACAGCCTCGCCCGGGTGTCACCACTGTGTGGATCGCCCGGAAGACACGGTGGAGCATACGGTAGAGGTCTGGCCAGCTTGGGCGGAGCACCGCCGTGTCCTCACGGAGGCGATCGGCGGCGGCGATCTCTCGCGTCCGGCCCTGGTTCAGGCCATGGTTCGGAGTGAGAGTGCATGGGAGGCCGTCACCTCCTTCTGCGAAGCAGTTATGCTAGCGAAGGAGGAGGCGGAACGCGTGAGGGTGAGACAAGGTACGCGCCCTCGCGCCCTTAGTCGCCGCAGGAGACGCCCCGGGCGTCGGGAGTCGCAAGCCGATTGCCGGCCACCGTAGGCGCGGGCCTGCGGACGGTGAGCGATGGGTAGCTCGCCGTCCGATAAGGACCAGGCCCGGGTCGACGGCGCGTTGTGCTCCACGCGCGCCTCAAAGAGATGTCAGCACAAACTAACGGGGTCCGTTAGGACCAATGCCTGCCAGAGTTGCGAGTTTGTCCGAAAGGGATATCGTGGCCCTGGCACACAGGCAACGGAAGGAACACGGGTGGGTTTCAGTCAGTAAAATTCTGACATGCCCTCCCGCTCCGCCCAGAGCGGGAGAAGTTATTTGATAATTTCCCACCCAAACAAAAAAAAATACAGTGGAAAACAATATTATTCCCAAGTACAAATTTACGTATACTGTTACTTTCTTCAAGAATTTCTGCCTGCAAACCTGCAAAAGGAGGTCTTTACTTTTGTTCGTCTTTCAGAATGCTGAATTTATTCTGAAAATATATAGTCTTTAAGTTTTTTGAATGCTAATTAGGATCAAGATATTATGGTTTGATGGCGTGTTTCTTTACAAATTATGTTTTTTTTTTGTACTGTTTTAATACCTGATTATTGTTTGTCTACTTCTGTTGGCAAAACTGTATTCAGGAACAACCAATATTTTGTAACCTTATGTTAATTTAAAAGAGTGTCTGTGGAGTTTCCAGCCCGTTCTTCTCCATAGGTACCTACTAAGAGTTGAAATGGGCAACTAGCTTCATCTTTCTGACTGACCGACCCCTTGACAATTCAAAAGTGCCTGTAATTGGTTTTATAACGTTCTATAGTTTATGCCTAGCCCCATGGGAAGAAGGCATGAGTTTATGTATGTATGTTTTATAAAAATAACATAGCATCACGACTGTATTCCTGGAAGGGATAGGCAGAGGTGTACCTACCTAAAGTATACCCACATTAAATTTCGCCAGTTATGTTTAGGTTCAATGTAATACGGGGCGAGTCTTTTGCCATTACCCGGGCACAAATCCAGATTTCGGACTGTTACTGAGGAATTCCAGATGGATAACCCAATAACATTTTGCCTGACCCGGGAGTCGAACATGCTCAACAGTAGCGCTAGACCTGCGACCACTAGACCTACGGGGCATTTTTTATAAAAATGTGGCTGTTATCCTAACTTCCTATCCTATCCTAATCGTAACTAATCACACTATAATCACATTACACTAATATTATAAAGGCGAAAGTTTGTGAGTGTGTGTGTGTGTGTGTTTGTTACTTCTTCACGCTCAAACGGCTGGACCAATTTTGATAAAACTTTGTATGGAGGTAACTGACACCCTGGATTAAGACATAGGCTACTTTTTATCCCGATATTCCCACGGGATCGAGACTTGCGGCGGGTGAAACCGCGGGGCGCAGCTAGTATTATAAATGCGAAAGTAAGTTTGTTTGTTTGTTACCTTTTCACGCCTAAACCACTGAACCGATCGTCCTGAAATTTTGCATATACGTTGTCAGGTGCACAGAAACGGACATAGGGTACCTTTCATCCCGAAAAAAGTACTGTTCCGGAGGAAAACAACAATAACCTTCTTATGATGGTGCCACGTGTCTTTCGAATCATGATTGAATTCAAACTCAAACTCAACTCAACTCAAACTCAAACTCAAAGCATTTATAACAAATAAACCAATTACAGGCACTTTTGAATTGTCAAGGGGTCGGTCAGTCATAAAGATGAAGCTTTGGAATGGGTAACTACCCATTCCAAAGCTTAGTAGGTAGGTACCTATGGAGAAGAACGGGCAAGAAACTCCACGGACACTCTTTTAAATTGACGTATGGTTACAAAATATTGGTTACATCATTTGTGTTGAAATTAAGCATGTGAGAACGATGCAAAACGTCAAAAGCGTCCGTAATAAAAAGAATAACAAAAAAAAACAATTCTAAAATTAAAATAATAATAATTAAAATAATTTTATTATTATAAAAACTTTAATAGTGTGTTAAGAGTCTTTTGCCGCCAAACGCCAAACAACAAGCAGTGTATAACCCGAATTGATTCTCAAATTCTAAATTAACGCGAGCGAAGGCTCGCGCAAAAGCTAGTTTTAGTAATTATTTTGGTGTGTACGAGTTCCACACGAACGAAGTCGTGGGCAGGAGCTAGTCTGAAATAAATGCTTTGAGTTTGAGTTTGAACAGTGAAAGGTTGAGCGTTAATGAAATAATGTTGACCAAGAAATTGTATTATATAGATTCATATTTGATACTGTCGCAGTAAAGATATTTTTATTTGTTTTTAGGGTTCCGTACCCAAAGGGACCCTTTTACTAAGGATCTGCGGGTTAGTTGCGTAACACACTATCAGTAGCAATGGGTCTCATTTTGACAGTTCAACAACATTCAATGCGTTATTTACCTACATTATTGAGCTAGACAAATGTTTCGAACATGAAGCAATGGATTCGCAATATACTTCAAAATCGTTCAGATTGTGATTCAAACTATGTTACGCAATTATGGTGCTGCCGTCCGTCCTTCCGTTCGACCGTCTATCACAGGGCTGTATCTTTTGAACCGTAATAGATGACGCTTGAAATTCTCACAAAGTTGTAATAATAGTAGTACAACTTGAACATAATATTCAGTTTATTATATTTTATTTGTTGATAGGGCCACATTGACCTAACAAAAAAATAAAATAAAGTTAAAAATAAATGGGGATGTATGGGATCCCCATTTATTTTTAACTTTATTTTATTTTTTATATATTTATTTTTATTTTTTTACTAAATTATTAAAAAAAATATGTAGTGTTAAATTTTATACGGTAGTGCGCAACACTTGGTATGCGAGTCAGACTCGGACTTGGCCGCTTTTTTTCGCTCGATGAGAATGATCGTGTAAATGCGCCCTAAAAACTTTTAAATGAGTCAAATGGAAAAATATGCAAAAGAAGTCGAGGCTACCTTTTATTCAGTTGTAAATCGTATTCCTGAACTTTTTAATATTGTGAACCTTCATATTCGCGAGTTTTTTAATAAAAAGCGTAATCTAGTTGTGAAAGTCGTCGCATATTTTAAAATAACGGACATTAAAAAAAATGGTGCTAAGTGATAAATTATTATTCTGGGTAGATTTCAGCGGGATATTTATTGTTTTATTATGTCTAAAGGCTGGAGATATAAATATTTTTTTTTAGTAAAAACAGTATTAAGGAAATAGGGTAAGCAGAAACCACAGAACGTCACCTGCCGCGATCCTTACATAAAGGAGAATGGCAGAGGTTCATAGAACGCTGGCATTAAACTTTTTGGTTTCTACAGAAATAAAAGTGGCATGGTTTGATAGGATATATTATGAGCTATTATTAAAAAATATATAAAAAATAATACCAATGGGGTTAAAGAGAAATCTCAATTTTTTTTAAAGTGAGGTTAAGTGCATCAATGTTAGTACTTTATTTGGTTATTTTACCTCTATTACTATTTTAACGCTTATATGTTTATTGTATGCATAACTAATTATTAATATTTCATAATTAGTTAATTATTCTTTATAAAGACTTGAAAATGATAACTACTTGTTGAAGTTTGTTTAGTTCAATGATTTACCCAATGATCATGAACCAAATGACAGTTTAAGTGTACTCTGTCAGTTTTAATTAAACTCAGTAGTCACAGAAAACCCAGGAGACTTTAGAGACACTTATCGGAATCTAAGCATAAAATATTATTATGACCTAAGGATGACAGGATTTTTATAGGTACAATAAAAACCAGTATTTAATCATAATATTTTATTCATGCTCATCATCATATATTACCAATATATTATCTAAGAAAGGTGCAGGGGGAGACAGACTATCTTGATGACGTGCCCATGCCAAATATCAGATGATTGACATGATATGGGCACAGCATCCTACTGTTCTTCGTCCAACAATGCAATTACATCGTACTGCAACGATTTGTAGATATTCTACCTGGCTTGCCTTTGTATTTCGAAGACTCCTCTTCAAAATACAAAGGCAAGCCAGGTCGTTGTAAAAATCCACGTAAGCGAGAGCACAAAATATTCACACCAGCACAAAACTCAGTAACGAGCGAGCGAATGTGACATGTGATGTGAACTTGTGAAGTTGTGGCAGTGAAATCACTTGTCAAAAATTATCCGTTTTGAGTCATATTTATATATTTTTTTTTAATAATATTTATTCATGACCATAGATTGATGTCTTGCAGTCGAATACATAAAAATGCTTAGATTTAAACAATAGTAAGAGATGCTTAAAATAATGTTCTTACATCAATTTTTGTTCATATTATCCACACCCTTTCGGGTTCAGTGAATACATCTCACTGATAATTGTTATCGTCTTCATACCTACTAATTTAAATTACAACTACCTACCTAAATAATTTATATACATTACAAAATGAATTAATTTTTTTCTACCGTATTACAAATATATTTATACAACACATTAAAATATTTCTTATTTTGTAATAAATGCTGGACACTGCGGGGAACACTTTCATTTTGACGTTCACTTTCAATATCATTGTCATTTAATTCACTCAATTCACTGACCAAAATCAAACGTTGAATGTTAAAACTTGAACACTTTAAGATAACATGATCCAAATCAGCATCCTCTGCTCTACAATGATGACATCGGCTATTGATTATTATGCGAATCCTATTCAGGTGAGCTGGTGTTAAGCAATGTCCCAATCTCATGCGTGATATAATAGTTATAAATCTTCTTGTGAAGTATTTGAAGTTATTATACCAAGGTTTAATCGGTAATTCATTTTGTATTCCAGCATACCATCTGCCTTTCGTTTCTAGGGTTATGTCCCAATATTCCTTCCATATCTGTCTATTAAGTTCTTCAAAAAAGCTGTAGTAATCAGTGAATGGAACCTTGAGCAACTCTGATCGATCCTCGTCATGGTCTGAACGGGCCGCAGTGTCAGCTATTTCGTTTCCACGAATGTCACTGTGTGAAGGTACCCATACTAATTCTACTTTAGTATACTCATCATGTAGTTTTTGGATTATAAGTCTAATATTATAAATAATATAATTTAACTTAAAAGAAATATTTACATTATGTAGAACAGACAAAACACTTCTGGAGTCTGTAACTATCAAAATATTATGTACTTTATTTACAAGACTATTTACATGCTGCAGTGCACAATAAATTGCGTAGCATTCTGCAGTGAAAATGCTACACACCCTGTTTAATTTAATACATTTAGTATAGTCTAGCTGTGGATCATAGAATGCTGCATTTACATTATGGTGTGTTTTAGATCCATCTGTATAAATAACATAATGTTCTGGTCTATTGTCTTTAAACTGTAAAAAATCAAATTGATTGTGCACTGTGTCTAAATGGATTGCAAAGCTGTTAATAATACCATTATAAGGGATTTTATATACAGGCCAAATATCATTTTTAACAATATCTTTTGAATTATTATTTACATGTTCAAATATTATTGGCATTTCAGGTAGAGTTCCACCAACCAAAGAAGAAGCAGTTATGGCATTGGAAGCAATTGACTGTGAGATTTCAGGATGTATTGTTAATTTCTTAAGTAAAGGATTATCATTTGATGCCATGACTTTTAATAAAAATCTCTCAGCCAACAACAACCTTCGTAATGTCAAGGGAGGTATACATGTCTCAACTTCTAACGAATTAATAGATGTGGAGCGCATAGCACCACAAATAAGTCTCAGTCCCATATTTTGAATTACATCTAATTTTCGTAACAAGGTGCAATTGGCATTCATGTAAGCTAAACTGCTGTAATCAAAATGGCTTCTCACTATACTTTTGTACAGCATACTCATAACTTTGGGGTCAGATCCCCAAAAACTTCCTGCCAAATGTCTCAATAGATTAATACCATTCAGCGCTTTGTTACATATATGTTTAATATGTTCATCAAACTTTAATTTATCATCAATAATGACGCCTAGGAATTTATGTTGTTTAACAGCAGGAATTTCTACATTATTATATGAAATTTTAACATTACTATGAGTACTTACATTTTTATTGATAATTAAAACTGAACTCTTTTCTGGACTTATTTCAAATTTAAGTTAACTATGGTAATAGCTGTATAATTGAGACAAAGCCTTATTGATATTAGCCATTGCTATATCAATGTTTTGATTTATACTGTATAAAAGCAAGTCATCCGCAAATTGCAGGATATTTACATCTGGTACATCTACATATTTTAATATTTCAGAAGTATATAAATTATAAAGTAAAGGCGACAGAATTGCTCCTTGCATTGTGCCTTTGCTGACAGTCCTAGGTCCATGCAATTTATTATTATATTTAACAAAAACAGTTCTATTGTTTAAAAAAGAATAAAGCCATTTTAGAATATGACCAGGTATACCAATATCGTGAGATACTTGAATGAGTTCTTCTATATTTACATTGTCAAAAGCACCTTTTTCATCTAAAAACACGCAGATTGCATTAGAGTGACTTAATTTAACCTGTCTTACATCTGTTAATAAAGATACAAGGCTTTCAGAGCAACTTCTACCTTTTCTGAAGCCAAACTAAAAAAAAAAAAAAAAAAAAAAAAAAAAAAAAAAAAAAAAAAAAAAAAACTGAATAGAAGGAATTAAGCTTTGTGATTCAGCAAAATAGTCTAATCTTAACTTCAACATATTTTCAAAGAGTTTACCCAAGCAAGATGATAAGGAAATAGGTCTACAAGAAGAAGGATTATTTACAGGTTTATTAGGTTTTAAAATTGGAATGACACACTGTGTTTTCCAAGACTCCGGTATTACTAAATCATCCCATAGTTTATTATAAATACTAAGTAATGTTAGTTGTGCATTTAAATGTAATTTTTTGATTAACATGTAAGGTATGTCGTCTAATCCTGGTGTAGTATCTTTCCTACTCTTTAAAGATGTTTTCAACTCTTGTATAGTGAACCTGTTCTTGAGAAATACATTTACATCATTTTCTGTAGCATTTTCGAACAAATACTCAAGCCTATTGTCATCTATTTCAGTAGAATCTGATAAGTTATCTAAAAAACCTGGAATCCATTCATCATTGATGTTTTTGTTTCGATTTGTGCCAATTTTTTTAAATTTTTTAATGTATCCCCATATCCTAGAAACTGGAGTTAACCTATTGAAGCTACTACATAAATTTTGCCAAGAAGAAGAACTTTCTTCCTTCAAAATTCTTTTCTTTTTTGCATCTATTTTTGTATATATTATCCAGTTATCAATATTGGATTGAGAAAAATAGTACTTTAATGCATCTTTTGATTTTGCGACAGCATCACTACATTTTGTATTCCACCATGGTACTGGCTTTTTAATAGCTGTGTTTGCAACTAATTTTCGTTTTGGAATTGTTTTATTCCTTAAATCATTTAATGTTTCTATAAAATGGTTATATGTATTGATAGGGGAATCATTTATTGAGTTCAAATGGGAAAAACAAGTTTCTGATAAGCTATAATATTCATCCCAATCTGCCTTACTATAAATATATTTCTGTTGATCCACAGGAGGTGACGTGTCATACATAGATGGTTGAATGTTGATCTCAAGTAAGGTTGGAAGATGATAGCTACCCATGGGATCATCATGAACATACCAGTTACATAAATTAGCTATTGAAGAGCTGACAAGGGCAAGATCTATCGCTGAAGCTTGTCTATTAGGATAAGGAACAGTTGTTGGTGATCCATCATTCAAAATACATAAGTCAAATTCATCAATTATATTAAATAAACATCTACCTCTATTATTATCATTATGGCATCCAAAGGCTATGTTATGAGCGTTAAAATCACCCATAACTACACAAGGTTTGGGTATGTTATTGATTAAGTCCTTTAACTTCGCTGAGTCAAACCTGATACTTGGAGTGCTGTATACACAAAGTATTGCCATTGCTCCAAATTGTGTTTCTATAGAGATACATAAGTTTTGAATAGATTCTGAGAAGTGTGTATTAATTACTTTATACTTTATACGATGGTTCACCAAAATGGCTACTCCATTATGAGAATTTGTGGAATTTTTGTGTATTTTAATACATTATATGTGGGAAAGTGTGGGATTATAGAATTAGACTTGAACCAAGTTTCATTAAGAAGACAAACATCTATATTTCTTTCAATTAATAAATTTTGTAATAGGCTCTTTTTACTGTGTAAACTCTGTATATTATACTGTAAAATATTTAGATAATTATCCATGTTTAAATTAAATTTGATAAAAATATTTCTTTTATTTTCTTATGTGTGAGTGGCCCATCAGAGTCACTCTTGTTTCCTAATGCAACCAACGATTTAACAATTGCGTTAATTATAATGTCATTATTTGCTACTTGTTTAATGTCCAAAATATCATTGACTTTACAGTAACCTTGGGTAAAACAGGAAAAGATTTCTCATTAAATGTAGGAGGTGGTTTCACAACAGTGGCATACGATTGCTGCAGAAATTTGGCCTTTTTCTCTTCAATTTTTTGTTTTTTAATGGGGCAGTCTCGTGAAATGGCAAGATGATTACCGGCGCAGTTGATGCATGTGATCTCTTCAACATCGCATTCTTTGTAGGAGTGACGACCAGCACAAGAAGAGCAGTGTTGCTCGCCTCTGCAAGTCTTAGCCGAATGATTAAATTTTAGACACTTATAGCATTGCAATAGTGGAGGAATGTATGCTTTCACCTCGTATCTAAATAGTTTCATAAAGGCGTATTGCGGTAAAGATGTTGATGCAAAGGTGACGGCAATTGTATTGAGAGGCACTAGTTTTCCCTCTACTTTACGCATAAATCTTCTAATTGAAATGACTTCAGAATCGCACACTATATTTTTATATATTTCCTCATTGGAGAGTTCTTTGGGCACAAACCTCAATACACCAATCCTTTCTGTTAAATACGATGGTATAAAGGCTTTAAATTTATTTTTCCATAGGAAGTCTTCCATCTTCAGAAAATTGTTGGCCGCAGCCGTCTTTCTGAATGTAATTCCTATTTTGTGCGTATTTATTCTATGTACTCCTAAGACTCCTATAACATTGTCCGATATTAGGTTGGTGAGCGTGATAGGGTTTTTATTTCCTACCTTCTCCTGCTCTGTTGACTCGACGTATACGACATATTCGGAATTGGTATTTTCTATGAATAGCCTTTTATAATTTTGTTTGGTAAAAAGATTATACTTATTAGTTGACTCAGAAGTTCGGCTGTGGTTGTATTTTCTTTTCTTCTTTTCTCCCATCTCTGGCGGCTCCTCGCCGCCACTGGTGACACTCATGGTTGTTCGAGGTCCTACTCGATGTTATTTAAGTGGTATTTCCGTACAATTAAATAATTATTAACTTTTGGGAAAATCAAAATTTACCGCCTCGTTTGACTTCCCGCCAAAAAGTTAGTCATATTTATGGGTTTTAAGTGTTGCCAATAAACATAAAATCGAAACAATTAGGTTGAAAAAAAAATACATTCGTTTTTTTAGCTTGATCATGTCCTCGTAAACTTTTATTACATTTTTATTAATTATGCACTAACAATTAAAACATTATGTAAATTAATTTATTTTATTTTCTAGATTTTTCAGTGAAAACATTATCATTTATAGTATGACAAGGCCAAAAAGCCTTGTATCCATGACCTTAAAAACAAAGACTAGTCCGCTCTGTGTTAAATCAAATCCAGTTACTTATATTTAACGAGATTTTATCCCCATTGTCAATAATTAAGTTAATCTGGCTATTAATATATAAAAATAATCGCTTTTTTTTAAAGTAGCTTTGAATTCTGTACCTTTCCAAAATTAGTAATGCCAAAAAATGCAATCTCCTTTATGCCTGAGAAGCTTATACCTAACTGTAAGTACCAAAATTAAAACTTAACAAAAAACCTTCTCCAGGTTTTTTCTCAAAAATAACTGACAATCTTGACTTTAAGGAGCTTGTAAAATAAAATGAGCCAACATTTTAAAGAAAATGTTTTATTAGCTAATAACTACACTATTAAACTTTAATTAGGTAACAATATTGAGATCAATTTTATAGTATATTTGTACTTTTTTTGGGAAAATAAAAGGTGTATCACATATAATGATATAAGACCACTGCGCCGTGCGCACATCATCGAAAGTGTAACGGCAAAACGATGTAACTCCGTAGTTCCGTACATACAGTAAAATGCAAATAACATTATCATGATAATCATCGAAAATGTAGCGGAAATACAATTATTAGGGTTCGCTAATTTACATTTTTATTTAATTAAATTGAAACGCAAAAAGACTAGTTTTCAGGCCAGTAACTATTTGATTCGAATATTTTGTACTGGCAACACTTTAGTTTGTCAGTTGGTCGTTGGATGCTTCGGATTGGATTGTCTAAACAATCGGAGGCCAGCACATTTGTCCACTGCGATTGGTTGACGACATTAAACCGTTAACCAATCACAGAACTCGATTTTACCGCGCAAATTATCGTAAACCTGGGAGGCGGGAAAAGGTTGGTAAAACATTTTGACTCCAGCTGTTGGTCGAGATGGTCGTGAGAAAGAATAAAGTTGTGTTTTCTGTTACCTGGATTTTCTTCAGTACTTCACCTAGGCATCCTGAAAGTCTAAATTTAGTCCTTAGTCACAGTTATTTTGATAGTTTATTACAATGTAACTCCGTACATACAGTAAAATTAATTTTATAGTAAAGTTGATTTTATTAGTTACAGTGTTGTAGCGAAGGACACATACAATAGTGTAGGTATAGAACCCAAAATTGTAAAAAGCGGAGTGACAGTGTTATGCTTCTCAGGAACAGAAATACATATTTCGTTTGCTTCGTTTACGTACATACGTTTAAGGAAGTAATTTCAACTGAAATGCCGAAAGCGTCCTTAATCGCCATCTGCATTAGCAAACAACATTGCATACTAATATCACCATCAATCTGACGTCACAAATGCACCAACTTAGGCCATTGTGTACAGGCCTCATTACCATTTAAAATTGCGGTAATCTTCTTTCTTGGCGGGTAAAATGGCACTCCCCTTTCTACTCGCATATTTTTTCATTAAATAACTTACCATAAGTAATTGCCTTTCTCAGAAATGCATACCGTAATTATTTCCAGTCTTTAAATTGTCTATTAAAAAGTCTCGAAAGAAACTTACAAAATATATATTTTCTTTGAGCATTTTCTTTGCAAAAACTCATCACACGAACTCTTAATTTTTTTTCGAGCATCTAAATATTCTGGTTTTTTGAAAATGGCAGTCTTAAAAAGGAGAAAACTACAACGAATAATGAAATGATAAAGTCGGCTCTAAGACGTGCTCTTAAAGCTCTTCATTGGTGCTTCGTGAATTATAAGAGCATCAGAGAATTTATAAGCTCTATTTTCATTTTATTAACGGACTTCCAAAAAGGAGGAGGTTATAATTATGATCGTTTGAAAGGGTATGCCCTCGAGGTGGTCCCATTGTTACCAAGTCAGAATCGGATGAGGGGATCCCATGGAAATTGAGGGAAACCCTCAAATTTTATAGGCACACTGATACCGATTTGGGTATTTTTTATAGTAACTCATGCATTTGCATTGGGAAAGCACATTTTGGTGAATTGGAACTGATGATGTAGAGCACAGATGGCCACCGGAACTAATTAATAAGTATTTCGCGGGTTGCGATACGTTTAGGCATTTTTATATGGTTGCTAAGCAATGTATGCTCGTAACAATGCATATGGTGAAGTCACCATCAGCTCCAGCTCCAGAACTCCTCAACAATTAACGCCCTGCATCGGGAAAAGCAATATTTTGTAAAAGGTGATGAGCAGTTGGTTGGCTATTAAATGTACTTTAGATAAATTACAAACTGAATAGTGAAAAATAAAAAACTTATAAAGTATCAACAAAAATAAAAGTTTTTTTATTGATACGTAAAAGATGGCTGATATTTAATTATTTGCTTTGAAAGCGAATAGGTATACGTATTGTTACGTTTAAAAGAAGATGGCGTTGGTACTGAGGTTAATCGTTTGGCTTCTGTGCGACACCTTTGTAATAACTACCTTTTTTTTTTTTTTTTTTTGGGTGGGAAATCATCAAATAACTTCTCCCGCTCTGGGCGGAGCGGGAGGGCGTGTCAGACTTTTACTGACTAAAACCTAATAACTACCTACAGAGTAATTATGGTCAAATAATTTTAAAGGTAGATAACAGATTACTTTTAAAATTATTTCAAGAAGCGCATTGCACGCACATTAATTTAAAAAAAAATCTGAGGACAATGGATTTCCACGTTTTTTAACAAAGTAGGTACCTAATGAGCTTTCATATTGTAAATGGAGAGACAACCCTAATTACCTACCACACAAATATTTTAACAAGTTTTGTATATTATAAGAAAAAATAAAGATTTCTTAAGACTTCACATCTATTTACAGAAACCATACTCGAAATCCTTCTCAAGTACAAACCAGTTTCTAATATTTACAATGATTCTATTACGGTACCGTGTAGTTTTAGAGCATCTCGAGACGAACCGTTCTCGCGTAACAACAAAATTGCTGCGATTGCTTACTCACCGCTGAGAGGGCTTCACAATCAAGCCGGTAAACCGTTCGGAACGATTCAATATTATAGTGATTTTCTAAGAAATTATTTAGTTTGCTACCGAAGTAGCACTTACGTACTATTTTCTTAGTTTTTTTTTTCTATAGAGGATGAGAGTTTATTTATAAGCCCAATAGCTGCGCCCCGCGGTTTCACCTGCGTAAGTCCCGATCCCGTCGGAATATCGGGATGAAAAGTATTTTTTGTCCTAATTCAGGTCATGGTCTACCCATGTGTCAAATTTCTTCAAAATACCTTCAGCTGTTTTAGCGTGAAAGCGTAACTAACAAACAAAGTCACTTTCGCATTTATGATATTAGTAAGGATTAAGGTGAGTTTTTGTGATATCTTTAGAAAAGTCAAGTCTTTTCAGATCGTAATGACTAAGTAACTTTCAAGGACTCGTTCGAAACCTACAAGATTTTTTTAGCAAAATGAAGATAAGTATTTCCCTAAGTATACACGTAGAAAATCTTTAGTGCTGGCCCATTACCTAAGACCTTCTGTCGATTAGCTTTTATCTGGGGAGTTTGTTTAGTCTCCACCATTCACTAGTAAAATAAAGTTCTTACGTACCATCAGGAATAGAAGTCTTATAAACCCCTCTACTGCGAGCATTTTGACTGTATAAAAGATCAAATGTTTTTTTGGTTCAGTTTTTGTTTCTACTGCATTCAATTTACGATGCAATCCATCGCAAAAACCTACCCCACGAGACGGTAATGTTTCGAAAGCGAGAATACCGCACATAAATAATGGTCGTGATATATGTAGGCAGTCTGCTGAGACCCAATATTCCGTGATTCGGGAAGCACGTCCAAGGAGGATTCATATTTCATCCAACACTTCAGTCCCAAGGGATGAGCGAGTTAAGCCGATAACAGCCGCTTCAATTTTTGTTCATTTTTGCCTTTCATTCGCATCTTTCACTCGAAGTGAAACGTCTGAACACAAAATAAATCAAAGGACCGGTCAAGTGCGTGTTGGACCACGCAAAATTAAGGGTTCCGAAGTTGGGATGAATTTATCCCAAAAACAAACTTAACATTGTAGTTGAAAAACATGTTCTCCCATACATCGATATAGGCCACGGTAAATTTTTCAACTGTAAATGAAAGTTTGTAATCGCAAAACAAAAAATATGTGATAAAATTACAAAAAACTATTTTCGGACTTTATCCTTTACTTGTCATGCCAAATTTCATGATTCTAGGTCAACGGGAAGTACCCCACAGGTTTTAATTTATATGCGAGTGTCAAAATATATCACATAAATTGCCGTACTTTTTATTGCGTTGACTTAGAAGCTTGATTTTTTAGAGCTCCAAGGGACCATAATAGATATACGTATTTGATATTAATTTCAACTTGATACTTTCATGCGTTCCTGAGAAAAAGAGTCTTGACAGACTGACAGACAGACGGACAAGGAAGTGATCCTATAAGGGTTCCGTTTTTTCCGTTGAGGTACGGAACCCTAAAAATTAATGAATTAATTCATTAGTGAACCGATCCAACAATGTTTGATTTTTCAATTTCTATATAATTTTGTCAGACTCGTATGAACGTGGAATCAAAAAAAAAATTAACGTTCACTGAAGCGTCTGATATCGGCATAGCCCGGAACGCTTGTCACGATGACTGTACTCACTGATTATGTTATCACAGAAAATAGAATAACGAAACATCGGGTAATCTCGTGATCTGTGTTTAGGGAAAGAATATATTTGGGAGTGAGCATTACATGTTATTTTAGCACAGAGCACTCACATAAAAAGTTTGTTTGAATTATATTGTTGTGTACTCTGTTTCGTGTTTATTACTCTGTGACAAGTATGAGTAGTTCAGTTTGTAAATATGGCCATTTCTTGTAGTGAATGAAGATTACTGTAATATTTACTGGATTTGGAAATCAATAAACTATAAGTATTTACTAGGCAGATGTCAGTGGAGACCGCCGGAAAAGGCCTTCGAAGGACGTATAGTGACCATATTGATGATGTTCTTCAGAAAGGCAGGTGCGTAGTACTTGCAACCCACGTGCGTGATGACCAGATGTATGCACGTAAACGAAGCTAAAGGAGTATCTGAGGATTGTAGCAGGTAGCGCTCTATGTATAGTTTCTGCCTACCCCTAAGGGAAGAAAGCGTGAGTTTATGTTGCTAAGTAATATAAAGCCATATTAGGACAGTGTTTATTTGATCTAAATTTGATTGTTTCAATTCTTTTAGAACAAGGTAATTGAATACCAAAATAAACGAACAAGGAATCCATAAAAGTGATTGATTCAATATTATTCAATCAGCCACACTTTTCTAATTATACTTGAGTATACATATTTTTTAATAATGATCCATTATAATTTAGCTTTGTGACCAACCAGGTGTGATGTGAAAATAAATGATACGAGTGTGGAGCAAGTGAGTTTGTGTATTTAGGAAATCTGTTTACAGGGGATGAAAATAATGATGAAGATGTGGAAAGGAGAGTAATATGGGAAACAAAGTGAATACTATACATGCAATTGTGACCAACCAGTCAATGTCCAAAAAGGCTCGACTGGCTGTTCACTATGATGCATGATGGTGAGCTGGTGCCTTCGCTTATGTATGGAAGTAAATGTTTGGTGTGGCAAACGAAGCTTGAAACTAGAACAAATGCTGTGAAAATCGTAGACTTTGAATTATAGGCTGAGGAATGGTGTGATAAGGTATTTTTGCGGTCTAAAAGAAGACGTAGTGACAAATTTTTAAAAGGCCACAAGGCAGATGTGAGTGGAAACGCTGGGACACTGGGGGGGACACCCTAGGAGGACATTATAGTGATTTTATTGGTGATGTTCTTCAGAAAGGTCTGATGCGTAGTACGGTCAGTGCTCTGGAATATCTAACCCCTCTTACAAATGAAGATTAGGGGAAGAGGGGACTGTACTCGCAGTGCCGCAGTGCCGGCGTGCGTGTATGACCAGATGTTTGAACGAAACGAGGCAAACTAAAAATTACATACTCCGTAAGGATCGTAGCAGGTGGCGTTCTGTAGTTTCTGTCTATCCCCATGAGTTTATATGTAAATGTGATTTCTTTTTAAGCTTTTTTAGAATTTCAGGACTTAAATATTAATTGGGAAATATTGAACTGATCTTCTAAAAACGTATTGACCTTTTAATGATGGACGCTATTTGAAATAAATGACTCTTAAAAACTTTTGTGCTTCTATTGATGTCCACTGTTTTAATAATTGAGCCTCTTTTTAACTTTCTGGCCTAAGATAAGTCTTGCAGTTGGTCGCAGTGACTCAGCTAGGTTACCCCAAATAAACGGGTTAGGTTAGGTTAAAACTGTGACCCCTCAACAAGTCGGAGGCCTTGATCTTTCATGGCCCCCGGCGGGCGCCGCCGCCGGGATCACACATCGTGGTCGGGGGGGCTCAAATCGCTGTCGAGTCCACCATGAAGTACCTAGGATTGGTGCTCGACAGCCGGTGGGATTTTGGCCCCCACTTCCGGCGGCTGGCGCCCAAGTTGTTGGGCGCGCGCTGGGGCGTTGTCAACGCTGCTTCCCAATCTGGGGGGCCCGAGCGCCGCCTGTAGGTGGCTCTACGTGGGGATCGTGCGATCGATGGCCCTTTATGGGGCTCCGATCTGGGCGGCTGACCTGACGGCCGGAAGCATCGCAGTCCTGCGGAAGCCGCAGAGAGCGATGGCCGTCAGAGTCATCAGGGGATATCGCACGATCTCCTATGAGGCGGCTTGCGTACTGGCCGGATCCCCGCCCTGGGACCTCGAGGCGAAAGTACTCGCGTCACTGTATCGGTGGCGCGAGGAAGCGAGGGCGCGGGGCGAGTGGCTGATGCAGCGACATGTGGAGCTGCGTCGGTCACAGCTACGCGCAGCCCTGGTGGTGGAATGGCGGGACAGGCTTTCACGCCCTACCTCTGGTGGCCTCGCCACCATCGAGGCGGTCCGGCCGGTACTCGAGCCCTGGCTCGGGAGGAGGCACGGCTCCCTGTCGTTTTGGGGTGACGCAGGTGCTCTCGGGGCATGGTTGCTTCGGGAAGTACCTGTGTCGCATAAACAGGGAGCCGGACGCCCGGTGTCACCACTGCGTCGACTGCCGGGAGGACACGGCGCGGCATACGCTGGCAGTGTGCCGCTTGGGAGGAGCCTCGCCGTGCCCTCATCTCAGGAGTAGGCAGTGACCTGTCGCTGCCGGCCGTGGTCAAGTCGATGGCCGGCAGCGAGGAGTCCTGGGACGCGGTGGTATCCTTCTGCGAAACAGTCGTGTCGCAGAAGGAGGCTGCGGAAAGGGAGCGGGAGATCTCGTCCGCTCACCCGGCAGGCGCACCGGGCGTCGGCAGAGGGCAGATAATGCCCTCTTCCGGCCCCCCTAAATGGGTCCAGGGACGGCGGACTCGGGGACGTCCACCGCCCCCTATCACACTGGACCCGAGGTGGCGGCACGTAGTGTTCCACGCGCGCCCCTTTGAGACGTTGTGGGGGGGTCTAACACCTCACCCCCCCGCAGACTTGAGGTGGCCTGCAGAGGCGGGCCGGCACTAGCCGGGGATCACGGAAGTAATACTAGCTCCCAAGATGCCCGGTGCAAGTGTGGGAAGAGAACACCGGGGTGGTTTTTAGTCAGTAAGAGTCTGACAGACCTCTCCGCCCACCCCAGGGCGGAGGACATCGATGAGGATTTAAAAAAAAAAAAAGAAAAAAAAAAAAAAAAGGTTAAAACTGTGACCAACCACGCGCGAGCCGGAGCAAGCGAAGGGAGGGCTACGGTGGCAGCGGCCGGCAAGTACCACTTTCAAAGTTCGTTGCAGTTATTTGACTATTTAGTATTTTTAGGAACCCAAAGTAGGAATTATTTGAGATTCACAGAAAGAGACGCAATCCTTATATTAGAGTGTTCAGTAATATTTTTAGGAGCGCAGAATGGGAATTATTATAGGTTCGATTAAATACATGCTATATTAAATTAACATCAACCGCCTTTAATTTAGACCATAAACCAGACAGACTCCATAACTTGCCGCGTGTTACACAACTTTAGATTGGGACAGAGGGAGGAAGTATTCTGAATCGTTTCCAATCGTTGTTTGTCTATTTACACATCGTTTGAATACAATCCTGTCACAACAGTAAAGAAAAAAAGGTATTTTATTTCAGGCAAAATACCCATATACAATTTAAATAGTAAACAGTAAAAATATCAAAATAAATTAAAAAATAAAACTTGGAGGTATATGTAGGTACCCATAGTTTACAAAACATAGTCTTTCATCATTTTTTGTTCTCGCTTAGGTGAACAGAAATCCAGTGCACAAATATGGGGCTTGCTAGGTTGCCCGAGAAAACCCTCAAAATGCCAAAAAGACGCGACCCTCGACCTCATGATGGCGTACAAGTCCGGGACCCTCGCGTCGGCAAACATGCTCGAGGCACTGTAGTATCTTGGCAGTTTCATAAGGGTTCAGTAAGCATTATTGTACTGAACCCGTCATGAACTGAAGTATTGTTTCTGTGAATCCGAGAGGGGCTCGTGGTTAAATAAAATCAGCCAACGGGTCGATTGAAGATTAAACTACGCTTGTCGCAGTCGGTTCGTGGATGGCTGGTTGTCCATTACATATTGAGAATCCCCCGTGCTCCGGCTAAGCCGTTACAGCTAAAGGAACTCTGCATACGTGATGCAATATCTAAACACGATAAAATAAAAATCAAAAAGATCTGTGTTGTTTTTTTTTTTTTGTGTGGGAAATTATCAAATAACTGCTCCCGCTCTAGGTAGAGCGGGAAGGCGTGTCAGACTTTTACTGAATAAAACCCGCCCGTGTTCCTTCCGTTGCCTGTGTGCCAGGGCCACGATATCCCTTTTGGACAAACACGCAACCCTGGCAAGGCATTGGCCCTAACGGACCCCGTCACTTGGTGCTGACATCTCTTTGAGGCCCGCGTGGAACACAACGCGCCGACGACCCGGGCCTGGTCCTTATCGGACGGCGAGCTACCCATCGCTCACCGTCTGCAAGCCCGCGCCTGCGGTGGCCGGGAATCGGCCTGCCACTTCCGACGCCCGGGGCGTCTCCTGCGGCGACTATGGCGAGGGCGTGAGGGCGCGCATTTTCAGAAGCCCGATAGTCTGAAAACTTACTAAGGGGTATCGTGTTACCCAGTAACTGGATTGTCGAGGTCAGATCAGCAGTCACTTCTTGTAAAATACTAGTATTTAACTGTATCCAGTTAAGACTGGCAGCCGACTGCACATAGTTGGGAAAAGGCTATGGAGATGAAGATGTTTCTTTGACTCCAAAGATTTTTCGACGCTTTTGAAATTATTCAGGAAAGCTGTGGTAAGTTATAACTTTAACGGGTAAAGTTTTGTTTTTTGTATGGCCATAGATAACTCTTTCTATGTCTCTTTAACTTTATTTATATACTCGACAATCTGTGTTTTTTTTTTCTATTATTTTCATTTTTTTTCCGAATAATACGTAGAATGGTTTGATGGGTTACTTATACCATGCCGTACAATATTATTACGAATGTCCAATGTAAGCTGTTTCGTTAGAGATTGGATAACAGAAATAGAAGAAGATAAGATAACCAGCGCTGGGGCTCTGTCTAGCATAGGGTCGCAGCATTATGCTGAGCGATGGCCGTTTTGCGTGAATGTGACGCATATTTTCCCTCAACTTGTTCTTTCGTGTTTGTGTTTTTATTTCTTTGCGTTATGTTTACCGCAAATAAACGTATTTTCTTTCTTTTTTTCTTTTATAAAAGGTAGCCATACAGCCCGATTCAAACTTTATGGCTGCTCGGAACATGAGGCGTGTTGCTGCGGAGTAACAAATTCACTTGGTAGCGGGGGTGAGGGGTGCGGTACTGCGCAGTGAGTAGCACTCAGAGCCGCCATCAAGTTTGCATCTAGCTGTAAGAATGGCTTTACAATCTCTTGCAACTCGCCTATAAGACGGATGCTCTTGTCATCCGCTTCTTTCGATTCGTCGTCGGTTTAAAGTGTTTTTCTTCAAAATATGTTACTTGGTGGACAATAGTGTGGGTTATACGTTTTTTCGACTGTAATAAAACTACTTTTTGTAAATTCTGTAATGTACCTATAACTGTTTTATGTCGAAATAAATAAAATAAAATAAAATAGGTAACCTAAAACCTCATTATGAAATAGTTTATAAAGTTTTATGAGTTTTTGGTTAACTGCCTAATTTTTGGTTACTAATTGCCTAGTGGTCGCAAGTGCTACTGCTCAGTAAGAGGTCCTGGGTATGATTTTCGGTTCGGGCAGTATTATTGGGTTTTACCATCTGAAATTTCTCAGTAGCTGTCTGGAGTCTGGATTTGTGCCCAGTTGAGGGTAATAGGCTCGCCCCCTATAACATGGGACTTAAACATAACTGGCGGAATGTGGTTGTACTATAGCCTACTCTGCCTCACCCTACGGGGAATTCAGGCGTAATGTTATCATATATTATACTAATTATCTAGCTTCAGCATAAAAAGCCACACTAAAAACCTTTTGTTAAGAGCGGCCAACCCGACATACTTTTCATACAAACGCTCGTACATGATTATGGCGTTGTAACACATCTTTCTTTGATTTTTTTTTAACCAATAGGTATCTTGTGCACTATATCTAGGTTTCTATGCAAGCAATTTTTTTTTTTTATCAAATTCAATCAATTATGCCTGCAAAAATCTGCTTTTTTGCACAAATTTTACCTGAACTTTGGCCATTCATAATGTACTCATAAATTGTAAATGTTAAGAAAACATTACAATAGAAACCTTCCAAATGTAATAGAGATTCTAAATGACCAACTTTTATTTCCCAAACTGATAAGGCTTACTCAAAAACATATTAACTGGAACAATTTTTATAAAAATTCCGCACATTATTTCGTTCAACGTTATCGCGTTCTCAATTGTTTGTTAATAGTTTTCACTTGCGCTGGATGAAACAACAAACTTTTCGACCATGCTCGCGTTGACGATAGACGGATCGGGAAGGACCCTCTTAACAAACATTAATTCGGTCTTTCTTCTCAGAGTAGTCAGAACGAAACGCCGACCTCATCTAGTTTTTAAAATATTATTGACGTGTAAAACTATTTGTACAAACCTACTTACAGAAATAAAATCATCACACTAATATTATAAAGGCGAAGGTTTGTGAGTGTGTGTGTGTGTGTGTTTGTTACTTCTTCACGCTCAAACAGCTGGACCAATTTTAATAAAACAAATTATGGAGGTAGCTGACACCCTGGATTAACATTAGGATACTTTTTATCCGAATGTTCCCACGGGATCAAGAATTACGCGGGTGAAACCGCGGGGCACAGCTAGTTTATCATAAGCATTGATTAGAACCGCAACATTGAACCAAAACACTCTAGAGCTAACATTGGCTTACTTTAATTAAAATATTAGTTAACGTTTGCGTAAGCATATTAAACATTGATGAGTTTTCCAATAACGTTAAATAACCATTTTATGTACTACCTAGTAGGTATGTACTCAGACTAAGTGCTGAAGTGAATATGTAAACTGATCCGCCAGTATTCCCTACCGTGGGACGTCGTATTCTATGATAATACCTACACTTACGGACACAATTATGGTAACAGAAAAGAAAAAAATTAAAATAAAATAAAATTTATTCAAGTATAAAGTAAAGTAAAATTATGATTTAGATTAATTACAACCGGTGAAAATTTAATTCTAACTGTAATGTAGACCTGCCTGAACTAGGTTTATGAAAAACCTGTGTTTCAGGCCATCAATTTACATCAAATATTTAAAAAGAATACAACAATAGGTTTATTACTAAGCTAAATTAAAAAGAAGACAATATGTTCAATGACATAAAGAGTAACTCTTTGGGTATATTATTTTTAGAACTAGATTATGTACCTATAAATAATTGTAAGGACATACACAATATTGCGTGTGCAGATTGCGGTAGCAGAATCAAGTATTTGTTCAGAGCCTCTAAGCAAATTTAGCAAAAAATCTGTTCGTTGTCGTGTAAAAATATTTTGTGTCCATTAATTTTTGGTCTCGACACATCCGTTTACCAGATGTAAATTCCAACATTCACTAACACTTAAATTTGTTTGGTATTTTTTGCTTTATCCATTTGCGTACGAAATTTCTTTAAAGAAAAAAACAACAAAATTCCAAAAAAATAACACTACAATACAGTTTTTTCTTTGTCACTTATAACTTGCACCTACCGCAAACACATTTCTGTACCTCTACTTTGGTATGTAAATAAACAACATTGACAGGAAGTTTTTTAGCATCATTAACATACCCAAAGTGGAATTAAATGCACATTATTGAAGCTTCCTCAAAAGCTACTAAACCAAAGTCAATGACCACCGCGTGAGCTTCCTCTCCCATATGAAAAGAATTGCGGAAGTCGGCCCAGTAATCACGGAGAAATAGATGAACATACATTAAAAAAATACATACCTTTACGGACGAACATAGAACCTCCTCCTTTTTTGAAATTGGTCAAATAAAATGATGAAATTTTAATTATGTAAAATTTAATTTCGAAAGCAATAGATGTTAACCTGAATATACGAGTACCTGCCTATACTTGTAGTCCTCTAGGCCAGATTTCGGCCATGTCGACCAATCTCAACAGCGACCAGCCTTCGGCGTGAGAAATAATTATAGTGCACGACTGTGTGCGCAGACACTATCTCTTCCCTCAGTCCCATAGTCCGATGGGACGGCAATCAGACTCGACCGGAGAGAGATCAGGCGCAGGGCCAAGGGCTTAACGTGCTTTCCAAAGCACTGGGGTATCACACCGCCAACTTCCAAACTCCGGGCTGCTACTGAGAAATTCCAGATTGTGAAACCTATAACACTGCCCAACCCGGGAATCGAACCCAGGACCCAGCAGTCGCGCTTGCAACCACGAGACCAACGGGGCACCTATACTCTCATGTATAAATTGCCAGGGTGCACACCAACTGTATACTTACATAGTATAATTGAGTTAAATAAATCACAACGTTCCGTCGTCTCTCTAATTTGGCACGTATGTGTATTGAACAATTATTTAACCAAAATTTTCCGTTCCACACACTAATAAATTATTATTAACTACGTTTCGTACTTAGGCCATGAAGAGCGTGTTTGGGTTAATTCGATATCCTAGTTAAAAGCTGTTACACACATCTAATTGCAGGATCATTAAGCGAGATTTAGTTATGGAGGATTCCAGCGAAATGGGGATGTTAATTATCAGATAGAAAAACTTTTCGATTTTATTGAATTAGTCTATTTTTAATTTTGCAATGATTCTCTATTTCCAAATACCATTTTATTGTACCTATTTGTATCACTAACATAGTTATAAGTATAAATTGTTACTAACAATATAAATGAGTCTCATAGTTACTTGTAACATATTAAAAAATAAATATTTATTATTTAACGTCTCTGAACTACAAGTACAACTGTTGAAAACCAATAAATATAATTAAAATCTTAATTGAAAATGAATACAAATATTTTTAAAGTAAAGTAAGCAACAATTGACCGAAGCCTAATAAAAACAAAACTAAAGTTCGTTTTTTAATCCCAGATTTGACAGGTACAAATGTCAAACTCCGAATTGAAAAAAATGAACAACAATCATTTGAAATGTCAAATTAGTCTCTGGGATTAAAAAATGAACTTTAACTAAATACGAAAAAGCCGAACTAACTAAAAACCAACTCAAATATTATTTCAATTTCAACACACTACTCACACAATGGTAGATATTCAAAGAGCAAGAGGAGGAATAACTCACAACAGAGTTTTATAGCAACTTGTTGCCCAACTGCTACTCGAAGCAAACTTGTTGTTGGACAAACTCGAAGTTACAAAGTAAAAACTTAAACTTTACACGTAGCTGGTTCAGTATGCAACTGAGAATTTTGAATGGTCCTCTTGGAGTGATAAATATATGTTTCAGAGTTCCAGCTCTGTAATAAACGCATTTTAAAGAGGGGTAGTAAGGGCGTTTGTCCACTGCCGCCGGTCAACCGCCACTAGCCATTAAGACGCTGACAACAGGTAAACCGCTGTCACTGTCAGACTACATGCAAAAGAAAGAGCAGCGCGATGACACAACGCTTGTAATTTATTGCAAAATAGTAGGCAATTATTTATTTACTCAAATTCAAATTGTTTATTTGCAAAAATGAGTTGAGTAATCAAAAATTAAAAACAACCAAGTTTTGCATACAAATAAGACGTTTTTGTTATTAACTAAATACCAACCGTGCGTTGATATTTTAAACAAATATTTTGGATTGATACTCAAAGTAAAGGGTTAGTTTACCGTTAATTTGTTACAAGTATTTTTTTCCAAACATGTTTTGGTAACAACCAAGTTCTGAGAAATATGTTCAAGAATAACATATTTTTTGGGTTGGATCTAGTATCGTTTGGTTTTACTAACTAAACTAGTAGGGGTTGAGTCCCCAATTATAACGCTACCACTCTTATTAAAAGGTAATGCATATTTTTCGAGAAATGAATAAAAAATGTTTCTAACCTCAAATCAGATAAAAAGCGAAAACGAAACGTTAAAGTGGGCGAATGACAACTAAATCTGTCTCAGTTTATTGTTCGTGGTGTAAAATGACTTGCAACGGAACGTAAAAAAAACGGGATGAGCATTTTACAATAAATAATCTACAAAATGACAATTACAATAATCGTGTTAATAATAATGATTTAATTTATGAATATCTGTGGAGGAGAGGTGTAGAAAGAAATAAAAGTGATCCTTTTGAGGAACTCATTACAGTTGTAAATTATCGATGAAATGAAAAATTTATGAATGTTTTGTTGTTTTGTTTTCGTAACAACTTAAAAATCTTGCTCAGAAGTAAGTTAGTGTAGGTACCTCCACTGATATGAAAAAGGCAATGTTACTACTGTTACAAGGAGAACTTAGGATGCAAGAGCGAGCGAAGCGAGCTCGGTACTTGGGGCACCCCGACTCGGACAAGTTAGGTTCGAAGGGGATGGCGGGGTCGAGTGAGCGAGCGTAGCGGTTTTACACCATTCAGAAATAGACCGCCCGTCGACCGCTCTTTATTATTCCCCTTCCAGGTTATTTTTTTTAAACCATTGAGCCCGATTACGCCTTTTAAGCAACTTTAAAGTGTTTGAGGTTAGGTTACAATAATTTGTTTTTCTTAAGAACGGTGCGTTAACTTTTCATGGGAGTAGTGCCAGGCGAAAGGGGGAACACCCCCCTTCCCTCTCCCCCCACTCCCACCTCCTCCTGCCAAACGATACTAAATTTTTACCAATTTTTTTTCCGTTATCACAAACTATAGGTATAGATTTGGCAATTTTTTTGTTTAAGACAAGCCTACTTTTATCATTTGCCTCTTGTCAGCGCTTTAATGGCAAAAAAAAAACAACCTGGATGTCCACCACACGTCTGTGATTCGAGCGCCCTCATCTCGATCTTCAATTGTGAGTTCTAACCACCTGTCGAACTCGCCCCGTGGTGTATAAAAAAGTATGTTCTATCTATATAAAATCCAAAATACGGTTGAAGTAGACACCCGAGATCACCTGCGCAGGGTGCACAGTGTCCCGTGTGGTGTTAGACCCCTAAGTGCCTCATCCCGGGTGTCATTTGTAGATCTGTGTCAATTATCACGGGTAGTCAGAAAACCGAAAGTCTGACAACCAGGATTTCCAACGGGTATCGTATCGTACACTAACTGGATTGTGGAGATAAGGTAGGCAATCGCTCCATGTTAAATACAATGTTAATCAGCTGCATACGTTTAGACTGGAAGCCGATTAACATAGTTGAGAAAATTCTAGGTATATGATAATGATGTTGGTTATAAAGATCGGTCGCGGTGGTCTCACGATCGCCGTCACGTGTCGTTCTGAACTGAACTGGTGGAAAGTAATCTAATTTCTCGGTGTCGGCGGCAATGGGAAAACACCCTTAGGGGGAGGTTGGACTGAAAGGGGAAGGAACCGTGCCATCCGAGTAAGGAGCGAATAAGCTGAATTTTGAAACAGGTGAAGCGAGGAAACTCGGAGCAAAAGTTTAGTTGAATCCTCGCAGGAAAACGATGTCGGCTACGTATTAGTGTACGTAATTATTAAGCTATTCAGTTTCCACGTTTAGTGCTGAGGGTTGTTGTTTATTTTACTGAATGAAATGTTTAAATCAAGCCATTTAACATTTGCTTTCACAGCTAACTCACACGCAACTATAGAGTTTTTAAAAGGTGTGTCCAAACAGAAATATTTCCACGTGTCCTTTGCATCTCCACACACGAATTAAGTTCACGTCACCAAAATAAATGTTAATAGATGTCTTTTCAGTTCCATTATTCTTATGTCAAGTCCCGTTGAATGAAACTGCAGAGGATTTCCAACAGATCATCAGTCTTTTAAAAACTAAGCGTACCATTTTGGTTGGAATAATAAAAAATATTTTAATGAGTAAAGTTTTTATTTATTTCTCAGTTTACACACTAAATAGACAAAAAGAAATGAACAGACAAATACGTACAAAAGTGATGCTTATTTCCAAAGAAATCTCTTCCAGCATACCTGCGATAGGAAAGTAGACAACGTGTGTAAGAGTAGAAGAGAAAACAAAATACATACAATAAAATAAAATAAACTATTCACTAATTTAAATATGAACATACATGAGCTTACACTACATACATACTTCTAAAATGAATACCACTAAAATATACATAAGTATAAAATAATAAATACATAATATGCAACTATGACGAAGTGGAAAAATTGTGTTCTTATTGTGGTTTGAGCTAGGAGAGAGCCGAAAACAAAAGCAGTTTGCAAGATTTCGTTACCGAAGGTTTGCTCCACGGTCGACTGTAGTTTGGGCGAAAGATAACTGGATTTTCCATCCCAGACCCGTAGAAAATCCTCTATTATAATAAAATCCCAGATTTCAATCCCAGTGTATTGGTTAGGAAATATGGCAAAGTACGTTCGAAGAATAATAAATTGTAGGTACGAACGTGTATGCAGATATCTGCAACGTGCCTACAGGTCAGCAACTAATCTGGCTATGCGGAACTCTTTTGTCTAAAACTCGTTCGCTTGAAGATGCTGTAGTCATTGATAAATAAAATGTCCCATAGACATAATGTCCATATAAAATTTAGGAGTGGTAGTATCCATCAATAGCACGTAATGCGTAATGTCTTGAACTTTCTTAACGTAAACAATTATTACCACCCTGAAATAAAACAATGGTGATTAATAAATTAGAGGGTAAATAGTTGAAAATCGGCATGCTTACTTTTGAATTTTGTCTTATGATACTAATTTAAGGTTTTTGTTAAAATGAGATTGGCACAAATGGGGCTTTTTGTTTTGAGCATTTAATTTCAAGTTTAAGTGTGTGGATTTAAATTCTGGTAAGACACACTTGAGTGCGTGACCAATCGATCAATTCCAATGTATTGATACTTGCTGTAATTAAGAAAAAACTACTTGGCGTCTTCATAAATCATGTAAGAGAAACTGCTAGGTATAGATTTCGTACCTGCTCTTCCATGGGAATAAACGCTTTGAAACTTTCTGACTAACAGACTTATTGATGATTCTGAAGTGCCCAAAGTAAAGGAAAGTCAAAACTTTGAAACTGCTTGTGTTTTCATACAAAAATCGTGATTGAACTCGTAACAGCTCTATCGATTCCAAAAATATAATTTATCCCTTTTATCTACTCCGTGAGGTGCTTATGGCTGAGTAATATCAGCCACACGGGTCGGTCGATCAAGTTAAGCTACGCTTGCCGCGGTTGGTCCGTGGATGGGTGAACATCTTTAAATACCAAGACCCCTACGTGCCTCGGAAAGCACGATATGCCCTTGGTTCCAGCAGTCATTTGTAGATCTTTGACAGTTGTTACGTCAGAGACCAGCAAAATTTACAACCAGAAGTAGTACCAAGGGGTGTATCGTATTACCCAGTAACTGGATTGTGGAGGTCAGATAGGCAGTCACTCCATGTAAAATGCTGGTATTCCGCTGCATCCGGTAAGACTGGAAGTCGACCCCATCTTTGTGCCATTATCAATATCGAGCAAAAACGAGCAAAAAAAACACGTTTGTTGCATGGGATCCCCTTAAATATGTATTTTATTCTGTTTATTTGTATTTGTTGTTATAGCGGCAACAGAAATACACCATCTGTGAAAATGTCAACTGTCTAACTATCACGGTTCATGAGACACAGCCTGGTGACAGACAGACGGACAGGCAGACAGATGGTGGAGCCTTAGTAATAGGGTTCCCGTTTTACCCTTTGGGAACGGAACCCTAAAAAACGATCGGTTCTATCTGTCTATTTTGCAAATATTCATATTTTCGTTGCAAAAAATAAATATTCCCTATGAAACTGAACGGCGGCGGTGCGGCGTGAACGCGACTCGTATTTATATGGCCAGATTAGCGATTAACCGACCTTTAATATCTAATACTGGTGAATATTACTGATTTTATGGACAACCGTTTTATATGACGGAACCGCTTTCCTAAAAAAACCCAAGCATAAGACAACTTGATTTTAAAATACGCTGCTTTATATTTTGTTCCAAAGAGCAGGGTTGCGGGTTGCTATCTAACAAAATTCAATTGATATGGTTTGTTTACGATCTAAATGAACGTAGCGGCGTAAGACTTTCTATTCTCAGATTAGATTGGAGCGAATTAACACGAGTTTTGGTTTCATGATTCGTTGTGTGGCGCTGCCGCCATGTTGGATCCTATTATTTTCTGTTTAATTCATGTTCCAGTTGTTGTAGACAATTAGTTTAGTTTTCAGTTTACTTTATTTATAAAATTACTGAAAGCACGATCTTAATAAGAAAAGGTTTAGCCTTTTCGCTATACTGTGTCGTGATCAGACTACTTGTAACGACTTTAAAAGGTTCTTACTTATCCTTTGTCTGATAAAGTATTAAACTGAAACCAACATTTAAGTGGCTTTTGGCTTTCCGGGAAATAGACCCGACTCAATGTATAAGGGTCACACATTCTTGGAACTGACCGAGGCAGATGTGGCTTACAGTATTGATCTAAAAGAGTCCAGTGACTCATTTTTTGTTCCCAATCACTAGGTTTCTATAGACGCGATTCATATAACCAGTTACTGTGGCTTTAAAAAAAAATAAAAAACTTTTACATATAAAACTAAAACACACTACGAAAATTTGGCGGCGACTGCTCAATGCGTATAGACGAAGTCAGTCACACTGCGGGGCGAGCACGACCTACTGTGACAAGACTTGAGTCAAACATTTTATCACAGTTTGAGCGATAAAACTGTTTTGTCATGAAATGCTAGTACAAATCGACATGACATAATTTATCATGTCTTGTCACAAACGTCTTGGGCACGCCTGTGCTCGGCCCGCCGGATTCACATGAGCGGCACGGGGGGGGTGCTGGGTCGAACAAACAGAGTGGGCGTCTATCTGCTGGACTGACTTGCAAGCGCGTGCTCGGCTTGGCTTGAAACTATCGTACACACGAGCCCAGTTGCAAGTCAGTGCTGGGCTGACTTACTGTAATGTCATATTACTGGGCTCGTATAAACCTGCCTTAACTTCTCAAATAGCACGATGAAAGCTCCTTTTAGGCATGTGCCTACCTATGATCTCTAATTAATCTTGTATCAAACAATTATTTTTTTTAAATTTGGTTCCTTATCCGTCAGAATTCGCTTGTGCTACGCTGTTACTGACTGATATTTTTTTAAAGAATAAATTGTACCTACAGTACGCGAAGGTTAACAAGGCACATCTCTGTCACTCATAGATCTTTGACACAGTCGTATTCTTGCCTCTCGTTGTGTCATATTAACGTCTGGGGACTGTGTTTGTATATTTTTTCATGCACATAATTTTTTACATAACATCACGCCGTATTTCTCCGAAGGGTTGGGCCGAGGTGTACCTATAGTACGCCCACATTTAGTCGAATTTTTAGTTCTTCTATTATGCATAATCAGCCTGTAACGTTCCCTCCCACTGCTGGGACTCAGGCCACCTGTCTGTGAGAGGAGAGGAGGAGGAGGGCTTAATCCATCCCGCGGTCCCAGTGTGGGTTGGTGTCACATGTCTGCAAATTTTGAAGTAAAACTTCTTTACGCACGCTTGACTTGGGGAGTAAGCTGGTGAATGCGTGAAGAGAGCGTTACGGAAGCGAGCGAACGGAAGTTGAGAGGGAGATATAAGTTAGTGAAGACAGAAAGAGAGAGAATTACGTTTCGTATATTACTGTAAGGGCAAGAGAGAGAGGTGCGAGCACACATTTTCTTTCTCTCTTTCTCTCATAGCCAGTTGCGTTTCGTGTATCTAAGACACAGTGCAGGCCTATTGTTGTAAGTATAATTAGTATTACTATTTGTAAGTTTTACTTCAGTCGTGTGGTCTAAAGCACACTCGTTTTTTGTGGTTCTAGGACATGTCAGTTTCCTCACAATGTTTTCCATCACCATTTTGAGAGCAGTGATGATGAAATAAATTAAGTACACAAAGTAAAGTTCCTGCCTAGGATCGAAGCCACCACTGCTCTTTTTCCTGCCTTCTATCACATAACATAACAGCACGCCTGTAATCTCCGAGGTGGTAGGCAGAGGTGTACCTATAGTACCACTTACATTTTACCAGTTATATTTAAGACCCATGTAATAAGGGGAATGATAGGCTGAAAAATGAGGTGATAAGGCAACGGTGCAGTTTAAAAGAAAATGTAGTAACAAAAATTGAAAAGAGTATGCTTAGATGGTTTGGTCATGTTGAGAGGATGAGTGGAACGCGACTAACAAAAGGTATTTATAAAGCAGAGGTGAGTGGAAACGCCGGGAGGGGACGCCCTAGGAGGACATATAGTGACCAAATTGGTGATGTTCTTCAGAAAGGTCAGGTGCGTAGTACTCGCAATCGGCGTGCGTGTATGACCAGATATATGAACGTAGGCGAAGCAAAAGGAGTATGTAAGGAGCGTAGCAGGTGGCATTCTATAGTTTCTGCCTACCCCCATGGGAAGAAGGCGTGAGTCTATATATGTGTGTAACAAGGGGTGAGCCATCAACATGGCACAAGTCATAAAGACTCCGAGCTGCTGAGAAATTCCTGATGGAACAACCCCAATAACACTTTGTCCGACATGGGAATCGAACCCAGGACCTCATGCTCAGCAGTAGAGCTTGCGACCACTACATCAACGAGGCAATCGAAGTCTTCTATTATAATCACACTAATATTATAAAGGCGAAAGTTTGTGAGTGAGTGAGTGTGTGTGTGTGTATGTTTGTTACTTCTTCACGCTCAAACGGCCGGACCAATTTTTATAAAATTTTGTATGGAGGTAGCTGACACCTGGATTAAGACATAGGCTACTTTTTATCCCGATATTCCCACGGGATCGAGACTTACGCGGGTGAAACCGCGGGGTGCAGCTAGTAATCAATAAATGCACCATTTTCATTCGTTCTTCCTATACTGCACGAGTCGCTTCGTTCACGTACCGTACGTGTGCGCTCGACTAACGATAGCTTTCGCTTCGAAATACATTACTCGTATAATTAGCCAGGTATTGCTACATTTATTAATTTTAAGTTTAATATAGGTTGTATACTGTGATAGAAATTCAACATCTGCTTCTAACGAAATTCCTATAGTTAGCATAGATGCGAAAAGAGAAAGGTTAATTAAATTATTCAGTCTTCCTCTTTTTATTATGCTAACGAAATAAAGAGGAAGAATATATATAACAAAGGATGATAATCAATTTTAAAACTTGCTTTATTTGTTACTAAAAGTTAATATTATTTATTTTATTTATTATTTATTATAACTTTATGCACATCATCGCGCACATTCTCATTCACATCTCGCATTATATAGGATTTCCGTACAATGAGAGGTCAGGCTATACTGGAAATGTATAGCTTGATGTGTAGCCGTGTGTACAAAGGCGGACTTAATGCCTGAGGCATTTTCTACCAGTCAACCTTAAAATTTAATTAATATTATCTCTCTACTCTAGGAAATCACATCGTCAGCGCCAAGAAACAGACATAGTTTGAGGGCTTAATGGCAATATTGTGTAAAATAACTGTAGGTAATACTTTTACTGTTAAATCTTAACTATAATAATTTATTATGTACCTATAAGAATGTAATTTTCATAATCATAATCTAATAATATTTTTTTGCCATTGCCCAATTCGAACTGCTGGGACACAGGACTCCTCTCTTTAAGAAGAACTCACTATAAATAACCGCACCGCTTCAACACAGCAAATAACTTGTCATTCAAGTTTGGGTTTTAAATCAAATTTATGTAAGTCTATTTTACGATGACTATACAGAATAGTGGACAGCTCGCGGGCAGTACACTGCCCGTTAACCGTCACACGTCGCGCCGACCGCGCGCTTCAAGCGAGTAGCCCGCTCCCCGGCGTAGAAACGCCTGCAAGCGGTATGCATGCCGCCGTCCGTGCCCCCTAGTACCAACCAACCATCTAGTAAGCGACGGGTGAATAACAAGCTGTCACCTCACCGGTGGGTGGCGTGCCAGCAGCGAGTGATCGTTTTGCTAACGGCGCGTTGGCGATAGGCGCGAGGCGTGTTGAATTTTTTCGAGGCGGTGCCTGGCCGTTACTGCGCTGGAGCAGTGCGGTTATCGTGAGGGATGACCTTAAGTATTTCACTATATTTTTTTTTTTTTAATTTATGTAAGTAGTAAAAGGTTGTGAATTGCGCTTTGAACAGTTTTCTAATATAATATTGCAAGATTTTCATGCACGAAGGAAATGAATGTTAACTTTCAGGTAAACCACAGAATAGCTAGCATAAGGAGTGCTAAGGTGAAGGTGATCAACGCCTAACATCACCAACATTATGTTTTAATGTAACCCAGACAGTTTCGAATCGGATATGGTAGTTTATTGACTTGGTTTCTAGGAAACCATAGCCTTTTATTCGTAAAAAAATAACATTAATAAATGCTCTTTTAAGTCGCCGATACGGTACTGCAATAAACTGTAACAACACTAAAATAATTTCTAACCTACAGAATGGTGCTCAAATAAGAATCTCAAACTAAAGTCGAATTATTAATTCATTGGAGTAATCTGACATGTGCTGGCGGTCACTTCGTGTAACAAAATGGTCATATTTATTGTATTTTTGACTTGTGCACTTAATATTATATACTTATATAAATAAATTAAACTAAACGATCACTATTACAATAAATATGACCATTTTATTACACAAAGTGACTAGCTGTCACATGACAGATTACTCCAGTGAATGAATAATTCATCTTTTGAGTGCTACAAGGATATTGACGTCTAAATGACATTGACAGGGGGTTGTTGGTAAACATTGGTGAAATTGTATCATTGAAATCGTATTGACAAAACAAGATAGCGAATAGTCCCGATTTCGGTCACGCGCCACAATAACCTTGTATCGTTGAAAGCATAGATTAGTATGAATCTGTCACTGTCATTCTGAATTTGAGTGCATATTCGTTCATGAACATCCTTTTCGTCAACGGGCTTTTATAATAAGACTATAGCACTCCACGTCGTCATTCCTCCTTGCCTCAAATCTGCACAAGCATAAGCTATTACTGACTTACATAACAGACACATATTAAAGTAATTACCACTAAGCAGATCAAAGGCATACGAACGGCTTCTAATAAGAACCGCGTAATTAGCATAAACACGTTTGCAATTAGATCTTAGTGACTTCTTGGCGGGAAAGTGAAGCGTCATGTTAGCAGTTTTGTTTTATTTTCTAAAATTTGTGTTTAGCCGAATATTATTGTGTAATAGTGGTGGATTATTAACCATTAAGTGTTCGTGAACCTGCATTAATGTAGGCAAATGAAACAAAACAGTGCAACATCACTTTAAGTTCTCTCAAAAAGTCCGCGCGAGGTTTCAGTAAAGTGCCAGTCTTTACTTAAACTCAAGGGGAGCGGGGCGGGATATCATCAATCATCTTTATCATGCATTGAGTGGAGTTCATTTCATAATTATTATAACTTTGTACTTGTTACCTAATTTTACATGACACTGGCTAAATGCACAAACCGTGCGAAGCCAAAAAAAAAAAAAAAAAATTAGATTTTAGTAATTACTAAGATCTCATTTTTTTTTTTTTCTTTCGCCAGTTAACATAATAATTGTTATATTGGGTTGTTATGACAGTTGATTGGTAGTATTTATTTGGTTTCCGGAATCCGGGTTGGATATACGGATATTGGTGGGGTGTCATCGATGTTGTAGTTTGTTGTTTAGGTTGCTGTTAAGGTGTACTAAAATACAATCTAAGAGTGGCGATACTAAAATATACACATAACATAACAACACACCTGTATTCCCCGAATGGTTAGGCAGAGGTGTAACTATAGTACATCCACATTTCGCCAGTTACGTTTAAGTCCCATGTTATAGGGGGCGAGCCTATTGCCATCAAGCGGGCACAAAACCAGACTCCAGGCTGCTACTGAGAAATTCTAGATGGACAACCCAATAACGCTTTGCCCGATCATTCGAATCCAGGACCTAATGCTCAGCAGTAGCGCTTGCGACCACAAGACCAATGAAGCACCAACTAATCACACAGCTCTTTGTGATTAGTTGGTGCCTCATTGGTGGTTGGTGCGCTCTATACAGCCAACACACAGTCACATAGCCAACTATACAGTCAGGTAAGTTTAAGTTTAGGAAGGATTAAGAAAATTGACAACCTACGTCAATTTGCCGTGTTATATATAACCATTAATAGAACTGTCATAGAATAACAGTTGTGATTTGAATATACGGATAATTTAAGTTGGCAGTCAACTTGCCTACCAATTAATCTCCCTGACGTTACGTCCAGCGGAGCCCTGCTACGAGCTTAGGACTATCAAATATCTTTATTACGATATTAATTTTATATGCATTTTTCGCGCTGAGACGTGACCAAACCAGCACAGGTAGAATAGAACAACAGGATAATAATATAAATACTGAAAAATGGCTTAATTTACTTAATTACAAGAATTCAGATAAGACTAAAAAAAACACACACCTGTGCTGGTTTGGTCACGTCTCACTTCATCATGCGTCATAATAAAAATACTTTCATGAATGATTAGTAGTCATTGGATACATGAAGTGGGCTGCCGTTGCAAGACGGTTAAAATGCCACGGTTTATAAACCCATGCCAAACTACAGCTTTCTAGTACTAAGAGTCTTCGGGCTAATTAACCGTGGACAGACAGACAGACGGACATGCTGAAACTGTAAGGGTTCCATGTTGACTACGGAACCCTAAAAAGCAGTTCTAATCGCTTTTGGAACGCGTATATCAGCGGTGCGTAAAAAAACGCCGTGTGCATAGGCCATAAAGTTATTTTTGTATACTTACAGATAGGTTCCAACCTTCTTTCTTATATCTATGGTTCCAATGTTATAGATACTAGGTATTTGACCAGAATTAAAATACGAACTCTATAAATACGCCCCTGTTTCTTGGAAGTAGCTGTAATCACCAATTAGTACCGTAATTTATATAAAAACAAAGCTAATTAATATTTGTATTTTACGTCATAAAATATTCATAGGTACACGTGTTAAAAGTTTTGGCCTTTGAACGAAATGATTACCAAATCGGAAATGCGGGCGGCATTTCCGAAGTTCAAAGTAATTTTCCGAAGTTCGTCGAATCGCGCAACAAATTAATATTTGTATCCGAAAACCTGGAAGTACTTAATTTTAATTTAAATACGTGGAAAACTCTACCATAAAAGTGATTGCTGTGTTATTAAATACTTTTATAAATATTTTCGTATAAATAAATAATATAATAACACAGCAAGCGTACCTAATCTTTGCTTATTCCTCGCCTAAGAGAAGAGACCTATCCTTCAGTGTAGTTATATAATACAATAAAGTAGGTAGGTAGGTAAATGATAAATGATTTATTTCTGTAAGTAGGTACAAACACTTTTACAAGTCAATCATATTTAAAGTCAAAACTAGATGAGGTCAGCGTTTCGTATCTGACTACTCTGAAAAGAAAGGCCGAAACAAACTCAGAGGTCACATCTCTTTTAAAGTCCAGACATAAGCTTGGTCAGATAGATCATATGAAGACCGTGTAGATTGAAGCCTGAAATGATATTTTGATGACAGAACCACAAAGTTTGAGGGGGTATACTAAAAACCCATCACCATAATATTTCTCATGCCCTTACCCAAGTAATTGAGGGTTTGCGCAACATATTTTGTTTCTTCTTTTGGAGAGGAAGGCCAAAGAAAATATAGATGGATTGGAATTGGAGGAAGGAATGATATGAAAGAGAAGGTATTGAATGATAGAGTGACGTTTGACAGGGGAGAATGAACGAAGAAAACTTTGCGCCACTTCTTCTTCACACTTTTGTTGCGCCACTTCTTCTTCCCAGCAAACGTGGTGAAGGGTGGGCGTTTTTGGGGGACTGTCTTATGTAATTTTTAACGTTCGAAAAGTGCTGATTCTCAGCCTAGTTTGAATAAATGACTTTTGATTTTGATTAAGAAACGTTTTGCACCGACCCTAAGTAACATGGGACCAGGGCAGGAAGATGATGATGGTGATTATGTTTTTTTATGTGAAATATCTTGTGTCTCGATTTCTGTAGGAGTGATTTGCACCATGACAACCGATTTCCGCACAACTTTTCAGTCACCGGTGCCACTTTCAGACTTCCTCTTATGTACTCATTTCTTATTCTATCCATTTTTTTATTGACACAAAAATATAATACAATATTTTAATTCCATGCTCTAATTCGAACTAAAATGTTCCCTACATTTAAATGTCGGTTAATGTGACTCATTTGTTGGAGCAAATAGGTGCGGTCAGTACCACAGCATGGCTCATGGCTCGTGGCCGGACATAGAAACGAATGACCTGTAAAAGGCCCAGCCTAGAACTATTTTTCATTGGTCTATTTCAGGTCAATTTGTCTAATTATGTCCAATGTACAGAATATAATAGTGAAAGTTAACATTTGCATGATGACTGGGTAAAAAAAAGAAATTCTATTTAGTCCGTCAGTCAGATAATATAAAAATATTAGAAACGTATTTTTTGCTTTATCATATAAATAAAAAATGACTTAGATAAAACGCATTAAAGTTGGGGAGTAGAGGCTCGCTACGTCACAATTCTAGCAAGGCGTGACGTCACGCCACATATGTATCCACGTAATCTTTTAATTACATAAAAAAAAAAACGTGTCCAATATTTTTTAATAATCTACCTGATGGATAACATTTTTTTAGTCATCATTCCTATTGCCCTAAAAGCAATTTTAAAACAAAACAATGTTTAGGCTAAGGTATTTAGGTACTCTAGCATTTTTGAGACTGTGAGTAGAATCCTCCTATCTTCTACTTTCAGGAAATTATAGGTAAATCGAAAGAGTGACTGATACTTTTTTCAACAATATTTTTATTGCTGCTGTAGATTATTTTAGATACTAGCTGTTGTCCGCGATTTTGTCTGCAATCCAGGATAAAAAGTAGCTTTTGTCCTTCTCCAGGTCCCAGGCTATCTATTATCTCTTTCTGCGAAGCAGTAATGCTCACGAAGGAGGAGAGGCAAAATTCGCGCCCTCACGCCCCTAGTCACCGCAGGAGACGCCCCGGGCTTCGGGAGTCGCAGGCCGATTCAAGGCCACCATAGGCGCGGGCTTGCGGACGGTGAGCGATGGGTAGCTCGTCGACGGTGCGTTGTGTTCCAGGCGCGCCTCAAGGAGATGTCAGCACCAACTGACGGGGTCCGGTATGGCAATGCCTGCCAGGGTTGCAAGTTTGCCCGAAAGGGATATCGTGGCCCTGGCACACAGGCATCTGAAGGAACACGGGTGGGTTTTATTCAGTAAAAGTCTGACACTCCCACTCCACCCAGAGTGGGAGAAGTTATTTGATAATTTCCCACCCAATAAAAAGGCTATCTGTTATCTGTCCAATTTCATAACCATCGGTTCAGTGGTTTAGGCGTAAAAGGGTAAGAGACAGATAAAGAGACAGTTACCTTCGCATTTAATATTCTATGGATTTATAACGTACACCGTTTTTAATTAATTATACAAACATTTGAAAGTTTGGGTAAAATTGTCCTTCTCTACTTAATTTATGATTGTCACAGACCGCATTCACAATAATTACCGACCATCAACGATATTAAATTAAAAATTAAATTATTGAATATATTTTGTAGAAACTAATTTGAATTAGTGCTCGGTTTGAGGCTCTGGTGTACTTAATTTATTATAATGTGCAATAAAAGAGATTTTATAATCGTAAGTAGAATTTAAGAATAAGTTTGTTTTTCGGATTGCTTTTTATCGAAACTGGCGAAAACATATAGTTACGGTTACTTGGTCTAGAAAAATCCACAAAAGCTTTAATAAGTTGCCTTATTCAGTAACTAGGCCAGTAGTTCAAGCTATTTTGTATTTGCTATTAGAACCATTCGCTAAATTATAATTGAAATTGTTTATTGAAATAAATATTTTCAATAATTAAATTTAGCCTTAAAATATTTCAGAATAGCTACCACTATTATATGTACACATGGCTAAACATCAAACCACCAGTAAACTCTGACCTCTCATTGTACGGAAATCCTACACAATGCGAGACAGATCAGCATTGGAAATGTATAGCTTGATGTGTAGCCGAGTGTACCAAATCTAATTAAAGGGCAATGGAGAAAGCTATGCTTTGAGTTTACCTACGAATCGAATCAAAAACGAAGAGGTCCGCAGGAGAACCAAGGTAACCGACATGGCCCGAAGAATTGTCAAACTTAAGTGGGCAGGGCACATTGCTCGCAGAACAGATGACCGATGGGGCCGAAAGGTTCTGGAGTGGCGACCGCGTACCGGAAGACGTAGCGATGGAAGACCTTCCACAAGGTGGACCGATGCCCTTGTGAAGGCAGCAGGAATCAGCTGGATATGGGAAGCACAGAACCGGTTGAAGTGGCTGAACTTGGGGGATACCTATGTCCAGCAGTGGACGTCTATCGGTTGAAATGATGATTATGAAGAAACCTAATTAAATACAATCTATTTGAACTTTAATTGCATGGTTTGGTAATAATGTTTGCATTTGATCCACTAATTAGCCAAAATTAGAACTATGCAAGTATACACATAGTTATTTGTAACAAAATATAACATGTTGTAACATTAGAATCGAATCAAATTCACCGTTAAATAGCTTTGAAAATTATAAACTAAACTATTTTTTATATTTTTTTATATTCATTCAATAGTAGGTACACTTACATTTTTATACACATAAGATGGCGCAAACATTAGAGTTTAACCGTGCACCAAAATCATCGACCACATAATTTAAAGGATTAAACCAACCTGAAGTTCTTATTTAAAATTAAACAACAAAAAAATAAAAAATAACAGCGAGGGTATTTAGCAAAATATTTATCTATTTGAATGTATGCAAAATTAGTAGTTGGTTTTAGCTGATTAATAAATCCATTATTTGCCTGTGTAAGGAGGTATTTTCTTGTTCTTAAACTAAGGTAAAATTTGACCTTGAACTTTTCCAAAGTCACACAATAATTGACATTCTTAACCAAGTGCGCTAGTTTGCTTTACTTTTTATTTTGAAAAACAACTGTCATAGATAAGCTCAGCCTTTTTAACACGCTTTTTATTAGCTTCATTTAGTTCAAAGTCAAAATAAAGTTACGCTTGTATTCAAAATGTTTCAGTACCAAAAAAGTTGTCTAAGATCTTATTATCTTATAGCACAGAAATTCATGCCTTTCATATTTATTTAAATAACGTCTTCGTGATATTTTTACGTTTTAATGTAACATGATTTCTGGACGAAAGCAATATGAGACAATAATATGAAAAACTATTATTTTTTGTGCCGAAGTAATCAGGACAATAATAATGAAAGAATACTTAACCTGAATTCGTGGAATTTTTTCCTCTTTTTTCATTACCGTACACTTTATGGCCGATAATGAAACATCTCCTTTATTTATATTATACTTAAATTTCACATAATGTTGCCAGCCAGCAGCGCATAAAATAATATAAAATGAACTGCATATTTTATGCGCGATGTCTCCTCCATCTCTTTCATAATTTATGAGTTACTAGTTTAAAAATGTAAGTAGGTATTTTATTTTTCTCATCAGCAGCACAACGCGCAACGTTCCGAGAATGTGACCACTCAACATCAGGTGTGGTGCTCTCGGTTTTATGTCATTCCTTTGCATAAAAATCTTATTATCTTGAAAATATTTTATAGAAATGCCCCGTTGCTCTAGTGGTCACAAGTGCTACTCCTTAGCATGTGATCTTAGGTTCTATTCCCAGGTCGGGCAACGTGTTATTGGGATTTTTCATTAGAAATTTCTCAGTAGCAGCCCGGAGTCTTGACTTGTGCCCGGTTGATGGCAATATGCTCGCCCCCTATGACATGGAACTTAAACATAACTGGAGAAATGTGGGTGTACTATAAGTACACCTCTGCCTAACCCTTCTGGATTACCCTTCAGGTCTGATGTTATGTTATTTCATAGCAGAAATATTTTATGTGTTGCTAAGTATTTAGTTCTCTGCTATTCCAAATGCGCGAACGTTTTCTTTGTTTTCAAAGACTTTTTGAGTTACAAAAAAAAAATTGTGTAGCCGAGATGCATTCTTACATACCTTTTTAACCAAAGAGCTACCAACAATATTTTACACGGTTTAAAAAGTATAAAGTAGAAAAAAGAGAAACTGAGAAGCAGCTTTGTAATAAGGTATCTTTTACAAGAAATAAATGCTGTTCTTTGGATCTTATTGCAGTCCAAACTTTTACTATAGTTGCTGATTTGCAGAGAATTTAATACTAGATGATACCTGTGTTAATCGAATTTATGTTGAAATAATAATTATAACATCGCGATGTCGTATTCGGAACTAAACAAATAATTGGAAATGGCTTGCGAAAAATAAGTTTATAGATCCACGTAGCGTGAAATATGCTATAGTGGTACTACGCTCTAACCAATTAAATAACGGCTATAATCGATATATTGATCTATAATAATTATAAATGCGAAAATGAGTTGGTTTGTTTCGCTTTTACGCTAAAACAGCTGAACGGATTTATACGAAATTTGCAACATGGGTAGACCATGACCTAGGTTAGGACATAGGATTTTTTGACTTTTTATCCCGATATTCCCACGGGATCGAGACTTATGAGGATGAAACCGCCGGGCGCAGCTAGTATTTTTATATATCTGATATTTTTGCCCCTTGTATAACAATCTACTATTTGTTGCTAACAACAAATAGTAGATTGTTAGACAAGGGGCTAAAATTACCCATTTTATACGAGGTAGTTTTACTCCCGAGCTTTAGCGAGTGAGTAAATAGAAACCGAGTTATAATGGGTTTTTAGCGCCGTGTGTTACACTCTACTTTTCACTACGATTAAGATTGCGAGAAAATAAAATAATCCACACCTTGACGGCAACAGATTGAAAATTATTTATTTTCCTTTCTCTTCCATCTGCAAATACGGGTCTCCATTCTCACTAGACGTTCGTACGTTTTCCTTTGTACGTACTTTTCTGTTCCTTTCTTCTTGTATGTTTATATAAATGGTTAAATAAATAAATAATAGATGAACACATTTTCACTTTTGTAAAATAAATTACGGTCACCAATTCAATTTGTAATTAGAGAAAAAATATCTAAAGATTTCGCGCCAATGCTTTTTTTTTATTTTTTTCTGTAGCCGCACGCATTCTACCGAAGAATTCCGCCGCTTTTAGTACCATTTTCAAAACAATATGTTATTTTTTTATGAAACAGTAATACGTCAAGTCTTTATTCATGATTATTTTACTTCAGGTGAATCCGCAGCTGTAGCCCGCGAAATTCAAATTTTCTTACGTTTTTTTTTCTATTTGCAGGTCAGTGTCAGGTTGTATCTTAATCAAAATATGATTCGCGAATATAACTATAATCATTAAAATCATTAATACAGCTACAGCTGCATGTTCACCTTAAGAATAATGACATTTCCGTTTTTGTAGAGCCTACCTTTTTGTTGGCCGTTGTTAACAGAGAAAAATAAAAATAAAACACTTTTCCCCTAGAGGATGATATGCAATTTTAGCCCCGCGCTGGTACGCTAAAATGACGACTTTTTGAGCAAGAGTAGTAAAAACATTATTAGTGACGAGCGCAGTTTTACCTAATTAGTACCTTCAGGTATTATTCAAAAAAAAGGACCTCTCTATTTACATACTTCTAAGTAATAGGTACCTACCTACGTATTACGAAAACATATAAAAAAATTGAATAAAGATAAACCAACTCCATATTTTAGCAACGACTACGCAATTACTGTGACTTTACAATTCAATATTTAACACTCAATTCTTTATTGTATTGCACATCTATTACATAGATGGTCTAACAAAGTAATAGATCAATATGTACCCTGTCGGACACAGCAAAATTAGGAGGGAGGAAGAGGGCTAAGTAGCAATTCAATATTGTAAGTTATTTCCTTTATTTCATTAAGTACATTTAAATTATATTTTATTTAGAAAACATTTAATAATATAAAAATAGTAGCCCACCGGTATCGGGAACGGTCTAAGCTACCGGTCAGGGCTCCAGAGAGAGGAACCTCCTAACAATGCGAGCCATGTCCAGAAGTACCGATTTCTGAATCACGCCCTTAATCCAGCTGTCTTAGCAATTAAGCCATTGGCTGATACAACTATTATTATTATTTTCATATGTAGTCTGAGTTTATCTTGGACATTACAAACATCGGTAAAGAAAAACATACTGAGGAAACCTGAACTTAATCTCAATATAAGTCAGAAATCGCCAACCCGTCTGGAGAAAGCGTGGTGATCAATGCTCGTGCCTTCTCCGTATGAGAACAGGCCTTTGCCCTGCACTGGAACAATAATAGGCTGATAACATAATAGGCATGTATTTAAATACATGCCTATTATGTTATCGCGGCGACATTTTAATCTGAATTTGGGATTAAAAAATAATTAAAGCCGGTAGTCGGCCATGTGCGTGTCGGACCACGCACAACAAAGGGTTCCGTAGTTGGGATGAATTTATCCCAAAAACAAACTTAACGATACAGTTGAAAAACATGTTCTCCCATATATCGATATACGCCACGGTCAGTTTTCTAACTGAAAATGTAAGTTCGTAATTGCATTTTTTTTATGTGATAAAACTATAAATAAATGATTTTCGGACTTCTTCCTTTACTTGTGCTGTGAGACCTTGCTTATTGCCAAATTTCAAGATTCAAGGTCAATGGGAAGTACCCAAGTTTTCATTTTCTTGCGAGTATCAAAATATGTCGCATAAATCGCCGTATTTTTTTATTGCGTTGACATAGAAGCTTGATTTTTTTAGAGCTCCAAGGGACCATAGATCTACGTATTTGATTTCATTTCAACGTGATGCCTCCGCGTGTTCCTGAGAAAAGGGGTCTTGACAGACTGACATACAGACCGACGGACGACAAAGTGATCCTATAAGGGTTCCGGTTTTTAAGGTACAGAACCCTAAAAGTTGTTAATCCAAAAAAATAGAATAAAATGCCATACAAAGATAAACTTACGCCTTTATTTTACACGGCTATTTCCAACCACCACTGTGGCGCTTGTAGGTCGTTCAAAGTCAAAGTCAAATTATTTATTTCAAATAGACACATATAAGGCACTTGTGAACGTCAAAGTTTCCAAAAAAAATTAATTGTTTTTTTTTTTTTACTTTTTGATCAAAGAACTGTTTTAACAGGGTTTGTTTACACTTACACATACCACACAAACCATCGTGGGTTCTAGTCGCCCCTTCCAAAACGTAGTTTCGTATGGAGAAGAATGAGCAAGAAACTTCACCGATACTCTTTTAAAATGTTTTATAATTATATGTGAAGACGATGCACCTAGAATATAATTACTATAAAAAAATTGGTAAAATTAATTAAAAATGAAGCAATGACAGATAAATTTAAATATGTGATAGCTACACGGTACTCACATATTTACAAACATTGTAAAAGTATACGTTTTGCTAAAAAAAATAAAGTAATAAGTCAGTGTGTGATTTGGTAGCATACATCCTATCAGCAAAGTCCTTAGGTCCAGGGGGTCTACTCCGAACATAAATCCGAAGTATCGGCCAAATGTTCGGTCGTTTCTTTACTACGGCTAACTATCGCTGACTACGGCGAAAAAAAAGGCAGTCGAAGAGATAAGCCAAAGTCAAAACTGTGACTTGATGTCGGGTAAGGACTCAAAGTCAAAAAAGGAAACTATGGAAGTTATAAAACGGCCGATACTTCGGTTTAGCGCTTCGGATTAGATCCCTGTTTCAACACGAACCAACCCAGGACATGAATGATGCAATTCTGCTTCTCTGAATGGCATAATAAGAAGATAGATAGACAACTTCATAAGTTAGCAACAACTGCGCAGCAATAACTTCTTAATGTTTGTAAGTGTATCAACTTTTGCCAAAGTTACCCCAATAAATTAACCAAAGAGTCGTTATTCTGAGAAGAAAAAGTTCTTTTATGTTCCCTAAGATGGATCCAGTAAAGAAGTCGAATAAAAAAGTTTGTTTTGTATGTAAATTGCACGAAGCAAGATGAATAGATCTCCTTGCAGTATAGATTCTACCTTTGCCAAGTTTCAGGAGCGGAAAATAAATAGCGGAAGAAAATGTGAAGCTAAAAGAAATCTTGGATCCATCGAGCGTACTGCTTTGGGAAAGGATAAGGTGCTGATTAGAATAAATGTTTTTTTTAGAAATGGCAGATAACGCTTATGACATTGACAAAAGGGCTCCTAGAGAGGACTAAAAATTATTCATAGAACGTCGCCTGAAATCTTGAGTCACCGGATATTGGGCCTTATGAGCCCAATATCCGGTAAGTCAAGCAGTTAGCCTGGGTATTGATCATAACTTAGTTTGTCTCAGAGTTAATCAATTCTGTTACCTAATGAGAACTTAGCATGCAAAATGTGTTGTTGAATCACAAAAAATGGGACACTTAAGATCACGTCCTGCGTGAAAGAAAAAAAAATGTTTATTCTGCACGAACAAAACGCACATTACAAAAAAATACACACATGCAAAGTAGCCAACAGACTCGTATTCAAGCAATAAAAGTTTGACAATTTTATCCATTGCTTGATGTCAGGGCCAGGGCCCAAAGACAATGTAAATTGAGTAATTACCATTACTATGTGTTACGACACTGGCAAATGACAACAAACAAACAATCAAAACAAAAACAAAATGCCGATTGCAGAGTAGAAAAATAACTACGTTTGTAACAAACAACTACTCGTATAACAAGAACACCTCTGCGTGCCCTGATACTTGCACGTTACGGGAACTATAGTTCGTTTTTAGGGTTCCGTACCCAAAGGGTAAAACGGGAACCCTATTACTAAGGCTCCGCCGTCTGTCTGTCTGTATGTCTATCTGTCCGTCTGTCACCAGGCTGTATCTCATAAACCGTGATAGTTAGACAGTTGAAATTTTCACAGATTATGTATCTCTGTTGCCGCTATAACAAAAAATACTAAAAAACAGAATAAAATAAATATTTAAGGGGGCTCCCATACAAAAATCGTGATTTTTTTGCTCGTTTTTGCTCGATATTGATAACGGCAACAGGTAGACGCTTATTTAGTTATATATTCACTTTAAAAATAAATAATTAAATTAAAATAGAAGAAATATTTAAGGGGGCTCCCATACAACAAACGTGATTTTTTGCCATTTTTATAGATAATGGTACGGAACCCTTCGTGCGCGAGTCCGACTCGCACTTGGCCGGTTTTTTGAATCCCAGATACCAATTTGACAGGTGCAAATCAATCAACTCAGCTTATAGCAGTCCACTGCTGGACATAGGCCTTTCCCAGGCTTCGCCACAACACCTTGTCCTCCGCCTCCCGCTTTCAGTCTGTCCCAGACACCTTTTTAAAGTTGTCGGTCCATCTAGCTGGGGGGCGTCAAACACTTCGCTTGCCGATACGCGGTCTCCACTCCAGGACTCGTCTGCTCCACCGGCCATCGGGCCTGCAATAAACATGGCCAGCCCACCGCCATTTCACCTTGCTGACTCTGCACGCTATGTCGGTAACTCCGGTTCTCTTCCGGATAATTTCATTTCTGATCTTATCCTTCAAAGAAACTCCGAGTATAGCCCGAGTCTGTGGACCAGCTCGACTGTCAGTGTCCACGTTTCATAACAAACAACAATCAACGAACGAACTATACGAACTATAATGGACGCTACTGATAATGCATTCTGTTTCTTTTAAAAAACGTTGCCCCACACTAGGAATTTCTTCTGTATCGTGGTTGCGTTTATAAACATTTAAACTCACATACACAAACAGCCAGACCCGGAACAACTACTTGTAGGTCATACAAATATTTTTTCCTTGCGGGGATCGAACCCGCGACACGCAGCGCAGCAGTGCGCCAACCGTGCCGATTCATTCCAATTCATTTGCACTCGGTACAAATTTCTGGGCTAATTCAATGTAGATTACCGTCGACTCTCTAAGAATATGAGAAAAAACATTTCTACCTACTAGAGCCTACATTAGGACCGTAAAATACAGACTTGTATTATCATCAACTTTCATATCCATCCTGTAGGCGAAGCACCATGATTTGATAATACAACAACATGAGTTGTAACTATGTTTTATTTACTTATAGCATGCCATAGTCAGATATGCTGTAACAGATTGTGTTACGTATCACTTTACATGATAACAACATTGTAACATAACATGTATTTTGATAACATCATCATTTGGATAATGATCGTAATAATGCAAGGTAAAAACTCGTGTTGAAACATGCATGATCAATCTTACGCAATAATATTGTCAATTGCGTAAGATTAATCAAGTTGCAACACGATTCTGAGGTGGCGACCTAACTCAAGGCCAAACCCAGCCACGCTTTGGTAACCCGTAGCATTGTATGGAAGAAAAGTTAAAACCCTTCAGGGCCCACACGCTACTTGAGCTAATGACCAAAGCCATATATACAGAAGAAATTCAAATTAAATTAAGTTCTAAACGCTTAAAAGTTCTTATTGTGTCAGCAAGTGCAGTCTTCGACAAGTCTCCGGTGAAGTAACAGCTCCTCATAACTGTTAGCTTTACAAGTCGCGAATTTTCTATAAATAGCTCAGGGCAGTCAAGTTATCATAGCTTAGGATTATTTTACTTCTCTATTATTGTGTATTTCCGTGTACTCTTTAATGATCCTTTATGCTTATTTGACTGTATTTCCGTGTTGTGTACAATTAACTAACCTTACGTATGTGATTTAAATTCGTGTTAAACTATTGTGTGTGTAAATAGCAAATATAACGTTTTAAAAAGTGCTGAAAGTGGTTTCAATTAAATTCCCTCGTCAAGGGAACATCATCACCCCCGCCTACATCACCTGACTCCCGCGTTAATAACATTTTGGTCCTGTCGAGCCGGATCAGGTTCAACTAGAGGGAATTAATAAATAATAATAAATAATAAATTAATTAAAAAACCACATAATAATGAGTTTAAGGAGCGAAATAACCACACGCAGTAAACTACGTAAGCTAACGGAGGAAATGAGTGTTCGTAGACATCAAGAGATGGTCTCTGACTCAGGTGTGACCACCGAAAGGGCACCAGAGTCACCGTCTGTTGCACCAACGATGGCATCCACGTCTGCCCTCAATATCCCACTGACGGGTGGTCGAGTAGTCGACTTCAGTAGGAGTACGCCAGAGGGACCACAGGGAGGACAGACAGCCACTAAAGACCGACATAGATCGCCGCGAAGCAAAGGCTCGTCTAAACATAGCCGAGTCGATTACTTAAGGAAAAGAGTCGAATACGAAGCTGAGCGCGAGTTGGTGCAAATGAAGGAGAACTTAGTCAAAAAGAGACTAGAAGCTGACATCGCCGAAATAGAGGCGGCTGCTGACAGCGATGACTCTCACTCAGATGTGAGTACGACACAGCGCGTGGAAGAGTGGGTGAATACAACGCCCCAGGTGCCGCAATTGAACGAAGTATTGCGCACACCGGCTGTGTCAGGCGCGACCACTGAAATGGCTGCGCCCCGTGAACCATCTGAAACTGTAAGTAGAGTGAATCGCGTACCGAATACATACCGTGCGTCGTCAGTGCCTAATGAAAATGTGTCGCGTATAACAAGGGCATCTGAGCCAGTACCGTTACGTAACATAACGGTACCGAGTACGCCATCATACGTGCCAGTGTCAACAGAAGGTGTGAGATTTCGTCTACCCGAATATTATCCCGTCTTTACCACTCCGGTCGCAAGTGTACCTCAAGTATCAACACTTGAGTCGGATACACGGCGGCAGACGCAGTACGGAGCGGGTGAAAGAGAGAGACGGCGAGAATCGTCGGGAGACAGAGACAGCAAAATCGACAGACTGGCAGAGGCAATCTCAAGCATGGCACGACCACGGCCGGTACCAAGACAAGCTTACGAATTGCCATATTTTAATGGGGACCCATCCGACTGGATATCTTATAGAAATATGTATTGGGATACGACCCGGCAATACGAATTTAAAGCGCATGAAAACTTAGCACGGTTAAAAACCTCATTACAAGGCGAGGCAAAGATATCAGTGGAGGATTTATTAAGGACGTCGACGGATCCCACTGATATAATGCGTGCGTTAGAGGACGAGTTTGGTCACCCGACCTTAGTGCTACAGTGCGTACTGAAGAAAGTACGAGATTTACCTAGAGTGACGGAGAGTTGCCGGGAGCTAGGTAAATTCTCTTCTACAGTAAGAAATTGTGTATCATTATTAAAAAACATACACGCAGAGGGCTACATAAATAACCCACAATTAGTGAGTGACCTGCTGAGCAAGTTAACACCGGTACAACGTACGCAGTACGGTGACTTTGCGATGGGCCTAGATAACGCGCAGGGGGTGGATTTAAGAGTGTCACCGAACTTAGAAATGTTCTCGGAATTCCTGACACACCTAACACGCTCGGCATCATACTACGCGCAAGCTAACATGTTCGAGTCGAGTCCACCCAAACAACTTGCGAAGCAACAAAAGCATGGCGCCGGTCAAACCCGACCAGTGACCAATGCACGCCCCGCTGCCAGCAGGCCACCGTGGGTTCAAAAGGTGAACACGCAAAGTGACGAATCCCTCGCACCGAAAGAGTGCATAATATGCCAGAAGAAACACACCATTGAAGAGTGTGAACAGTTTAAAAAGCTGACAGTGCAACAGCGTTGGGACACAATCAAAGATAAAAACACGTGTTTCAAGTGCCTGGTGAGAAAACACCCTAAGAGGTTTTGCCGCGCAAGTAGATGCGAAAAGTGCGGCTACGGGCATCACCTGTTGTTGCACGCGGACAAGCAGCCGAAGGAGGATAAACAGCCGAAAACTGAGAAAACAGAAAGCATCACGAACATAGGAGAGTGGCGAGCAACCGCGTTATTAAAAATAGTGCCGGTATCAATCAGCGACAATAAACAATGTTACGCATTATTAGACGATGGTGCGACGGTATCGTTGATAGACAGTTCTCTCGCTACCGACCTAGAGGGTCCGTGTGTACCTCTTTCGCTGAAGACCGCGGGCGGCCACGGAGTGACGGACCTAACCTCGCGAATGGTACAAGTGCGCGTGAAAGGACCCAATGGTCAGTGTCACAACATTAAGTGTCGCACAATGGTAGACATAAACCTACCAACGCAGACAGTGTCCGCCTCAGTGATAGGCGACAATGCCCATCTCAGCGACTTGGGTTGCGTGGAGATGAGGGGCGCGAAGCCGCTGCTGCTCCTCGGGCAGGACAACTGGGAGCTACTCGTCAGCCAGGACATCCGCCAGGGACGATCCGGTAAGCCAGTTGCCTCACTTACTAGATTAGGTTGGGTCATACATGGACCATTCAATAATTCTAGTTCTGATGAAATAGTCAATTGCATGACAGTCTCCCTCCCTGACTTACATAACTTAGTTAAGTCACAGTTTGAGCTAGAATCAATAGGCATTTCAGAAAATAAGCGCAAACATAGGGATGTCGAAAAGGCGTTAGAAGTGTTGGACAGCACTAGCCATCGCACCATAGATAAGTCGCAATGGGAAGTAGGTCTATTGTGGAAGCATAATAACGTACAATTGCCCAACAACTACAATCAGGCCCGGCAGAGGTTGTACGGTATAGAGAAACGAATGCGCAAAGACGCTAGTTTCGCAGAGGCATATGCGAAGCAAATAAATCGATTAGTGGACGAGGGTTACGCGCGCAAAGTAGAAGGCGAAGTAGCCAGTACACCGGTTTGGTATTTGCCACATTTTGCAGTGGTAAATCCCAACAAACCAGGGAAACTTCGCCTAGTGTTCGACGCGGCCGCCACGTCACATGGAACGTGTCTAAATGACAACCTACTGACCGGACCTGACTTATTAAATTCATTGTTAGGAATTTTAATAAAATTTAGAATAGGCCCTGTAGCCTTTTCAGGCGACATCGCTGACATGTTCCTAAGAGTACGAATCAGGGCAGAGGATCAAGGCGCCCAGTTATTTTTGTGGCGAGACGCGGACCAACATAGGGAACCAGATACATATGCGATGAATTCCATGATATTTGGCGCAGCCTCATCACCTACCACGGCGATATATATATTAAACAAAAATGCCAGTGAGTTTGGAACGACATATCCCGAGGCTGTTGAGGCAATAAAGACCAGGCATTACATGGACGATTATCTAGACAGTGCCTGGTCCGCAGACGAAGCCAATAGGCTGGTTGAGGAGGTGACCAGTATACACGCCTCTGGCGGGTTCATAATCCGGGGGTGGGTCACCAACTCACCAGAGCTTAGGGATAGGTTGGCAATAGATATGCCTGATAGGGTAGCCCTTGAGAAAGGAGCGGGCACTGTGGAGAGGACCCTAGGTCTGATATGGTCACCAAAGAAAGACGATTTAGGCTTTGATCTCTCATTTAAAAGGCTGCCGGCCGAAATATTGAACGGTAACCTGGTGCCCACGAAACGTCAGTTCTTGAGCATGATTATGTCAATTTATGATCCACTGGGTTTCCTTTATCCATGCGTTATTCAGTCGCGCATACTGATGCAGAGGATATGGAAATCGGGGATCCAGTGGGACGAACCCTTACTAGACAAAGACGCCAAGGTGTGGTTCATTTGGTTAAGTAATCTGAAACGTCTAGAAGACGTAAAAATACCACGGTGGTATGGTTTAAACCTAGAAAACCTAGAGTTGCATGCCTTCGGAGATGCTAGCGAACTAGCATACGCCGCGGTCATTTACCTAGTGGGTTATAACTCCGAAGGTAGCAGGGAGATTGTCATGCTGCTAGGGAAGGCTAGAGTGGCTCCACAAAAAGTAGTATCTATTCCCAGATTAGAGCTGCAAGCTGCGGTATTGGCCTGCCGGTTGGCAGACACCGCTGAGAAAGAGTTAGGTTTGCAAATTAAAAAGAAATTCTATTGGACCGACAGTAAAACTGTCTTAAAGTGGATCAATTCTGATGCCCAAGAGTTCCAACGGTTCGTTTCTCACAGACTAGCCGAGATAGATAGGTTATCAGACAGAGGCAACTGGCACTGGGTACCCTCGGAGGACAACCCAGCTGATAAAGCGACCAGGTTGTGTTGGCCTGATAACCATGCAGAGTGGCTCTCGGGCCCCTCTTTCTTACGTAACCCACAGGAGCAGTGGCCGGCATGTCGCGAGCCTGAGGAAACCGAGGCGGACCTCGAGCGCATCCAGCGGGTCCACGCGACCACAACGCCCGCGGCTCCACTTCTACAGTACGAGCGCTACTCTTCATGGGCACGCATACAGCGCGTCACAGCGCGCGTACTAATTTTTGTCGCCCGGTGTCGTAAACGCCGGGTCACTACCGAGCTAAGCCCACGTGACTTAGAGGAAGCACACGACTTCCTAATAAAGTTGTGTCAGGAAGATAGCTTCCATGACGAGCGGGCCGCAATCCTAAAAGGCCTGCCCGTCCCTATCAGCAGCAACGTCAAGGCGCTCGACCCGATGATCGCCGACGGAGGGCTGCTAAGAGTGAGGGGACGTCTAAGTGCCTGTGAGGCGCTCACATTCGGCGAGAAGCACCCAATAATTTTGGAGGGTCGTCACCCTCTGACTAGAAAGCTAATCGCACACTACCATGCGTTGGCTCTACATGCTAACCACGAAACAGTCGTTAACAACCTACGAGAGAAATACTGGGTCACAAAGGTAAGGACCTCAGTAAAAGCAGTAATCGCAAGTTGTCAGCTTTGTCGTATTTGCAGAGCTAAACCAGCCCCACCAAAGATGGGTGACCTCCCACTCGCCAGGATAGAGGTGAACCGAAGAGCCTTCGTTCGAGTGGGAGTCGACTACTTCGGCCCGATGGAGGTCGCTATCGGGCGACGGCGCGAAAAGAGGTGGGGAGCCCTATTCACCTGCCTCACTACGCGCGCCGTCCACCTGGAGTTGGCCGCCTCATTGAGCGCCGACTCCGCCATACTAGCCTTGCGGCGCCTCATAGCGCGCCGCGGGCAGCCAGCGCATCTGTACTCTGACCAGGGTACCAATTTCATCGGGGCAAATACCGAGCTCCGAGCGGCCCTGAAAGACCTCAACCATGGTCGAGTAAGGGACGAGGCCATCAATCGAGGAATCGAGTGGCATTTCAATCCCCCGGCGGCCCCACACATGGGCGGCTGCTGGGAGCGCCTGGTGAGATCCGTAAAGAACGCGCTGCGGAGCACGCTTAAAGAGCGGGCCCCCCGTGAGGAGGTTCTGTATACCCTCCTCACAGAGGCCGAACTGATCATCAACAGCCGACCATTGAGCTACGTGTACGACGACCACCACCAGCCCGTGGTCCTGACTCCGAACCATTTGCTCCTGGGCACGGCGTCCGGGAGTACTCCGATGGCACCAGCCGACGTCGACGACGTCGACTCGCGCCGGCAATGGCGGCGTGTAAACGCGCTCGCTGACATGTTCTGGCGGCGCTGGCTGCGGGAATATCTCCCAACGCTGCAACGTCGCGAAAAGTGGGCAGATAATGTGCCAAATGTGCGTGTCGGCGACGTTGTGATAATAGCCGACAATAACAAACAACGTAGTGCGTGGACTAAAGGAGTTATAAAAACAGTGTACCACGGGAGTGACGGCATCATCCGTGTAGTAGACATTAAAACTACAAACGGGGTCCTGCGTCGGCCTGTAGCTAAGATCATCGTGCTTCCCACAGACCAAGAAATGTAATACGGTTGAACCCTGTTACAGGGGGTGGAATGTAGGCGAAGCACCATGATTTGATAATACAACAACATGAGTTGTAACTATGTTTTATTTACTTATAGCATGCCATAGTCAGATATGCTGTAACAGATTGTGTTACGTATCACTTTACATGATAACAACATTGTAACATAACATGTATTTTGATAACATCATCATTTGGATAATGATCGTAATAATGCAAGGTAAAAACTCGGGTTGAAACATGCATGATCAATCTTACGCAATAATATTGTCAATTGCGTAAGATTAATCAAGTTGCAACACGATTCTGAGGTGGCGACCTAACTCAAGGCCAAACCCAGCCACGCTTTGGTAACCCGTAGCATTGTATGGAAGAAAAGTTAAAACCCTTCAGGGCCCACACGCTACTTGAGCTAATGACCAAAGCCATATATACAGAAGAAATTCAAATTAAATTAAGTTCTAAACGCTTAAAAGTTCTTATTGTGTCAGCAAGTGCAGTCTTCGACAAGTCTCCGGTGAAGTAACAGCTCCTCATAACTGTTAGCTTTACAAGTCGCGAATTTTCTATAAATAGCTCAGGGCAGTCAAGTTATCATAGCTTAGGATTATTTTACTTCTCTATTATTGTGTATTTCCGTGTACTCTTTAATGATCCTTTATGCTTATTTGACTGTATTTCCGTGTTGTGTACAATTAACTAACCTTACGTATGTGATTTAAATTCGTGTTAAACTATTGTGTGTGTAAATAGCAAATATAACGTTTTAAAAAGTGCTGAAAGTGGTTTCAATTAAATTCCCTCGTCAAGGGAACATCATCACCCCCGCCTACATCACCTGACTCCCGCGTTAATAACACATCCCTTACGCCAAATATTTCACAGTCGCTACCACATTAAAATAACTTATTCATATTAAATACACCCTTAACACTAAACTTGGTGATATAAATTGTACTAGATATTATTTATTCGCGTCACCTTGACCTGTTTCATAATAGAAGCAGTCGCGGGTGTCACTTACGAACTTGAAGTAACCTCGTTACAACCGTGGAAGGAAATAATAGGCTCTTCTTCTCTCAAAAAAGGGCAATTTGGACACAGAAAAATATTTTGTTACATCAATTTTTGATGGGTGTACCCAATGATAATTATTATAAGTAAAAAGACGTAGATAGGTTACCTACACAACATTTGATCTTCAAAACGGCACAATGTCACACTATTAGATGACACGTGGAAGTAGGACGGCATAACGTAATTATCGGGAGCGAAAAAGGGACAGGGCGATGAAAATGTGGCTGATTAGCCAAAGTTTGACGTGCCACTTGCGGAGCGTGTATAACATTCCTACCACTTTTTAATTATAATATCATTGGGCTGCAAACTTTTTTTTTTTAAATAAAATGTGTAAGCAGGTAGGTACAATCACAAGCATAACTCTTTTTTCAAATATCAATAGCAATTTTATCCTAAACGTTTCATCTACAGGTATAGCGGCGCAGGATAGCCTTTACCAGATGTTATTATCGTATAAGTGGTTTAGCAGCTTCAATATCTTTAGGATTGTGCGTAATATAACTGTTCGTCCTGGACGTGGTACGACAGCAGCTTCCCTGACATCATTTTCTGTCATCAGAAGACAGTCGCCACGCAACCATCGATGCGACGCTCTGCTAGAGTGACTATCAGCAGCCAGTGTCACATTTATCCAACCTTCTCGGTGATTCCAGTAACTTCGTCACAAAACTAGATGGCGCCACATGCTGCGCCGTCGGGTATATATAATAAAATAGTTACGATGATTTTTTGTCTAAATGTATGTTCTGGATTGGCGCAAAAACGGCTGAACGGATTTGGTTGAAATTGGCACACAGATAGTTTATAACCAGGATTAAGACATACGGTACTTTTAATCGAGGTAGTACATTCCCGTGGGATATTTTCTGACAGCCACGTGGGCGAAGCTGTGGGCAACAGCTAGTTGAAATCATAAAACATTACAGTATCTTCGAACTACTACTAGTATTGACGAAATTGGTCTTATTTTAAAATTGCAATAGTATTTTCACGAGAAAATCGTTTTAGAATTTTTCCAACTGTATACCTAGGTGATGGTCGCGACTGTACCTATCCGCATCAAAATTCAAGATCGCTGTTTTGTGTTAAAACTTTTTCTTTTTCCTATTTTGACTGTTGCCACCAGAGCTGTACAAGTAAGCTCGGATAAATCGACCAATAGGATCGGTCCAATTTCCAATCCTCGCTCAGCGCAGTTCCTTTGCAAAAGCAAGAGTCGAACGGAAAAGATCCGGATTAGCAAATAGACGTCTCCTTGAAAATTCTATTTTCACCGTTTTGCCATTTTCTATATAAACAAATAAGTTTCTATCGACCCTACCTCTATTATTGGCCATTAGATTAAATAAACAGAACAGTTCGAAGACATGGGTCTTCCCAAGGGGGAATTGATAGTCTTCGTTCGTCTAGTGACAGATTGTCTCTTTTATACACTTACTACGTTTTACCTCTTGGGTATAGAACAAAATTAGAAACAAAAACCCAAATTAAATTAGAATGAGACATTCAATATCAATGTTAAATAAATAGTAGGCTGATGAAGGTCTGACTTAAGGAAAACTGATTAAGAATTGACTTCTGAAATTCGTAAAGTTTCGGTATTCCCATATTTAGGAAAGGAAGCTGAAAGCAATCGTGTATTAAACACCACTGATGTGTAACTTAATGTAGTAGGTATTCATCATTTCAGCCGAAACACGTACTGCTGGACATAGGATTCCCCCAAGCACCGCCACTTCGACCGGTTCTGTGCTGTTGCCATAATCTGGTTGGCGATCACTGTATGGTGTTAAAATGCATAGAGAACGCTGCTGCCCACTCTCCAGTAAGTCCCTTAGTCGCCTTTTACGACACCTACGGGAAGAAATAGTATAGTGCTTTTACGACACCTACGAGAAGAAATGGTATAGTGCTTTTACGATACATACGGGAAGAAATAGTATAGTGCTTTTACGACACCTACGGGAAGAAATAGTATAGTGCTTTTACGACACCTACGGGAAGAAATGGTATAGTGCTTTTACGACACCTACGGGAAGAAATAGTATAGTGCTTTTACGACACCTACGGGAAGAAATAGTATAGTGCTTTTCTTTTCGTCCTGCACCACACGGTAGTAAGTATTAAACGTACGTAACGTCAACCCTGTTCTAAAAAGTAAGTATCACATAAAACGGTGGTGGCATCAAATCAAATCTTGGCGAATACACCGAACGGTTGACCACCACGGTCGTAACTCAACTACCGCAGTAAACCACCGACCGATGACCGTTGGGGTAGACGTGTTCTTGAGATGATATCGACGGAAATGCGAATCGGTAAACGTAGGGTCTCGGGCTAAGTGGGGCGACGATCTTCGTAGGTAGATACGAGAGACCGAAGATTGAGTCAAATGGCGTGCGATTACTGATGCCAATTGTCAAACAAAGACTGCTTTAGGGTAATAATGATAAAGTTATTTTTTTTTAATATGTGTTAAGCCGAATATTAATGTGTAATAATGGTGGATCATTAACCATTAAGTGTTCATGAACCTGCATTAGTGTAGGCAAATGAAACAAAACACTGCAACATCATTTCAAGTTCTCTCAAGAAGTCCGCGCGAGGTTTCAGTAAAGTGCCACATCTGTACTGAAACTCTAGGGGAGCGGGGCGGGATATCATGTTAGTCTATCATGCATCGAATGGAGTTCATTTCATAATTATTTAAACAACTTTTCTCTTGTTACCTAATAACTTTACTTGACACTGGCTAAATGTGCAAACCGCACGAAGCCACAAAAAAAAAATATAATTAGTGAGCGTGAATTATATTAATATAATTCACGCTCACTAGAATAACACAATGACGTACCGCGAGTCTAAGACTTCGCTGTCACGCACACCAGCATAACAAATTTGGCTTGTGTGTTTTAGTTCTTTTGCAGCGCGACACTGTATCAGCAAAATTAGTATAAGTTGACCTCTTAATCTATTGAAACGCCATACTACGCCAGGTCATGCAGCACATAATGTACCTACATAGTGTATGAGCCATATCGGCATCAATTGACAGTAACCTTTAAAACTACCTTATCCTTCGAAGAGCAAAGGTAAAAAATGTTCTTCGAAAAGTAATTGAGTGAGCCAAAGTAGGTCCCTTGTAAGTTTAAGACGTCTGTATTCTAAAAGCATTTTAAGGAAAAAAATCAAAAGTTTGATAAAATTATTTACGGACAAGTCTTAATGTGTTTTATATTTCGGAGATGACTTTCACGATATTTTTTACTTTTCGCTGATATTAGAGCCTGGTATTCAAAAGTAAACAAAGAATTTATACATTGAGGGAATTCATAATAGGACCAGAATTATTTCAGCGAGAAACATAACCCAAAGTACAACATTTAGGGCCTGAACGACGTCATAAATGTATGTAAATCATGAATTACTGCCGCGAAAACACAGATATTTCCACCAAAAATGTTGCAATATATTTATCTTACTAGAGAAATATTACACAAAAATAAACTAGAATAAATTACAACCATTTCGTATTACTTCCCTTCACAGCCGATCTAGCCGCGTAAAGAATCAGAGGTGTATAAAAACAGGTTCCTTTTAAAACAAGGCGTCGCCGTCGTATCACGGAGAGGCAAAGCGTTCGCAATTACGTGGACAAATGATCTAAGATGAGCAAAACTCGCTTATAAAATACTGCTGAGAAATACAAGCCCACGGTTCTGCTCGGGTTCCTAGCGAGCGTCGTTTTTCACTTTTATGTAACTAGTTAATTTAGCCTCTTTACTTTGCCCGCGTTTTTAGGGTTCAGTTCTTAAATGGTTTCCTAGGTAACCTTTTTTAAGCCTTATGTCTGTCAAAATGTCACCGGGCTGTAACTTTTTAATCGTAATAAGTAGCTAGTTGAAATATTCACAGAATAAGTGCTCTATGGAGAGGCTATAGTAGCACTTAATCACGGCTAATAACAAAAGAAAATGAACTAGAATTGTTTTGGTGGAGGAAACCCTTATTCATTTCGTCATGTACCTTATTCATTTTACTCGAAGACTATTTAGACCAGTGCTGATGGGTGTCAAAAAATATAAAAGCGGGAAAAAAATTAACAGCATGAGACTTACTGAAAGAGGTGCAAAATATTGTTTAAATGACGGGAAATATATTTTGGAGTCGAAAAAATGGATAATTGAAATTAAATTAAAACGGGTTTTCCGATTTTCTCGGAAAATTTTAGGTTATGTGGAAAAATGTTAAATACAAAAGTTGTAGATCTTTTTATTGTCAACAACTTTTTTCTTCCACTTCTTTTTGTAGGAGGTTAATTTTTACTGTAAATCGTGAGAAACCATTTTTACCCCCAAAAGTTCACCTCATTTCGCCCTTCTATCCTAATCAAATCCTTATTTATGTCCTTGTTTATTTTTTGTACTTATTAAAATAACAAGAACACAAATATTCTCGAAAGGTTTCAACTGTTAATTTCAATAAATAAATATCAGTTTAGAACAAAAATTAAAAAAAAAATATTTTTGAATATCTGTTTCTTCATTTCGCCGCGTTTTCTGGATTTTTTTTTATTTTATTACATAATCTAAAAGTAGACGATTCAACGGGAAAAATGGTGGCTGGCGAGCTTGAAAAGACGAATTTAAACGGTGAAACTTTTCAGTTGAAAATGAGGTACCTAGTTTTTTTCGGAATTTGTCGAAAAACATAAGAAAAATCTGTATTTCGCTACAAAAAAAATACAGCTTACTTAAACATAATAATTTATATTTCTACCAAATTTCGAGATGTTTTGTTTTGTTTTGTTTTGCGCATGAAAAAAATGAAATACTGAAAAAATATATTTTTTCCGTTTTTCCCGGTAAATTTGTGGTTATGTGGATAAAATGTCAAATAGAAATGTTATTGATCTTTTTATTATCAATTTTATCAACTTTTTCAGTTAACTTTTTTCGATACGAGGTCAACTTTTGTTGCAAATCTCGAAAAACCGTGAAATACCACTATCAACCCCTAAAAGTTCACCCTTCACCATTTTGTCGATTCCAATTTATTTTTCCCGTCATTCGAACAATATTTTGCTCCTCTTCTAGTAGTTCTCATGCTGTTAATTTTTTTTTTTCAAAAATGCATCAGCCTTGGTCTAATTAGCACTATATCAAAGAACATTGGAAAGGTGTTTTCTGTTCACAGCTAAACAAAAATACGAAAAACATAATTAGGGGTGGCACTCCCATACTTGTAACGAAGGGGTAAGCGTTGGATGCCATAATAAAAAAGACAATAATGTTTTAGTAACTTTTCTATTAATTAATGGATGTATGTTACTAGAGAATGGGCAGCAGCGTTCTCTATGCATTTTAACACCATACAGCTATCGCCAAACCGTCTGCCATACGTGGCGATTATGGCAACCCCCCTCCTTTTGGGGGAAGGTCTATGAGCAGTGGACGTCTTTCGGCTTTCGGCTGAAATTCACAACCGCAGATATAACTTTACTTTTCCATTTCTTTGAGAATTTCTATGAAATACAAACAATAAAATCAATACTGCGCATGTTTAAATATTCATCCCAACTACGGAACCCTTCACTGTGCGTGGTCCGACACGCGCTCGGCCCGTTTTTTACCTCCGGCCATGCAAATATAACTGGTGCTACACGTCCAAGCAGATAAATGAGGCTAAATTGTGTTGCATACTCCGTGTTACTCCAAAATGAACTTAACTTGACATTTATGTTGCTAATTGGATGTGAAGTCACAGTTAGTGCACGGTATGAAATCAAGTCTGGTTTAATTTGATGGCTACAAAGTTTATAAAATTATTATTTTACCTAGGACATAGGGTTCCTTTCGTATTTCAGGTTCTGAAAGTTTAGGTCGCTGGTGTAAAATATATATAATATTTAGTAATATTATAATCTATATATATAAAATTCAAAGTCCTGACTGACTGACTGACTGATATATCAACGCACAGCCTAAACCGCTGATCCTAGAAACATGAAATTTGGAGGGTGTGTTCTTTGTGAAGAGTAGGTATCCACTAAGAAAGGGTTTTTCGAAATTCCTCCCCTAAGAGGGTGAAATAAGGGATGGAAGTTTATATGAAAGTTCGTCAGTTTTGAAGTTCGGATCTTCAAAACTGTCGCTCCGAACCATGGCTTGAACCAGGGCCGGACCGACGAGAGATCGCCGCCAGCGTCGCCTCCGTGAGGATATGGCGGTGCTCCGCCCAAGTCGGGCAGACCTCCACCGGTGTTCTCTGGGCGATCCACACAGTGGTGACACCCGGGCGTTCCCTCCCGCTTTATCCAGATTAGGAACCCGTGGATATAACAGGATGCCGTGGCGCCTCTCTAGCCACTGAAACTGACCCCTAACGGGGTGAAAAAGGGTAGTCAATTTGACAAGGGAGGATTTTACTGCGTGGCTTGATTAACTCTAAATTATGACGTAGGCATCTGTTGAGAAGGGGTTTTTGGAATTCGACCTTTAAGGGGTGAAAAGGGGGGATTTTGTTTGTATGAAAAATCTTATTCCTTGAGTTAAGAAACCTAAAACTAGGCATGAAACTAAATTATAAAATTTGTTTTTTTTTGTTTTTTTAAACTACCCCCGGTAGTACGTTCTCGTGACATTTTTTCCGACATCCACGCGGGCGAAGCCGCGGGCGGAAGCTAGTATTATATATAATACTATAATATTCAGTTGCATCTGGAAACTGAAAACCTACCCAATAGTTGGGAAAGGGAAAGTGGCTAGCCACAAATGGGTAGGAGTACTATTTGACTCTCTTACCTTAGTATAATACAGTTCAAGTCAATTCTCATAAATAGTGTTGCACGTAAGAGCTGTAATGAATATGAGCTAAATATGATTGAATATGAATTTGAATTTGATTTATCTAATTTGTGTGTTGATGTTGTATTTATTCGTTTGTATTTATTTATGTGTAATTTAAAGATGTTTTCTAATATGGATTATGTGGAATAAATGAAATTATAAATAATAAATTAATTAATTTAATTGAATTTTTTTAATATGTGATCTACAAAAAAAAAATTATATCACCTGTTATTTTGATACCTATGAATTTTATGTTTTGTCCTATTGAAGATATCACCCATAACAATTCTTGGACAGTTCTGAACTAAATAAAGAAGATTTCTGTTACATAGGAGTATGAGAGTAAAGATTGTATCAAAGTGTTGTTAAAAGTTTCTGGATAACAAGGATAGTTTGGTGTACAAGACTCGGGATTTTGTACTTAATAGAAAACTGAAATCGAAGTACAAAGTTATATGTATATCGATCCATTCATGGTACTATAATTTCAAAACGGGGAGAGAAATAAATACACGTTTTTTATCTTTGGAAAATTATTTTGGGGAGCGTCGTAAAATTTGGTGTGAAATAATTCTTTCATTACCAAGTGCCAGCATAATTCAGTGTACTGTCTACCCTCGTCTCCTTCGAAATAAAATGTAAGAAAATGTAGGCTGTTTCCCCTTTCATTTCTTTTTATAATACCCATCACATTCATTATATCATTCCATCCCGAGCTGCGAGGTCAACTAAATTAAACTAATTAAATAAATTACGTCCTGCTTGTTGTTTTCTTAATTCATTTTCTCGACGTAAGCCCGCTATTACGGCAGTGGTCACGCATTCGGTTTTACAGCAACACGGCAAAATGCTCGAAGCGAGGCGCTGTAAAACAAAAATAAAAACTTTTAATTTGATAATGAAACTCAACACTGAACGAGGCGAGCTTTGTGTATATCTTTCAAAGGCCACAGTAACATAATATTAAGCCTACAGGATACCCCGAAGGGGTCGGTAGACATGTATAGGTAGTACGCCCAAGTATCGACAGTTGTTTTTAAGTCTCATAACATAGGGGACGAGCTTAGATTATAATTACAAGCTATTACTGAAAACATGTTTTTTTTTGTCTGTAAGTAGTTTCATACAAAACGTTTTACACTTCAATCATTTTCTTAATACGTGAAGCGAAAATTTTGTACCCTTTTTTTAAGAAAATTGCGCGGATGGAGGAGTATGGGCACAGTTAAAGTTTATAAGGAGGAGAAGTGCAGAAAGCTAATATTTTTACATATTATTGATTAGAAATAAATTAAATTAATTAAAATAAACAATATACACACTACCATGCGTTTTCAAAGTCAAATTATTTATTTCAAATAGGCACATAGATGGCACTTTTGAACGTCATAATTTTCAAATAAAATAGAATTGATTCTAGTCGCCCCTTCCAAAAGGTAGCTTCGTATGGAGAAGAATGGGCAAGAAACTCCACCGTTACTCTTTTAAAATGTTTTACAATATTTTGTATCGGTACATCAATTATATCATTATATGTGAAGACGATGCACCTAGAATAAAATTACTATACCACAATAGGTAAAAAGAATTAATAATGAAGCAATGACAGATAAATTAATTATGTGATAGATACATGGTGCTCACATATTTACAAACATTGTAAAAAAAATAAAAAAACGTTTTCCTAAAATAATTAATATCAAGAGTGTGAGTTAAGGTAATCACAGAGTGTAAAATAAATGTCATGAAAATAATAAAATATACAATTAAAATAGCAATCAGTTAGATTTTGTCTAGACTCTAGATTGTCCTATGGAGCTGGACCAGCATGTTTCCAAGCTTTCTTATCTTGGTTATAATCCTCTAATTTGCAATAAGCTTGTTTACAAAGTGCACTATTAATATGAGTTTTAAATTTTCTTTCATTTAATTGCAATCACAAGGTATTTTGAGTGTACGACTAAACGCCGACAGACACTACGCCGACAGACTGAACACCGACAAGACTTTACTTCGACGGGACTCTTCGCCGACAGGACACTTCGCCGACTGGACTCTTCGCCGACAGGGCTCATCAGCGACGCAATTTATCTCCGATAATCAGATACTTACTTTGGAAATCGATTACTTATGCGTTTCTTGTAATTATACAATTCATACAAAATAAACGACGTTACAACATTGTAACGTATAATATGGTACCTACCTAATCCTAAAACATTAACTATTGTTTTAGGATTAGGTAGGTACCATATTATACGTTACAATGTTTTCTATTAATGCAAGTCGTTTCTGGCGGAGAGGAGGAGGTCACAGTTTTAACCTAACCTAACCTACCTGTCGGCGAAGAGTCCTGTCGGCGAAGTGTCCTGTCGGCGAAGAGTCCCGTCGAACTAAAGTCTTGTCGGTGTTCAGTCTGTCGGCGTTTAGTCGTACACCGATTTTGTTGTAACATTTAACACAGTACCCCATAAAAGATGTATGTACTTTAGATAATCTGAAACATGGCTGATCTATTTTATCTTTATTTCTAGTATTGAAATTATGTCTATCACTTATTTTATTGAAAAGATGTAGGTTTTTTCTTACATACATAATATTTTCATAAATGAATTGGCAAGGTACCGTCATAATATTAATCCTTTTAAAGAGTTCCCTAAGGGATTCTCGGTGACGTAGATTATAAATGGCTCTGACAGCTCTCTTTTGCAAAATAAAGATGGATTCAATGTCAGCAGCCCGACCCCACAGTAGAATACCGTACGACATAATGTGGAAGTAGCTAAAATAGACCAAACGCGCGGTTTCTACATCTCTTAACTGTCTTATCTTGCTAACAGCATAAGCGGCCGAGCTTAACCGCTCCGCAAGAGATGTTAAATATTATCTATACAATAAAAACATTTGACAAATCGAATGACCTAAACAGACTTAAAAATCTGAGAGTATTCGAGTTGTTTTCTAATAAGTTAATATTAAAATTACCACATATAATTATTGACTTACTATTAGTACTAAGTTTTTTTAATACTCGTACATCTTCCATTACAGAATCAAACACAGATAAATTCTGGTAACTTGGCGGTCTGTATACGCATACTATAACATGCTTATCAAGCTCAACACAGGACAATTCAATGGAGTGTTCAACAGACAGTCCGATGATGTCTTTCCTTTCTTTTGATTTAATATAATTTTTAATTAATATTAACGATCCGCCATGTATCATACGTTTTCGGCAAAAATTCTCTAACAATAATCATTGGTTATTTGAAGGGGTAACTTCTGTTGTCTTACTGTCTAGTTTAAATAATTATCCGGAGTGACCTCCACAACTACAGCTGAAGAGTCTAGAATGCCTGTATGAGTTCCAGCAGGAAGAGAATACCCTATCTGACTGGTAGTGGCCTCACTTTGACACACACATAAGTTACTAGACTTGACGATAGATAAGTGACAGAAGTGACAGCTGGACCATGGAATAAGTAAAGTACTACTCATAGAATTAGTACTATATCAATTTTAAGTAGAGGGGGTCGGATTTCAACCCTCGGCCAATGGGCGACCACTAGTAATATTAAAATAAAATAGATGAGGTCGGTGTTTCATAGACTTCTCTGAGAAAAAACACCGAAATAAAACTGAGTTTGTTTCAGTGACAAAAGTACCTACCATTATCTTAGTCACATCATGTGAGGACCATGTAGATTAATTAGTGTAGAACCCATGTGACAGTTTACCAGATGATCATCTTTTGTGCAGCGTGCTATAACATCAACGAGGCTGTCAAAAAGGCACGAGTATGTTAGGTACCTACACGGATTTATTGAACTATATTCAGTCAGTATTGCCCAGTAATTGGGTTGTGAAATTCCAATGGCAGTCTCTCCACGTAAAATATTGATATTCCGCTGTTTCTAGTAGACTGGGAACCAACCGCGTAGTTGTTAAAGCCTCGGCCCGTGATTGATTTATATTCTGAAGCAGTTCAGTCTGAGGTCGATACCTTTTTCGGTGCGTCATGTAGACATTTTTTTTTTCAATTCTTAATATGACTGTCTACAAAATGGACCAAATTAATATTAATAATACTTATTCGGATTGCATCACATCACAAAAATATTTATTTGGGTTTTTGGAAATGCACTAAAAACATGAACTATGCAAATGTTTTCCCGGTGTTGATGGACTGTCTGACGTCACTGACATCATTATTAGGGTTCCGTACCCAAAGGGCAAAACGGGAACCCTATTACTGAGACTCTGCCGTCTGTCTGTCTGTCTGTCCGTCTGTCACCAGGCTGTATCTCATGAACCGTGATAGTTAGACAGTTGAAATTTTCACAGATGATGTATTTCTGTTGCCGCTATAACAACAAATACTAAAAAACAGAATAAAGTAAATATTTAAGGGGGCTCCCATACAACAAACGTGTTACCACAAGATTTACAGCTAAAGAGATAAAAAATGCAATTAGTCAGATGAAACGTGGTAAGTCACCCGGACGTGACGGGCTTAGTGTTGAGGATTTAAGACGCTGACTACAGGTAAACCTCGGTCACTGTCAGACTGCATACAAAAGAAAGAGAAGTGCGATGACACAACGCTTGAAATTTATTGCAAAATATGAAGCAATTATCTATATACTCAAAAATGAGTTGAGTACCTAACCGAAAATAAAAAACAACCAAGTTCTGCATACAAATAAGACGTTCTTGTTATTAATTAAATACCAACCGTACGTCGATATTTAATATAGATATTTTGGATTGAAACTCAAAGTAAAGGGTTAGTTTACCGTTAATTTGTATCGAGATTTTTTTTCAAAACGTGTTTTGGTAAGAACCAAGTTCTGAGAAATATGTTCAAGAATAACATATATTTTTTCCGCTACCACAAATTATATCGCTGCCCTACGGGTTTATGTATCTCTCTTGGTCTGGCTCCTCACCCTAGACCTGTTTCGGCAAAGTAGACTCTACCGTCACAGACCCAGAGTACATAGGAGCGCGCAAGCCCCGCCGCGACGTCAACGTAGAAATACGGCGGTGGGGTTATTATTATTCTGAAACAATTAAGTGAAACTCAGCGTATCCTAATTTTTAAATGGTCAGTCAGTAAATAAAATCCATAAAAGTAACAGAATAGAAAAACTGTTTGTATTGCCATCTACACCTATTTAGTGATATTGAAAAGAGTTCAAGCAACATACAAAGAAGGAGAACAGTTTTTCTTGACTACAAAACACTAAACATGAGGTTTGAACGGATCAACCAGCTAACTGACGACTTTCGAGAATTCTTAAAATTATTCATTCTCCGATGACAACTTTACCAAAAAAAAAAAGAAAGTTTCAACAGTAGGTAAAAATTGGGGTTTCCAGATCAGATAAGATCTGGAAACCCGCAATTTTCACTCATTCATCATTTCATTCATTTAATTTATACGTGTAGTATGGTGAGAGTAAATTTGAATCTGAATCATACAAATCTATTCAAATAGTAAATAAGATCTGTAAATGGGTCTCCCCCAGCTCTGTATCTATTCGACCTCAGTTATCACTTTTCATCAGATTGGAAATTTAATTTATTTCAAACTGATTTAAATAATGGGAATTTCATCTTCCGGTAGAATCTGGTAGCATAGAATGGCATTACTAAATCACGTATTATGTTCCTCGTTGATGATGTGCCAGTTTGCCGACACTTTATTGAACCCGCTTTCAATTTTTCATGACCAATCTGCATTTCGTTAACTCGGGAGAATGTTAGCTCTCTATTACCACTTTTAAAAACAAGTTCTTGAATGGTTCCCGAATTTAACATGTTTAGAAAGAATAAATCTTCTTGCGATGTATCTCTGACTTGAGGTTTTGATGAATCAACGCTCGAGTTTTTATGAGCGGGCTGTATATCACGGACAAATATAGCTTCACCATTAACGTTCTGAATAATAATTTTACAAATGCCTTCAGAAGTATATTTTACTGAATCTGTTTTCATTGTAGTTAATGTCATTTAATTTAGTTTATGATCCAACCTTTTAGGTGCAATTGTAGGAATCGAATGTTGCATAAAATGACTGTAAGTAATTTATAGTTACTTAGGCTCCATTGCTAATTGCATTTAGTAGCTTAATCAGCAAACAATCAATCTGTCCTCCTCCACTTTAGAATAATTTATATTTCTGTTTCTTTTAAAAATAGACGTTTTGATTTGTCAACATAATCCGTTCCTTTCACAGCGTTCAAATAACAACATTGAGGAAATTGTATAGTATGTTGCATCCAAGGATCATCGTAAATCTCCCAATCATCTATAACTCCTCCCCAGAGAAACATGCTGCTTTATCATTTACACCATTTCCACAATAAAAAAATCCAGCGTCAGCCATTTCCATTACCAATCTTCTCCTTGAAACAGCCGTTGCCCAATAGTAATTAAATGAAAATTCACGCATTTTAAATGCACTATACATGTCATATCGAGGATTGTATTTATTTTGACACGTCATGTTCTGTATACTCATTTACTAGTTCTTGATCCAGGTAATTATAAATGTATAATGACATCGCACAGCTGTTACTAGCAACTTATAATGATTAGCATTGGATGGCATTGGTAGGAATAGGAATCTGTCACCTATTACCCAACTGTGCAAAATTAAACAAGAAAATATTTATTTCAAAAGTTTATTATCTATACACCATTTATTTAAACTTATTACATTTTTTAAAGCACATATTTCATCATGATAAATACAACTTAACATATCATGAGAATGTTCATATTTAATAAACAAGCTTAATAAATTAGGACAACCTTCATCTTCTAAATTTTTGATATTATTATTATTCGAAATAGTTTTTAACCATAACACTTTTTCTAAACCTTTGGTGTAAACACTTTTATCTCTTAAAATATCTACAATCAAATTCTGATGATTTGAGTAAGGCACAAATCCGTCTCTCCAGTATATCTTTCTATTACGTTCAATCCAACTGACTTGCCGTTTCTCTGGTTTCGTCAAATCGTAAAATGGAAATGGTGGGTTAATTAAAAACACCTGATTTTTTTTTTCCATAATACAGCAATTTCTTTAATAATAAATTCATTTGTTTCTGTTTTAAAACCTTGAACATCTACAATGGCAGTCATGATAACCTGCGCACTATGTTACTCAAAGGTTTATATTCCACAAGGCGATCGTTAATAATTAAATAATATCCAGTTGTGTTATCCGGTATTGCCGCTGAACATTCAATCTCTAGCCGGACATCTACAGGGCCTGTTTTCAAACTATCGTTTTGTCTTGAACAGTCTATGATAAAGAGAGGAGCCTTCTCCTTGAAACCTACCAAATCAAGCAAGGGGTCTGCAGGACAGTTGTAATACGACTGACGGAATTTCACATTCATTTCATATCATATATTGTATTTGTTCTCCGAAAAATTTAAGCCTAGAGGGTCGTAAGGGTAATACTGTGAATTCAAAAATAGTGTTACGTTGGTAACCTCACAGTGATCAAACAGAGAACTGTCTTTGGTTTTGTTATTTTTTCTGTTGGTTTGCATGCAAAAAATTACATATCGAGGTTTCTCTTATTGCGATGCAGTCTTAACTGACCAAGAATGTTTTGTAGTTTTAGGGAGCAAAGGATACTCATATAAATCCCAATTTCGAAACGCCATCTGAATGGGTTTATCTCTTTCCAAGTGTTTTAGTAGTGTCCGTCGTTCGCGGTCTGACACTTTTATATGTGGTACACGCCATTGCAATCTTTGTATGTCTATTTGAAAATGCGCAATATCATCAGTGGGTATGATACTGATACTGTTTAAGATAGAGTTACTTCTATTCAGAATAAGTTCATGTTTACAATTTATCACAATTTTATTGTAATCCTCCGCAAATCCTAAAATCTTATTAAGAGGTACAATAACACTAAAATGATCATCATTTTTTAGTCCATGTATGTTCCAACCCCACAGAGCAGCAACTTTATTTTCTCCATCATTCATTGAAACGTATGACTTTATTGTCGACGTTATTCCAGAATTTTTAATGCGATCTATTTCAATTCCATTTATTTCGTATCTGATATCTTGAAACAAAAACATAACAGGGTTGTTACTGAACGTAATATTTTTCTTAATCGGTTTTCCATCTTTGTCGAAGAACTTTGCTTGCGACGTAAATTGAACTGCGACGTAAATTGAACTGGCTGACGGTAACACGTGTATGTCTTGTTGGTGTATGGGGATTCTGATTTCATCGTTTTCTCTAAAGCTGTTAGTGTAGGGATTGTATGAGTGGACTTCATAGCTTTCAATCGAACTATCGAAGTGGGGTAATTCCGTAATTTGTAGTATATTCATACTTTAAAACCTAGAGCTTTAAGAAAATCTTTATTTGCTTCACTCAATTTCTTCACTTTTTTCTTACGTCTATGCACCTTAATGGTCGTAGATGGAATAAGACGTTTGATTTTCACTGGAGTGTTTTTATAATATACTATCATTTTGTTTTTCTTAAATGAAGGTGTAATTGAATATGTTCTTCACCAAAGTTAATACAGTTACCAAGTTGATCTACAATCTTAATAGATATAGATGAAATTAGATTTTTGTTTACTGGATAGTAAACAACGTTTTGCGGTATTTCTATGTACCGGTGACCTGGAGCAGTATCTGATACAAATTCGTGAATAAAATGAGTTGGTAATCCGTTGTACGAGTAGTATGAACCGTGAACAAGATCACACTCGATTCTGATTACAGACAGATTGCTATTAATGATGGTCACATTTGGTCTAGAATTTAATATTGAAAAGTATAGCAAACCGCGCTCGTTTTGATCAGATAAATGTAGAGGTGGTTGAAAATACGAAACCAATTCAGATTTATTTCCAGAGATGGTAACCGTAGTAGACATGCTTTCATACTGAAGTCATAAAGAAGATCATGCTCATTTTATTCCTTGACTACACCAAAAAGTCTTTAAGAAATCCAAACATAGATGTCCACAATTAAAGGGGTGATCATGTTGTATATTCTCATAATTATATCGGACTTTAGACCCTACGTATTTTATAAATTCCTTGGGAGGTTTAAGATTTCCGTAACTGTCGAAATACTCAATATAATTATTACATTTTGCATAGGCAATGAGAACCAGGGTTTTTAGAACTATCTAAATTAATAACTCCGCATTCTTTTATACAAGGGCATTTAGGGAGCTGATCTCTCATAAATACACCTCTAAAATAAGGGATACTATTTCCATATTTCAAAATGTCAAAGTTAATTAAGGCTCGTTTGGGTAGCCGATATTTTAGTTTTTTTCTTTCGATACAAAAATTCCAAGCCCATCTTTATGCGGTTTAAGGTACGTAATCCTTTCCCAATGCAAAGCGCTTCCATTTTTTCATTGTGTCTCCTCGATTCATCCAACAACTTTTTAGCCATCTTGAATTCGTTAATGGTTTTAGCAATACCAGCTGCACCACCTGCTAAAGCCCCTGCCGCTGATAATCCCGCAAAAATGGGAATTAACGGCAATACTCCAGTTTTTGGTATAGGAATAACACGAGGAAGTTTAATAGATGAATCATCTGCAAATTCTCTGGCAGCGGCGATAGCCAATTCTATAGCCATTTTTTTACTTTTTGTTTTCAATTTTTTCATGTGTCTCTTGGTTTTACAAATAACATTTTTTAATTTACTTTTTAACCCATTTCCAGGTGTAAACTTTCGATGGCACTTTGTTCTACTACTACTACTTTTCAGACCAGAACCAGTTTTAATTTTTGTCGACATAGTCCGGGTTACTAAGCGTGCTGCAAATTTTTCACCTACACTCGCATCCGAAGCAACTGTTCGTTTTTTAGCCATATTTAACAAAATTAAATCAGCGTCGTGTCGATCCTTTAAGTTTGATGATTTATGATAGGCAATGTCGTGATCTTTGCAATATTCGTCTAATTTATTAATTCCGTTATCTCCTTTTGTAAGCCTTTTAATTAATTTTGTACCAGGACCACAATAATTGTATCCTGGTAAGTGTAATTCAAAAGGTAAGTGATTTAAAATATAATCCAATTGAGAAGACTACTCTCTCCAATACACATTATAAGACTGATTAATCTGGATTGAACACTTTATTAAATACTTATAATTTGAATTGTCGTTAGTTAATGTTTTATTATTTATGATAATATATTTGATTTATCAATCCAACTATTTTCAGCTGAAGGCAAACCTAACCATTTGACTAAAACCCTGTTACCTTTTCTTCTAAGAACTTTCTCCACTAGATACACATTGGGATGTTTTGTTTTTTGAAGCTCTTGCCCATAAAATGCACCTAAAATAGGTTGACCTTTGATCGTATCTTCTATTAAGTAGGTGATAGGAGTTGTATTTTGTATCATTCGAATTTTAAATACTCGTATTTCTGTAGACCAGTTGGGAGTGTAACCTTTTTCAAATGTTCCTTTGTACTTACTGATACGCACATAATCACCAATTTTATATTTGCTTCTAATATTATGATTTTTTACCAATCTTGAATACCTTTCTAATATATGTTTTTTATTAATGTTATCCACATTAGCAGGAACTTTATCAATAAAATTGTCCGATGATAAGTGTGATCGTATTTGTAAATAACATTATTAAGCGTGCTATCTATCCAATTGTAGCTGCCTCTTAAACTAAATTCCTTATAGACTTTCGATTTCAATGTCCTGATAAATCGTTCAACTATTGATGCCTTTTTGGTTGAGAAGGTTGAATAATGATTAATTGATAAGTTTTCATAAGCTTTTGAAATTGATTATTGTAAAATTCTGTTCCATTATCCGTTTGCAGATTTTTAGGAACACGCCCTTCATCCAATAATTTCTTAATAGAGTTACATACATTATCTTTGGTTTTACTTTTTAGAGGAAAAATCCAAGCATATTTCGAGAATGTGTCAATAATAGCAAGAATAAATCTGTAATTTTTATTTTGCTTTGAAATTGATTGCATATCGATTAAGTCTGCTTGCCACAGGTCATCTATATCTTTCATAATAACAAATCTTCGTGGAAAGTTCACCCTCGCATTTTTATGAATTTCGTTTACCACGTCGATTTTGCTCATGTTCACAACAGTACATTTGTTTTGACTCCGTCTATAATACTGAATGAAATATTTATCATGATGAGTATTTATTCCTTAATTATGCCAGCTTCTTTCAACTCTTCAAGTATCGATAAAATTTCATTATCATGCTTCCAGAGATGCTGGCAACACCAACCGGTGTTGCCAGCATCTCTGGAAGCAACTAATAGTTTCAATCTCTCAACCAGTTCGTTAGGGTCATCCCAATATAACTAGTCAGTGTTATTTTTGTATTCCTTTAGGGTTGGTAAGCTTCCTCCAGTGTGAAAATTTTCATTTAACGATTCGGAAAATAATGGTTTGCTTACTTCACGATATTTTATTCCCTTGTCGCCTCTTATTTGTCCACCAGGATTAAAATCTCTCTTATGAGCATTTGTATAATTCAGCATGTCCTTATATACAAGTCTATATTTACTCGATATTAATTTTAAATGAGGTTTTCTTCGAAGTAAAAGTTCATTCAAGCCAGGGGTTAAATTATAGGATTTGTCATCGATTTAATTAAAATGGCACTGTTGTCATTCAAACTATCAATTTTAGAAAATGAGACTACTGAATTACCCATTAGCAATGTTTTGTTTACACTTCTTATTCCAAACAGTATATTTACACCATCATAAATATCATGGATATCACGACCCTCTAGCAAAATTTCGAAATCATCGGGTATTTCTTTTATAGGAGACTTTTTAAGCACTTGTGCAGAATTCAGTTTTGGATCGTAGCAGTCTTCAAACTTTGTAGATGAACTAGTATTAATGTCATCCAATTCAATGTCGTCAGAATTTTGGAGTGTTGTATTTTGTAAGTGCTTTATTTTTTCCATTGATATATTCGAATCGACTAGTGCTTTAAGGGGATCTGTGACGGTTTTTAGCATTTTATCAAGTGACAAGTTCATGGAGTGTTCCTGGTTCTTCATTTGTTTTATTTTATTCTTTATAGAGTCTACAGACTTCACTAATTCTATTTTGATATTCTTTTCCATGTTTTAAACAAGTGTACTCAGCCAAAGAAAATATAATACTAAGTTAGATTAATATGTTATTGATTTATATAATTACACATTTTCGCTCAAAATTTAAAAAAAAACTATCTAAATTCTGTCTGTACCTTCCATTGTTTAATGAAGAGTCTTTGGAAATAGTAACAGAGTTATATGGCACTCTCCAAACTGTATTACAAATATTCTTGAACTGATTCCACGACATATCAGAACTAACATGCTCTTCATAAATATGTTTCAAGTTTACATCGTCTTGTTTAAATATTATCAGAAAGTTTGCATATCACGCAGCAACTGTTTCGGAATTTAGAGTATGTTTGACATAAATAAAAACAATCGATTTGTTTATGTCTACCCATAGAGAAGTAATTACGAATGTTTATTTGATTTTCACATGCCACATCATCGAAAATAAATACAGAATGGGTTAGTGCTGCATCCGGGGCTATGACTTCTTTATTATCATTAAATTCATGAAACTTAACCTGATGCACTCTCTTTATAACTTCTCGTAAGAACCTGTATTTTGGTTGAAAGTTAGTTTTTGAGTACAGATAAAGATTTTGAAATTTTAGACCATTCTCGTGTAACAATAAACTAAGCACTACATTTGTTTTTCCACAATTCGAGGGACCACATATAATACAACGAATCGTATTTGGTAACAGAAAGCTATGGTTATCAGAGTCACCAAGATTTATATGATTCATGACATTAAGTGATGTGTGTTGTTTGATCAACTTCATTTTGACTAATAATACAATTTTACCCATACATAGATATATAAAGCCTAAGTATAATAAGCTAGTATGGTATTTATGTTCATGACTAGTGATCTTATAGATTAATAAAATTAAGAACACTGAAAGGCCATAACAAGAATAAAAAATCATGCATCAGTTATAAATGGTTTATTCAGATAATTTTAAGTTACGAAAATCAGCACTACCACTAACTAAATTAATAATGTATGCTTTTTCTTTACTAATTATAAACTAAGATTATAATAACATTACAATTTATTCATAAATACTTTATATTTATAAATTAGTTCTCAAAATAAAATTTCACAGTGACCCCAAGGTAAAGTTTCAATTAGGTTCGTGAGTATTTGTCTCTTATCATCATTTCTATTTACTACTTTATGAATTTCTTGAGAGTACAGTACATGCTTGAGTGATTTAATTATATTCATTTTACATTTGAAATTGACATTATTTGTTAAAGCTTTACTGTAATGAGATAATTTTAATCGATTAGTAACAGCTTTAGATATTCCTTTTGCTTTTGTGATGCGAGCTTTTGAAGTGATTATACAATATAGTTTAGCTCTCAATCCTACAAATTCGGTTATGATGTCACCCCCTAGTTCATCTTTAAATAGTCCTGGAATTTTAGTATTTACTCTTGGCATGCTGTAACAATTATCAGTCTGGAAATTACTTGTATCAAATTTTGCGACATCATTTTTTATGTCTTCATATATATCCTCTGTATTTATAAAATAAAGAAGGCTGTCTGTGTCTGTATAACACAGTCTTGCGCGAGTTTTATATTTATTTTTAATAAAGTTGTAGTGATGAATGTATACAATTGAATTTATACAAATGTTCCTTTGCAAATTCTAGAACTGTAAACCCAATGTAGATAGGGCGATCTAAAATGATTTTTTCAGGAGTTAATTGAATGGCAACAAAATTTTCAGAAAAGATCTCAATACTTTTCAGATTTGGTTTAGCAATTAATTTTTCTGCACCGTGGTGCTTGTTAGTTTTATTATTGTAATCATCCCACATGGTAACTAATTTAACGTTAACCTGTTTGCGTCTATTTTCAATCGTTTTCCCAAATATAGCATTATTAAGGAGTTTGAAAAAGTCTTTCTCAAATACGGTTGTTGAAGCTTGACGCAATGTAGTATTCAAGTCAATATATTTTTTTTAATAACTTTCTTGTCTGAAAATTAAAATACGGTGATTTTTTTTTTCAAAATTAGTCCATTCATTATACATGCCTTTAAATGAACGTAATGTATGACATAGTTGAATTTGTCGTATACATTTGCAATTCATTTAGGTGTTTTGCCTCCAGGAGGTGTGAACCTCTCGGGCACAAAAGGTAAATCACTATGCGTATTATGTAAACTCTCAGGATATATTAAATCAACTTCTAAAATATATCCATATTCAGAATCATCTGATATTGATAACACATTTATTGTTTTCATCTCATCGATTGTCAAAAAACGGAAATCTGAAATAGGCATTTTCTTTGTCATTGCGTAACCATATAAATTGTTACAGTCAAGATAAATCAAATAAGTTGATTTTTGAGAAGCATCATAATTTGGTAAATATTTATTATTAGCTTGAGCATGGCGAAGAGAACATTGTGCCAAGCCTCCACGTATTCCCTTTTCCAAAAATTCATACACTTCTAAACTATGAATTAATTCCAACTTAACGCCTGTGTACAGTAGTATCGCATCCCAGCTTAAACTAGGTGCAGTAATATAATACGCTGGATCAAGTTGATAATGATCCAGACAAGTCTGTCAAAATTTTTCGAATACGTCAGAAAGAAGTAATACGTCGGTCTTTAAATATAAATCTGTATATTCTCCAAGTGATTTAATATTAAATGACTGCCAAACAGATTGTGCGTGTACGTGTTCATCATCGCTAATATGCTGACAATTCAAACTGTTATAGAATCAAACTTTCGATGGAAGTTGAGTCTCGTTATATTTTGAGTATGCATTTATATAATCATATGGATAAATTCCTTTTTGTCGTAGCAACTTTAACTGATTATAACTTATATCTGGAAATTGTTTTGATAAATTAACAAAATCGGGTTCATCCAAATTATTTACTAATGTGCTTAAACTTGAATTAAGAAATTGATAAGAATCTATGAACTTAACTTGAATAGCCCTTGATTTTAATGCATTCTTAGTATGGAGTACTTTTGTGAATGACATATACCTTTCTTTGGTTTTCGGAATAATTTTAAAAGCACCTTCATACTTCGATAATTCTTTAATAAATAGGTGAGAGTCATAGCCGGATAGGTTATGACAAATAACAGGCACGAAAGGGCAAACTCTTAACATTAAATTACAATGAGAGTGTGCTGCGCCTCGGTATTGTGATGTAATGTGATCATGATCCATTACTTTATCGTCAAAGAGCAAATAATTACAGATATGACATGTAGTGGCTTTTTTATAATGGTTTTCTTGGTCCGTAGTTAAAGGTGCCATAGGTATTTTATTTAATAAGATACTGTAAATGTACTCCAAATCTCTTATTAAATATTTTATAAATACTTCTACACAATCATCTCCTCTATAAGTAATATACTTATTCAGATCCGTGTTGTGTGAACAACAAATATAGTAACCAAAACATGAAGGTTCATGAACCTTATAGGTACGAGTATTTTCAGTTATATTTATGTTGCAGTTTAGTAAAAGACTTTCAAAATCGGCGTATAATAATATAACGAAATTAATTTTTTGTTTTCTTTCGAAGTTCTTAAATTGAAGAATACTATTCTGTTCAGGTAACATTGTCATAATCTTAGGACACTTATTATGGGCACTATATTTCGTTTCACTCGTGAAAACTTGTAAGCATGTCTCACATAGGTACATTTTACCTTTATGTTTAGTTATTTGACGTTTGATCAATCTCAATAGATTTTTAATTAAGCAATAATGCCCGTTACCTTTCTGTTCAAAGTACAATAAATTGACATGCTGGTTTTTTCTTAAACTTGTCAAATATAAAGGACCAGTGACCATGTTTTTATTATCTAATCCATATATATTAATACTTAAGTCGGGATTTAAATTTTCAAATATTTTAATATCTTTACATGATGGGGGAATTGAGAGACCATCTATATTTAAAACTTTTGAAAAATGTGGGTATGAACTAGTTCTGCAAACATTCATTTGGGTGGGATATAAAGCAGCGACAATACTCCATAAAAAGCAGTTGTTATCGCTGTTTTTAATATTCAAACAACTTCTAGTTTTTTTTATTACTTGCGGCAAATCTATATAGGTGCCACCTTTCAAAGGAGAGTATTTGTTAATGTTAATTTCTAGATGACTTATAAAGAAACAAGACCAACAACCAAAAGCTCTCAGAGTTCCAACATCGAGAATCTGGTTAGATTCTCGATGTTGGAACTCTGAGAGCTTTCTGTCAAATGTATTTATTGTTTTCAAATATAATTCATTTATATCTGTATTATTGTTATCAACAATTTCATATTTTGTGTTAAATGATTTAAGCTGTTGCTCATCAGATTTTGGAAGAGTGAAGTAAGCAAAAAGCTCAAAGTTTAATTTTACACAATTATGTGTTATCAAACAATCGTTAATTAGTCTTATGACCTTGTGCCGATTATCCATTAGGAATTCCTCAGGTATTAGGTATTCCATTGATAGATTTAGTCTGTAACTTATTATTCTCTTTTTAAAAGCCGTGGCTATTATATCGATATTTTCAATTTCAGTTATTAGTATTTTTGGGTGGGAAATCATCAAATAACTTCTCCCGCTCTGGGCGGAGCGGGAGGGGGCGTGTCAGACTTTTACTGACTAAAACCCACCCGTGTTCTTTCCGTTGCCTGTGTGCCAGGGCCACGATATCCCTTTCGGACAAACTCGCAACCCTGGCAGGCATTGGTCCTAACGGACCCCGTCAGTTTGTGCTGACATCCCTTTGAGGCGCGCGTGGAACACAACGCGCCGTCGACCCGGGCCTGGTCCTTATCGGACGGCGAGCTACCCATCGCTCACCGTCCGCAGGCCCGCGCCTACGGTGGCCGGAAATCGGCTTGCGACTCCCGACGCCCGGGGCGTCTCCTGCGGCGACTAAGGGCGCGAGGGCGCGAACTTTGTCTCACCCTCACGCGTTCCGCCTCCTCCTTCGCTAGCATAACTGCTTCGCAGAAGGAGGTGACGGCCTCCCATGCACTCTCGCTCCGAACCATGGCCTGAACCAGGGCCGGACGCGAGAGATCGCCGCCGCCGATCGCCTCCGTGAGGACACGGCGGTGCTCCGCCCAAGCTGGGCAGACCTCCACCGTATGCTCCACCGTGTCCTCCGGGCGATCCACACAGTGGTGACACCCGGGCGTTTCCTCCCGCTTAATCCTAAACAGGAACCTCCCGAAACATCCATGTCCGGTGAGGACCTGCGTCAGGCGGAAGGTGAGGACACCGTGGCGCCTCTCCAGCCACTCCTCAAAGAGGGGACTTATCGCCACAATTGTGGCGTGCCCACAGTTTTTAGTATGCAATTAGATTTATGCAAATTCGTTCTCAAATGATTCTGATATTCAATTTTAGGTATTTCAATGTGACATTTTTGACATATTATTATTTTATCGTTGTTATTTTTTCTGATTCCGGGTCTAGGTGTAACTGTAAGAAAGAAAAAAACAATGAATATTCAATCAAATTTTATGTAATATGAATTACTATCAATACTTAATTTCTATAACCGATTACATGCTTTATTTATATGCATAAGTAAGAACCGCCTAAGGTTGCTATTACATTATAATAGATTTACATCCTAGATCTAAATATTTATTCTTATTAATCTGTAAATTACAAAAAAAAAAAAAAAAACTAATTATTAGAAGAGAGTAATACAAAAAATAACTGTATAAGTGAATAGGCATGTAGTTAAACTAGGATAAGTACCTACTTTTTTAATTAAGTACTATTTCAATAATAGTTACTTACAAATGTTGGTGGGTACTTAGCATACTCTTTTCGAGTAGCTATAATAAAATTAGACAAATGTTGCCAAGCATCTGTATTGTCAAAGGTTTGATTTTTAAGCGTGACAATTGCTTGGCGCCACCTATTCATTGGAGGAACTTTCTCTATTTCATCGCACCGGTATATTTTCAAATCAATATAGTGCGTTCCCGGCTTGTTTTCGTGGGTTTGGCGCGAATGACCGTTTGCAAGGCGTCGTGTTATATATGAAGCTAACGGTGTTTTACCAGTAACTGCAGGGACCTCTTTCTCGGCATCCTTGCTCCAAACAGATCGTATACCGTGCTCTTCCTTGGAGCGATCGGTTTGATATACGGCTTCTTTGAAGCTGATGGACGGGACGACGGCACGGCAGGCGTCGCGGATGTGGACGGCCCTGGTATCGGACTTGCTCTCGATGCTGAAGACCACGAGCCTCGTGCCGGCTCCGTCGTGCGAGTTGATGCTTGCTTCCTTTTTCGCCCGTCGTTCTTCTTTTTTGGAACCTGAGGTTCCTCGTCGACGTCGGAGGGAAAAAGGGTCTCATCGTTTTCGTGCGATCTGAAATGGAGTGAAGCAAATAAATATTAATACAATCAAATAATTATTCAAGCGCACCCACTTTGACATATCAGCTACAGGTATGTACACTACTCTAATTAATTATTATTATTATTTTATTATTATCTATCCATCGAAAATAATCTAAATACAAATACATCTTTTTAGAATACTGAAACATAGTCATCACTGAAATAATACTCTATTAAACCACAATACTATATCGCGCTAGATTAACTGTACAACATAAATAGAAGAGTAGATTGATTGCTATTAGGAATAACTCATTGCTCGATTCGGGGAATCAAACCCCTTGGTGCACTGCTTAGCTATTGCTGTAACTACTAACACTACATAAAAATACTATTGCGATACTAAAAATAATTTAATGTAATGTTATTAAAGAACTACTTACATTTTCCTTATTGCAGGTTGATTCTTGGTAAGTACTTGATGTTAATCTGGAGCTCCTGGTAGCTGAAGTGATGCTCCTAATTCACTGTCCAATATTTAAATAGCCGGGATCCACGTGAGGTTTTTCCATATATGTAATTCACGCGTGAACCTAAAATCCTGACTCAGGAATTCTTCACGGGACAAATGCTTTGCAATCATAACCCAGATCTACAAATCTCAACCTTATTATTATGATATCTAAAGTGTACATTAATATTTGACTGGATATAGTAACTACAGTCCAAGTCTTACATACTAGTTAAATACCGCGACTTCGTTTATATTATATTTATTTTATTACAACATTACATTATTATTAGTTTATTCTATACTAATACCCCACAGTAAAAGAGTTACCCAACTGTGTCAAGCAAAATACGGTGACATTACCGGTCAACATTTCCTTTCTTTTGGTGATTTAAAAGTTATAATTTTGAAGAATAAGATAATAATATCAGGCAAAACCACGCGTAATAATAGTACTATGTCGATATTGCGATTTTGTTTTGATCCATCTCCATATATAGAATTAGAACTTACATTGCAAATTGGACATACTACTTCCATACGATGGTTTTGCTTGCCGAATTTTCTCAATAAAATGTATGGAAAAATTACAATGAACAAACGTACAGTAGTGTTTATTTTATCAATATTATAGTAAACAATAACGATGTCTTGAGGTTTCAATTTCATCATACCATTTTTGTCCTTGATATCTACATCTAACAAAAATGTGCGACTTTGAACTCTATAGGTTAAAATTAAATTATATATAAATTGAAAAAAAAAATATTAAAATCAATCATTCAATTATCTGCTCCTGCTGAGTTCTGAGTCGTGACTGAAAAGGGTATCATTGCGTAATGTCGGTAGGTGTTAATATTTTCTTTAAAATATTAGTAAATTTTAATCCAAATTTAAAACGTATTAGTTGATTGATTATTGTAGCGGCTCAAAAATACATAATACGTCTTTGAAATCAGAGTTTTCGTATCAAAAGTATGTTTGTATTTGTAGGTAAACCTAATACAACACGACTTTAAAGGCATTCTGTATTTTTATTTTAAGGACTCCGAAAACGACCTCTTCAACTTCATTCCTATGAATACTGTGGTAGGACAGAAATACGAAAAACAACTGAATCTAGAGGGCCCCAGCAGCAAACAGCTCAAGAGATGTTCAACAGCTGCATTCACCTGTTTAAAAAAACTTACGCGTGGTGCTAAAGTGATCAGGATCGAAGTTTATGATGTGGAAAATTTTCCTGATTCCAAAAATCCGAATTGTGCGTTCAGCATGAAGTTAAAAACGTTTTAATGGACGATATTTATAAATCGGTTAAAGAAATTGCTGTAAAAGTATCAAATAATATGTCGTAAATAAATAATAATCCTTATTAAATTATAAAGTATTTTTATTTAACCTTTCACATAAGCACCCACACCTAATAGTTATTTTACATCACGAAGCGATGTCATGTGACTTTTAAGTCTATGAGGTTAAAGTTGAAAGTCGAATAATTCACATCGGTTCGTGAGATAAAAGAACTCTACCTACATTATAAAACACATAAAAAGAGTTGATGTAGGTATGCACTCTCTAATACAAATATCAATACTTCACCTACATAACCCAGATCAACATTATCTTCACGCCTGTAATTCCTAATGGGGTAGGTAACTTATACACTTATTAGGCCCCCCCTACGATGGAAAGTGAGCCTGTTATCAATAATAAATTGGTCATCATTTTATATAGGTAGGTACTCGGCCTGTACCTGTATTTGTTTAATTTTTTTTTTTTGCAACAGAACACCATAGTTATATTTTGTCCAATCGATGCAGTGACGTATACGAGTATCAGAAATCCGATATAAGACGACATCGGAGAATGTGTGACCGCATTCAACTATCAGAATTCAAATGTGCGGCATAGATGGTATTGGGAACTATCAAATACACAGTAATTGAAAACTTGATAGATCGTTAAGATCTAATCTGAATATATAAACAGTGAATAATATAAAATTGAATGAATGAAATGATGAATGAGTGAAAATTGCAGGTTTCCAGATCTTATCTGATCTGGAAACCCCAATTTTTACCTACTTCAACATTTTCTTTCCTATAAATAAATATCAATAATAATAATAATCGTTTTTTGATAAAAAGGTCACATGTATGTGTACAATAATTACCTTAAAAATTCAAATAAGCACAGTTGCTTTGGCTGGACTAGGTTGAACCTGTGCTTCAGGCTAGGAAGTACAAACAGGTTTATTGTATTAATTTAACAATGAGGATAAAGTAAAAACTAAAATTAAAACAAAAGTAAAATAAATAAAATAAAAATAATATATAATAAAGTAAATAAAAGTAAAATAGCATAAATGTGAAGTACATGTGTCGCTTATGGAATATGAATAATCTCGGAGAAATATGGCAGGATGATGTAAAATTCCTGTGTGAACTTGCTGATTCCCGACGTACTGAAAGAAGCCTTATTTCCCGTTGAGGAGTGAAATGAACTGAGAAGGTACTTACTACACCTGTGCGAACCATTTGAGGGCCGTATGACACCGTACGCAAGAAAATGTAACAAGTTCAGCTTAAAAATCAAAGAGAAAAAATATGAAATTCACTACGTACGTACTTCTAAAGAACTCTTGGTGTCATTACGTATGTTTGTTTGTTAGAGCTTACATTTCTGGAAACAAGGTGCTATCAGCTAAGCAGTCGACAACCTTACGTTACGAAGTTTATGAGGTCACTGCTTAAGAGGAGGCTCCCTATTTTTATGTGAATTTGCATGAATATTCTGAAACAGTCACACATACAAGCAAAATGAAAGTTTAGTATATGATTTATTGGATCTTTTTCTTTCCATGTTGAAGACAGTTACGTAATTGTATTATTCACTCTCAATACATTTTTTATTTGAAAATCATGTCTTTTTTAAGGAAAATTTTAGATCTTTTATTTCTAAAATAAACATTCACAGCAAGAAAATATAGTTTATTATCCCGACACAAGATATTTTTTCTCTAGATCAATTATTACTTTAGTTATAAACGAAATAAGAATTGAGACTTACGCTATTTAGTTTCGTCCTCGAACTCGACCAAAGAGCGTATTAGCGTTTAGCACATAACGGAGTGGCGGGGAGCGAGGGGCGGAGCTTGCGTTCGAAATTTGATTTAGACTGCCTGCTCTTAATATAATTTTAGTAATCCTGACCTTGCAGAAGCCCTCCAGAGCAGTGGTGGCCTAATGGTAACGGCCGCGACTTACGAGTTGTAGGTTATAGCTTCGAACCCAGACAGGCGCTCTACTTTGTGTAAATTATTTCATCACCACTGCACTCAAAATGGTGAAGAAAAACATCGTGAGGAAACTGGCATGTCCTAGAACCAAAAAATCCAAAGACATGTGACATCTACCAACCCGCACTGGGCCCGCGTGGTGGATTACGGCCCGCTCCGTCTCACCGAGAGGAGGCCTGTGTCCCAGCAGTAGGAACATTATAGGCTGTTTAAGCTAATGGTAGCCCTGATGATTTTTTCCCAGAGTAGTCGAATAGGAAACACTGAAATTATCTAGTTAAAAAAAATTATTACGTGTTAAAGTGCTTGTTTGTGGCATCACAGCGGGCCCTATCGGAATACCAGCCTACGTATTCATTTTTTAAATATCGCAGCATCATGATGAGATACTGAGCCTTTTTGGCATCGCACAAGTCATGATAGTATTTTTGAATATTGTTCGTTTTAAATGATATTTTTGTATTTCTTGTACGTGTACCAAATAAAATATTGTTCTTTCTTTCTTTCTTTCTTGTTGTTACAAGCAATTTACAGAAATAAATATCATTAATTTACCATCATTCATCACTGATCAGTGTAAGATACAAGTTACATGGCCAGTAGGTAAGTTGCCTATTTATTTATTCTGTGTTTCAGTAATCAAAAATCACTGATATTACCTCCTATAATTAAATTTACTTGAATACCTGAAACAGTTCGGATAATTCTCGTTTCATCGAAGTAATTAATTAAACCATTAATAAGCGTTGAAGTGTGTAAAATATCGTCAAGTTTTACGAGCCATGAAATACTGATGCTTTATAGCAAAATTACCGTCAATAATACTGAGGACTTCGGTATCCAAAATACGTACATTGTATGTTTTCCGACCGTGATATCGTGATCAAATTAGAAACACATAGCCCGAAGAATTGCCAAACTTAAGTGACAGTGGGACATTGCTCGCAGAACTGATTGCCGATGGGGCCGAACGGTTCTGGAGTGGCGACCGCGTACTGGAAGACGTAGCGTTGGAAGGCCTCCTACCCGGTGAACTGATGACTTTGTGAAGGCCGCAGGCATCCGCTGGATGCTGGAAGCACAGAACCGGTCGAAGTGGTGGTGCTTGCGGGAAGCCTATGTCCAGCAGCGGACGTCTTTCGGCTGTCAGTGCTCTGAGTGGAATACCTCGAAATGAGTGGATGATGTTTTCCGAACGTAATTAATCACGATAAAATAATCAGCTACCGAGGCTAGTATTAAAAGTAAAAAACACTCCAGCAAATTCTCTCTAGAATTAAACATTTAACATTTTCAGTAGATAAACAAGTAAAATGTTCAATACCAACCGTTTTATAGACTTTCCAATAAACTAGTCTATTTGGAAATGGATACAAACACAAACGGTAGTGGAAAGCTATCAATGCGAAGCAAAACGAATAGTGCATTAGACGAATTGAATGTGGTGGCTCGGTGTCCGCTTTCATACCGAGTCAATTAAATGATTGGCGAACTAACGTTAGAGCAACAGGGTTATATGTATGAGTCATTGACACAATTAAATTGGGATAAAATATGGGTATCATCGGGTTTTTTCTATCAGGAATTTCTCAGTAACAGCCCGGAGTCTGAATTTGTGCCCGGTTGATGGCAATAGGCTCGCCCCCTATTACATGGGACTTTAACATAACTGGCGAAATGTGGGTGTACTAGGTAAGAAAGGAAGAAAATATATTTATTCAGCACAGACTAAAAGGCACACAATATAATATACAGCAGATAAAAATGGGGAAAAAAAGGTAAAAAGTCTAAATTGCGATGTAAGAAATTATCAGGAAACTGTGCCTAACGGTTGTGCCAAAAGGCCCAGTACACCTCTGACCAACACTTTGGGGAAAAAAGGCATGATTTTATGTCATGTTTAAAATATAGGGTTAATTTGCCAAATATGCGTAGATGACTACAAAACTATAAGAAATAGCGAAAACGACTCAAAGGAGTCTCGGGAGTCAATTTCGATGAAAATTTAATCGGTATCATGACATAATTAAGTAGTAGCTGATTATGGGGTGAGCGGCCACGGGTAGTGTGTGGAGTGGAGTTATTTGAAATTTTGACATTATAAAAGTCTTTTTTTTTGCTGTCGCTCCCAGAATCAATCAATCATTTAATTTGACCCTGTATAGTATAATAGCTTTTCCCTTCGCCCTTTGCCCGCGTAGCTGTCGGAAAATATTCCACGGGAACGTACTACCGGGATTAATAGTGCCCGTTTTTTTAATCCATTTCCTCCAAATCTTTAAGCCGGTTTTGGGCCAATCCGGAACGTAAGTACATCCTGACAAATATACAAAAAATCTTCATTACTATTCTATTACAAGTATAATTATGTATAGATAATGAATAACTCAAATGTAGATGGCATGTGTGCAGAACCTAATTAGGTTAATTTTCCAGGTGAAATTAGAAACATTTTCCGTACTAACATTAGCTGTGAGTTTTATTTTCTCCATTTGGCTTTGGCGTGAAAGCACACAGAAACTTAATTAAGTAAGTATAGTGAGGTGTCTAACGGATTTATGTTATTTTGACAATTAGCAGTTGCATTCACATTTGTGTTAAAGATCTAAAACGATAAAATCCCAATTTATTAAAAGAAAATTCCTGACTCACAAAATCACTCACTCAATGACTGACTCATCAAAGCTTTGCCCCACACATTTAGAAGAATGCTGAAATTTTGCACAATGGTTCCCCATACGATGTAGACAAGGAATTAGGCCGGATTTTTACAAATTCCCACGGGTATATACAATACTAATTTTAGTAGATGCGAAACCCGAAACACGTCCCCGCGCCCCCGGTGTCGTCTTGCGCTCATCGATAATAATTTGGCAGTAGGTACCTAAGCGTACGGCGATTGTATTGTAAGTAATTAAATGGTGATAACATTTTCCATCACACTTAAATATTTTTGGGACAAAATATAACATGGTGTAAAAATTATTGAAATCGATTCAGTTCCTTATTCTGAACAAACTATATTCAGGTTTCGCATATACTAAAAATAATAGTGTATATAAAGAGACGCACAGACGAAGTCACGGGCAACAGCTAGTTTCATATAAGATTAAAGATGGCTCAGACGAGCACAAAGCTATTGAAAACACGACCAGGCTACGATGACGCTGCGGTCCGTACGTTTGGTTTTCGTATATTATAAAGCATCTGTGATTAAATTAGTGCTTACGCTAATGCAGTTCCAATCGGGTTTTTCTGGTCCCAAAGCTATGTGCTGGCCACAATAGGTACATTTGATTTTGGGAAAAGGCTGCACAAATAGTGAAAAACCCTGCGTCCTAAACTAGGGGAACCCTGTGACCTAGGAGTCAGTGTTCTACTGTAACTTCGTGTACAAAAGAAACCTTTATTTATGTGTGTTATTAAACCCATTATGACCTGATTTAACTTATATGAATATGAATGTGTGAGTATGTGTGTGTGATGGGGTGGGAATGTGTGTGTGATGGGGTGGGTGTGGTGTGTTGTATGAGGGTGTGTGTAGTCGTGTAATGTTGCATGTGTTTCTGTATCCGTTTTTGTAGAATAATAATTATTATTAACTATTATGTGCTTATATTGTTTTAGAAATAAGGTCTTCTGTCCGGGAATAGTCCTGATTATACAGCCAGTTTTGTAATTTGGTTTTGACTTCATGTTTGTTTAAATTACTTATTTGGATATGTTTGTGGACCCTTCTGTAAATGAGTGAGCTATTATCGCAGCGAGGTTTGACTTAACGCTCTCTAGGAAACCACATTAACTTCCTTACATATTATAAAACAAAGTCCCACCACAGCCTCGTCTCTGAACGCGATAAACTCAGAAATTACTTAACGGATTTTCAAACGGTTTTCACCATTGGACGGAGTGATTCATGAGGAGGGTTTTTCGGTTATGTGTATAATTCATTAGGTTTTGTGTAAATTGGCTGAAATATGACGAATAAAATAATTTAGAAAAAAAAACTTTATTGCTAAAAAGATTACAAATGAGAGAGGATTATTGTTGAAGATATCGGAAAAAATGATTTTTAATAAAATCAATACATTAAAAGCAGCTATAATATATACGTTAAAAGCTATGAGGCAGGCGATTGCTTCGTTTCCTTTTAATCCCGGCAGTACGTCTCCATGGGATTTTTTACGATATCCACGCGGGTGAAGCCGCGGGAAAAGCTAGTACTTTCATAAATAATGCTTCAGTGACGTCATTCGCCGGTAAATTTCGGACACTTTAAGGCTGCCACCGCTCTTCTCTAGGAAACCGTAGCTTTAGGACCACAAAATTTATTGGTCTTCAGGGATATAGAGAATGGCCACATTGTCCACCTGTGAATGCTTATACGCACTACGGATCCCAATGACAGATTACTTTTTAAAATTAAATAAGGATTAATGTAATTTATCCGTGCCAATTCCCGGAACCACTGTGAATTCTGGGAATTGTATTTAAAATACAGGGTAACAGTTATTAACATATATTATGTACAGTAAATGGGTAAATTAATGTTTTAAAAGCCATCCAACGTTAATGTGTCTAAAATTGTACCTTTATTTGTATAGATAATTCAAGGTTTTTTTTCTGGAATATGGCTGCTAAGTTCTAAAAGAAAAATTAACTTTTTGTTACGCTGTCACGTTAAAACGGCAGAACGGATTTGGATGAAATTCAGCAAATGAGTAGAACATGACCTGGAATAAGACATAGGATACTTTTTATCCCGATATTCTCACGGGAACAAGACTTACGCGGGTGAAACCGTGGGGTTCAGCAAGTTTTCTATCAACCAACGCATACTAGAGGCGCACGGTGGGCTGAAATTGGCTTTCAAAGACTTAGAGAATCATTTCATATGTAAAAATAAATAAAAATATTTGACGATTTAAACAACAAACGGCATAATATTTTTCGACAAATCGGCGACAAAAAATCATAAATAATTAGCACTATAATCACCTCTAAGGATATTCGTGTTTAACTTTCCGTTTAAGAGATAATTAGATTTTTCATACTAACTTAATACAAATTTTTCGTAAACAAAATGTCTTTTTGAGCAGAATTAACTCGGGTGTCATTTTTGTATATATTAATGACTAATAGAAGCTGTATCCGGCAAAAAATCCGGTACTTGCAAATTGAAACCCCTTTTTTTTTTAACTCCTAAGTCTATGAAAGCCGATTTTCAGCCCACCGTTAGGCGGGCCGCACCGCACTTTTTTTGTATAATTTGAAAATGCATCGCACTGAGGCCACGTTGCCACTGTAATGTGCGCTTGGCTCGACAGGGCTTCTATGTATATTTACTCAAACTTTTGTATACTTGTGAAGACTTTTATTTACAAAAGTTACTTTTCTATGTCAAGGTTGAACACAAGAGGTCTTCAAGAGAATTTTCGCAAGGGATCGAGACTTATACGGGTGAAACCGCGGAGCGCAGCTAGAATTATCATAAACTGAAGGAAATACTCCAAATCATCCACTCCATACAGTTTAGAACCTAAAAACCAGCAATACTTGAGCCAGGCCCCTTTAAACAACCCAAACATTTAAAGCTTAACTTACACTGGCCCTTATTCAAACATTACAAGTATTATGCTTTCACTCCACTGAAGTAATGTACGTTTTAATTAATAGCCAATTAGCCTAATAGAGAAACCCAGTAATGTTTCACACGTGACGTTGGAGCTTAGATATTGATAAACATTAATAAGACAGTTATGTAGATACGATAGGATTGGCTATTAATTTGAAATGCGAACACAAACGCACCATATGTTATGGGATCAGCGAGTTAATTGCGTGACATACTAACAGAAGCAATGGATTTAATTTTTACAGTTAAATTACATTCATTTGGATTATTTACAATGTTGAGCAATAAAAAATTTCGAACATAAGAAGCAATGGATTAGGAATATACTTCAAGATCATTCGAACTACTTCCTTTCTCCTAGCACGTTTGCAAAAAATATTAAAAATCAATGGAATAATGGAAAAGTTACACGCTTTTCATCAAGTAACTATTATTTATTTATATATACTTTATTGTTACATCACAAAAATACAAAACAAAAAATAAATCAAACACTACAAAATATACAATGGGTGGCCTTATCGTTTTCTGCAATCTCTTCCAGGCAACCTTGGAATGGACAGTGATTTGTCTGAACATAAAGTGGAGCTGTCGTTGGTGCAATTAATAAGAAAGCAATATATTAAAATAGATACACAGATATATACATATCCTAAATAATACACAACATTATTTTTAGTATATTATGCGAAACCTGAATATAGTTTGTTCAGAATAAGAAACTGAATCGATTTCAATATTTTTTACACTATGTTATATTTTGTCCCAAAAATATTTAAGTGTGATGGAAAATGTTATCACCATTTAATTACTTACAATACAAACGCCGTACGGTTAGCTACCTACTGCCAATTTATTATCAATGAGCGCAAGACGACCCTGGAGGCGCGGGAGCGCCGTTAGCATGTTTTTGTACGGACAACCCAGTAGCATAACAACCTTATAACTTTGTGATTTTTCATGATACAGTTTTGAAATTTTGTACATAGATTCTTTACATAAAAATACTAGACACGTGTTTCGGGTTTTTTTTTTATACTAAAACTAATATCGTATAAATACATATAAATATGTCTGCCTTATTATTATTATTTTTGTTTCAGAACCAGTCCATAAACATACATGTGAAATTAAAAAATATTAGATACATTAAGAATTAATTAAAAGTGTAGTTAGATAAAGATTACAAAAGACATTAATAAAAACATTAAAAACACTAAGTCTTAGTTTAAATTTAGGTTTGGATCCTGGTCCAGTACCGCATTACTGGGCAATCCAGATCCATGCTCCATGCGAACAGCTGAAGGTAGCTGTTGGATCTGCCTCGGAGCAATCTCTACACAGCGACGGCGATATCATCGCGGCGAGAATTTGAAGGCACGGTGAGACTATTGCTGCGATTTTCTCGCCCGTAGATATCGCGCCTTATTCTGCACTTTAATAAATAAATATTTTTTCTATGCTTCTCATGCAAAACGATCATTTTACTGAACATGGAATTAGTATGTAGGTTACTATGACTTTTTGTCCTGTGACGAAAAATGGTAGCAGTGCTGTCTTTGTTTAAAAAAGACTATTTCGCCATTTAATTTTTATGTAAAAAAAATAAGATCTAGGCTGTAAAAACCTGCTTTTAGATTATAAATAAGTAAGTTTTTTTTTTATCAATATACTTAACTTGTTTCAGACTGATGTTAGGTTAAGTCACCGCATATTAACTTTTGTTCGTCATATTACTCTGCATCTAATTAATAATGATTGATTGGCCACGATTTTGTTTTTAAATTGCATAATTTTTGGTAATTGGCTTTTTACGCGGATGAAGTCACGGGCAGACGCTAGTCAATAATAAAATAGCTATGTATCCAACCTTCCTTTTTGGAAGTTAGCCAGATCTCCGAGCACTTGCGTGCCCAGCCTAATTCAGTTTGAATGACACTAACATGGCCCATACCAGACACTGATTTGTATTACAATAAGTTTGTTACCTTGTATTCTGTGAAACTTCTAAGGCTGGAATAAGGTTAGTATCGAAATGAGTTGAGCAATTGATATTTGGGTCGTTTTGAGAGTAGGTCACTGAAAGAAGTGAAAAACATATAGAGAAGAAAGAAGTGTGAATTTTTCGCGGGAAGTTTAGTAGATCTCTCATTGCTTAAAGAGTAGTTGAGAGACTAGAAAGATAATTTATATATTTTTATTATTATATATTTCTAGCCCACACAGATCAGTAGTTGATTCTAACTTATCCTCAAAGCGATAAGGTGTGAATCAAACATAGATTGAATTCTCGGAAGGAGAGTTTTGTACGAACTAAATTCAATTAATAAATGGACCAAATCAATCAATCTGGCTAGCCTTTTCCCAACTATGTTGGGGTTGGCTTCCAGTTTAGACTGGAATGCACGCATTCGGATGCAGCTGAATACCAGTATTTTACATGGAGCGACTGCCTATCTGACCTCCACAACCCAGTAACTGGGTAATACGATACACCTTAGTAAGACTGGTTGTCAGAATTTCGGGGTTCTGACGACCTCTAACGACTGTCGAAGATCCACGAATGACAGCCAGTACTAGCGGCTTAATGTGCTTCCCGAGGTATGGAGGGGTCTCGGTATTTGAAGATGGTCAACCCATCCACGGACCAACCCCGGCAAGCATAGCTTAACCTGGTGGATCGACCCGTGCGGCTGTGGTTACTTAGCTACGAGGATAAGTAATATGAGGAAAGATATTAAATTGAATTAAACTTTATAAACTCTCTTCAGAGACTAAAAATTCTTCAGTAATTTAACAAAGTACAATACTAAGTAATCGCTATTTTATTACGTGTAATTGACACCTCCTAACTCTCACTCTCTTTTATTTAAATAATCATTTACTTAGGACCTAACAAAACAGTTATTTAAATAAAAGAGATTTCCGTGAATTCTGAAGTAGTCATGAATTATTAATGTAACAATTCAATTGTTATCGTATATTTCACAGTGATTATAATTTCAGTATTCAAGTTTTACACGAGGTGTTGAGTTTGATTAAAGGTCTATTCAATTATAATTCTGGTATTTTAATTCATCATGAAATTGACATTAACATTTCAAGAAATATAAGACCATGCCTGTATTCGCCGAAGGGGTAGGCATAGGGATATAGTGTACCTGCAACTTACATTTGGCCAGTTTTTAGTTATTTTTTTGGGGACATCCACACCAGAGTTAGAATCCAGGACCTGAATAGAATAGAATATTTATTTGACAGAAACATGGTCCGCCTTATTACAAAACAAGATTTATATTTTGACATGGCTTAAACCATGCAGCCAGTTTTTGTAATAAGAACGTAACAGTGATTGAAATACCGTTCTTTATACAAAACTGAAAACTTAGTTCGGTACTATGTTGTCAGTTTTGTGTTTAGGAACTTTACCATAGTCGGAATAAAGTTCGAAATTCCATAATGACTCCATGTTTAAAACCTGGGTCTGAAGATAAACCTTGTTTTGTAATAAGGGGGGGTATGTTTACAAAAGGTGTTCGTATCATTACATAGTGCTAAATGTCTCACCGCTTTAACGGTATGCATATCAATTTACAATTATTATTCAATACAATCATTGAAGTTCATTAACTTTATTAGTTAACATTATTTATATTATATTAATATTTAAATTTTAATCATTATTTCAATTATTATATTATATAAACTACACACTTCTATTTATGCTATGTCGTTAAATAAAACAATAAGTTTAACATAATAATCACTTAACTTAAATAATGACTTATACCTGTATTTTGATGCCAGATCAAGAGAAAAAAAAATACAGGGACATATTACAAAAAAAACTCGTAAATTGAGTAAAAACATTCCTGCAACAGCCACTTTCGTAGTGCCGAACAAAATTTTTGGAAGGGTAGTTGGGTAATTGTATCCGGCAAATTAGGGGAGCCATGTAGATACAACTCTTTCGGAAGAGTTGCAACTTAGGAACAGGTATCTCGAAATCTAAATGTGCGGCTTTCCTTTTATTTGTCGCTGTTATCCCTTCGTTCAAATAATGCAAGATTAGATTTCAGAAACTTGGCACCTTCGAAGATATTTAGCAGGTTTCAGTAAAAAGGTTATGTGACTTAATTAAAGGCCTACACGAATCAGACCATTTAAATTTTCTAAAAATAAATTCGCTAGTTATGTTTAGTTCCCATGTAATATAATATTCCCGTGAAATGGGCGGCGAGTCTATTGCCATTAACCGGGCACAAATTCAGACTGGACTGTAACTGAGAAATTCCAGATGGAATATTAACAATTTGCCTGACCCGGGAATCGAACCCAGGATCTCATGCTCAACAGTAGCGCTTGCGACCAATAGACCAAGCAAAGAGGCAGTTTAAAAAAAAATGTGGCTGTTGTTTGTATATTGTGGTGTCTTACGACTTCCACGCGAACGAAGTCGCGGGCAGAAGCTAGTAATAAATAAAATAGGGAATAGTAGATAGTGAGGTACACAAAATCATATTTTATATTCAGACAGCGAATGTTACACAAAATGCGTTTGCTTTTTCATTTGAAAATCCATCCAAATGATTTTATCTGTATAAAAATAGTAACAATGGAACAAAGTAGGTAGGTACTTATTAGCTTTCTACTCAATTTTATTGTGATAAAAAACCGTTTTAAACTTTATGGCGGCTCGGAACATGAGGCGAGTCGCTGCGCAGTAGCAAATTGACGTGTCAGCGTATAGGATTTCCGTACAATGAGAGTTCAGCTTATACTGGAAATGTATAACTTGATAAGAAGCCGTGTGTACCTATACACTTTTAAGAAAACGTCAAATAAAACTCTTTTGTATGTACTATTTAGAAAATTGATATCAGCTTACTTAAACCAACAATCGAACTACGTTCTTGGAACATCAACGTCAAAATAAACACTAGTATTTTTCTACTAAAGCTTTGTCCAATAAACTTAATGTATCGAATAATGGACATTGTGCCCACTCGATATAGCTCGCGATTTAATATCGAGTCCATCGGTTATGGTTTAATCGTTTGTCTTATCGATAAAATATCGATACATCATTAGCTGTTTTGCAATTGGTGAATGATTGGATGCACCGTTTGTCTAGTGGTCGCAAGTGCTACTGTCCTGGGGGCCTACTCCGATAATCCGATGTATCGGCCGAATGTTCGGGCGTTTTATAACTTCCATAGTTTCCTTTTTTGACTTTGTGTCCTTACCCGACTTCAAGTCACGTTTTTTACTTTGGCTTATCTCTCTGACCGTCGCGTCGTTTTAATTTTTCTTTTGCCGTAGTCAGCCACGGTCAACCGTAAAAAGGAAACGGCCGATACATCGAAATAACGCTTCGGAGTAGGCCCCCAGGGTTCGTTTCCCTGGTCGGGTATAGTGTTATTGGGTTTTCCATCAGGAATTTTTCTGTAACTGGGGAGTTTGGATTTGTGCAATGTTGATGCCAATAGGTTCGCCCCCTATTACATGGGACTTAAACATAGCTTGTGAAATGTCGTTATTTATACTCGTAGCCTACCTATACCTACACCTCTTTTTTTTGTGTGGGAAATTATCAAATAACTTCTCCCGCTCTGGGCGGAGCGGGGGCGTGTCAGACTTTTACTGACTAAAACCTACCCGTGTTCCTTCCGTTGCCTGTGTGCCAGGGCCACGATATCCCTTTCGGACAAACTCGCGACCCTGGCAGGCCTACACCTCTGCCTAACCCTTCGGAGAAACAAGACGTGATGTTCTATAAGCCCTCTGTCTATATTCGATGAATAGGGATGTAATGTTATGGAATGGACAGTTACGGTTTATTATTAGTTACGGTTCGGTTGTTTGTTTTGTCGAAAAAACACCGATACTTCATTATGAGTTCCGTAATTAGTGATGTAATTGCGAGGTGAAGAAATTAACATACAAATAGTGGTTTTAAATCATGTGTGGTCAGCTGGAAAATTTTTAATGAGGTGAAACATTTTATTGGTGAAAAGTGTACAAAAACCGGCCAATTAGTGCGTGTCGGACCAAGCACAATGAAGGGTTCCGTAGTTGGGATGAATTTATCCTAAGAGCAAACTTAACATTGTAGTTTAAAAACATGTTCTCTCGCACATTCCAAATGCAAACGTAAGTTTGTACGTACAATACCTATTGAGAGATTTACCATATTATTATAAGGGGTTAACCTTGTTTCATCAAAAAAAAAAATTTACACATTATCACTTCCCAAACAATTTTCCGCATAATTTCATTTATTTTTAATAATAATCTGTTTTTATTCGAGTTATCTTATCTTTTTGTATGCACGTGTTTCTGTGACAATTTTTTTTTTTCTTTCTTTCATGCACCTACAGTGAGTATCGTGGTACATTAAAACTCAAACTCAAAGCATTTATTTAAAATAAACCAATTACAGGAACATTTGAATTGGCAAGGGGTCGCTGAATCAGAAAGATGAAGCTGGTTGCCCATTCCAAAGCGTAGTAGGTTCCTATGGAGCAGAACGGGCAAGAAACTCCACGGACACTCTTTTAAATTAAAATATTGGTACAAAGTATTGGTTACATCATCCATGTTGAAATTATACATGTGAGAACAATGTAGAAAGACGTGCACGTTAAAAGCGTCCGTAATAAAAAAAAACAACTATAATAAGTTAAAATTAGCCGTGGCAGCTATGAAATGACCAGTCTCTACCGACACCGCCCGTTCACGAACATGACGCATGCATCAGCACTATTCACCTCGACCATTTCGAAGGGAACTTAATGACCCAACACACACTTATGACTGGCATTCGTTTGACATACATAGTTTGAGATTATCTTATGTACCGTCTACGTGTGCGTGCACCTGTATTTGATAGCTGCATGGAGCAAGCCTTCTGTGTTTACGTATTTTGTGGATTTGGGTTCCATAATCCGTAAAGTAATTTATATAGCCACAGGCGTGATCAGTTAGGAGAGGCCAATGTCGGGCACTGTTTTGTGCAAACTTTAATTGATTGATTAACTTGCTATACATTTCCTTCATCTTAGTAATTTCATTTATTTTAACAAAATGATTTAAGTAAAATGTGGTTCTATCCCTTACCATTGGGTGGGTCGGCTTGTTTGTGACCCACTCTTTGCCATAAAACTAATAAGGTTGACAAGGGTGCGCTGGACCTAGAAAAGAAAAAAAGGTTTTTTTCTTTTAATTTTCCACAATCTACTGAATTTTGATATTAAACCGTCCATTTTGATCAAATAATTCAGGTGCGTATCAAACTTTACAATCGACGAAATAAGTAAGTTCTGAAGTCATCTCGTAAAAAAAAAATATAGGTAGGTTACCTATATTTTTTTTATTAGACACGGTCTTTTTCCGCGGCTTCGTCCGCGTGGAGGTCGGAAATTATCCCACGGAAACTTACTACCGTAACGCGCACGCCAGTAAAGCTCCCAGTCAGCATGATTTTTTCTGAAATCTTCAACAATAATCGTCATATATATTCCTTTTTTGTATATTTCAGGTAATTTACACAGAACCTTAATGAATAATACACCTAAACCTTGCTCATGAATCACTCCGTCCATTGGTGAAAACCATTTGAAAATCCATTCGGTAGTTTTTTGAGTTACCACGTTCAGACAGACCTACGCGGCGGGGGGGGGGGGGACTTAGTTTTTTTAATTATTATTATTATTATTAAGACATTTATTTCAGACGTAGTCCATATACTGTTAGTAACACAAAAAGAAACCTTATAAAGCTATTGTTAGTACATACAAAAACAAAAACATAGCCACAGGAATATAATATAAAACAAAAAATCACAAAGTGTGCCACTTTGTGATTTTTTGTCCTATTAAACAGATTGCACAGGAGAGCCAGTTTATGCCAAGCCCTGGACGCGGCCACCCACAGTGTGTAGTCGCATCCAGTGCCGCAACATCGGCGAATCCCAGCGGCCCACGAACACGCTCAGAAGGCTGTTCGAGCTGGCCCGCATGCGCTTCATAAGAGACGCACAACGCTTCCGCATGATGGCATGAAATCCATCCACGCATTTCACCGCAAACATTGCTGAAGCGCTGCAGTGACGCGGCAGCCCGAACAGTACCCTGAACGCGTTATTATACTGTACGCGCAGAGCACTGTATGTACGCTGCGTGTACTTAGTCCACAGGCTGCAGGTGTAAAAAGATTGACAGTAGGCCTTAAATAATGTCACTTTGACTTGCTCAGTACATCGTGCAAACCTACGGGCCAGCATGTTACAGCGCACAGACAACGCCCTGCGCTCCCTCGACGAGTGTGAGCCTGCCCACCGCACAACATTCCTCTGACTTGAGTACCAATATCTCAACAATGCAACAACATCACGTGACACATCTGTTTCATTTTTCATCTTTTGCCACAGTACATCATATGATACCAAATCGAATACCCTGGACAAGTCTAGGTAACAGGCATAGACCGGCCAATGGCAATAACCAGTTTTGATAACACACTCGAGCCTCTCTGTGAGCACCGCTGACGTGTTTGTTCCACCCTCCAAAAAAAAAAAAAAAAAAACCCTGGGATATATATATGTTTCCCGTACACAGGACCAACATAGCTGTCTGCCGCCGCCTTACTAAGTATTTGCACAATATCGCTATACATCTGTTTTAAAATGCGCTTGTGATCCTCATCATAACAACAGTGATCGGCGCGGTGTGCAAATTCTACAGGAAAATCAATATTTCTCAGTTGCGAGTTACAACTTTCAAAAAACTTCCCAGTCTGTTCACTGTTTCTTTCTCCCCAAATTACTTTATTACAATCGTTATCAGTCGCAATAATTTTTGGCCTTATCAATTTTAAGTCACACTCAACCAACAAGGGACAATGATCAGACCAGTAAGTATCCTGTAAAACGGACACTTTCCATACTGAACGTCTCGCCGCACTGGTCGTCACACAGTGATCGAGCCAGCGCAGACAGCCGTGAGGCTCACTCACAAACGTATATGTGTCTATAGGTAGCAAGTCCATATCTACGCACGACCATGATTGTTCGGTACAAAAGTTTAACAGTTCACTTGAAAATAACTCACCTGGGTGTGCGTTAAAGTCCCCAAGTACAAAAACAGACTCCACGGCACTATTTTCAATCAACGCATTAACTTCACTAAGACAACTAGTGAATTCAATTAAATTATCGGCACTCGCGGTGGGCATGTACACTGATACGACCATAATTGACCTGTCACAGAGCACTACTTTAATGGCCTCAATACGGACATTATCACACGGTATCACTGTAACGCACGGGAACGCAGACTTCCTCCAGAGCAGGGCCACACCACCGTACGGCCTGCCCCTTAATACCCCAGCTGTCGTATCCACGGCTGAGGTGCCCGTGAAAGCAAACCCGTCGTCGATAGTACCAAGAAAAGGTACGTCATGCGGCAATAACCAAGTTTCTTGAAGAGCGATTATGTCGGCTGTCCTGCACAACCTCCGTATGCAACCCGCCGATCTAATAACATTCTTACAATTGAAACTAATAAGTTTCATTGGCGTACTATACACTTCCTCCATTAGTTTTTGTCTTGAAGTTCACAAAGCGACGAAACGCGACGCCTTCTGGCCAAAAATCATCATTGAGAAACATTTGCAAATTTTGCTTTGGTACCAGTACTTTGTACGCATCATACTGTTTTGGTAATTTCATACTCATCTTTTCTATGTGTACCGCAACATCAGTTTTACCCGCAATATAACTTAGAATGTCACACACGGGCACGTCCTTCGCAACATTATAAATGTAAATAGGAATTTTTATATCCGCAGCTTTGAAGTTCGCATTCGGGCTCAAAACTGCCTTCCCTCTGTTTGCAGCGAAGCGATTCCTTAGACGTCTCCTCTGAACTACGGTCCATTCTGTGTCTTGTTTGGGTATTTTCCAATCTCCAACGCGTACAACATCGGCCAACGATTTCTTTTTGCCGAAAATGTCACTGTTTACGTTCGGTGCCGCCGCCGTGTGTCTCGTCCCGCTGGGTACGTCGATCGCAGCTGATTGCGCGTGAGTCACCGACTTGGGCTCGCCACCGGCCGCCGTAAGGCGAATACCGCTCACATTCAATACGTTAATCTCATCGCAAATTTTTCGTCTACCTTCATTTTTGGAAAATGAATGAGCGTTATCCCGATAACTGGTATCTGAGCGTACCTCGCTACGTTTTTTGCATGGAGTTTCATGTTCTGCGTCCATGTATGCAAGTCCCCTAGGACCGCTGCAGTAGTCGTCGTGACTAACCAGCAAAAATCCACCCCGTTTGATGTTTACGTTACTGGCGGTACTTCCAAAGTTGTTCACTATAGATACCTTTTTCAGGTTTTCAAGATCAGACTTAACATCATCTAGGTTTTCCTTAGTGATATACAGCTCTTTGATCTGATTCATCTCCTGCTGCATACGCACCAAATCTTTTAAAATCCGAGTGACGTCAACATGATCGAAAAGTACCGGTGGCAGCTTGTGTAGATCACGGGCCATAAACACCGGTAAGATCTCAGGGTCAGACTCCTTAAGCATGCAGATGATGTCATCTATTTCACGGAGCTTTTTCCCGTTTCTCTTCCTTGCCTTCTTACGCTTCTCTGTGGGTAACGATTCGCACAGAAGATTTTTAGCACTGTGAATGTCCTCGTCAGAAAATGCACTCACACAAATGTGACTAATGCTCTCCTAGTTCATCACATCTATTTTATTACTAACAAAAGCTAGAACCTCGTTAATAACTATATTACAACTCGAACATTTTAACAATTTAGAGGCCATGATTGGTCTCACGCGTCCGTGCGACAACGCGTGCGCGACACGACTTTAATAAGTAGTGATAGTGATTTGGAAGAAGATAGATTGTAGGAGGAAAAACGTGATAGGGATTCATGTTACATCTCAATGTAACATGAATTAGCGTGGGTTGAAATGATCCCCGTTTGAGCCCACGTGCTAATTCATATTCTATCAAATTGCTTTTTTTTTTTACGAACGTTATATTTACAAGTTTTAACCGTGTGGGTTAGTGGCAAAGACGTATCTCAAGTAGATAGACACAGAAGGAATCATCAGCTGGATGTACCATACAAAACTTCAATACAAATCCTCCGTCAAACCCCGGAAAATCAGCTAACTTAGTACCCAGTGCCAGTTTTTAGTCATACTTACATAGACATACACACATCATCACACATGCTTTCAGCATCTACACCATGCACACAGATACACGCACTCATATACTTAAAATACTAATAATAATGTCACTCTCTGTATTTCTTATTTTTTGTGTACTTCGTAATTGGTGTAATGTTTCGAATAATATAAATGTTAGATTTACATGTCAGCTGTGAAGCTACCTTATATTAAATAAATAAATACCCACTCGACCCAAATGGAACGGCTGATAATATTTTTGCGATCACGATATTGGTCCCATGAAGAAAGTTGTTCAGTTTGATGGTCTGTACCACACCCTTCAATATGAGGTCACCTTTTAGAGGGTTTTTTTTTTGTGTATACAGCATGTATAAGAACATGCTGTGTACACAAAAAAAACCCTCTAGTTTCACTTAATTTTCTCATGGAAAATATATGCCTTATTCTTGTTTACGGACGAGGAAACTCTCGAGAAACAGATCAGAATAAGTATCCGACATTTTCTTTATACACAAATTCATGGCAACTATCCTCGTTGTCATAAAAGCAAAATAGTTTTGGACACAAAGAGAGTGTTAAGAGTTATGTTATGTACCTCGTATTTTCTGAGGAAAATATACGTTAGGTATGTAAAGTGTGACACAACTTAAAGGTGGCTTCGGCATAAAAGTAAAAAACGATGTATTTTCCGACCTAGTGCGACATCTGTATGTTGGCAACGGCGGCGCAAATAGCAGTTAAATATTTTGCTGTTTTTATTAATTTGTAAATCAATCGGTATTCATCATCAGCCTAGCCTTTGCCCAATTGTGTTGGGGTCGGCTTCCAGACTAACCGGACGCTGCTGAATTCCAGTTTTTTTTTTGTACAATCTGTATTAGATACATATTTAAATTATGAAGTACCGCTCTGCAGTGGACTAAAATATTGAGTATGAATATTGCAATTTTTTTTTCGTGGGGAAATCTTCATGGATACCCTCCATCTGGGGAGAACGGAGGGATTATGTCGGATACTAAAACCTCACTGTTCCTTCTACTACCCATGTCATGCATATTGTATCTATTAGGTGTTGTTACTGTTTAAGGTGTAAAAAAAAGCATTTCGAAACTAAATATTCAGTGATACGATATTATCTGCCTAGCCTTTTCCCATGTTGGGTTCAGCTTCCAGTCTAACCGGATGCAGCTGAATACCAGTATTGTACATGGAGCGACTGCCTGTCTGTCCTCCACAACCCAGTTACTGGGTAACATGATACCCCTTGGTAAGACTGGTTGTCACACTTCCGGGCTTCTGATGACCCGTAACAACTGTCAAAGATCCACGAATGACAGCCGGGACCAACGGCTTCACGTGCTTTCCGAGGCATGGAGGAGTCTCGCTCTCCCATATACAGTAATAAGATATTAGTTCAAATTTAAACGAATAACATATCTATTATTGGGGAGGAAATAGTGATTGCTATTGTCTGTGAATTAGGTAAATCGATGCTAGCTTTAAGTTGTGTCGTATTGCACTTACTGACACGACATTTCACAACGGCTTAATAATCGTACTCGTAGCGCATAGCGTAATCTCGGTTAAGTGTCGGCCAGGGGCGACGGCTTCATACAACCCGATTCCTACCGGCTTCCCTGCGGAACAAAGACTATCTGAGTTTACTATTACTAAATAATAGATAAAAAACGCGTACCTAGGTACGTACGCGTTTTTAGGATAGACTATAGGTATCCTAAATCGCGAACGCGGTTTACATTTTCTGTCTTAAATAAGAATTCCGACAAATTGACATGGCGTTAAATTAAGAAAAGTAAAAGAATGACAAACATTTTTGAGGTAATTTTGGTGTTATCTTGAATTTATGTGAACTGAACGACTTTTTCTTCGGCTTCCCTCTAATGGAAGTTGAAGCTTCGCTACTGGTGTCGGCCATAGCTTAGTGGTTAAGCTTTGAAACATGACGGGTTGAGGGTGCGAGAAAAATCTCGATCTTATCTACCTTGACAGGTAAGGTATGTAAGAGGGCGACAAAAAATATTCGGACATTAGGGGTTGGAATCGCTTTGCGTGGCGAGGTCGTTACCTTATCGTGTTACGTAGGTACGATGTCGTATTTGATGTGCAAGACTAGCTTACATTAGACTTAATAGTTTTGCGTTTTTAGTGACGTACTGTTTGAGTTTAGCTTTAAATATGTTAAAAGAGGATGCGCTCCTGACATCGCACAGATATTTTTCAAGTTATTTCCGAATTATCATAGTGTTAGATCGTCGTACCTTTTTGTAGGACAATCTTATTTTATCTATTTTAATCTATTTAAATTGTGTCAATCATAAAGATTATAAGGATATAAATGTGGGTGTGGAATAAATATGCCAAAACTTGGTTTCACAAAATTATATTATATTATGTAATAAAACATTCCAAATCCCAATGTGAATGATTGTTATCATTGTTGCATAAAATAATAAGTTATAGTACTCACACTTTAAGTTTAGAATCAGAGGTCCGCACTCTGCAATCACTCGAGCGCGACTGCCCGTTTGCTTTTTTTTTTGTATGGCATCGCGTAGTTGGTCTTGAGAGGCCGTGACTACTTAACCGGACTAAACCCGTTTGCTTGTGCAACAACCGTTTTTAAACAGTACTTAGTGGTGGGAGTTGTGAATCACACAACACGTGCGTTTGCAGTTGCAGACGCACGTTTCGTTTTACGGTGAGCACAAACATAGTAGGTATTTACATTTGTTAATTTTAGTATTTCATATATCTATATTGTTTACCCTATTATTAAATTATACATTCTGACAATATTATCCCTAAATAAGGACAAATTGTCTGAGGCACAGAGTGAACTTTCTTTTATTTTTAGTGTGGTTAGTGACTAACCTGGTGTCAGAATTTTTATGGCCATGGGTCTCTAACTTGGTGACACATCAATTAATTAACTCAACCTATAGCAGTCCACTGCTGGACATAGGCCTCTCCCAAGCCGCGCCACAACACCCTTTCCTCCGTCTTCCGCATCCAGTCTATCCCAGCTACGTTTTTAAGGTTATCGATCCATCTAGCTGGGGGCCGTCCCACACTACGCTTGCCGATACGCGGTCTCCACTCCAGGACTCGTCAGGCTACACATGCCGTCGATAAATATCTCTCAGGCATGCTGTTTGCTCACGATGATTTCCTCACTGTTTTTTTAAGCCAGTGATGATTATACAATACGCACATGAATCCGTAAAGTCAGAAGTGCGTGCCTTGGGTTCGAACTCGAGACCACTTCCACTTCATCACTGCTAACAAACTAATATTTACCCTAAGATATTATGGTACTTTACCTACACTATATCCAAGTGAAATAACAAGACTAACTCTAACATAACATAGGCCTTTGCTAAATTGTTATTGTTGCCAACCCTACTTACAGTAGGTACAACCTAAGTTAAGAAAAAGTACGTCATGAAAGTACTTTTCACGAGTAACTCCGGTAGTTATTCTTCAGCTACAAGTTAACGTAAGTTTTTGTGTCGGCACGATACGTCTACGATCTTTACGTGCCTTAATAAAAAAGTTAAACACTAGAAAAAGTCGTCTTATTTGAAAACTTATAACCTTTTATGAGATTTTTGCGTACAATAAGCTCTAACATTTTATATTTCGTTTCACATAAAATTATTACCTACTAGCTGTTGCCCGCGATTTGGTCTGCAGTCCAGGATAAAAAGTAGCCTATGTCTTAACCCAGTTCATGGTCTACACATGTGCCAAATTTCATCTAAATTCGTTCAGCTGTTTTAGCGTGAAAGCGTAACAAACTCACTTTCGCACTTATAATATTAGTTAAGATAGGATTATTATTATAAATAGAAAGTACACGGGTAGGGGTATCTTAAAAAAATGTCAAAGGGTATTTGTTTAAAGGCATGTATTTAACGCAGCGACAAATTAATCTGAATTTGGGATAAAAAAATAATTAAATCCGGTAACACAAATAATAGGTTGGCAGCTACAGCGAAGGATTATTTTAAGTAGAAAGTAGCAGCTCAATAATCAGTTGTTAGCTTTATTTTAATTTAAACTGGCATCGAATTTTTGTTTTGGTAACTGAAATTACCAACAACAGAGGGGATCTGGCGCTCGGCGGCCGCTGCCGCGGCACGCTCGCTTCGCTCGCTCGCCTTCGCTTGTTAATGGTTACTGTTCTAACCTAACCTAACCCGAATGATTCAATAACAGTAGATGACTTGGCAGCAATTAAGAAATAATATTTAATCGCTGCCATGTTATTTTTTTTGCAGCAAATAGTTAGTCGCCCTTTAAGTTGTAAGTCGCCTCGAAAATTATTAGCCTTGTTTAAATAATGTCTTTGATACGTACTATAGACGACATTTCCGTATTTTTAAGAACAAAATTTGAATTCTAAATTAGTCTCAATCTGTCAAATATACCTCTAATTTCCCTACATTTTGACAAACTTTTGACATCGATTGTCACTGAGATGAGGTTGTGACTACATTTTAAACGCCTTTAATTACGAGAATTGGCCTTCTGATCAAAATACTAAGATTGAAAAAAAACATTTTTTTTCTTGCTAACACTTTTATTTCGCACAACTGCACTATTTCACAACTAAACGACGACTGGCTCTACACTACATTTTACTATTTAAAATGACTATTGAAATACAGATAACATCGTAACTATTAATTCTAAGTATTGCCAAAGTAAAAATACATTCAGTTGCCACAATGAAAATACATATAAAAGTTTGTTACAACATTAATAATTCGTACTTTGACAGTGTTGGCACATTGAATATTATAATTAGATTGACAGAAATCACGACATAAGTCAAAGTCAAATTATTTATTTCAAATAGACACAAAGGCACTTTTGAACGTCAAAATTTACAGAAAAATAGAAGTGATTCTAGTTGCCCCTTCCAAAAGGTAGTTTCGTATGGAGAAGCATGGGCAAGAAACTCTACCGTTGGCTGGTTTAGAATCTAATTTTAAAACACAAAAGCCATGATTATCTACTGTACCTCAACAACGACGCTACACGAAATGATTTGACGAATCGAGTTGTTCTAACTGAACAGACAGCTGTGCTGCTGGGGAGTTTGTTGCGTCACTTCTTCTTCCCAGCTAAATCACTAGGAAGTGGTGAAGGGCGGGCGTTTTTGGGGCCTGTCCTATGTAATGTTGACGTTCGCGAAGTGGTTATATGCTGATGACTTGAAGTTATACCTCGAAATAAACTCCGAGCGTGACTGTTTGGCACTACAGCAAGACATAGATGCGATATACAATTGGAGCCTAGACAATAAGATGGAATTTAATTCCTCTAAATGCTTCGCTATGACATTCGGTCGAGTGCGGCACCCAGTTAATTTTGAATATAATTTAAATAACAATGTCATTATGAAAACTACGGCTATGAAAGATCTGGGAGTCACATTTGACCGAAGCTCACCTTCCACGACCATATTGCTACGGTAGCTAAAGAATCCTACCAAAGGTTGGGCTTTGTCTTACGTAATTGCCGCGATTTTCGTACCACACATGCCATAAAAACAATTTTTAATGCACTTGTACGTAGTAAATTAGAATCCAGCTCCTGCGTGTGGCATCCACACGAAAGTACCTACGCGCTTTTATTGGAAAAGGTGCAAAAAGCGTTTCTTAGGTTTTTATATAAGCGTAAGCACGGTTATTACCCTTACCTCTATCCGACTAAATTTCTATTGGGATGCCTGGGATATAACTCTTTAGAGGTAAGGCGAGCACGAGATCAGCTCACCATAGCCTGCAAGATGCTCCGTGGCACTATTGACGCACCTGACCTGCATGCTGTGCTGGCTCGTTTCTTTGTCCCAGACAATTACTGCCGCGGCAGAAACCACAGGTTGTTTGCCGTGCCTCCATGTCGCACCGTTTCGCGTGCTAAGTCCCCAGTACCTCGCACTCTGGTCGCACTTAATGATCTCTTGGATTCCAATCCAACAAACGATCTGTTTGCGGATGAATGCACGAAGATTTAATTGGCATGCCTGAAATACTGTGAGAGGGATTCATGAAAGTATTGTAATTTTATTTTATTTTTTTATTGTTTTATAATTGTTTTTATGTTTTCACCAGAATTTTAAAATTTTATATTCTTTTCTATGTATGTGTCTCTGCCTTTAATTAATGTAATTGGTATAACCGTGTTAATTAAAGTTAAAATAAATAAATAAATAAATAAATAAATAAATGATTCTCAGCCTAGTTTGAATAAATGACTTTTGATTTTGAAATAAAGTAGGTATGCTCTAGTATGATACTTAGACATCGGCTTAGTACGATACTTAGACATCGGCTTAGTACGATACTTAGACATCGGCTTAGTACCTACGATACTTTGACATCGGCTTAGTACGATTCTTAGAAATCGGTTTAGTACGATACTTAGACATCGGCTTAGTACGGTACTTAGACATCGGCTTAGTACGATACTTAGACATCGGCTTATTACGATACTTAGACATCGGTTTAGTACGATACTTAGACATCGGTTTAGTACGGTACATAGACATCGGTTTAGTACGATACTTAGACGTCGGCTTAGTACGATAATTAGACATCGGCTTAGTACGATACTTAGACATCGGCTTAGTACCTACGATACTTTGACATCGGCTTAGTACGATTCTTAGAAATCGGCTTATTACGATACTTAGACATCGCTTTAGTACGATACTTAGACATCGGTTTAGTACGGTACTTAGAAATCGGTTTAGTACGGTACTTAGACGTCGGTTTAGTACGGTACTTAGACGTCGGTTTAGTACGATACTTAGACGTCGGCTTAGTACGATACTTAGGCGTCGGCTTATTACGATACTCAAACGTCGGCTTAGTACGATACTTAGGCGTCGGCTTAGTACGGTACTTAGACATCGGCTTAGTCGGCTTAGTACGATACTTAGACATCGGTTTAGTACGATACTTAGACATCGGCTTAGTACAGTACTTAGACGTCGGCTTAGTACGATAATTAGACATCGGCTTAGTACGATACTTAGACATCGGCTTAGTACGATACTTAGACATCGGCTTAGTACCTACGATACTTTGACATCGGCTTAGTGCGATTCTTAGAAATCGGCTTATTACGATACTTAGACATCGCTTTAGTACGATACTTAGACATCGGTTTAGTACGGTACTTAGAAATCGGTTTAGTACGGTACTTAGACGTCGGTTTAGTACGATACTTAGACATCGGTTTAGTATGATACTTAGACGTCGGCTTAGTACGATACTTAGGCGTCGGTTTAGTATGATACTTAGACGTCGGCTTAGTACGATACTTAGACGTCGGCTTATTACGATACTCAAACGTCGGCTTAGTACGATACTTAGGCGTCGGCTTAGTACGGTACTTAGACATCGGCTTAGTCGGCTTAGTACGATAATTAGACATCGGCTTAGTACGATACTTAGACATCGGCTTAGTACGATACTTAGACATCGGCTTAGTACCTACGATACTTTGACATCGGCTTAGTGCGATTCTTAGAAATCGGCTTATTACGATACTTAGACATCGCTTTAGTACGATACTTAGACATCGGTTTAGTACGGTACTTAGAAATCGGTTTAGTACGGTACTTAGAAATCGGTTTAGTACGGTACTTAGACGTCGGTTTAGTACGATACTTAGACATCGGTTTAGTATGATACTTAGACGTCGGCTTAGTACGATACTTAGGCGTCGGTTTAGTATGATACTTAGACGTCGGCTTAGTACGATACTTAGACGTCGGCTTATTACGATACTCAAACGTCGGCTTAGTACGATACTTAGGCGTCGGCTTAGTACGGTACTTAGACATCGGCTTAGTCGGCTTAGTACGATACTTAGACGTCGGCTTAGTACGATACTTAGGCGTCGGTTTAGTATGATACTTAGACGTCGGCTTATTACGATACTTAGACATCCGATGTCTAAGTATCGTACTAAACGATTTTATGTCATGTTTAAAATATAGGGTTAATTTGCCAAATATGCGTAGATGACTACAAAACTATAAGAAATAGCGAAAACGACTCAAAGGAGTCTCGGGAGTCAATTTCGATGAAAATTTAATCGGTATCATGACATAATTAAGTAGTAGCTGATTATGGGGTGAGCGGCCACGGGTAGTGTGTGGAGTGGAGTTATTTGAAATTTTGACATTATAAAAGTCTTTTTTTTTGCTGTCGCTCCCAGAATCAATCAATCATTTAATTTGACCCTGTATAGTATAATATCTTTTCCCTTCGCCCTTTGCCCGCGTAGCTGTCGGAAAATATTCCACGGGAACGTACTACCGGGATTAATAGTGCCCGTTTTTTTAATCCATTTCCTCCAAATCTTTAAGCCGGTTTTGGGCCAATCCGGAACGTAAGTACATCCTGACAAATATACAAAAAATCTTCATTACTATTCTATTACAAGTATAATTATGTATAGATAATGAATAACTCAAATGTAGATGGCATGTGTGCAGAACCTAATTAGGTTAATTTTCCAGGTGAAATTAGAAACATTTTCCGTACTAACATTAGCTGTGAGTTTTATTTTCTCTATTTGGCTTTGGCGTGAAAGCACACAGAAACTTAATTAAGTAAGTATAGTGAGGTGTCTAACGGATTTATGTTATTTTGACAATTAGCAGTTGCATTCACATTTGTGTTAAAGATCTAAAACGATAAAATCCCAATTTATTAAAAGAAAATTCCTGACTCACAAAATCACTCACTCAATGACTGACTCATCAAAGCTTTGCCCCACACATTTAGAAGAATGCTGAAATTTTGCACAATGGTTCCCCATACGATGTAGACAAGGAATTAGGCCGGATTTTTACAAATTCCCACGGGTATATACAATACTAATTTTAGTAGATGCGAAACCCGAAACACATGTCTAGTATTTTTATGTAAAGAATCTATGTACAAAGTTTCAAAACCGTATCATGAAAAATCACAAAGTTATAAGGTCGCTATGTTACCGGGTTGTCCGTACAAACCAGGCGGCGCGGCGCCCCCGCGCCCCCGCTGTCGTCTTGCGCTCATTGATAATAAGTTGGCAGTAGGTACCTAAGCGTACGGCGATTGTATTGTAAGTAATTAAATGGTGATAACATTTTCCATCACACTTAAATATTTTTGGGACAAAATATAACATGGTGTAAAAATTATTGAAATCGATTCAGTTCCTTATTCTGAACAAACTATATTCAGGTTTCGCATATACTAAAAATAATAGTGTATATAAAGAGACGCACAGACGAAGTCACGGGCAACAGCTAGTTTCATATTAGATTAAAGATCGCTCAGACGAGCACAAAGCTATTGAAAACACGACCAGGCTACGATGACGCTGCGGTCCGTACGTTTGGTTTTCGTATATTATAAAGCATCTGTGATTAAATTAGTGCTTACGCTAATGCAGTTCCAATCTGGTTTTTCTGGTCCCAAAGCTATGATTTCCTAGATTAGCGGTGATGGCAGTTGATAGCTTCATGCAAATTATAATAATAATAAAATAAGTTTATTGACACAAAATACCCTTTTAAACAATTCCAATACATTTCACAATAGGTACATTTGATTTTGGGAAAAGGCTGCACAAATAGTGAAAAACCCTGCGTCCTAAACTAGGGGAACCCTGTGACCTAGGAGTCAGTGTTCTACTGTAACTTCGTGTACAAAAGAAACCTTTATTTATGTGTGTTATTAAACCCATTATGTCCTGATTTAACTTATATGAATATGAATGTGTGAGTATGTGTGTGTGATGGGGTGGGAATGTGTGTGTGATGGGGTGGGTGTGGTGTGTTGTATGAGGGTGTGTGTAGTCGTGTAATGTTGCATGTGTTTCTGTATCCGTTTTTGTAGAATAATAATTATTATTAACTATTATGTGCCTATATTGTTTTAGAAATAAGGTCTTCTGTACGGGAATAGTCCTGATTATACAGCCAGTTTTGTAATTTGGTTTTGACTTCATGTTTGTTTAAATTACTTATTTGGATATGTTTGTGGACCCTTCTGTAAATGAGTGAGCTATTATCGCAGCGAGGTTTGACTTAATGCTTTCTAGGAAACCACATTAACTTCCTTACATATTATAAAACAAAGTCCCACCACAGCCTCGTCTCTGAACGCGATAAACTCAGAAATTACTAAACGGATTTTCAAACGGTTTTCACCATTGGACGGAGTGATTCATGAGGAAGGTTTTTCGGTTATGTGTATAATTCATTAGGTTTTGTGTAAATTGGCTGAAATATGACGAATAAAATAATTTAGAAAAAAAAACTTTATTGCTAAAAAGATTACAAATGAGAGAGGATTATTGTTGAAGATGTCGGAAAAAATGATTTTTAATAAAATCAATACATTAAAAGCAGCTATAATATATACGTTAAAACCTATGAGGCAGGCGATTGCTTCGTTTCCTTTTAATCCCGGCAGTACGTCCCCATGGGATATTTTACGATATCCACGCGGGTGAAGCCGCGGGAAAAGCTAGTACTTTCAAAAATAATGCTTCAGTGACGTCATTTGCCGGTAAATTTCGGACACTTTAAGGCTGCCACCGCTCTTCTCTAGGAAACCGTAGCTTTAGGACCACAAAATTTATTGGTCTTCAGGGATATAGAGAATGGCCACATTGTCCACCTGTGAATGCTTATACGCACTACGGATCCCAATGAATGATTACTTTTTAAAATTAAATAAGGATTAATGTAATTTATCCGTGCCAATTCCCGGAACCACTGTGAATTCTGGGAATTGTATTTAAAATACAGGGTAACAGTTATTAACATATATTATGTACAGTAAATGGGTAAATTAATGTTTTAAAAGCCATCCAACGTTAATGTGTCTAAAATTGTACCTTTATTTGTATAGATAATTCAAGGTTTTTTTTCTGGAATATGGCTGCTAAGTTCTAAAAGAAAAATGAACTTTTTGTTACGCTGTCACGTTAAAACGGCTGAACGGATTTGGATGAAATTCAGCAAATGAGTAGAACATGACCTGGAATAAGACATAGGATACTTTTTATCCCGATATTCTCACGGGAACAAGACTTACGCGGGTGAAACCGTGGGGTTCAGCAAGTTTTCTATCAACCAACGCATACTAGAGGCGCACGGTGGGCTGAAATTGGCTTTCATAGACTTAGAGAATCATTTCATATGTAAAAATAAATAAAAATATTTGACGATTTAAACAACAAACGGCATAATATTTTTCGGCAAATCGGCGACAAAAAATCATAAATAATTAGCACTATAATCACCTCTAAGGATATTCGTGTTTAACTTTCCGTTTAAGAGATAATTAGATTTTTCATACTAACTTAATACAAATTTTTCGTAAACAAAATGTATTTTTGAGCAGAATTAACTCGGGTGTCATTTTTGTATATATTAATGACTAATAGAAGCTGTATCCGGCAAAAAATCCGGTACTTGCAAATTGAAACCCCTTTTTTTTTTAACTCCTAAGTCTATGAAAGCCGATTTTCAGCCCACCGTTAGGCGGGCCGCACCGCACTTTTTTTGTATAATTTGAAAATGCATCGCACTGAGGCCACGTTGCCACTGTAATGTGCGCTTGGCTCGACAGGGCTTCTATGTATATTTACTCAAACTTTTGTATACTTGTGAAGACTTTTATTTACAAAAGTTACTTTTCTATGTCAAGGTTGAACACAAGAGGTCTTCAAGAGAATTTTCGCAAGGGATCGAGACTTATACGGGTGAAACCGCGGAGCGCAGCTAGAATTATCATAAACTGAAGGAAATACTCCAAATCATCCACTCCATACAGTTTAGAACCTAAAAACCAGCAATACTTGAGCCAGGCCCCTTTAAACAACCCAAACATTTAAAGCTTAACTTACACTGGCCTTTATTCAAACATTACAAGTATTATGCTTTCACTCCACTGAAGTAATGTACGTTTTAACTAATAGCCAATTAGCCTAATAGAGAAACCCAGTAATGTTTCACACGTGACGTTGGAGCTTAGATATTGATAAACATTAATAAGACAGTTATGTAGATACGATAGGATTGGCTATTAATTTGAAATGCGAACACAAACGCACCATATGTTATGGGGTCAGCGAGTTAATTGCGTGACATACTAACAGAAGCAATGGATTTAATTTTTACAGTTAAATAACATTCATTTCGATTATTTACAATGTTGAGCAATAAAAAATTTCGAACATAAGAAGCAATGGATTAGGAATATACTTCAAAATCATTCGAACTACTTCCTTTCTCCTAGCACGTTTGCAAAAAATATTAAAAATCAATGGAATAATGGAAAAGTTACACGCTTTTCATCAAGTAACTATTATTTATTTATATATACTTTATTGTTACATCACAAAAATACAAAACAAAAAATAAATCAAACACTACAAAATATACAATGGGTGGCCTTATCGTTTTCTGCAATCTCTTCCAGGCAAGGACAGATAAATAGGAATAGACAGGGATAGGGCAGGAATGGACAGTGATTTGTCTGAACATAAAGTGGAGCTGTCGTTGGTGCAATTAATAAGAAAGCAATATATTAAAATAGATACACAGATATATACATATCCTAAATAATACACAACATTATTTTTAGTATATTATGCGAAACCTGAATATAGTTTGTTCAGAATAAGAAACTGAATCGATTTCAATATTTTTTACACTATGTTATATTTTGTCCCAAAAATATTTAAGTGTGATGGAAAATGTTATCACCATTTAATTACTTACAATACAAATGCCGTACGGTTAGCTACCTACTGCCAATTTATTATCAATGAGCGCAAGACGACCCTGGAGGCGCGGGAGCGCCGTTAGCATGTTTTTGTACGGACAACCCAGTAGCATAACCTTATAACTTTGTGATTTTTCATGATACAGTATTGAAATTTTGTACATAGATTCTTTACATAAAAATACTAGACACGTGTTTCGGGTTTTTTTTTTATACTAAAACTAATATCGTATAAATACATATAAATATGTCTGCCTTATTATTATTATTTTTGTTTCAGAACCAGTCCATAAACATACATGTGAAATTAAAAAATATTAGATACATTAAGAATTAATTAAAAGTGTACAGTTAGATAAAGATTACAAAAGACATTAATAAAAACATTAAAAACACTAAGTCTTAGTTTAAATTTAGGTTTGGATCCTGGTCCAGTACCGCATTACTGGGCAATCCAGATCCATGCTCCATGCGAACAGCTGAAGGTAGCTGTTGGATCTGCCTCGGAGCAATCTCTACACAGCGACGGCGATATCATCGCGGCGAGAATTTGAAGGCACGGTGAGACTATTGCTGCGATTTTCTCGCCCGTAGATATCGCGCCTTATTCTGCACTTTAATAAATAAATATTTTTTCTATGCTTCTCATGCAAAACGATCATTTTACTGAACATGGAATTAGTATGTAGGTTACTATGACTTTTTGTCCTGTGACGAAAAATGGTAGCAGTGCTGTCTTTGTTTAAAAAAGACTATTTCGCCATTTAATTTTTATGTAAAAAAAATAAGATCTAGGCTGTAAAAACCTGCTTTTAGATTATAAATAAGTAAGTTTTTTTTTTATCAATATACTTAACTTGTTTCAGACTGATGTTAGGTTAAGTCACCGCATATTAACTTTTGTTCGTCATATTACTCTGCATCTAATTAATAATGATTGATTGGCCACGATTTTGTTTTTAAATTGCATAATTTTTGGTAATTGGCTTTTTACGCGGATGAAGTCACGGGCAGACGCTAGTCAATAATAAAATAGCTATGTATCCAACCTTCCTTTTTGGAAGTTAGCCAGATCTCCGAGCACTTGCGTGCCCAGCCTAATTCAGTTTGAATGACACTAACATGGCCCATACCAGACACTGATTTGTATTACAATAAGTTTGTTACCTTGTATTCTGTGAAACTTCTAAGGCTGGAATAAGGTTAGTATCGAAATGAGTTGAGCAATTGATATTTGGGTCGTTTTGAGAGTAGGTCACTGAAAGAAGTGAAAAACATATAGAAAAGAAAGAAGTGTGAATTTTTCGCGGGAAGTTTAGTAGATCTCTCATTGCTTAAAGAGTAGTTGAGAGACTAGAAAGATAATTTATATATTTTTATTATTATATATTTCTAGCCCACACAGATCAGTAGTTGATTCTAACTTATCCTCAAAGCGATAAGGTGTGAGTCAAACATAGATTGAATTCTCGGAAGGAGAGTTTTGTACGAACTAAATTCAATTAATAAATGGACCAAATCAATCAATCTGGCTAGCCTTTTCCCAACTATGTTGGGGTTGGCTTCCAGTTTAGACTGGAATGCACGCATTCGGATGCAGCTGAATACCAGTATTTTACATGGAGCGACTGCCTATCTGACCTCCACAACCCAGTAACTGGGTAATACGATACACCTTAGTAAGACTGGTTGCCAGAATTTCGGGGTTCTGACGACCTCTAACGACTGGCGAAGATTCACGAATGACAGCCAGTACTAGCGGCTTAATGTGCTTCCCGAGGTATGGAGGGGTCTCGGTATTTGAAGATGGTCAACCCATCCACGGACCAACCCCGGCAAGCATAGCTTAACCTGGTGGATCGACCCGTGCGGCTGTTGTTACTTAGCTACGAGGATAAGTAATATGAGGAAAGATATTAAATTGAATTAAACTTTATAAACTCTCTTCAGAGACTAAAAATTCTTCAGTAATTTAACAAAGTACAATACTAAGTAATCGCTATTTTATTACGTGTAATTGACACCTCCTAACTCTCACTCTCTTTTATTTAAATAATCATTTAGTTAGGACCTAACAAAACAGTTATTTAAATAAAAGAGATTTCCGTGAATTCTGAAGTAGTCATGAATTATTAATGTAACAATTCAATTGTTATCGTATATTTCACAGTGATTATAATTTCAGTATTCAAGTTTTACACGAGGTGTTGAGTTTGATTAAAGGTCTATTCAATTATAATTCAGGTATTTTAATTCATCATGAAATTGACATTAATATTTCAAGAAATATAAGACCATGCCTGTATTCGCCGAAGGGGTAGGCAGAGGGATATAGTGTACCTGCAACTTACATTTGGCCAGTTTTTAGTTCTTTTTTTGGGGACATCCAGACCAGAGTTAGAATCCAGGACCTGAATAGAATAGAATATTTATTTGACAGAAACATGGTCCGCCTTATTACAAAACAAGATTTATATTTTGACATGGCTTAACCCATGCAGCCAGTTTTTGTAATAAGAACGTAACAGTGATTGAAATACCGTTCTTTATACAAAACTGAAAACTTAGTTCGGTACTATGTTGTCAGTTTTGTGTTTAGGAACTTTACCATAGTCGGAATAAAGTTCGAAATTCCATAATGACTCCATGTTTAAAACCTGGGTCTGAAGATAAACCTTGTTTTGTAATAAGGGGGGGTATGTTTACAAAAGGTGTTCGTATCATTACATAGTGCTAAATGTCTCACCGCTTTAACGGTATGCATATCAATTTACAATTATTATTCAATACAATCATTGAAGTGCATTAACTTTATTAGTTAACATTATTTATATTATATTAATATTTAAATTTTAATCATTATTTCAATTATTATATTATATAAACTACACACTTCTATTTATGCTATGTCGTTAAATAAAACAATAAGTTTAACATAATAATCACTTAACTTAAATAATGACTTATACCTGTATTTTGATGCCAGATCAAGAGAAAAAAAAATACAGGGACATATTACAAAAAAAACTCGTGAATTGAGTAAAAACATTCCTACAGCCACTTTCGTAGTGCCGAACAAAATTTTTGGAAGGGTAGTTGGGTAATTGTATCCGGCAAATTAGGGGAGCCATGTAGATACAACTCTTTCGGAAGAGTTGCAACTTAGGAACAGGTATCTCGAAATCTAAATGTGCGGCTTTCCTTTTATTTGTCGCTGTTATCCCTTCGTTCAAATAATGCAAGATTAGATTTCAGAAACTTGGCAACTTCGAAGATATTTAGCAGGTTTCAGTGAAAATGTTATGTGACTTAATTAAAGGCCTACACGAATCAGACCATTTAAATTTTCTAAAAATAAATTCGCTAGTTATGTTTAGTTCCCATGTAATATAATATTCCCGTGAAATGGGCGGCGAGTCTATTGCCATTAACCGGGCACAAATTCAGACTGGACTGTAACTGAGAAATTCCAGATGGAATATTAACAATTTGCCTGACCCGGGAATCGAACCCAGGATCTCATGCTCAACAGTAGCGCTTGCGACCAATAGACCAAGCAAAGAGGCAGTTTAAAAAAAAAAATGTGGCTGTTGTTTGTATATTGTGGTGTCTTACGACTTCCACGCGAACGAAGTCGCGGGCAGAAGCTAGTAATAAATAAAATAGGGAATAGTAGATAGTGAGGTACACAAAATCATATTTTATATTCAGACAGCGAATGTTAGACAAAATGCGTTTGCTTTTTCATTTGAAAATCCATCCAAATGATTTTATCTGTATAAAAATAGTAACAATGGAACAAAGTAGGTAGGTACTTATTAGCTTTCTACTCAATTTTATTGTGATAAAAAACCGTTTTAAACTTTATGGCGGCTCGGAACATGAGGCGAGTCGCTGCGCAGTAGCAAATTGACGTGTCAGCGTATAGGATTTCCGTACAATGAGAGTTCAGCTTATACTGGAAATGTATAACTTGATAAGAAGCCGTGTGTACTTATACACTTTTAAGAAAACGTCAAATAAAACTCTTTTGTATGTACTATTTACAAAATTGATATCAGCTTACTTAAACCAACAATCGAACTACGTTCTTGGAACATCAACGTCAAAATAAACACTAGTATTTTTCTACTAAAGCTTTGTCCAATAAACTTAATGTATCGAATAATGGACATTGTGCCCACTCGATATAGCTCGCGATTTAATATCGAGTCCATCGGTTATGGTTTAATCGTTTGTCTTATCGATAAAATATCGATACATCATTAGCTGTTTTGCAATTGGTGAATGATTGGATGCACCGTTGGTCTGGTGGTCGCAAGTGCTACTGTCCTGGGGGCCTACTCCGATAATCCGATGTATCGGCCGAATGTTCGGGCGTTTTATAACTTCCATAGTTTCCTTTTTTGACTTTGTGTCCTTACCCGACTTCAAGTCACGTTTTTTACTTTGGCTTATCTCTCTGACCGTCGCGTCGTTTTAATTTTTCTTTTGCCGTAGTCAGCCACGGTCAACCGTAAAAAGGAAACGGCCGATACATCGAAATAACGCTTCGGAGTAGGCCCCCAGGGTTCGTTTCCCTGGTCGGGTATAGTGTTATTGGGTTTTCCATCTGGAATTTCTCTGTAGCTGGGGAGTTTGGATTTGTGCACTGTTGATGCCAATAGGTTCGCCCTCTATTACATGGGACTTAAACATAGCTTGTGAAATGTCGTTATTTATAGCCTACCTATACCTACACCACTTTTTTTTTTGTGTGGGAAATTATCAAATAACTTCTCCCGCTCTGGGCGGAGCGGGGGCGTGTCAGACTTTTACTGACCAAAACCTACCCGTGTTCCTTCCGTGGCCTGTGTACCAGGGCCACGATATCCCTTTTGGACAAACTCGCGACCCTGGCAGGCCTACACCTCTGCCTAACCCTTCGGAGAAACAAGACGTGATGTTCTATAAGCCCTCTGTCTATATTCGATTAATAGAGATGTAATGTTATGGAATGGACACGTCTGTACCGATGCGATAAATGTCGATGTTGGTTACGGTTCGGTTGTTTGTTTTGTCGAAAAAACACCGATACTTCATTATGAGTTCCGTAATTAGTGATGTAATTGCGAGGTGAAGAAATTAACATACAAATAGTGGTTTTAAATCATGTGTGGTCAGCTGGAAAATTTTTAATGAGGTGAAACATTTATTGGTGAAAAGTGTACAAAAACCGGCCAATTAGTGCGTGTCGGACCAAGCACAATGAAGGGTTCCGTAGTTGGGATGAATTTATCCTAAGAGCAAACTTAACATTGTAGTTTAAAAACATGTTCTCTCGCACATTCCAAATGCAAACGTAAGTTTGTACGTACAATACCTATTGAGAGATTTACCATATTATTTTAAGGGGTTAACCTTGTTTCATCAAAAAAAAAATTTACACATTATCACTTCCCAAACAATTTTCCGCATAATTTCATTTAGCAAATTACGAGTATTACTTATTACTTAGCAAATGAACTCTTCACAAATAATTGTAACGCAAACCTAATTTTTGGCAAGTGAACGTTTAAACAGTAACTTGCTTACCAACTAGTACTTTTACCAATTTTAATGAAGTTAAATATTTCAGTTTAATAATATTTCAGTTCATATTTTACGCAAAATAAAATAAGCCAAATATTTAGTATCGTCAGTTTTGAATTACCATTTCTTATAGTCAGTTGCAACCTACTAAAGTAATTTTTTTCTATAAGTATATTCGAGTCGTTTCTGGCACTCGCCGGCCGCTCCCGCGTCACCGCTCGCTTCGCTCGCTCGGCTTGTGCGTCAGCGGTCACAGTTTTGCCCTAACCTATAAACCATTTTTTTTATTTTATTAATCTAATCTAACTAGTTCGGTTCCGGATAGCCTTAGGTAGGTACTAAAAATAATTAATACAATTATATGACTAAATGTTCATTGTCTAAAGATTGTTTGCTGTAATAAATCATTTGATTAAGGCTTAGTATTACGCCGTTGACCTTGCTCAAATGAGAATGCCCCGCGTACCCCTTCATCATAATTACACACGCAGCGCTCGGGTAGTTTCTATTTTGCAGGGCTGGCTGCTATAGTGTCATGACGCGCGACAGTCGCGTATCCAGCGGTAGCCAGTAGCATTATTTCAGAGCAGTGGTTCAGAATACTTTGAGCTAAAAAATTGTATGTAGAAAAACAAATACAACACTTGTGTTAATTGTTTGTACATTATTGATTATTGTGTCTATAAACAAAACCTAACCAAATTAAGTTATGTTTTTAAAATTCAGTCCCGCCCTAGAGAGGGAAGCAGTTCCTATAAGTCTTTCTCGCCCAAAAGTCCGAGCAGCGAGCGTCTTCCACCCGCTACTCGGATCAAACAAACACTACTTTCCGAGTATAAGAAATGAAAAGTATTATTTATTATAAACATCATTGTTTTATGAATTATAGGAGTGGCTCGCCAGCACACAGATAAACCACGTTTTCATTATAAGGCTAAAATCGAGTTGTGACATAAAATATTATAAATTATAAATAAAAAAAATTAACAGCCTGAATCATTTTAACACATTAAGGAAGGAGTAGGTATATCTACATCATTATCGTCTACCTAGCCTTTTCCCAACGATGATGTTGGGGTCGGCTTCCAGTCTAACCAGATGCAGCTAAATACCAGTATTTTATATGGAGCGACTGCCTATCTGACCTCCACAACCCAGTTACTGGGTAAGACTGGTTGTCAGACTTTCGGGCTTTTGGCGACCCGTAATAACTGTCAAAGACCTATAAATAACAGCCGGGACCAACGGCTTAACTTGCTTATCGAGGCACGGAGGGGTCTGGGTAGGTAAAAATGGTCACCCATCCACGGACCAACCGCAGCAAGCATAGCTTAACCTGATCGATCGACCCGTGCGGTGTTATTACTTAGCCACAAGTAGCGCAGGAATTTTTATCAATATTATGGTTACAGAAAATTACATGTTAATTATTATGAATGCCTCAGTAATCTTTAATTAATCATGTTTATTTTATCTCATTAAATAATCCGTGAACGTGATTAAATATTTAATAACCAGTACCTATGTGTGCTTATTAATAAATTCCTCACGCTGCGGACTCATGTTTATTGCACCGAATTGAATATTATTTCCTCTGACTTGTTTCAATAATAATATATAATTAATTTCCTTCCGTTCCCGACCTACTCCCTTACCACAAAATAGATAGATACAGAAGGTAAGGTCCATAAAACGAGCGAAAACGCACGCACGCATAGATACGCTTCATGTGCCTGACTTGGTTTCCATACGTCGTTTTCGGGTAACCACAGAAAATTGGCGAAAATTTGCTATGGGTCCCCCATAGCACAGCATCATGCTAAGTGAAAACCTTGCCACAGTCACGGTGCGGCGTGCAGCTGCCAACTATTGATATTCTGTGTTCATGAGTAGGTACGATAAATCTGTTTTTATTCGAGTTATCTTATCTTTTTGTATGGACGTGTTTCTGTGACAATTTTTTTTTTCTTTCTTTCATGCACCTACAGTGAGTATCGTGGTACATTCAAACTCAAACTCAAAGCATTTATTTAAAATAAACCAATTACAGGAACATTTGAATTGGCAAGGGGTCGCTGAATCAGAAAGATGAAGCTGGTTGCCCATTCCAAAGCGTAGTAGGTTCCTATGGAGAAGAACGGGCAAGAAACTCCACGGACACTCTTTTAAATTAAAATATTGGTACAAAGTATTGGTTACATCATCCATGTTGAAATTATACATGTGAGAACAATGTAGAAAGACGTGCACGTTAAAAGCGTCCGTAATAAAAAAAAACAACTATAATAAGTTAAAATTAGCCGTGGCAGCTATGAAATGACCAGTCTCTACCGACACCGCCCGTTCACGAACATGACGCATGCATCAGCACCATTCACCTCGACCATTTCGAAGGGAACTTAATGACCCAACACACACTTATGACTGGCATTCGTTTGACATACATAGTTTGAGATTATCTTATGTACCGTCTACGTGTGCGTGCACCTGTATTTGATAGCTGCATGGAGCAAGCCTTCTGTGTTTACGTATTTTGTGGATTTGGGTTCCATAATCCGTAAAGTAATTTATATAGCCACAGGCGTGATCAGTTAGGAGAGGCCAATGTCGGGCACTGTTTTGTGCAAACTTTAATTGATTGATTAACTTGCTATACATTTCCTTCATCTTAGTAATTTCATTTATTTTAACAAAATGATTTAAGTAAAATGTGGTTCTATCCCTTACCATTGGGTGGGTCGGCTTATTTGTGACCCACTCTTTGCCATAAAAACTAATAAGGTTGACAAGGGTGCGCTGGACCTAGAAAAGAAAAAAAGGTTTTTTTCTTTTAATTTTCCACAATCTACTGAATTTTGATATTAAACCGTCCGTTTTGATCAAATAATTCAGGTGCGTATCAAACTTTACAATCGACGAAAAAAGTAAGTTCTGAAGTCATCTCGTAAAAAAAAAAATATAGGTAGGTTACCTATATTTTTTTTATTAGACACGGTCTTTTTCCGCGGCTTCGTCCGCGTGGAGGTCGGAAATTATCCCACGGAAACTTACTACCGTAACGCGCACGCCAGTAAAGCTCCCAGTCAGCATGATTTTTTCTGAAATCTTCAACAATAATCGTCATATATATTCCTTTTTTTTATATTTCAGGTAATTTACACAGAACCATAATGAATAATACACCTAAACCTTGCTCATGAATCACTCCGTCCATTGGTGAAAACCATTTGAAAATCCATTCGGTAGTTTTTTGAGTTACCACGTTCAGACAGACCTACGCGGCGGGGGGGGGACTTAGTTTTTTTAATTATTATTATTATTATTAAGACATTTATTTCAGACGTAGTCCATATACTGTTAGTAACACAAAAAAAAACTTATAAAGCTATTGTTAGTACATACAAAAACAAAAACATAGCCACAGGAATATAATATAAAACAAAAAATCACAAAGTGTGCCACTTTGTGATTTTTTGTCCTATTAAACAGATTGCACAGGAGAGCCAGTTTATGCCAAGCCCTGGACGCGGCCACCCACAGTGTGTAGTCGCATCCAGTGCCGCAACATCGGCGAATCCCAGCGGCCCACGAACACGCTCAGAAGGCTGTTCGAGCTGGCCCGCATGCGCTTCATAAGAGACGCACAACGCTTCCGCATGATGGCATGAAATCCATCCACGCATTTCACCGCAAACATTGCTGAAGCGCTGCAGTGACGCGGCAGCCCGAACAGTACCCTGAACGCGTTATTATACTTTACGCGCAGAGCACTGTATGTACGCTGCGTGTACTTAGTCCACAGGCTGCAGGTGTAAAAAGATTGACAGTAGGCCTTAAATAATGTCACTTTGACTTGCTCAGTACATCGTGCAAACCTACGGGCCAGCATGTTACAGCGCACAGACAACGCCCTGCGCTCCCTCGACGAGTGTGAGCCTGCCCACCGCACAACATTCCTCTGACTTGAGTACCAATATGCAACAACATCACGTGACACATCTGTTTCATTTTTCATCTTTTGCCACAGTACATCATATGATACCAAATCGAATACCCTGGACAAGTCTAGGTAACAGGCATAGACCGGCGTACTCCTAGCTGTATAATACTGCACAGTCTGCTTGAGGCACAGGATGGCACTCTCGGTCGAAAGGCCATGTCTAAATCCAAATTGAGCATCATGAAGTTCTATGTGCCTATCCAGGTGTTTGTCAAGCAGACTGTCCAGCACTTTTGCTATCACAGTAGCCAACGAGATGGGTCTGTAGTTTGCCAGGTCTGAGACATCCCCGGTCTTGTTTTTTATAACCGGAACAACCACGGTATGTATAAGTTCATCCGGTAGGTAACAATGACTCATACATAACCTGAAAAACATAGCAACCACGCGAGAAGAATGGAAACCAGCATATATCAAATGCTCAATGCTGAGACCATCATGACCAGGGGACTTACCACGCACCATTTTATGAATTACGGAGGCAACTTCCCCGGCACAAAATCGAACAGCAACGTTGCAACAAGCCATGATCTCAGCACCGCGTGTCAGGTCAGTCGAGCCTACAGGAGGAGATTCCACCCTAAAATGTTGCTGAAACAGGTTGGCTATATCACGAGGCACATGCACGCTCGCAACGCTCACAGGTAGACTCGACTTTGGGTTCAATTTATTTGTCTCTTTCCAGAATTTACCAAATTGTTTACTCGAATGATGCTGTGCAATTATATCTAACTTGATTTGTTTTTTATTATCTTGACAAAATTTTACCCGAGACTTAAAAATACGCCTCGTTCGGCACATGCTATCGTAAATAAGTCCGCTTTTTAGTTTACCACTCAATAACCAGTTTTGATAACACACTCTAGCCTCTCTGTGAGCACCGCTGACGAGTTTGTTCCACCCTGGGATATATTTATGTTTCCCGTACACAGGACCAACATAGCTGTCTGCCGCCGCCTTACTAAGTATTTGCACAATATCGCTATACATCTGTTTTAAAATGTGCTTGTGATCCTCATCATAACAACAGTGATCGGCGCGGTGTGCAAATTCTACAGGAAAATCAATATTTCTCAGTTGCGAGTTACAACTTTCAAAAAACTTCCCAGTCTGTTCACTGTTTCTTTCTCCCCAAATTACTTTATTACAATCGTTATCAGTCGCAATAATTTTTGGCCTTATCAATTTTAAGTCACACTCAACCAACAAGGGACAATGATCAGACCAGTAAGTATCCTGTAAAACGGACACTTTCCATACTGAACGTCTCGCCGCACTGGTCGTCACACAGTGACCGAGCCAGCGCAGACAGCCGTGAGGCTCACTCACAAACGTATATGTGTCTATAGGTAGCAAGTCCATATCTACGCACGACCATGATTGTTCGGTACAAAAGTTTAACAGTTCACTTGAAAATAACTCACCTGGGTGTGCGTTAAAGTCCCCAAGTACAAAAACAGACTCCACGGCACTATTTTCAATCAACGCATTAACTTCACTAAGACAACTAGTGAATTCAATTAAATTATCGGCACTCGCGGTGGGCATGTACACTGATACGACCATAATTGACCTGTCACAGAGCACTACTTTAATGGCCTCAATACGTACATTATCACACAAACCGTCATTCCGTCCTCGCCGCCGAGGTACCACGCGAAGTTCAAGAATAAATTGTTCCCCCCGTCCCTTGCACGTCGAACCGCCAGCCCCGAGGCTGAGTGAGCCGTAGCATTTAATAGTAATCCCCGTTAATAATCATGAATTTAAACTTTCGATCCAGCCCGTCCCCAATTTGCTTTGTTTTTCCCCAACGACGCCCTAAGCCGAGGTTCGTACCCCACAGGGGGTGCCCTTAGAGCGCTGTCGTTTAGTTTTTAATACTTATATTTACGCTCCTGGCTGGAGGCTTTAAGCTAATACCTTAGGGCAGCCACTGGAAAGACCGGTTAAGCAGTCACGGCCTCTCAAGGTCAACTGCGAGATGCCATACAAAAAAAAAAAAAAAAGGACATTATCACACGGTATCACTGTAACGCACGGGAACGCAGACTTTTGTCTTGAAGTTCACAAAGCGACGAAACGCGACGCCTTCTGGGCAAAAATCATCATTGAGAAACATTTGCAAATTTTGCTTTGGTACCAGTACTTTGTACGCATCATACTGTTTTGGTAATTTCATACTCATCTTTTCTATGTGTACCACAACATCAGTTTTACCCGCAATATAACTTAGAATGTCACACACGGGCACGTCCTTCGCAACATTATAAATGTAAATAGGAATTTTTATATCCGCAGCTTTGAAGTTCGCATTCGGGCTCAAAACTGCCTTCCCTCTGTTTGCAGCCAAGCGATTCCTTAGACGTCTCCTCTGAACTACGGTCCATTCTGTGTCTTGTTTGGGTATTTTCCACTCTCCAACGCGTACAACATCGGCCAACGATTTCTTTTTGCCGAAAATGTCACTGTTTACGTTCGGTGCCGCCACCGTGTGTCTCGTCCCGCTGGGTACGTCGATCGCAGCTGATTGCGCGTAAGTCACCGACTCGGGCTCGCCACCGGCCGCCGTAAGGCGAATACCGCTCACATTCAATACGTTAATCCCCTCGCAAATTTTTCGTCTACCTTCATTTTTGGAAAATGAATGAGCGTTATCCCGATAACTGGTATCTGAGCGTACCTCGCTACGTTTTTTGCATGGAGTTTCATGTTCTGCGTCCATGTATGCAAGTCCCCTAGGACCGCTGCAGTAGTCGTCGTGACTATCCAGCAAAAATCCACCCCGTTTGATGTTTACGTTACTGGCGGTACTTCCAAAGTTGTTCACTAATGATGCCTTTTTCAGGTTTTCAAGATCAGACTTAACATCATCTAGGTTTTCCTTAGTGATATACAGCTCTTTGATCTGATTCATCTCCTGCTGCATACGCACCAAATCTTTTAAAATCCGAGTGACGTCAACATGATCGAAAAGTACCGGTGGCAGCTTGTGTAGATCACGGGCCATAAACACCGGTAAGATTTCAGGGTCAGACTCCTTAAGCATGCAGATGATGTCATCTATTTCACGGAGCTTTTTCCCGTTTCTCTTCCTTGCCTTCTTACGCTTCTCTGTAGGTAACGATTCGCACAGAAGATTTTTAGCACTGTGAATGTCCTCGTCAGAAAATGCACTCACACAAATGTGACTAATGCTCTCCTAGTTCATCACATCTATTTTATTACTAACAAAAGCTAGAACCTCGTTAATAACTATATTACAACTCGAACATTTTAACAATTTAGAGGCCATGATTGGTCTCACGCGTCCGTGCGACAACGCGTGCGCGACACGACTTTAATAAGTAGTGATAGTGATTTGGAAGAAGATAGATTGTAGGAGGAAAAACGTGATAGGGATTCATATTACATCTCAATGTAACATGAATTAGCGTGGGTTGAAATGATCCCCGTTTGAGCCCACGTGCTAATTCATATTCTATCAAATTGCTTTTTTTTTTACGAACGTTATATTTACAAGTTTTAACCGTGTGGGTTATGTGGCAAAGACGTATCTCAAGTAGATAGACACAGAAGGAATCATCAGCTGGAGGTACCATACAAAACTTCAATACAAATCCTCCGTCAAACCCCGGAAAATCAGCTAACTTAGTACCCAGTGCCAGTTTTTAGTCATACTTACATAGACATACACACATCATCACACATGCTTTCAGCATCTACACCATGCACACAGATACACGCACTCATATACTTAAAATACTAATAATAATGTCACTCTCTGTATTTCTTATTTTTTGTGTACTTCGTAATTGGTGTAATGTTTCGAATAATATAAATGTTAGATTTACATGTCAGCTGTGAAGCTACCTTATATTAAATAAATAAATACCTACTCGACCCAAATGGAACGGCTGATAATATTTTTGCGATCACGATGTTGGTCCCATGAAGAAAGTTGTTCAGTTTAATGGTCTGTACCACACCCTTCAATATGAGGTCACCTTTTAGAGGGTTTTTTTTTTGTGTATACAGCATGTATAAGAACATGCTGTGTACACAAAAAAAACCCTCTAGTTCCACTTAATTTTCTCATGGAAAATATATGCCTTATTCTTGTTTACGGACGAGGAAACTCTCGAGAAACAGATCAGAATAAGTATCCGACATTTTCTTGATACACAAATTCATGGCAACTATCCTCGTTGTCATAAAAGCAAAATAGTTTTGGACACAAAGAGAGTGTTAAGAGTTATGTTATGTACCTCGTATTTTCTGAGGAAAATATACGTTAGGTATGTAAAGTGTGACACAACTTAAAGGTGGCTTCGGCATAAAAGTAAAAAACGATGTATTTTCCGACCTAGTGCGACATCTGTATGTTGGCAACGGCGGCGCAAATAGCAGTTAAATATTTTGCTGTTTTTATTAATTTGTAAATCAATAGGTATTCATCATCAGCCTCGCCTTTGCCCAATTGTGTTAGGGTCGGCTTCCAGACTAACAGGACGCTGCTGAATTCCAGTTTTTTTTTTGTACAATCTGTATTAGATACATATTTAAATTATGAAGTACCGCTCTGCAGTGGACTAAAATATTGAGTATGAATATTGCATTTTTTTTTTCGTGGGGAAATCTTCATGGATACCCTCCATCTGGGGAGAACGGAGGGATTATGTCGGATACTAAAACCTCACTGTTCCTTCTACTACCCATGTCATGCATATTGTATCTATTAGGTGTTGTTACTGTTTAAGGTGTAAAAAAAAGCATTTCGAAACTAAATATTCAGTGATACGATATTATCTGCCTAGCCTTTTCCCATGTTGGGTTCAGCTTCCAGTCTAACCGGATGCAGCTGAATACCAGTATTGTACATGGAGCGACTGCCTGTCTGTCCTCCACAACCCAGTTACTGGGTAACATGATACCCCTTGGTAAGACTGGTTGGCACACTTCCGGGCTTCTGATGACCCGTAACAACTGTCAAAGATCCACGAATGACAGCCGGGACCAACGGCTTCACGTGCTTTCCGAGGCATGGAGGAGTCTCGCTCTCCCATATACAGTAATAAGATATTAGTTCAAATTTAAACGAATAACATATCTATTATTGGGGAGGAAATAGTGATTGCTATTGTCTGTGAATTAGGTAAATCGATGCTAGCTTTAACTTGTGTCGTATTGCACTTACTGACACGACATTTCACAACTGCTTAATAATCGTACTCGTAGCGCATAGCGTAATCTCGGTTAAGTGTCGGCCAGGGGCGACGGCTTCATACAACCCGATTCCTACCGGCTTCCCTGCGGAACAAAGACTATCTGAGTTTACTATTACTAAATAATAGATAAAAAACGCGTACCTAGGTACGTACGCGTTTTTAGGATAGACTATAGGTATCCTAAATCGCGAACGCGGTTTACATTTTCTGTCTTAAATAAGAATTCCGACAAATTGACATGGCGTTAAATTAAGAAAAGTAAAAGAATGACAAACATTTTTGAGGTAATTTTGGTGTTATCTTGAATTTATGTGAACTGAACAACTTTTTCTTCGGCTTCCCTCTAATGGAAGTTGAAGCTTCGCTACTGGTGTCGGCCATAGCTTAGTGGTTAAGCTTTGAAACATGACGGGTTGAGGGTGCGAGAAAAATCTCGATCTTATCTACCTTGACAGGTAAGGTATGTAAGAGGGCGACAAAAAATATTCGGACATTAGGGGTTGGAATCGCTTTGCGTGGCGAGGTCGTTCCCTTATCGTGTTACGTAGGTACGATGTCGTATTTGATGTGCAAGACTAGCTTACATTAGACTTAATAGTTTTGCGTTTTTAGTGACGTACTGTTTGAGTTTAGCTTTAAATATGTTAAAAGAGGATGTGCTCCTGACATCGCACAGATATTTTTCAAGTTATTTCCGAATTATCATAGTGTTAGATCGTCGTACCTTTTTGTAGGACAATCTTACTTTATCTATTTTAATCTATTTAAATTGTGTCAATCATAAAGATTATAAGGATATAAATGTGGGTGTGGAATAAATATGCCAAAACTTGGTTTCACAAAATTATATTATATTATGTAATAAAACATTCCAAATCCCAATGTGAATGATTGTTATCATTGTTGCATAAAATAATAAGTTATAGTACTCACACTTTAAGTTTAGAATCAGAGGTCCGCACTCTGCAATCACTCGAGCGCGACTGCCCGTTTGCTTTTTTTTTTGTATGGCATCGCGTAGTTGGTCTTGAGAGGCCGTGACTACTTAACCGGACTAAACCCGTTTGCTTGTGCAACAACCGTTTTTATACAGTACTTAGTGGTGGGAGTTGTGAATCACACAACACGTGCGTTTGCAGTTGCAGACGCACGTTTCGTTTTACGGTGAGCACAAACATAGTAGGTATTTACATTTGTTAATTTTAGTATTTCATATATCTATATTGTTTACCCTATTATTAAATTATACATTCTGACAATATTATCCCTAAATAAGGACAAATTGTCTGAGGCACAGAGTGAACTTTCTTTTATTTTTAGTGTGGTTAGTGACTAACCTGGGTTCAGAATTTTTATGGCCATGGGTCTCTAACTTGGTGACACATCAATTAATTAACTCAACCTATAGCAGTCCACTGCTGGACATAGGCCTCTCCCAGGCCGCGCCACAACACCCTTTCATCCGTCTTCCGCATCCAGTCTATCCCAGCTACGTTTTTAAGGTTATCGATCCATCTAGCTGGGGGCCGTCCCACACTACGCTTGCCGATACGCGGTCTCCACTCCAGGACTCGTCAGGCTACACATGCCGTCGATAAATATCTCTCAGGCATGCTGTTTCCTCACGATGATTTCCTCACTGTTTTTTTAAGCCAGTGATGATTATACAATACGCACATGAATCCGTAAAGTCAGAAGTGCGTGCCTTGGGTTCGAACTCGAGACCACTTCCACTTCATCACTGCTAACAAACTAATATTTACCCTAAGATATTATGGTACTTTACCTACACTATATCCAAGTGAAATAACAAGACTAACTCTAACATAACATAGGCCTTTGCTAAATTGTTATTGTTGCCAACCCTACTTACAGTAGGTACAACCTAAGTTAAGAAAAAGTACGTCATGAAAGTACTTTTCACGAGTAACTCCGGTAGTTATTCTTCAGCTACAAGTTAACGTAAGTTTTTGTGTCGGCACGAAACGTCTACGATCTTTACGTGCCTTAATAAAAAAGTTAAACACTAGAAAAAGTCGTCTTATTTGAAAACTTATAACCTTTTATGAGATTTTTGCGTACAATAAGCTCTAACATTTTATATTTCGTTTCACATAAAATTATTACCTACTAGCTGTTGCCCGCGATTTGATCTGCAGTCCAGGATAAAAAGTAGCCTATGTCTTAACCCAGTTCATGGTCTACACATGTGCCAAATTTCATCTAAATTCGTTCAGCTGTTTTAGCGTGAAAGCGTAACAAACTCACTTTCGCACTTATAATATTAGTTAAGATAGGATTATTATTATAAATAGAAAGTACACGGGTAGGGGTATCTTAAAAAAATGTCAAAGGGTATTTGTTTAAAGGCATGTATTTAACGCAGCGACAAATTAATCTGAATTTGGGATAAAAAAATAATTAAATCCGGTAACACAAATAATAGGTTGGCAGCTACAGCGAAGGATTATTTTAAGTAGAAAGTAGCAGCTCAATAATCAGTTGTTAGCTTTATTTTAATTTAAACTGGCATCGAATTTTTGTTTTGGTAACTGAAATTACCAACAACAGAGGGGATCTGGCGCTCGGCGGCCGCTGCCGCGGCACGCTCGCTTCGCTCGCTCGCCTTCGCTTGTTAATGGTTACTGTTCTAACCTAACCTAACCCAAATGATTCAATAACAGTAGATGACTTGGCAGCGATTAAGAAATAATATTTAATCGCTGCCATGTTATTTTTTTTGCAGCAAATAGTTAGTCGCCCTTTAAGTTGTAAGTCGCCTCGAAAATTATTAGCCTTGTTTAAATAATGTCTTTGATACGTACTATAGACGACATTTCCGTATTTTTAAGAACAAAATTTGAATTCTAAATTAGTCTCAATCTGGCAAATATACCTCTAATTTCCCTACATTTTGACAAACTTTTGACATCGATTGTCACTGAGATGAGGTTGTGACTACATTTTAAACGCCTTTAATTACGAGAATTGGCCTTCTGATCAAAATACTAAGATTGAAAAAAAACACTTTTATTTCGCACAACTGCACTATTTCACAACTAAACGACGACTGGCTCTACACTACATTTTACTATTTAAAATGACTATTGAAATACAGATAACATCGTAACTATTAATTCTAAGTATTGCCAAAGTAAAAATACATTCAGTTGCCACAATGAAAATACATATAAAAGTTTGTTACAACATTAATAATTCGTACTTTGACAGTGTTGGCACATTGAATATTATAGTTTAGAATCTAATTTTAAAACGCAAAAGCCATGATTATCTACTGTACCTCAACAACGACGCTACACGAAATGATTTGACGAATCGAGTTGTTCTAACTGGACAGACAGCTGTGCTGCTGGGGAGTTTGTTGCGTCACTTCTTCTTCCCAGCTAAATCACTAGGAAGTGGTGAAGGGCGGGCGTTTTTGGGGCCTGTCTTATGTAATGTTGACGTTCGCGAAGTGGTTATATGCTGATGACTTGAAGTTGTACCTCGAAATAAACTCCGAGCGTGACTGTTTGGCACTACAGCAAGACATAGATGCGATATACAATTGGAGCCTAGACAATAAGATGGAATTTAATTCCTCTAAATGCTTCGCTATGACATTCGGTCGAGTGCGGCACCCAGTTAATTTTGAATATAATTTAAATAACAATGTCATTATGAAAACTACGGCTATGAAAGATCTGGGAGTCACATTTGACCGAAAGCTCACCTTCCACGACCATATTGCTACTGTAGCTAAAGAATCCTACCAAAGGTTGGGCTTTGTCTTACGTAATTGCCGCGATTTTCGTACCACACATGCCATAAAAACAATTTTTAATGCACTTGTACGTAGTAAATTAGAATCCAGCTCCTGCGTATGGCATCCACACGAAAGTACCTACGCGCTTTTATTGGAAAAGGTGCAAAAAGCGTTTCTTAGGTTTTTATATAAGCGTAAGCACGGTTATTACCCTTACCTCTATCCGACTAAATTTCTATTGGGATGCCTGGGATATAACTCTGTAGAGGTAAGGCGAGCACGAGATCAGCTCACCATAGCCTGCAAGATGCTCCGTGGCACTATTGACGCACCTGACCTGCATGCTGTGCTGGCTCGTTTCTTTGTCCCAGACAATTACTGCCGCGGCAGAAACCACAGGTTGTTTGCCTTGTGTGTTGGTTGTTTGGTTTGTTTGGTTGTTTGGTTGTTCTCCATGTCGCATCGTTTCGCATGCTAAGTCCCCAGTACCTCGCACTCTGGTCGCACTTAATGATCTCTTGGATTCCAATCCAACAAACGATCTGTTTGCGGATGAATGGACGAAGATTTTATTGGCATGCCTGAAATACTGTGAGAGGGATTCATGAAAGTATTGTAATTTTATTTTATTTTTTTATTGTTTTATAATTGTTTTTATGTTTTCACCAGAATTTTAAAATTTTATATTCTTTTCTATGTAAGTGTCTCTGCCTTTAATTAATGTAATTGGTATAACCGTGTTAATTAAAGTTAAAATAAATAAATAAATAAATAAATGATTCTCAGCCTAGTTTGAATAAATGACTTTTGATTTTGAAATAAAGTAGGTATGCTCTAGTATGATACTTAGACATCGGCTTAGTACCTACGATACTTTGACATCGGCTTAGTACGATTCTTAGAAATCGGTTTAGTACGATACTTAGACATCGGCTTAGTACGATACTTAGACATCGGTTTAGTACGGTACTTAGATATCGGCTTAGTACGGTACTTAGACATCGGTTTAGTATGATACTTAGACATCGGCTTATTACGATACTTAGACATCGGTTTAGTACGATACTTAGACATCGGTTTAGTATGATACTTAGACGTCGGCTTAGTCGGCTTAGTACGATACTTAGACATCGGTTTAGTATGATACTTAGACATCGGCTTATTACGATACTTAGACATCGGTTTAGTACGATAATTAGACATCGGTTAAGTACGATACTTAGACGTCGGCTTAGTACGATACTTAGACATCGGTTAAGTACGATACTTAGACGTCGGCTTAGTACGATACTTAGGCGTCGGTTTAGTATGATACTTAGACGTCGGCTTAGTACGATACTTAGACATCGGTTTAGTACGATACTTAGACATCGGTTTAGTATGATACTTAGACGTCGGCTTAGTTGGCTTAGTACGATACTTAGACATCGGTTTAGTATGATACTTAGACATCGGCTTATTACGATACTTAGACATCGGTTTAGTACGATACTTAGGCGTCGGTTTAGTATGATACTTAGACGTCGGCTTAGTCGGCTTAGTACGATACTTAGACGTCGGCTTAGTACGATACTTAGACGTCGGTTTAGCATGATACTTAGGCGTCGGTTTAGTATGATACTTAGACGTCGGCTTAGTACGATTCTTAGAAATCGGTTTAGTACGATACTTAGGCGTCGGTTTAGTATGATACTTAGACATCGGCTTATTACGATACTTAGACGTCGGTTTAGTACGATACTTAGACGTCGGCTTAGTACGATACTTAGGCGTCGGCTTAGTACGATAATTAGACATCGGCTTATTACGATACTTAGAAATCGGTTAAGTACGGTACTTAGACATCGGTTTAGTATGGTACTTAGAAATCGGTTTAGTACGATACTTAGGCGTCGGTTTAGTATGATACTTAGACGTCGGCTTAGTACGATTCTTAGAAATCGGTTTAGTACGATACTTAGGCGTCGGCTTAGTACGATACTTAGACGTCGGCTTAGTACGATTCTTAGAAATCGGTTGAGTACGATACTTAGGCGTCGGTTTAGTACGGTACTTAGACATCGGCTTATTACGATACTTAGACATCGGTTTAGTACGATACTTAGACGTCGGCTTAGTACGATAATTAGGCGTCGGTTTAGTATGATACTTAGACGTCGGCTTTGTCGGCTTAGTACGATACTTAGACATCGGTTAAGTACGATACTTAGACATCGGCTTATTACGATACTTAGACATCGGTTTAGTACGATACTTAGGCGTCGGTTTAGTGTGATACTTAGACGTCGGCTTAGTCGGCTTAGTACGATACTTAGACGTCGGCTTAGTACGATTCTTAGAAATCGGTTTATTACGATACTTAGGCGTCGGTTTAGTATGATACTTAGACATCAGCTTATTACGATACTTAGACGTCGGTTTAGTACGATACTTAGACGTCGGCTTAGTACGATTCTTAGAAATCGGTTTAGTACGATACTTAGGCGTCGGTTTAGTATGATACTTAGACGTCGGCTTAGTCGGCTTAGTACGATACTTAGACGTCGGCTTAGTACGATACTTAGACATCGGTTAAGTACGATACTTAGACATCGGCTTAGTACGATACTTAGACGTCGGCTTAGTACGATACTTAGACGTCGGTTTAGCATGATACTTAGGCGTCGGTTTAGTACGGTACTTAGTCATCGGCTTAGTACGGTACTTAGACGTCGGCTTAGTACGATTCTTAGAAATCGGTTTAGTACGATACTTAGGCGTCGGTTTAGTATGATACTTAGACATCGGCTTATTACGATACTTAGGCGTCGGTTTAGTGTGATACTTAGACGTCGGCTTAGTCGGCTTAGTACGATACTTAGACATCGGTTTAGTATGATACTTAGACATCGGCTTAGTACGGTACTTAGACATCGGTTTAGTACGGTACTTAGAAATCGGTTTAAAACGGTACTTAGAAATCGGTTTAAAACGGTACTTAAAAATCGGTTTAGTACGGTAATTAGGCGTCGGCTTAGAACGGTACTTAGACATCGGCTTAGTTGGCTTAGTACGATACTTAGAAATCGGTTTAGTACGATACTTAGACATCGGTTTAGTACGATAATTAGACATCGGTTAAGTACGATACTTAGACATCGGCTTAGTACGATACTTAGACGTCGGCTTAGTACGATACTTAGACGTCGGTTTAGCATGATACTTAGGCGTCGGTTTAGTACGGTACTTAGTCATCGGCTTAGTATGATACTTAGACGTCGGCTTAGTCGTTTTAGTACGATACTTAGACGTCGGCTTAGTACGATACTTAGACGTCGGTTTAGTACGATACTTAGGCGTCGGTTTAGTATGATACTTAGACGTCGGCTTTGTCGGCTTAGTACGATACTTAGTCATCGGCTTAGTATGATACTTAGACGTCGGCTTAGTCGTTTTAGTACGATACTTAGACATCGGTTTAGTACGATACTTAGACGTCGGTTTAGTACGATACTTAGGCGTCGGTTTAGTATGATACTTAGACGTCGGCTTTGTCGGCTTAGTACGATACTTAGACATCGGTTAAGTACGATACTTAGACATCGGCTTATTACGATACTTAGACATCGGTTTAGTACGATACTTAGACATCGGTTTAGTACGATAATTAGACATCGGCTTAGTACGATACTTAGTCATCGGTTTAGTACGATAATTAGACATCGGCTTAGTACGATACTTAGTCATCGGCTTAGTACGGTACTTAGACGTCGGCTTAGTACGATTCTTAGAAATCGGTTTAGTACGATACTTAGGCGTCGGTTTAGTACGATACTTAGACATCGGCTTAGTACGATACTTAGACATCGGTTTAGTACGATACTTAGGCGTCGGTTTAGTATGATACTTAGACATCGGCTTATTACGATACTTAGACATCGGTTTAGTACGATACTTAGACATCGGTTTAGTACGGTACTTAGACGTCGGCTTAGTACGATACTTAGACATCGGTTTAGTACGGTACTTAGACATCGGCTTAGTACGATACTTAGACGTCGGCTTAGTACGATACTTAGACATCGGTTAAGTACGATACTTAGACATCGGCTTATTACGATACTTAGACATCGGTTTAGTACGATACTTAGACATCGGTTTAGTACGATAATTAGACATCGGCTTAGTACGATACTTAGTCATCGGCTTAGTACGGTACTTAGACGTCGGCTTAGTACGATACTTAGAAATCGGTTTAGTACGATACTTAGACATCGGTTTAGTACGATAATTAGACGTCGGCTTAGTACGATACTTAGACATCGGCTTAGTACGATACTTAGACATCGGTTTAGTACGATACTTAGGCGTCGGTTTAGTATGATACTTAGACATCGGCTTATTACGATACTTAGACATCGGTTTAGTACGATACTTAGACATCGGTTTAGTACGGTACTTAGACGTCGGCTTAGTACGATACTTAGACATCGGTTTAGTACGGTACTTAGACATCGGCTTAGTACGATACTTAGACGTCGGCTTAGTACGATACTTAGACGTCAGTTTAGCATGATACTTAGGCGTCGGCTTAGTACGATACTTAGACGTCGGTTTAGCATGATACTTAGGCGTCGGCTTAGTATGATTCTTAGAAATCGGTTTAGTACGGTACTTAGTCATCGGCTTAGTACGGTACTTAGACGTCGGCTTAGTACGATTCTTAGAAATCGGTTTAGTACGATACTTAGGCGTCGGTTTAGTATGATACTTAGACGTCGGCTTAGTCGGCTTAGTACGATACTTAGACATCGGTTTAGTATGATACTTAGACGTCGGCTTAGTCGTTTTAGTACGATACTTAGACGTCGGCTTAGTACGATAATTAGGCGTCGGTTTAGTATGATACTTAGACGTCGGCTTTGTCGGCTTAGTACGATACTTAGACATCGGTTAAGTACGATACTTAGACATCGGCTTATTACGATACTTAGACATCGGTTTAGTACGATACTTAGGCGTCGGTTTAGTGTGATACTTAGACGTCGGCTTAGTCGGCTTAGTACGATACTTAGACGTCGGCTTAGTACGATTCTTAGAAATCGGTTTATTACGATACTTAGGCGTCGGTTTAGTATGATACTTAGACATCAGCTTATTACGATACTTAGACGTCGGTTTAGTACGATACTTAGACGTCGGCTTAGTACGATTCTTAGAAATCGGTTTAGTACGATACTTAGGCGTCGGTTTAGTATGATACTTAGACGTCGGCTTAGTCGGCTTAGTACGATACTTAGACGTCGGCTTAGTACGATACTTAGACATCGGTTAAGTACGATACTTAGACATCGGCTTAGTACGATACTTAGACGTCGGCTTAGTACGATACTTAGACGTCGGTTTAGCATGATACTTAGGCGTCGGTTTAGTACGGTACTTAGTCATCGGCTTAGTATGATACTTAGACGTCGGCTTAGTCGTTTTAGTACGATACTTAGACGTCGGCTTAGTACGATTCTTAGAAATCGGTTTAGTACGATACTTAGGCGTCGGTTTAGTATGATACTTAGACGTCGGCTTAGTCGGCTTAGTACGATACTTAGACGTCGGCTTAGTACGATACTTAGACATCGGTTAAGTACGATACTTAGACATCGGCTTAGTACGATACTTAGACGTCGGCTTAGTACGATACTTAGACGTCGGTTTAGCATGATACTTAGGCGTCGGTTTAGTACGGTACTTAGTCATCGGCTTAGTATGATACTTAGACGTCGGCTTAGTCGTTTTAGTACGATACTTAGACGTCGGCTTAGTACGATACTTAGACGTCGGTTTAGTACGATACTTAGGCGTCGGTTTAGTATGATACTTAGACGTCGGCTTTGTCGGCTTAGTACGATACTTAGACGTCGGCTTAGTATGATACTTAGACGTCGGCTTAGTCGTTTTAGTACGATACTTAGACATCGGTTTAGTACGATACTTAGACGTCGGTTTAGTACGATACTTAGGCGTCGGTTTAGTATGATACTTAGACGTCGGCTTTGTCGGCTTAGTACGATAATTAGACATCGGCTTAGTACGATACTTAGTCATCGGCTTAGTACGGTACTTAGACGTCGGCTTAGTACGATACTTAGAAATCGGTTTAGTACGATACTTAGACATCGGTTTAGTACGATAATTAGACATCGGCTTAGTACGATACTTAGTCATCGGCTTAGTACGGTACTTAGACGTCGGCTTAGTACGATTCTTAGAAATCGGTTTAGTACGATACTTAGGCGTCGGTTTAGTACGATACTTAGACATCGGCTTAGTACGATACTTAGACATCGGTTTAGTACGATACTTAGGCGTCGGTTTAGTATGATACTTAGACATCGGCTTATTACGATACTTAGACATCGGTTTAGTACGATACTTAGACATCGGTTTAGTACGGTACTTAGACGTCGGCTTAGTACGATACTTAGACATCGGTTTAGTACGGTACTTAGACATCGGCTTAGTACGATACTTAGACGTCGGCTTAGTACGATACTTAGACATCGGTTAAGTACGATACTTAGACATCGGCTTATTACGATACTTAGACATCGGTTTAGTACGATACTTAGACATCGGTTTAGTACGATAATTAGACATCGGCTTAGTACGATACTTAGTCATCGGCTTAGTACGGTACTTAGACGTCGGCTTAGTACGATTCTTAGAAATCGGTTTAGTACGATACTTAGGCGTCGGTTTAGTACGATACTTAGACATCGGCTTAGTACGATACTTAGACATCGGTTTAGTACGATACTTAGGCGTCGGTTTAGTATGATACTTAGACATCGGTTTAGTACGATACTTAGACATCGGTTTAGTACGGTACTTAGACGTCGGCTTAGTACGATACTTAGACATCGGTTTAGTACGGTACTTAGACATCGGTTTAGTACGGTACTTAGAAATCGGTTTAAAACGGTACTTAGAAATCGGTTTAAAACGGTACTTAAAAATCGGTTTAGTACGGTAATTAGGCGTCGGCTTAGAACGGTACTTAGACATCGGCTTAGTTGGCTTAGTACGATACTTAGAAATCGGTTTAGTACGATACTTAGACATCGGTTTAGTACGATAATTAGACATCGGCTTAGTACGATACTTAGACGTCGGTTTAGTATGATACTTAGACGTCGGCTTAGTCGGCTTAGTACGATACTTAGACATCGGTTTAGTATGATACTTAGACGTCGGCTTAGTCGTTTTAGTACGATACTTAGACGTCGGCTTAGTACGATAATTAGGCGTCGGTTTAGTATGATACTTAGACGTCGGCTTTGTCGGCTTAGTACGATACTTAGACATCGGTTAAGTACGATACTTAGACATCGGCTTATTACGATACTTAGACGTCGGTTTAGTACGATACTTAGACGTCGGCTTAGTACGATTCTTAGAAATCGGTTTAGTACGATACTTAGGCGTCGGTTTAGTATGATACTTAGACGTCGGCTTAGTATGATACTTAGACATCGGCTTAGTACGGTACTTAGACATCGGTTTAGTACGGTACTTAGAAATCGGTTTAAAACGGTACTTAAAAATCGGTTTAGTACGGTAATTAGGCGTCGGCTTAGAACGGTACTTAGACATCGGCTTAGTTGGCTTAGTACGATACTTAGAAATCGGTTTAGTACGATACTTAGGCGTCGGTTTAGTATGATACTTAGACGTCGGCTTAGTCGGCTTAGTACGATACTTAGACATCGGTTTAGTATGATACTTAGACGTCGGCTTAGTCGTTTTAGTACGATACTTAGACGTCGGCTTAGTACGATAATTAGGCGTCGGTTTAGTATGATACTTAGACGTCGGCTTTGTCGGCTTAGTACGATACTTAGACATCGGTTAAGTACGATACTTAGACATCGGCTTATTACGATACTTAGACATCGGTTTAGTACGATACTTAGGCGTCGGTTTAGTGTGATACTTAGACGTCGGCTTAGTCGGCTTAGTACGATACTTAGACGTCGGCTTAGTACGATTCTTAGAAATCGGTTTATTACGATACTTAGGCGTCGGTTTAGTATGATACTTAGACATCAGCTTATTACGATACTTAGACGTCGGTTTAGTACGATACTTAGACGTCGGCTTAGTACGATTCTTAGAAATCGGTTTAGTACGATACTTAGGCGTCGGTTTAGTATGATACTTAGACGTCGGCTTAGTCGGCTTAGTACGATACTTAGACGTCGGCTTAGTACGATACTTAGACATCGGTTAAGTACGATACTTAGACATCGGCTTAGTACGATAATTAGACATCGGCTTAGTACGATACTTAGTCATCGGCTTAGTACGGTACTTAGACGTCGGCTTAGTACGATTCTTAGAAATCGGTTTAGTACGATACTTAGGCGTCGGTTTAGTACGATACTTAGACATCGGCTTAGTACGATACTTAGACATCGGTTTAGTACGATACTTAGGCGTCGGTTTAGTATGATACTTAGACATCGGCTTATTACGATACTTAGACATCGGTTTAGTACGATACTTAGACATCGGTTTAGTACGGTACTTAGACGTCGGCTTAGTACGATACTTAGACATCGGTTTAGTACGGTACTTAGACATCGGCTTAGTACGATACTTAGACGTCGGCTTAGTACGATACTTAGACGTCAGTTTAGCATGATACTTAGGCGTCGGCTTAGTACGATACTTAGACGTCGGTTTAGCATGATACTTAGGCGTCGGCTTAGTATGATTCTTAGAAATCGGTTTAGTACGATACTTAGACATCGGTTTAGTACGGTACTTAGAAATCGGTTTAGTACGGTACTTAGTCATCGGCTTAGTACGGTACTTAGACGTCGGCTTAGTACGATTCTTAGAAATCGGTTTAGTACGATACTTAGGCGTCGGTTTAGTATGATACTTAGACGTCGGCTTAGTCGGCTTAGTACGATACTTAGACATCGGTTTAGTATGATACTTAGACGTCGGCTTAGTCGTTTTAGTACGATACTTAGACGTCGGCTTAGTACGGTACTTAGACGTCGGCTTAGTACGATTCTTAGAAATCGGTTTAGTACGATACTTAGGCGTCGGTTTAGTATGATACTTAGGCGTCGGTTTAGTATGATACTTAGACGTCGGCTTAGTCGGCTTAGTACGATACTTAGACATCGGTTTAGTATGATACTTAGACGTCGGCTTAGTCGTTTTAGTACGATACTTAGACGTCGGCTTAGTACGATACTTAGACATCGGTTTAGTACGGTACTTAGACATCGGCTTAGTACGATACTTAGACGTCGGCTTAGTACGATACTTAGACGTCAGTTTAGCATGATACTTAGGCGTCGGCTTAGTACGATACTTAGACGTCGGTTTAGCATGATACTTAGGCGTCGGCTTAGTATGATTCTTAGAAATCGGTTTAGTACGATACTTAGACATCGGTTTAGTACGGTACTTAGACGTCGGCTTAGTACGATACTTAGACATCGGTTTAGTACGGTACTTAGACATCGGCTTAGTACGATACTTAGACGTCGGCTTAGTACGATACTTAGACGTCAGTTTAGCATGATACTTAGGCGTCGGCTTAGTACGATACTTAGACGTCGGTTTAGCATGATACTTAGGCGTCGGCTTAGTATGATTCTTAGAAATCGGTTTAGTACGATACTTAGACATCGGTTTAGTACGGTACTTAGAAATCGGTTTAGTACGGTACTTAGTCATCGGCTTAGTACGGTACTTAGACGTCGGCTTAGTACGATTCTTAGAAATCGGTTTAGTACGATACTTAGGCGTCGGTTTAGTATGATACTTAGACGTCGGCTTAGTCGGCTTAGTACGATACTTAGACATCGGTTTAGTATGATACTTAGACGTCGGCTTAGTCGTTTTAGTACGATACTTAGACGTCGGCTTAGTACGATAATTAGGCGTCGGTTTAGTATGATACTTAGACGTCGGCTTTGTCGGCTTAGTACGATACTTAGACATCGGTTAAGTACGATACTTAGACATCGGCTTATTACGATACTTAGACATCGGTTTAGTACGATACTTAGGCGTCGGTTTAGTGTGATACTTAGACGTCGGCTTAGTCTAAGTACCGTACTAAGCCGATGACTAAGTATCGTACTAAGCCGATGACTAATTATCGTACTAAACCGATGTCTAAGTATCGTACTAAACCGATTTCTAAGTATCGTACTAAGCCAACTAAGCCGATGTCTAAGTACCGTTCTAAGCCGACGCCTAATTACCGTACTAAACCGATTTTTAAGTACCGTTTTAAACCGATTTCTAAGTACCGTTTTAAACCGATTTCTAAGTACCGTACTAAACCGATGTCTAAGTACCGTACTAAGCCGATGTCTAAGTATCATACTAAACCGATGTCTAAGTATCGTACTAAGCCGACTAAGCCGACGTCTAAGTATCACACTAAACCGACGCCTAAGTATCGTAATAAGCCGATGTCTAAGTATCATACTAAACCGACGCCTAAGTATCGTACTAAACCGATTTCTAAGAATCGTACTAAGCCGACGTCTAAGTACCGTACTAAGCCGATGACTAAGTACCGTACTAAACCGACGCCTAAGTATCATGCTAAACCGACGTCTAAGTATCGTACTAAGCCGACGTCTAAGTATCGTACTAAGCCGATGTCTAAGTATCGTACTTAACCGATGTCTAAGTATCGTACTAAGCCGACGTCTAAGTATCGTACTAAGCCGACTAAGCCGACGTCTAAGTATCATACTAAACCGACGCCTAAGTATCGTACTAAACCGATTTCTAAGAATCGTACTAAGCCGACGTCTAAGTATCGTACTAAACCGACGTCTAAGTATCGTAATAAGCTGATGTCTAAGTATCATACTAAACCGACGCCTAAGTATCGTAATAAACCGATTTCTAAGAATCGTACTAAGCCGACGTCTAAGTATCGTACTAAGCCGACTAAGCCGACGTCTAAGTATCACACTAAACCGACGCCTAAGTATCGTACTAAACCGATGTCTAAGTATCGTAATAAGCCGATGTCTAAGTATCGTACTTAACCGATGTCTAAGTATCGTACTAAGCCGACAAAGCCGACGTCTAAGTATCATACTAAACCGACGCCTAATTATCGTACTAAGCCGACGTCTAAGTATCGTACTAAACCGATGTCTAAGTATCGTAATAAGCCGATGTCTAAGTACCGTACTAAACCGACGCCTAAGTATCGTACTCAACCGATGTCTAAGTATCGTAATAAGCCGATGTCTAAGTATCGTACTTAACCGATGTCTAAGTATCGTACTAAGCCGACAAAGCCGACGTCTAAGTATCATACTAAACCGACGCCTAATTATCGTACTAAGCCGACGTCTAAGTATCATACTAAGCCGACTAAGCCGACGTCTAAGTATCGTACTTAACCGATGTCTAAGTATCGTACTTAACCGATGTCTAAGTATCGTACTAAGCCGACGTCTAAGTATCGTACTAAGCCGACTAAGCCGACGTCTAAGTATCATACTAAACCGACGCCTAAGTATCGTACTAAGCCGACGTCTAAGTATCGTACTAAAACGACTAAGCCGACGTCTAAGTATCATACTAAACCGATGTCTAAGTATCGTACTAAGCCGACTAAGCCGACGTCTAAGTATCATACTAAACCGACGCCTAAGTATCGTACTAAACCGATTTCTAAGAATCGTACTAAGCCGACGTCTAAGTACCGTACTAAGCCGATGACTAAGTACCGTACTAAACCGATTTCTAAGTACCGTACTAAACCGATGTCTAAGTATCGTACTAAACCGATTTCTAAGAATCATACTAAGCCGACGCCTAAGTATCATGCTAAACCGACGTCTAAGTATCGTACTAAGCCGACGCCTAAGTATCATGCTAAACTGACGTCTAAGTATCGTACTTAGCCGACTAAGCCGACGTCTAAGTATCATACTAAACCGACGTCTAAGTACCGTACTAAGCCGATGACTAAGTACCGTACTAAACCGATTTCTAAGTACCGTACTAAACCGATGTCTAAGTATCGTACTAAACCGATTTCTAAGAATCATACTAAGCCGACGTCTAAGTATCATACAAAACCGACGCCTAAGTATCATGCTAAACCGACGTCTAAGTATCGTACTAAGCCGATGTCTAATTATCGTACTAAACCGATGTCTAAGAAATCGGTTTATTACGATACTTAGGCGTCGGTTTAGTATGATACTTAGACATCAGCTTATTACGATACTTAGACGTCGGTTTAGTACGATACTTAGACGTCGGCTTAGTACGATTCTTAGAAATCGGTTTAGTACGATACTTAGGCGTCGGTTTAGTATGATACTTAGACGTCGGCTTAGTCGGCTTAGTACGATACTTAGACGTCGGCTTAGTACGATACTTAGACATCGGTTAAGTACGATACTTAGACATCGGCTTAGTACGATACTTAGACGTCGGCTTAGTACGATACTTAGACGTCGGTTTAGCATGATACTTAGGCGTCGGTTTAGTACGGTACTTAGTCATCGGCTTAGTACGGTACTTAGACGTCGGCTTAGTACGATTCTTAGAAATCGGTTTAGTACGATACTTAGGCGTCGGTTTAGTATGATACTTAGACATCGGCTTATTACGATACTTAGGCGTCGGTTTAGTGTGATACTTAGACGTCGGCTTAGTCGGCTTAGTACGATACTTAGACATCGGTTTAGTATGATACTTAGACATCGGCTTAGTACGGTACTTAGACATCGGTTTAGTACGGTACTTAGAAATCGGTTTAAAACGGTACTTAGAAATCGGTTTAAAACGGTACTTAAAAATCGGTTTAGTACGGTAATTAGGCGTCGGTTTAGTATGATACTTAGACGTCGGCTTAGTCGGCTTAGTACGATACTTAGACGTCGGCTTAGTACGATACTTAGACATCGGTTAAGTACGATACTTAGACATCGGCTTAGTACGATACTTAGACGTCGGCTTAGTACGATACTTAGACGTCGGTTTAGCATGATACTTAGGCGTCGGTTTAGTACGGTACTTAGTCATCGGCTTAGTATGATACTTAGACGTCGGCTTAGTCGTTTTAGTACGATACTTAGACGTCGGCTTAGTACGATTCTTAGAAATCGGTTTAGTACGATACTTAGGCGTCGGTTTAGTATGATACTTAGACGTCGGCTTAGTCGGCTTAGTACGATACTTAGACGTCGGCTTAGTACGATACTTAGACATCGGTTAAGTACGATACTTAGACATCGGCTTAGTACGATACTTAGACGTCGGCTTAGTACGATACTTAGACGTCGGTTTAGCATGATACTTAGGCGTCGGTTTAGTACGGTACTTAGTCATCGGCTTAGTATGATACTTAGACGTCGGCTTAGTCGTTTTAGTACGATACTTAGACGTCGGCTTAGTACGATACTTAGACGTCGGTTTAGTACGATACTTAGGCGTCGGTTTAGTATGATACTTAGACGTCGGCTTTGTCGGCTTAGTACGATACTTAGACGTCGGCTTAGTATGATACTTAGACGTCGGCTTAGTCGTTTTAGTACGATACTTAGACATCGGTTTAGTACGATACTTAGACGTCGGTTTAGTACGATACTTAGGCGTCGGTTTAGTATGATACTTAGACGTCGGCTTTGTCGGCTTAGTACGATAATTAGACATCGGCTTAGTACGATACTTAGTCATCGGCTTAGTACGGTACTTAGACGTCGGCTTAGTACGATACTTAGAAATCGGTTTAGTACGATACTTAGACATCGGTTTAGTACGATAATTAGACATCGGCTTAGTACGATACTTAGTCATCGGCTTAGTACGGTACTTAGACGTCGGCTTAGTACGATTCTTAGAAATCGGTTTAGTACGATACTTAGGCGTCGGTTTAGTACGATACTTAGACATCGGCTTAGTACGATACTTAGACATCGGTTTAGTACGATACTTAGGCGTCGGTTTAGTATGATACTTAGACATCGGCTTATTACGATACTTAGACATCGGTTTAGTACGATACTTAGACATCGGTTTAGTACGGTACTTAGACGTCGGCTTAGTACGATACTTAGACATCGGTTTAGTACGGTACTTAGACATCGGCTTAGTACGATACTTAGACGTCGGCTTAGTACGATACTTAGACATCGGTTAAGTACGATACTTAGACATCGGCTTATTACGATACTTAGACATCGGTTTAGTACGATACTTAGACATCGGTTTAGTACGATAATTAGACATCGGCTTAGTACGATACTTAGTCATCGGCTTAGTACGGTACTTAGACGTCGGCTTAGTACGATACTTAGAAATCGGTTTAGTACGATACTTAGACATCGGTTTAGTACGATAATTAGACATCGGCTTAGTACGATACTTAGTCATCGGCTTAGTACGGTACTTAGACGTCGGCTTAGTACGATTCTTAGAAATCGGTTTAGTACGATACTTAGGCGTCGGTTTAGTACGATACTTAGACATCGGCTTAGTACGATACTTAGACATCGGTTTAGTACGATACTTAGGCGTCGGTTTAGTATGATACTTAGACATCGGTTTAGTACGATACTTAGACATCGGTTTAGTACGGTACTTAGACGTCGGCTTAGTACGATACTTAGACATCGGTTTAGTACGGTACTTAGACATCGGTTTAGTACGGTACTTAGAAATCGGTTTAAAACGGTACTTAGAAATCGGTTTAAAACGGTACTTAAAAATCGGTTTAGTACGGTAATTAGGCGTCGGCTTAGAACGGTACTTAGACATCGGCTTAGTTGGCTTAGTACGATACTTAGAAATCGGTTTAGTACGATACTTAGACATCGGTTTAGTACGATAATTAGACATCGGCTTAGTACGATACTTAGACGTCGGTTTAGTATGATACTTAGACGTCGGCTTAGTCGGCTTAGTACGATACTTAGACATCGGTTTAGTATGATACTTAGACGTCGGCTTAGTCGTTTTAGTACGATACTTAGACGTCGGCTTAGTACGATAATTAGGCGTCGGTTTAGTATGATACTTAGACGTCGGCTTTGTCGGCTTAGTACGATACTTAGACATCGGTTAAGTACGATACTTAGACATCGGCTTATTACGATACTTAGACGTCGGTTTAGTACGATACTTAGACGTCGGCTTAGTACGATTCTTAGAAATCGGTTTAGTACGATACTTAGGCGTCGGTTTAGTATGATACTTAGACGTCGGCTTAGTATGATACTTAGACATCGGCTTAGTACGGTACTTAGACATCGGTTTAGTACGGTACTTAGAAATCGGTTTAAAACGGTACTTAAAAATCGGTTTAGTACGGTAATTAGGCGTCGGCTTAGAACGGTACTTAGACATCGGCTTAGTTGGCTTAGTACGATACTTAGAAATCGGTTTAGTACGATACTTAGGCGTCGGTTTAGTATGATACTTAGACGTCGGCTTAGTCGGCTTAGTACGATACTTAGACATCGGTTTAGTATGATACTTAGACGTCGGCTTAGTCGTTTTAGTACGATACTTAGACGTCGGCTTAGTACGATAATTAGGCGTCGGTTTAGTATGATACTTAGACGTCGGCTTTGTCGGCTTAGTACGATACTTAGACATCGGTTAAGTACGATACTTAGACATCGGCTTATTACGATACTTAGACATCGGTTTAGTACGATACTTAGGCGTCGGTTTAGTGTGATACTTAGACGTCGGCTTAGTCGGCTTAGTACGATACTTAGACGTCGGCTTAGTACGATTCTTAGAAATCGGTTTATTACGATACTTAGGCGTCGGTTTAGTATGATACTTAGACATCAGCTTATTACGATACTTAGACGTCGGTTTAGTACGATACTTAGACGTCGGCTTAGTACGATTCTTAGAAATCGGTTTAGTACGATACTTAGGCGTCGGTTTAGTATGATACTTAGACGTCGGCTTAGTCGGCTTAGTACGATACTTAGACGTCGGCTTAGTACGATACTTAGACATCGGTTAAGTACGATACTTAGACATCGGCTTAGTACGATAATTAGACATCGGCTTAGTACGATACTTAGTCATCGGCTTAGTACGGTACTTAGACGTCGGCTTAGTACGATTCTTAGAAATCGGTTTAGTACGATACTTAGGCGTCGGTTTAGTACGATACTTAGACATCGGCTTAGTACGATACTTAGACATCGGTTTAGTACGATACTTAGGCGTCGGTTTAGTATGATACTTAGACATCGGCTTATTACGATACTTAGACATCGGTTTAGTACGATACTTAGACATCGGTTTAGTACGGTACTTAGACGTCGGCTTAGTACGATACTTAGACATCGGTTTAGTACGGTACTTAGACATCGGCTTAGTACGATACTTAGACGTCGGCTTAGTACGATACTTAGACGTCAGTTTAGCATGATACTTAGGCGTCGGCTTAGTACGATACTTAGACGTCGGTTTAGCATGATACTTAGGCGTCGGCTTAGTATGATTCTTAGAAATCGGTTTAGTACGATACTTAGACATCGGTTTAGTACGGTACTTAGAAATCGGTTTAGTACGGTACTTAGTCATCGGCTTAGTACGGTACTTAGACGTCGGCTTAGTACGATTCTTAGAAATCGGTTTAGTACGATACTTAGGCGTCGGTTTAGTATGATACTTAGACGTCGGCTTAGTCGGCTTAGTACGATACTTAGACATCGGTTTAGTATGATACTTAGACGTCGGCTTAGTCGTTTTAGTACGATACTTAGACGTCGGCTTAGTACGGTACTTAGACGTCGGCTTAGTACGATTCTTAGAAATCGGTTTAGTACGATACTTAGGCGTCGGTTTAGTATGATACTTAGGCGTCGGTTTAGTATGATACTTAGACGTCGGCTTAGTCGGCTTAGTACGATACTTAGACATCGGTTTAGTATGATACTTAGACGTCGGCTTAGTCGTTTTAGTACGATACTTAGACGTCGGCTTAGTACGATACTTAGACATCGGTTTAGTACGGTACTTAGACATCGGCTTAGTACGATACTTAGACGTCGGCTTAGTACGATACTTAGACGTCAGTTTAGCATGATACTTAGGCGTCGGCTTAGTACGATACTTAGACGTCGGTTTAGCATGATACTTAGGCGTCGGCTTAGTATGATTCTTAGAAATCGGTTTAGTACGATACTTAGACATCGGTTTAGTACGGTACTTAGACGTCGGCTTAGTACGATACTTAGACATCGGTTTAGTACGGTACTTAGACATCGGCTTAGTACGATACTTAGACGTCGGCTTAGTACGATACTTAGACGTCAGTTTAGCATGATACTTAGGCGTCGGCTTAGTACGATACTTAGACGTCGGTTTAGCATGATACTTAGGCGTCGGCTTAGTATGATTCTTAGAAATCGGTTTAGTACGATACTTAGACATCGGTTTAGTACGGTACTTAGAAATCGGTTTAGTACGGTACTTAGTCATCGGCTTAGTACGGTACTTAGACGTCGGCTTAGTACGATTCTTAGAAATCGGTTTAGTACGATACTTAGGCGTCGGTTTAGTATGATACTTAGACGTCGGCTTAGTCGGCTTAGTACGATACTTAGACATCGGTTTAGTATGATACTTAGACGTCGGCTTAGTCGTTTTAGTACGATACTTAGACGTCGGCTTAGTACGATAATTAGGCGTCGGTTTAGTATGATACTTAGACGTCGGCTTTGTCGGCTTAGTACGATACTTAGACATCGGTTAAGTACGATACTTAGACATCGGCTTATTACGATACTTAGACATCGGTTTAGTACGATACTTAGGCGTCGGTTTAGTGTGATACTTAGACGTCGGCTTAGTCTAAGTACCGTACTAAGCCGATGACTAAGTATCGTACTAAGCCGATGACTAATTATCGTACTAAACCGATGTCTAAGTATCGTACTAAACCGATTTCTAAGTATCGTACTAAGCCAACTAAGCCGATGTCTAAGTACCGTTCTAAGCCGACGCCTAATTACCGTACTAAACCGATTTTTAAGTACCGTTTTAAACCGATTTCTAAGTACCGTTTTAAACCGATTTCTAAGTACCGTACTAAACCGATGTCTAAGTACCGTACTAAGCCGATGTCTAAGTATCATACTAAACCGATGTCTAAGTATCGTACTAAGCCGACTAAGCCGACGTCTAAGTATCACACTAAACCGACGCCTAAGTATCGTAATAAGCCGATGTCTAAGTATCATACTAAACCGACGCCTAAGTATCGTACTAAACCGATTTCTAAGAATCGTACTAAGCCGACGTCTAAGTACCGTACTAAGCCGATGACTAAGTACCGTACTAAACCGACGCCTAAGTATCATGCTAAACCGACGTCTAAGTATCGTACTAAGCCGACGTCTAAGTATCGTACTAAGCCGATGTCTAAGTATCGTACTTAACCGATGTCTAAGTATCGTACTAAGCCGACGTCTAAGTATCGTACTAAGCCGACTAAGCCGACGTCTAAGTATCATACTAAACCGACGCCTAAGTATCGTACTAAACCGATTTCTAAGAATCGTACTAAGCCGACGTCTAAGTATCGTACTAAACCGACGTCTAAGTATCGTAATAAGCTGATGTCTAAGTATCATACTAAACCGACGCCTAAGTATCGTAATAAACCGATTTCTAAGAATCGTACTAAGCCGACGTCTAAGTATCGTACTAAGCCGACTAAGCCGACGTCTAAGTATCACACTAAACCGACGCCTAAGTATCGTACTAAACCGATGTCTAAGTATCGTAATAAGCCGATGTCTAAGTATCGTACTTAACCGATGTCTAAGTATCGTACTAAGCCGACAAAGCCGACGTCTAAGTATCATACTAAACCGACGCCTAATTATCGTACTAAGCCGACGTCTAAGTATCGTACTAAACCGATGTCTAAGTATCGTAATAAGCCGATGTCTAAGTACCGTACTAAACCGACGCCTAAGTATCGTACTCAACCGATGTCTAAGTATCGTAATAAGCCGATGTCTAAGTATCGTACTTAACCGATGTCTAAGTATCGTACTAAGCCGACAAAGCCGACGTCTAAGTATCATACTAAACCGACGCCTAATTATCGTACTAAGCCGACGTCTAAGTATCATACTAAGCCGACTAAGCCGACGTCTAAGTATCGTACTTAACCGATGTCTAAGTATCGTACTTAACCGATGTCTAAGTATCGTACTAAGCCGACGTCTAAGTATCGTACTAAGCCGACTAAGCCGACGTCTAAGTATCATACTAAACCGACGCCTAAGTATCGTACTAAGCCGACGTCTAAGTATCGTACTAAAACGACTAAGCCGACGTCTAAGTATCATACTAAACCGATGTCTAAGTATCGTACTAAGCCGACTAAGCCGACGTCTAAGTATCATACTAAACCGACGCCTAAGTATCGTACTAAACCGATTTCTAAGAATCGTACTAAGCCGACGTCTAAGTACCGTACTAAGCCGATGACTAAGTACCGTACTAAACCGATTTCTAAGTACCGTACTAAACCGATGTCTAAGTATCGTACTAAACCGATTTCTAAGAATCATACTAAGCCGACGCCTAAGTATCATGCTAAACCGACGTCTAAGTATCGTACTAAGCCGACGCCTAAGTATCATGCTAAACTGACGTCTAAGTATCGTACTTAGCCGACTAAGCCGACGTCTAAGTATCATACTAAACCGACGTCTAAGTACCGTACTAAGCCGATGACTAAGTACCGTACTAAACCGATTTCTAAGTACCGTACTAAACCGATGTCTAAGTATCGTACTAAACCGATTTCTAAGAATCATACTAAGCCGACGTCTAAGTATCATACAAAACCGACGCCTAAGTATCATGCTAAACCGACGTCTAAGTATCGTACTAAGCCGATGTCTAATTATCGTACTAAACCGATGTCTAAGAAATCGGTTTATTACGATACTTAGGCGTCGGTTTAGTATGATACTTAGACATCAGCTTATTACGATACTTAGACGTCGGTTTAGTACGATACTTAGACGTCGGCTTAGTACGATTCTTAGAAATCGGTTTAGTACGATACTTAGGCGTCGGTTTAGTATGATACTTAGACGTCGGCTTAGTCGGCTTAGTACGATACTTAGACGTCGGCTTAGTACGATACTTAGACATCGGTTAAGTACGATACTTAGACATCGGCTTAGTACGATACTTAGACGTCGGCTTAGTACGATACTTAGACGTCGGTTTAGCATGATACTTAGGCGTCGGTTTAGTACGGTACTTAGTCATCGGCTTAGTACGGTACTTAGACGTCGGCTTAGTACGATTCTTAGAAATCGGTTTAGTACGATACTTAGGCGTCGGTTTAGTATGATACTTAGACATCGGCTTATTACGATACTTAGGCGTCGGTTTAGTGTGATACTTAGACGTCGGCTTAGTCGGCTTAGTACGATACTTAGACATCGGTTTAGTATGATACTTAGACATCGGCTTAGTACGGTACTTAGACATCGGTTTAGTACGGTACTTAGAAATCGGTTTAAAACGGTACTTAGAAATCGGTTTAAAACGGTACTTAAAAATCGGTTTAGTACGGTAATTAGGCGTCGGCTTAGAACGGTACTTAGACATCGGCTTAGTTGGCTTAGTACGATACTTAGAAATCGGTTTAGTACGATACTTAGACATCGGTTTAGTACGATAATTAGACATCGGCTTAGTACGATACTTAGTCATCGGCTTAGTACGGTACTTAGACGTCGGCTTAGTACGATACTTAGAAATCGGTTTAGTACGATACTTAGACATCGGTTTAGTACGATAATTAGACATCGGCTTAGTACGATACTTAGTCATCGGCTTAGTACGGTACTTAGACGTCGGCTTAGTACGATTCTTAGAAATCGGTTTAGTACGATACTTAGGCGTCGGTTTAGTACGATACTTAGACATCGGCTTAGTACGATACTTAGACATCGGTTTAGTACGATACTTAGGCGTCGGTTTAGTATGATACTTAGACATCGGCTTATTACGATACTTAGACATCGGTTTAGTACGATACTTAGACATCGGTTTAGTACGGTACTTAGACGTCGGCTTAGTACGATTCTTAGAAATCGGTTTAGTACGATACTTAGGCGTCGGTTTAGTACGATACTTAGACGTCGGCTTAGTATGATTCTTAGAAATCGGTTTAGTACGATACTTAGACATCGGTTTAGTATGATACTTAGACGTCGGCTTAGTCGGCTTAGTACGATACTTAGACGTCGGCTTAGTACGATACTTAGACATCGGTTAAGTACGATACTTAGACGTCGGCTTAGTATGATTCTTAGAAATCGGTTTAGTACGATACTTAGACATCGGTTTAGTACGGTACTTAGAAATCGGTTTAGTACGGTACTTAGTCATCGGCTTAGTACGGTACTTAGACGTCGGCTTAGTACGATTCTTAGAAATCGGTTTAGTACGATACTTAGGCGTCGGTTTAGTATGATACTTAGACATCGGCTTATTACGATACTTAGGCGTCGGTTTAGTGTGATACTTAGACGTCGGCTTAGTCGGCTTAGTACGATAATTAGACATCGGCTTAGTACGATACTTAGTCATCGGCTTAGTACGGTACTAAGACGTCGGCTTAGTACGATTCTTAGAAATCGGTTTAGTACGATACTTAGGCGTCAGTTTAGTATGATACTTAGACATCGGCTTATTACGATACTTAGGCGTCGGTTTAGTGTGATACTTAGACGTCGGCTTAGTCGGCTTAGTACGATACTTAGACATCGGTTTAGTATGATACTTAGACATCGGCTTATTACGATACTTAGACATCGGCTTAGTACGGTACTTAGACGTCGGCTTAGTACGATTCTTAGAAATCGGTTTAGTACGATACTTAGGCGTCGGTTTAGTATGATACTTAGACGTCGGCTTAGTCGGCTTAGTACGATACTTAGACATCGGTTTAGTATGATACTTAGACGTCGGCTTAGTCGTTTTAGTACGATACTTAGACGTCGGCTTAGTACGATACTTAGACATCGGCTTAGTACGATACTTAGACGTCGGCTTAGTACGATACTTAGAAATCGGTTTAGTACGATACTTAGACATCGGTTTAGTACGGTACTTAGAAATCGGTTTAGTACGGTACTTAGTCATCGGCTTAGTACGGTACTTAGACGTCGGCTTAGTACGATTCTTAGAAATCGGTTTAGTACGATACTTAGGCGTCGGTTTAGTATGATACTTAGACATCGGCTTATTACGATACTTAGGCGTCGGTTTAGTGTGATACTTAGACGTCGGCTTAGTCGGCTTAGTACGATAATTAGACATCGGCTTAGTACGATACTTAGTCATCGGCTTAGTACGGTACTAAGACGTCGGCTTAGTACGATTCTTAGAAATCGGTTTAGTACGATACTTAGGCGTCGGCTTAGTACGATACTTAGACGTCGGCTTAGTACGATTCTTAGAAATCGGTTGAGTACGATACTTAGGCGTCGGTTTAGTACGGTACTTAGACATCGGCTTATTACGATACTTAGACATCGGTTTAGTACGATACTTAGACGTCGGCTTAGTACGATAATTAGGCGTCGGTTTAGTATGATACTTAGACGTCGGCTTTGTCGGCTTAGTACGATACTTAGACATCGGTTAAGTACGATACTTAGACATCGGCTTATTACGATACTTAGACATCGGTTTAGTACGATACTTAGGCGTCGGTTTAGTGTGATACTTAGACGTCGGCTTAGTCGGCTTAGTACGATACTTAGACGTCGGCTTAGTACGATTCTTAGAAATCGGTTTATTACGATACTTAGGCGTCGGTTTAGTATGATACTTAGACATCAGCTTATTACGATACTTAGACGTCGGTTTAGTACGATACTTAGACGTCGGCTTAGTACGATTCTTAGAAATCGGTTTAGTACGATACTTAGGCGTCGGTTTAGTATGATACTTAGACGTCGGCTTAGTCGGCTTAGTACGATACTTAGACGTCGGCTTAGTACGATACTTAGACATCGGTTAAGTACGATACTTAGACATCGGCTTAGTACGATACTTAGACGTCGGCTTAGTACGATACTTAGACGTCGGTTTAGCATGATACTTAGGCGTCGGTTTAGTACGGTACTTAGTCATCGGCTTAGTACGGTACTTAGACGTCGGCTTAGTACGATTCTTAGAAATCGGTTTAGTACGATACTTAGGCGTCGGTTTAGTATGATACTTAGACATCGGCTTATTACGATACTTAGGCGTCGGTTTAGTGTGATACTTAGACGTCGGCTTAGTCGGCTTAGTACGATACTTAGACATCGGTTTAGTATGATACTTAGACATCGGCTTAGTACGGTACTTAGACATCGGTTTAGTACGGTACTTAGAAATCGGTTTAAAACGGTACTTAGAAATCGGTTTAAAACGGTACTTAAAAATCGGTTTAGTACGGTAATTAGGCGTCGGCTTAGAACGGTACTTAGACATCGGCTTAGTTGGCTTAGTACGATACTTAGAAATCGGTTTAGTACGATACTTAGACATCGGTTTAGTACGATAATTAGACATCGGCTTAGTACGATACTTAGTCATCGGCTTAGTACGGTACTTAGACGTCGGCTTAGTACGATACTTAGAAATCGGTTTAGTACGATACTTAGACATCGGTTTAGTACGATAATTAGACATCGGCTTAGTACGATACTTAGTCATCGGCTTAGTACGGTACTTAGACGTCGGCTTAGTACGATTCTTAGAAATCGGTTTAGTACGATACTTAGGCGTCGGTTTAGTACGATACTTAGACGTCGGCTTAGTACAATACTTAGGCGTCGGTTTAGTGTGATACTTAGACGTCGGCTTAGTACGATTCTTAGAAATCGGTTTAGTATGGTACTTAGAAATCGGTTTAGTACGATACTTAGGCGTCGGTTTAGTATGATACTTAGACGTCGGCTTAGTACGATTCTTAGAAATCGGTTTAGTACGATACTTAGGCGTCGGTTTAGTACGGTACTTAGACGTCGGCTTTGTCGGCTTAGTACGATACTTAGACATCGGTTAAGTACGATACTTAGACATCGGCTTATTACGATACTTAGACATCGGTTTAGTACGATACTTAGACATCGGTTAAGTACGATACTTAGACGTCGGCTTAGTCGGCTTAGTATGATACTTAGACGTCGGCTTAGTATGATACTTAGACATCGGTTTAGTATGATACTTAGACGTCGGCTTAGTCGGCTTAGTACGATACTTAGACGTCGGCTTAGTACTATTCTTAGAAATCGGTTTAGTACGATACTTAGGCGTCGGTTTAGTATGATACTTAGGCGTCGGTTTAGTATGATTCTTAGAAATCGGTTTAGTACGATACTTAGACATCGGTTTAGTACGATACTTAGACATCGGTTTAGTACGGTACTTAGACATCGGCTTAGTACGATACTTAGACATCGGTTTAGTATGATACTTAGACATCGGCTTATTACGATACTTAGACATCGGCTTAGTACGGTACTTAGACGTCGGCTTAGTACGATTCTTAGAAATCGGTTTAGTATGGTACTTAGAAATCGGTTTAGTACGATACTTAGGCGTCGGTTTAGTATGATACTTAGACGTCGGCTTAGTACGATTCTTAGAAATCGGTTTAGTACGATACTTAGGCGTCGGTTTAGTACGGTACTTAGACGTCGGCTTTGTCGGCTTAGTACGATACTTAGACATCGGTTAAGTACGATACTTAGACATCGGCTTATTACGATACTTAGACATCGGTTTAGTACGATACTTAGACATCGGTTAAGTACGATACTTAGACGTCGGCTTAGTCGGCTTAGTATGATACTTAGACGTCGGCTTAGTATGATACTTAGACATCGGTTTAGTATGATACTTAGACGTCGGCTTAGTCGGCTTAGTACGATACTTAGACGTCGGCTTAGTACTATTCTTAGAAATCGGTTTAGTACGATACTTAGGCGTCGGTTTAGTATGATACTTAGGCGTCGGTTTAGTATGATTCTTAGAAATCGGTTTAGTACGATACTTAGACATCGGTTTAGTACGATACTTAGACATCGGTTTAGTACGGTACTTAGACATCGGCTTAGTACGATACTTAGACGTCGGCTTAGTACGATACTTAGACGTCAGTTTAGCATGATACTTAGGCGTCGGCTTAGTACGATACTTAGACGTCGGTTTAGCATGATACTTAGGCGTCGGTTTAGTATGATACTTAGACGTCGGCTTAGTATGATTCTTAGAAATCGGTTTAGTACGATACTTAGACATCGGTTTAGTATGATACTTAGACGTCGGCTTAGTCGGCTTAGTACGATACTTAGGCGTCGGTTTAGTATGATACTTAGACGTCGGCTTAGTCGGCTTAGTACGATACTTAGACATCGGTTTAGTATGATACTTAGACGTCGGCTTAGTCGTTTTAGTACGATACTTAGACGTCGGCTTAGTACGATACTTAGGCGTCGGTTTAGTATGATACTTAGACGTCGGCTTAGTCGGCTTAGTACGATACTTAGACGTCGGCTTAGTACGATACTTAGACATCGGTTAAGTACGATACTTAGACATCGGTTAAGTACGATACTTAGACGTCGGCTTAGTCGGCTTAGTATGATACTTAGACGTCGGCTTAGTACGATAATTAGGCGTCGGTTTAGTATGATACTTAGACGTCGGCTTTGTCGGCTTAGTACGATACTTAGACATCGGTTAAGTACGATACTTAGACATCGGCTTATTACGATACTTAGACGTCGGTTTAGTACGATACTTAGACGTCGGCTTAGTACGATTCTTAGAAATCGGTTTAGTACGATACTTAGGCGTCGGTTTAGTATGATACTTAGACGTCGGCTTAGTATGATACTTAGACATCGGCTTAGTACGGTACTTAGACATCGGTTTAGTACGGTACTTAGAAATCGGTTTAAAACGGTACTTAAAAATCGGTTTAGTACGGTAATTAGGCGTCGGCTTAGAACGGTACTTAGACATCGGCTTAGTTGGCTTAGTACGATACTTAGAAATCGGTTTAGTACGATACTTAGGCGTCGGTTTAGTATGATACTTAGACGTCGGCTTAGTCGGCTTAGTACGATACTTAGACATCGGTTTAGTATGATACTTAGACGTCGGCTTAGTCGTTTTAGTACGATACTTAGACGTCGGCTTAGTACGATAATTAGGCGTCGGTTTAGTATGATACTTAGACGTCGGCTTTGTCGGCTTAGTACGATACTTAGACATCGGTTAAGTACGATACTTAGACATCGGCTTATTACGATACTTAGACATCGGTTTAGTACGATACTTAGGCGTCGGTTTAGTGTGATACTTAGACGTCGGCTTAGTCGGCTTAGTACGATACTTAGACGTCGGCTTAGTACGATTCTTAGAAATCGGTTTATTACGATACTTAGGCGTCGGTTTAGTATGATACTTAGACATCAGCTTATTACGATACTTAGACGTCGGTTTAGTACGATACTTAGACGTCGGCTTAGTACGATTCTTAGAAATCGGTTTAGTACGATACTTAGGCGTCGGTTTAGTATGATACTTAGACGTCGGCTTAGTCGGCTTAGTACGATACTTAGACGTCGGCTTAGTACGATACTTAGACATCGGTTAAGTACGATACTTAGACATCGGCTTAGTACGATAATTAGACATCGGCTTAGTACGATACTTAGTCATCGGCTTAGTACGGTACTTAGACGTCGGCTTAGTACGATTCTTAGAAATCGGTTTAGTACGATACTTAGGCGTCGGTTTAGTACGATACTTAGACATCGGCTTAGTACGATACTTAGACATCGGTTTAGTACGATACTTAGGCGTCGGTTTAGTATGATACTTAGACATCGGCTTATTACGATACTTAGACATCGGTTTAGTACGATACTTAGACATCGGTTTAGTACGGTACTTAGACGTCGGCTTAGTACGATACTTAGACATCGGTTTAGTACGGTACTTAGACATCGGCTTAGTACGATACTTAGACGTCGGCTTAGTACGATACTTAGACGTCAGTTTAGCATGATACTTAGGCGTCGGCTTAGTACGATACTTAGACGTCGGTTTAGCATGATACTTAGGCGTCGGCTTAGTATGATTCTTAGAAATCGGTTTAGTATGATACTTAGACATCGGTTTAGTACGGTACTTAGAAATCGGTTTAGTACGGTACTTAGTCATCGGCTTAGTACGGTACTTAGACGTCGGCTTAGTACGATTCTTAGAAATCGGTTTAGTACGATACTTAGGCGTCGGTTTAGTATGATACTTAGACGTCGGCTTAGTCGGCTTAGTACGATACTTAGACATCGGTTTAGTATGATACTTAGACGTCGGCTTAGTCGTTTTAGTACGATACTTAGACGTCGGCTTAGTACGGTACTTAGACGTCGGCTTAGTACGATTCTTAGAAATCGGTTTAGTACGATACTTAGGCGTCGGTTTAGTATGATACTTAGGCGTCGGTTTAGTATGATACTTAGACGTCGGCTTAGTCGGCTTAGTACGATACTTAGACATCGGTTTAGTATGATACTTAGACGTCGGCTTAGTCGTTTTAGTACGATACTTAGACGTCGGCTTAGTACGATACTTAGACATCGGTTTAGTACGGTACTTAGACATCGGCTTAGTACGATACTTAGACGTCGGCTTAGTACGATACTTAGACGTCAGTTTAGCATGATACTTAGGCGTCGGCTTAGTACGATACTTAGACGTCGGTTTAGCATGATACTTAGGCGTCGGCTTAGTATGATTCTTAGAAATCGGTTTAGTACGATACTTAGACATCGGTTTAGTACGGTACTTAGACGTCGGCTTAGTACGATACTTAGACATCGGTTTAGTACGGTACTTAGACATCGGCTTAGTACGATACTTAGACGTCGGCTTAGTACGATACTTAGACGTCAGTTTAGCATGATACTTAGGCGTCGGCTTAGTACGATACTTAGACGTCGGTTTAGCATGATACTTAGGCGTCGGCTTAGTATGATTCTTAGAAATCGGTTTAGTACGATACTTAGACATCGGTTTAGTACGGTACTTAGAAATCGGTTTAGTACGGTACTTAGTCATCGGCTTAGTACGGTACTTAGACGTCGGCTTAGTACGATTCTTAGAAATCGGTTTAGTACGATACTTAGGCGTCGGTTTAGTATGATACTTAGACGTCGGCTTAGTCGGCTTAGTACGATACTTAGACATCGGTTTAGTATGATACTTAGACGTCGGCTTAGTCGTTTTAGTACGATACTTAGACGTCGGCTTAGTACGATAATTAGGCGTCGGTTTAGTATGATACTTAGACGTCGGCTTTGTCGGCTTAGTACGATACTTAGACATCGGTTAAGTACGATACTTAGACATCGGCTTATTACGATACTTAGACATCGGTTTAGTACGATACTTAGGCGTCGGTTTAGTGTGATACTTAGACGTCGGCTTAGTCTAAGTACCGTACTAAGCCGATGACTAAGTATCGTACTAAGCCGATGACTAATTATCGTACTAAACCGATGTCTAAGTATCGTACTAAACCGATTTCTAAGTATCGTACTAAGCCAACTAAGCCGATGTCTAAGTACCGTTCTAAGCCGACGCCTAATTACCGTACTAAACCGATTTTTAAGTACCGTTTTAAACCGATTTCTAAGTACCGTTTTAAACCGATTTCTAAGTACCGTACTAAACCGATGTCTAAGTACCGTACTAAGCCGATGTCTAAGTATCATACTAAACCGATGTCTAAGTATCGTACTAAGCCGACTAAGCCGACGTCTAAGTATCACACTAAACCGACGCCTAAGTATCGTAATAAGCCGATGTCTAAGTATCATACTAAACCGACGCCTAAGTATCGTACTAAACCGATTTCTAAGAATCGTACTAAGCCGACGTCTAAGTACCGTACTAAGCCGATGACTAAGTACCGTACTAAACCGACGCCTAAGTATCATGCTAAACCGACGTCTAAGTATCGTACTAAGCCGACGTCTAAGTATCGTACTAAGCCGATGTCTAAGTATCGTACTTAACCGATGTCTAAGTATCGTACTAAGCCGACGTCTAAGTATCGTACTAAGCCGACTAAGCCGACGTCTAAGTATCATACTAAACCGACGCCTAAGTATCGTACTAAACCGATTTCTAAGAATCGTACTAAGCCGACGTCTAAGTATCGTACTAAACCGACGTCTAAGTATCGTAATAAGCTGATGTCTAAGTATCATACTAAACCGACGCCTAAGTATCGTAATAAACCGATTTCTAAGAATCGTACTAAGCCGACGTCTAAGTATCGTACTAAGCCGACTAAGCCGACGTCTAAGTATCACACTAAACCGACGCCTAAGTATCGTACTAAACCGATGTCTAAGTATCGTAATAAGCCGATGTCTAAGTATCGTACTTAACCGATGTCTAAGTATCGTACTAAGCCGACAAAGCCGACGTCTAAGTATCATACTAAACCGACGCCTAATTATCGTACTAAGCCGACGTCTAAGTATCGTACTAAACCGATGTCTAAGTATCGTAATAAGCCGATGTCTAAGTACCGTACTAAACCGACGCCTAAGTATCGTACTCAACCGATGTCTAAGTATCGTAATAAGCCGATGTCTAAGTATCGTACTTAACCGATGTCTAAGTATCGTACTAAGCCGACAAAGCCGACGTCTAAGTATCATACTAAACCGACGCCTAATTATCGTACTAAGCCGACGTCTAAGTATCATACTAAGCCGACTAAGCCGACGTCTAAGTATCGTACTTAACCGATGTCTAAGTATCGTACTTAACCGATGTCTAAGTATCGTACTAAGCCGACGTCTAAGTATCGTACTAAGCCGACTAAGCCGACGTCTAAGTATCATACTAAACCGACGCCTAAGTATCGTACTAAGCCGACGTCTAAGTATCGTACTAAAACGACTAAGCCGACGTCTAAGTATCATACTAAACCGATGTCTAAGTATCGTACTAAGCCGACTAAGCCGACGTCTAAGTATCATACTAAACCGACGCCTAAGTATCGTACTAAACCGATTTCTAAGAATCGTACTAAGCCGACGTCTAAGTACCGTACTAAGCCGATGACTAAGTACCGTACTAAACCGATTTCTAAGTACCGTACTAAACCGATGTCTAAGTATCGTACTAAACCGATTTCTAAGAATCATACTAAGCCGACGCCTAAGTATCATGCTAAACCGACGTCTAAGTATCGTACTAAGCCGACGCCTAAGTATCATGCTAAACTGACGTCTAAGTATCGTACTTAGCCGACTAAGCCGACGTCTAAGTATCATACTAAACCGACGTCTAAGTACCGTACTAAGCCGATGACTAAGTACCGTACTAAACCGATTTCTAAGTACCGTACTAAACCGATGTCTAAGTATCGTACTAAACCGATTTCTAAGAATCATACTAAGCCGACGTCTAAGTATCATACAAAACCGACGCCTAAGTATCATGCTAAACCGACGTCTAAGTATCGTACTAAGCCGATGTCTAATTATCGTACTAAACCGATGTCTAAGAAATCGGTTTATTACGATACTTAGGCGTCGGTTTAGTATGATACTTAGACATCAGCTTATTACGATACTTAGACGTCGGTTTAGTACGATACTTAGACGTCGGCTTAGTACGATTCTTAGAAATCGGTTTAGTACGATACTTAGGCGTCGGTTTAGTATGATACTTAGACGTCGGCTTAGTCGGCTTAGTACGATACTTAGACGTCGGCTTAGTACGATACTTAGACATCGGTTAAGTACGATACTTAGACATCGGCTTAGTACGATACTTAGACGTCGGCTTAGTACGATACTTAGACGTCGGTTTAGCATGATACTTAGGCGTCGGTTTAGTACGGTACTTAGTCATCGGCTTAGTACGGTACTTAGACGTCGGCTTAGTACGATTCTTAGAAATCGGTTTAGTACGATACTTAGGCGTCGGTTTAGTATGATACTTAGACATCGGCTTATTACGATACTTAGGCGTCGGTTTAGTGTGATACTTAGACGTCGGCTTAGTCGGCTTAGTACGATACTTAGACATCGGTTTAGTATGATACTTAGACATCGGCTTAGTACGGTACTTAGACATCGGTTTAGTACGGTACTTAGAAATCGGTTTAAAACGGTACTTAGAAATCGGTTTAAAACGGTACTTAAAAATCGGTTTAGTACGGTAATTAGGCGTCGGTTTAGTATGATACTTAGACGTCGGCTTAGTCGGCTTAGTACGATACTTAGACGTCGGCTTAGTACGATACTTAGACATCGGTTAAGTACGATACTTAGACATCGGCTTAGTACGATACTTAGACGTCGGCTTAGTACGATACTTAGACGTCGGTTTAGCATGATACTTAGGCGTCGGTTTAGTACGGTACTTAGTCATCGGCTTAGTATGATACTTAGACGTCGGCTTAGTCGTTTTAGTACGATACTTAGACGTCGGCTTAGTACGATTCTTAGAAATCGGTTTAGTACGATACTTAGGCGTCGGTTTAGTATGATACTTAGACGTCGGCTTAGTCGGCTTAGTACGATACTTAGACGTCGGCTTAGTACGATACTTAGACATCGGTTAAGTACGATACTTAGACATCGGCTTAGTACGATACTTAGACGTCGGCTTAGTACGATACTTAGACGTCGGTTTAGCATGATACTTAGGCGTCGGTTTAGTACGGTACTTAGTCATCGGCTTAGTATGATACTTAGACGTCGGCTTAGTCGTTTTAGTACGATACTTAGACGTCGGCTTAGTACGATACTTAGACGTCGGTTTAGTACGATACTTAGGCGTCGGTTTAGTATGATACTTAGACGTCGGCTTTGTCGGCTTAGTACGATACTTAGACGTCGGCTTAGTATGATACTTAGACGTCGGCTTAGTCGTTTTAGTACGATACTTAGACATCGGTTTAGTACGATACTTAGACGTCGGTTTAGTACGATACTTAGGCGTCGGTTTAGTATGATACTTAGACGTCGGCTTTGTCGGCTTAGTACGATAATTAGACATCGGCTTAGTACGATACTTAGTCATCGGCTTAGTACGGTACTTAGACGTCGGCTTAGTACGATACTTAGAAATCGGTTTAGTACGATACTTAGACATCGGTTTAGTACGATAATTAGACATCGGCTTAGTACGATACTTAGTCATCGGCTTAGTACGGTACTTAGACGTCGGCTTAGTACGATTCTTAGAAATCGGTTTAGTACGATACTTAGGCGTCGGTTTAGTACGATACTTAGACATCGGCTTAGTACGATACTTAGACATCGGTTTAGTACGATACTTAGGCGTCGGTTTAGTATGATACTTAGACATCGGCTTATTACGATACTTAGACATCGGTTTAGTACGATACTTAGACATCGGTTTAGTACGGTACTTAGACGTCGGCTTAGTACGATACTTAGACATCGGTTTAGTACGGTACTTAGACATCGGCTTAGTACGATACTTAGACGTCGGCTTAGTACGATACTTAGACATCGGTTAAGTACGATACTTAGACATCGGCTTATTACGATACTTAGACATCGGTTTAGTACGATACTTAGACATCGGTTTAGTACGATAATTAGACATCGGCTTAGTACGATACTTAGTCATCGGCTTAGTACGGTACTTAGACGTCGGCTTAGTACGATACTTAGAAATCGGTTTAGTACGATACTTAGACATCGGTTTAGTACGATAATTAGACATCGGCTTAGTACGATACTTAGTCATCGGCTTAGTACGGTACTTAGACGTCGGCTTAGTACGATTCTTAGAAATCGGTTTAGTACGATACTTAGGCGTCGGTTTAGTACGATACTTAGACATCGGCTTAGTACGATACTTAGACATCGGTTTAGTACGATACTTAGGCGTCGGTTTAGTATGATACTTAGACATCGGTTTAGTACGATACTTAGACATCGGTTTAGTACGGTACTTAGACGTCGGCTTAGTACGATACTTAGACATCGGTTTAGTACGGTACTTAGACATCGGTTTAGTACGGTACTTAGAAATCGGTTTAAAACGGTACTTAGAAATCGGTTTAAAACGGTACTTAAAAATCGGTTTAGTACGGTAATTAGGCGTCGGCTTAGAACGGTACTTAGACATCGGCTTAGTTGGCTTAGTACGATACTTAGAAATCGGTTTAGTACGATACTTAGACATCGGTTTAGTACGATAATTAGACATCGGCTTAGTACGATACTTAGACGTCGGTTTAGTATGATACTTAGACGTCGGCTTAGTCGGCTTAGTACGATACTTAGACATCGGTTTAGTATGATACTTAGACGTCGGCTTAGTCGTTTTAGTACGATACTTAGACGTCGGCTTAGTACGATAATTAGGCGTCGGTTTAGTATGATACTTAGACGTCGGCTTTGTCGGCTTAGTACGATACTTAGACATCGGTTAAGTACGATACTTAGACATCGGCTTATTACGATACTTAGACGTCGGTTTAGTACGATACTTAGACGTCGGCTTAGTACGATTCTTAGAAATCGGTTTAGTACGATACTTAGGCGTCGGTTTAGTATGATACTTAGACGTCGGCTTAGTATGATACTTAGACATCGGCTTAGTACGGTACTTAGACATCGGTTTAGTACGGTACTTAGAAATCGGTTTAAAACGGTACTTAAAAATCGGTTTAGTACGGTAATTAGGCGTCGGCTTAGAACGGTACTTAGACATCGGCTTAGTTGGCTTAGTACGATACTTAGAAATCGGTTTAGTACGATACTTAGGCGTCGGTTTAGTATGATACTTAGACGTCGGCTTAGTCGGCTTAGTACGATACTTAGACATCGGTTTAGTATGATACTTAGACGTCGGCTTAGTCGTTTTAGTACGATACTTAGACGTCGGCTTAGTACGATAATTAGGCGTCGGTTTAGTATGATACTTAGACGTCGGCTTTGTCGGCTTAGTACGATACTTAGACATCGGTTAAGTACGATACTTAGACATCGGCTTATTACGATACTTAGACATCGGTTTAGTACGATACTTAGGCGTCGGTTTAGTGTGATACTTAGACGTCGGCTTAGTCGGCTTAGTACGATACTTAGACGTCGGCTTAGTACGATTCTTAGAAATCGGTTTATTACGATACTTAGGCGTCGGTTTAGTATGATACTTAGACATCAGCTTATTACGATACTTAGACGTCGGTTTAGTACGATACTTAGACGTCGGCTTAGTACGATTCTTAGAAATCGGTTTAGTACGATACTTAGGCGTCGGTTTAGTATGATACTTAGACGTCGGCTTAGTCGGCTTAGTACGATACTTAGACGTCGGCTTAGTACGATACTTAGACATCGGTTAAGTACGATACTTAGACATCGGCTTAGTACGATAATTAGACATCGGCTTAGTACGATACTTAGTCATCGGCTTAGTACGGTACTTAGACGTCGGCTTAGTACGATTCTTAGAAATCGGTTTAGTACGATACTTAGGCGTCGGTTTAGTACGATACTTAGACATCGGCTTAGTACGATACTTAGACATCGGTTTAGTACGATACTTAGGCGTCGGTTTAGTATGATACTTAGACATCGGCTTATTACGATACTTAGACATCGGTTTAGTACGATACTTAGACATCGGTTTAGTACGGTACTTAGACGTCGGCTTAGTACGATACTTAGACATCGGTTTAGTACGGTACTTAGACATCGGCTTAGTACGATACTTAGACGTCGGCTTAGTACGATACTTAGACGTCAGTTTAGCATGATACTTAGGCGTCGGCTTAGTACGATACTTAGACGTCGGTTTAGCATGATACTTAGGCGTCGGCTTAGTATGATTCTTAGAAATCGGTTTAGTACGATACTTAGACATCGGTTTAGTACGGTACTTAGAAATCGGTTTAGTACGGTACTTAGTCATCGGCTTAGTACGGTACTTAGACGTCGGCTTAGTACGATTCTTAGAAATCGGTTTAGTACGATACTTAGGCGTCGGTTTAGTATGATACTTAGACGTCGGCTTAGTCGGCTTAGTACGATACTTAGACATCGGTTTAGTATGATACTTAGACGTCGGCTTAGTCGTTTTAGTACGATACTTAGACGTCGGCTTAGTACGGTACTTAGACGTCGGCTTAGTACGATTCTTAGAAATCGGTTTAGTACGATACTTAGGCGTCGGTTTAGTATGATACTTAGGCGTCGGTTTAGTATGATACTTAGACGTCGGCTTAGTCGGCTTAGTACGATACTTAGACATCGGTTTAGTATGATACTTAGACGTCGGCTTAGTCGTTTTAGTACGATACTTAGACGTCGGCTTAGTACGATACTTAGACATCGGTTTAGTACGGTACTTAGACATCGGCTTAGTACGATACTTAGACGTCGGCTTAGTACGATACTTAGACGTCAGTTTAGCATGATACTTAGGCGTCGGCTTAGTACGATACTTAGACGTCGGTTTAGCATGATACTTAGGCGTCGGCTTAGTATGATTCTTAGAAATCGGTTTAGTACGATACTTAGACATCGGTTTAGTACGGTACTTAGACGTCGGCTTAGTACGATACTTAGACATCGGTTTAGTACGGTACTTAGACATCGGCTTAGTACGATACTTAGACGTCGGCTTAGTACGATACTTAGACGTCAGTTTAGCATGATACTTAGGCGTCGGCTTAGTACGATACTTAGACGTCGGTTTAGCATGATACTTAGGCGTCGGCTTAGTATGATTCTTAGAAATCGGTTTAGTACGATACTTAGACATCGGTTTAGTACGGTACTTAGAAATCGGTTTAGTACGGTACTTAGTCATCGGCTTAGTACGGTACTTAGACGTCGGCTTAGTACGATTCTTAGAAATCGGTTTAGTACGATACTTAGGCGTCGGTTTAGTATGATACTTAGACGTCGGCTTAGTCGGCTTAGTACGATACTTAGACATCGGTTTAGTATGATACTTAGACGTCGGCTTAGTCGTTTTAGTACGATACTTAGACGTCGGCTTAGTACGATAATTAGGCGTCGGTTTAGTATGATACTTAGACGTCGGCTTTGTCGGCTTAGTACGATACTTAGACATCGGTTAAGTACGATACTTAGACATCGGCTTATTACGATACTTAGACATCGGTTTAGTACGATACTTAGGCGTCGGTTTAGTGTGATACTTAGACGTCGGCTTAGTCTAAGTACCGTACTAAGCCGATGACTAAGTATCGTACTAAGCCGATGACTAATTATCGTACTAAACCGATGTCTAAGTATCGTACTAAACCGATTTCTAAGTATCGTACTAAGCCAACTAAGCCGATGTCTAAGTACCGTTCTAAGCCGACGCCTAATTACCGTACTAAACCGATTTTTAAGTACCGTTTTAAACCGATTTCTAAGTACCGTTTTAAACCGATTTCTAAGTACCGTACTAAACCGATGTCTAAGTACCGTACTAAGCCGATGTCTAAGTATCATACTAAACCGATGTCTAAGTATCGTACTAAGCCGACTAAGCCGACGTCTAAGTATCACACTAAACCGACGCCTAAGTATCGTAATAAGCCGATGTCTAAGTATCATACTAAACCGACGCCTAAGTATCGTACTAAACCGATTTCTAAGAATCGTACTAAGCCGACGTCTAAGTACCGTACTAAGCCGATGACTAAGTACCGTACTAAACCGACGCCTAAGTATCATGCTAAACCGACGTCTAAGTATCGTACTAAGCCGACGTCTAAGTATCGTACTAAGCCGATGTCTAAGTATCGTACTTAACCGATGTCTAAGTATCGTACTAAGCCGACGTCTAAGTATCGTACTAAGCCGACTAAGCCGACGTCTAAGTATCATACTAAACCGACGCCTAAGTATCGTACTAAACCGATTTCTAAGAATCGTACTAAGCCGACGTCTAAGTATCGTACTAAACCGACGTCTAAGTATCGTAATAAGCTGATGTCTAAGTATCATACTAAACCGACGCCTAAGTATCGTAATAAACCGATTTCTAAGAATCGTACTAAGCCGACGTCTAAGTATCGTACTAAGCCGACTAAGCCGACGTCTAAGTATCACACTAAACCGACGCCTAAGTATCGTACTAAACCGATGTCTAAGTATCGTAATAAGCCGATGTCTAAGTATCGTACTTAACCGATGTCTAAGTATCGTACTAAGCCGACAAAGCCGACGTCTAAGTATCATACTAAACCGACGCCTAATTATCGTACTAAGCCGACGTCTAAGTATCGTACTAAACCGATGTCTAAGTATCGTAATAAGCCGATGTCTAAGTACCGTACTAAACCGACGCCTAAGTATCGTACTCAACCGATGTCTAAGTATCGTAATAAGCCGATGTCTAAGTATCGTACTTAACCGATGTCTAAGTATCGTACTAAGCCGACAAAGCCGACGTCTAAGTATCATACTAAACCGACGCCTAATTATCGTACTAAGCCGACGTCTAAGTATCATACTAAGCCGACTAAGCCGACGTCTAAGTATCGTACTTAACCGATGTCTAAGTATCGTACTTAACCGATGTCTAAGTATCGTACTAAGCCGACGTCTAAGTATCGTACTAAGCCGACTAAGCCGACGTCTAAGTATCATACTAAACCGACGCCTAAGTATCGTACTAAGCCGACGTCTAAGTATCGTACTAAAACGACTAAGCCGACGTCTAAGTATCATACTAAACCGATGTCTAAGTATCGTACTAAGCCGACTAAGCCGACGTCTAAGTATCATACTAAACCGACGCCTAAGTATCGTACTAAACCGATTTCTAAGAATCGTACTAAGCCGACGTCTAAGTACCGTACTAAGCCGATGACTAAGTACCGTACTAAACCGATTTCTAAGTACCGTACTAAACCGATGTCTAAGTATCGTACTAAACCGATTTCTAAGAATCATACTAAGCCGACGCCTAAGTATCATGCTAAACCGACGTCTAAGTATCGTACTAAGCCGACGCCTAAGTATCATGCTAAACTGACGTCTAAGTATCGTACTTAGCCGACTAAGCCGACGTCTAAGTATCATACTAAACCGACGTCTAAGTACCGTACTAAGCCGATGACTAAGTACCGTACTAAACCGATTTCTAAGTACCGTACTAAACCGATGTCTAAGTATCGTACTAAACCGATTTCTAAGAATCATACTAAGCCGACGTCTAAGTATCATACAAAACCGACGCCTAAGTATCATGCTAAACCGACGTCTAAGTATCGTACTAAGCCGATGTCTAATTATCGTACTAAACCGATGTCTAAGAAATCGGTTTATTACGATACTTAGGCGTCGGTTTAGTATGATACTTAGACATCAGCTTATTACGATACTTAGACGTCGGTTTAGTACGATACTTAGACGTCGGCTTAGTACGATTCTTAGAAATCGGTTTAGTACGATACTTAGGCGTCGGTTTAGTATGATACTTAGACGTCGGCTTAGTCGGCTTAGTACGATACTTAGACGTCGGCTTAGTACGATACTTAGACATCGGTTAAGTACGATACTTAGACATCGGCTTAGTACGATACTTAGACGTCGGCTTAGTACGATACTTAGACGTCGGTTTAGCATGATACTTAGGCGTCGGTTTAGTACGGTACTTAGTCATCGGCTTAGTACGGTACTTAGACGTCGGCTTAGTACGATTCTTAGAAATCGGTTTAGTACGATACTTAGGCGTCGGTTTAGTATGATACTTAGACATCGGCTTATTACGATACTTAGGCGTCGGTTTAGTGTGATACTTAGACGTCGGCTTAGTCGGCTTAGTACGATACTTAGACATCGGTTTAGTATGATACTTAGACATCGGCTTAGTACGGTACTTAGACATCGGTTTAGTACGGTACTTAGAAATCGGTTTAAAACGGTACTTAGAAATCGGTTTAAAACGGTACTTAAAAATCGGTTTAGTACGGTAATTAGGCGTCGGCTTAGAACGGTACTTAGACATCGGCTTAGTTGGCTTAGTACGATACTTAGAAATCGGTTTAGTACGATACTTAGACATCGGTTTAGTACGATAATTAGACATCGGCTTAGTACGATACTTAGTCATCGGCTTAGTACGGTACTTAGACGTCGGCTTAGTACGATACTTAGAAATCGGTTTAGTACGATACTTAGACATCGGTTTAGTACGATAATTAGACATCGGCTTAGTACGATACTTAGTCATCGGCTTAGTACGGTACTTAGACGTCGGCTTAGTACGATTCTTAGAAATCGGTTTAGTACGATACTTAGGCGTCGGTTTAGTACGATACTTAGACATCGGCTTAGTACGATACTTAGACATCGGTTTAGTACGATACTTAGGCGTCGGTTTAGTATGATACTTAGACATCGGCTTATTACGATACTTAGACATCGGTTTAGTACGATACTTAGACATCGGTTTAGTACGGTACTTAGACGTCGGCTTAGTACGATTCTTAGAAATCGGTTTAGTACGATACTTAGGCGTCGGTTTAGTACGATACTTAGACGTCGGCTTAGTATGATTCTTAGAAATCGGTTTAGTACGATACTTAGACATCGGTTTAGTATGATACTTAGACGTCGGCTTAGTCGGCTTAGTACGATACTTAGACGTCGGCTTAGTACGATACTTAGACATCGGTTAAGTACGATACTTAGACGTCGGCTTAGTATGATTCTTAGAAATCGGTTTAGTACGATACTTAGACATCGGTTTAGTACGGTACTTAGAAATCGGTTTAGTACGGTACTTAGTCATCGGCTTAGTACGGTACTTAGACGTCGGCTTAGTACGATTCTTAGAAATCGGTTTAGTACGATACTTAGGCGTCGGTTTAGTATGATACTTAGACATCGGCTTATTACGATACTTAGGCGTCGGTTTAGTGTGATACTTAGACGTCGGCTTAGTCGGCTTAGTACGATAATTAGACATCGGCTTAGTACGATACTTAGTCATCGGCTTAGTACGGTACTAAGACGTCGGCTTAGTACGATTCTTAGAAATCGGTTTAGTACGATACTTAGGCGTCAGTTTAGTATGATACTTAGACATCGGCTTATTACGATACTTAGGCGTCGGTTTAGTGTGATACTTAGACGTCGGCTTAGTCGGCTTAGTACGATACTTAGACATCGGTTTAGTATGATACTTAGACATCGGCTTATTACGATACTTAGACATCGGCTTAGTACGGTACTTAGACGTCGGCTTAGTACGATTCTTAGAAATCGGTTTAGTACGATACTTAGGCGTCGGTTTAGTATGATACTTAGACGTCGGCTTAGTCGGCTTAGTACGATACTTAGACATCGGTTTAGTATGATACTTAGACGTCGGCTTAGTCGTTTTAGTACGATACTTAGACGTCGGCTTAGTACGATACTTAGACATCGGCTTAGTACGATACTTAGACGTCGGCTTAGTACGATACTTAGAAATCGGTTTAGTACGATACTTAGACATCGGTTTAGTACGGTACTTAGAAATCGGTTTAGTACGGTACTTAGTCATCGGCTTAGTACGGTACTTAGACGTCGGCTTAGTACGATTCTTAGAAATCGGTTTAGTACGATACTTAGGCGTCGGTTTAGTATGATACTTAGACATCGGCTTATTACGATACTTAGGCGTCGGTTTAGTGTGATACTTAGACGTCGGCTTAGTCGGCTTAGTACGATAATTAGACATCGGCTTAGTACGATACTTAGTCATCGGCTTAGTACGGTACTAAGACGTCGGCTTAGTACGATTCTTAGAAATCGGTTTAGTACGATACTTAGGCGTCGGCTTAGTACGATACTTAGACGTCGGCTTAGTACGATTCTTAGAAATCGGTTGAGTACGATACTTAGGCGTCGGTTTAGTACGGTACTTAGACATCGGCTTATTACGATACTTAGACATCGGTTTAGTACGATACTTAGACGTCGGCTTAGTACGATAATTAGGCGTCGGTTTAGTATGATACTTAGACGTCGGCTTTGTCGGCTTAGTACGATACTTAGACATCGGTTAAGTACGATACTTAGACATCGGCTTATTACGATACTTAGACATCGGTTTAGTACGATACTTAGGCGTCGGTTTAGTGTGATACTTAGACGTCGGCTTAGTCGGCTTAGTACGATACTTAGACGTCGGCTTAGTACGATTCTTAGAAATCGGTTTATTACGATACTTAGGCGTCGGTTTAGTATGATACTTAGACATCAGCTTATTACGATACTTAGACGTCGGTTTAGTACGATACTTAGACGTCGGCTTAGTACGATTCTTAGAAATCGGTTTAGTACGATACTTAGGCGTCGGTTTAGTATGATACTTAGACGTCGGCTTAGTCGGCTTAGTACGATACTTAGACGTCGGCTTAGTACGATACTTAGACATCGGTTAAGTACGATACTTAGACATCGGCTTAGTACGATACTTAGACGTCGGCTTAGTACGATACTTAGACGTCGGTTTAGCATGATACTTAGGCGTCGGTTTAGTACGGTACTTAGTCATCGGCTTAGTACGGTACTTAGACGTCGGCTTAGTACGATTCTTAGAAATCGGTTTAGTACGATACTTAGGCGTCGGTTTAGTATGATACTTAGACATCGGCTTATTACGATACTTAGGCGTCGGTTTAGTGTGATACTTAGACGTCGGCTTAGTCGGCTTAGTACGATACTTAGACATCGGTTTAGTATGATACTTAGACATCGGCTTAGTACGGTACTTAGACATCGGTTTAGTACGGTACTTAGAAATCGGTTTAAAACGGTACTTAGAAATCGGTTTAAAACGGTACTTAAAAATCGGTTTAGTACGGTAATTAGGCGTCGGCTTAGAACGGTACTTAGACATCGGCTTAGTTGGCTTAGTACGATACTTAGAAATCGGTTTAGTACGATACTTAGACATCGGTTTAGTACGATAATTAGACATCGGCTTAGTACGATACTTAGTCATCGGCTTAGTACGGTACTTAGACGTCGGCTTAGTACGATACTTAGAAATCGGTTTAGTACGATACTTAGACATCGGTTTAGTACGATAATTAGACATCGGCTTAGTACGATACTTAGTCATCGGCTTAGTACGGTACTTAGACGTCGGCTTAGTACGATTCTTAGAAATCGGTTTAGTACGATACTTAGGCGTCGGTTTAGTACGATACTTAGACGTCGGCTTAGTACAATACTTAGGCGTCGGTTTAGTGTGATACTTAGACGTCGGCTTAGTACGATTCTTAGAAATCGGTTTAGTATGGTACTTAGAAATCGGTTTAGTACGATACTTAGGCGTCGGTTTAGTATGATACTTAGACGTCGGCTTAGTACGATTCTTAGAAATCGGTTTAGTACGATACTTAGGCGTCGGTTTAGTACGGTACTTAGACGTCGGCTTTGTCGGCTTAGTACGATACTTAGACATCGGTTAAGTACGATACTTAGACATCGGCTTATTACGATACTTAGACATCGGTTTAGTACGATACTTAGACATCGGTTAAGTACGATACTTAGACGTCGGCTTAGTCGGCTTAGTATGATACTTAGACGTCGGCTTAGTATGATACTTAGACATCGGTTTAGTATGATACTTAGACGTCGGCTTAGTCGGCTTAGTACGATACTTAGACGTCGGCTTAGTACTATTCTTAGAAATCGGTTTAGTACGATACTTAGGCGTCGGTTTAGTATGATACTTAGGCGTCGGTTTAGTATGATTCTTAGAAATCGGTTTAGTACGATACTTAGACATCGGTTTAGTACGATACTTAGACATCGGTTTAGTACGGTACTTAGACATCGGCTTAGTACGATACTTAGACATCGGTTTAGTATGATACTTAGACATCGGCTTATTACGATACTTAGACATCGGCTTAGTACGGTACTTAGACGTCGGCTTAGTACGATTCTTAGAAATCGGTTTAGTATGGTACTTAGAAATCGGTTTAGTACGATACTTAGGCGTCGGTTTAGTATGATACTTAGACGTCGGCTTAGTACGATTCTTAGAAATCGGTTTAGTACGATACTTAGGCGTCGGTTTAGTACGGTACTTAGACGTCGGCTTTGTCGGCTTAGTACGATACTTAGACATCGGTTAAGTACGATACTTAGACATCGGCTTATTACGATACTTAGACATCGGTTTAGTACGATACTTAGACATCGGTTAAGTACGATACTTAGACGTCGGCTTAGTCGGCTTAGTATGATACTTAGACGTCGGCTTAGTATGATACTTAGACATCGGTTTAGTATGATACTTAGACGTCGGCTTAGTCGGCTTAGTACGATACTTAGACGTCGGCTTAGTACTATTCTTAGAAATCGGTTTAGTACGATACTTAGGCGTCGGTTTAGTATGATACTTAGGCGTCGGTTTAGTATGATTCTTAGAAATCGGTTTAGTACGATACTTAGACATCGGTTTAGTACGATACTTAGACATCGGTTTAGTACGGTACTTAGACATCGGCTTAGTACGATACTTAGACGTCGGCTTAGTACGATACTTAGACGTCAGTTTAGCATGATACTTAGGCGTCGGCTTAGTACGATACTTAGACGTCGGTTTAGCATGATACTTAGGCGTCGGTTTAGTATGATACTTAGACGTCGGCTTAGTATGATTCTTAGAAATCGGTTTAGTACGATACTTAGACATCGGTTTAGTATGATACTTAGACGTCGGCTTAGTCGGCTTAGTACGATACTTAGACGTCGGCTTAGTACGATACTTAGACATCGGTTAAGTACGATACTTAGACGTCGGCTTAGTATGATTCTTAGAAATCGGTTTAGTACGATACTTAGACATCGGTTTAGTACGGTACTTAGAAATCGGTTTAGTACGGTACTTAGTCATCGGCTTAGTACGGTACTTAGACGTCGGCTTAGTACGATTCTTAGAAATCGGTTTAGTACGATACTTAGGCGTCGGTTTAGTATGATACTTAGACATCGGCTTATTACGATACTTAGGCGTCGGTTTAGTGTGATACTTAGACGTCGGCTTAGTCGGCTTAGTACGATAATTAGACATCGGCTTAGTACGATACTTAGTCATCGGCTTAGTACGGTACTAAGACGTCGGCTTAGTACGATTCTTAGAAATCGGTTTAGTACGATACTTAGGCGTCGGTTTAGTATGATACTTAGACATCGGCTTATTACGATACTTAGGCGTCGGTTTAGTGTGATACTTAGACGTCGGCTTAGTCGGCTTAGTACGATACTTAGACATCGGTTTAGTATGATACTTAGACATCGGCTTATTACGATACTTAGACATCGGCTTAGTACGGTACTTAGACGTCGGCTTAGTACGATTCTTAGAAATCGGTTTAGTATGGTACTTAGAAATCGGTTTAGTACGATACTTAGGCGTCGGTTTAGTATGATACTTAGACGTCGGCTTAGTACGATTCTTAGAAATCGGTTTAGTACGATACTTAGGCGTCGGTTTAGTACGGTACTTAGACGTCGGCTTTGTCGGCTTAGTACGATACTTAGACATCGGTTAAGTACGATACTTAGACATCGGCTTATTACGATACTTAGACATCGGTTTAGTACGATACTTAGACATCGGTTAAGTACGATACTTAGACGTCGGCTTAGTCGGCTTAGTATGATACTTAGACGTCGGCTTAGTATGATACTTAGACATCGGTTTAGTATGATACTTAGACGTCGGCTTAGTCGGCTTAGTACGATACTTAGACGTCGGCTTAGTACTATTCTTAGAAATCGGTTTAGTACGATACTTAGGCGTCGGTTTAGTATGATACTTAGGCGTCGGTTTAGTATGATTCTTAGAAATCGGTTTAGTACGATACTTAGACATCGGTTTAGTACGATACTTAGACATCGGTTTAGTACGGTACTTAGACATCGGTTTAGTACGATACTTAGACGTCGGCTTAGTACGATAATTAGGCGTCGGTTTAGTATGATACTTAGACGTCGGCTTTGTCGGCTTAGTACGATACTTAGACATCGGTTAAGTACGATACTTAGACATCGGCTTATTACGATACTTAGACATCGGTTTAGTACGATACTTAGGCGTCGGTTTAGTGTGATACTTAGACGTCGGCTTAGTCGGCTTAGTACGATACTTAGACGTCGGCTTAGTACGATTCTTAGAAATCGGTTTATTACGATACTTAGGCGTCGGTTTAGTATGATACTTAGACATCAGCTTATTACGATACTTAGACGTCGGTTTAGTACGATACTTAGACGTCGGCTTAGTACGATTCTTAGAAATCGGTTTAGTACGATACTTAGGCGTCGGTTTAGTATGATACTTAGACGTCGGCTTAGTCGGCTTAGTACGATACTTAGACGTCGGCTTAGTACGATACTTAGACATCGGTTAAGTACGATACTTAGACATCGGCTTAGTACGATACTTAGACGTCGGCTTAGTACGATACTTAGACGTCGGTTTAGCATGATACTTAGGCGTCGGTTTAGTACGGTACTTAGTCATCGGCTTAGTACGGTACTTAGACGTCGGCTTAGTACGATTCTTAGAAATCGGTTTAGTACGATACTTAGGCGTCGGTTTAGTATGATACTTAGACATCGGCTTATTACGATACTTAGGCGTCGGTTTAGTGTGATACTTAGACGTCGGCTTAGTCGGCTTAGTACGATACTTAGACATCGGTTTAGTATGATACTTAGACATCGGCTTAGTACGGTACTTAGACATCGGTTTAGTACGGTACTTAGAAATCGGTTTAAAACGGTACTTAGAAATCGGTTTAAAACGGTACTTAAAAATCGGTTTAGTACGGTAATTAGGCGTCGGCTTAGAACGGTACTTAGACATCGGCTTAGTTGGCTTAGTACGATACTTAGAAATCGGTTTAGTACGATACTTAGACATCGGTTTAGTACGATAATTAGACATCGGCTTAGTACGATACTTAGTCATCGGCTTAGTACGGTACTTAGACGTCGGCTTAGTACGATACTTAGAAATCGGTTTAGTACGATACTTAGACATCGGTTTAGTACGATAATTAGACATCGGCTTAGTACGATACTTAGTCATCGGCTTAGTACGGTACTTAGACGTCGGCTTAGTACGATTCTTAGAAATCGGTTTAGTACGATACTTAGGCGTCGGTTTAGTACGATACTTAGACGTCGGCTTAGTACAATACTTAGGCGTCGGTTTAGTGTGATACTTAGACGTCGGCTTAGTACGATTCTTAGAAATCGGTTTAGTATGGTACTTAGAAATCGGTTTAGTACGATACTTAGGCGTCGGTTTAGTATGATACTTAGACGTCGGCTTAGTACGATTCTTAGAAATCGGTTTAGTACGATACTTAGGCGTCGGTTTAGTACGGTACTTAGACGTCGGCTTTGTCGGCTTAGTACGATACTTAGACATCGGTTAAGTACGATACTTAGACATCGGCTTATTACGATACTTAGACATCGGTTTAGTACGATACTTAGACATCGGTTAAGTACGATACTTAGACGTCGGCTTAGTCGGCTTAGTATGATACTTAGACGTCGGCTTAGTATGATACTTAGACATCGGTTTAGTATGATACTTAGACGTCGGCTTAGTCGGCTTAGTACGATACTTAGACGTCGGCTTAGTACTATTCTTAGAAATCGGTTTAGTACGATACTTAGGCGTCGGTTTAGTATGATACTTAGGCGTCGGTTTAGTATGATTCTTAGAAATCGGTTTAGTACGATACTTAGACATCGGTTTAGTACGATACTTAGACATCGGTTTAGTACGGTACTTAGACATCGGCTTAGTACGATACTTAGACATCGGTTTAGTATGATACTTAGACATCGGCTTATTACGATACTTAGACATCGGCTTAGTACGGTACTTAGACGTCGGCTTAGTACGATTCTTAGAAATCGGTTTAGTATGGTACTTAGAAATCGGTTTAGTACGATACTTAGGCGTCGGTTTAGTATGATACTTAGACGTCGGCTTAGTACGATTCTTAGAAATCGGTTTAGTACGATACTTAGGCGTCGGTTTAGTACGGTACTTAGACGTCGGCTTTGTCGGCTTAGTACGATACTTAGACATCGGTTAAGTACGATACTTAGACATCGGCTTATTACGATACTTAGACATCGGTTTAGTACGATACTTAGACATCGGTTAAGTACGATACTTAGACGTCGGCTTAGTCGGCTTAGTATGATACTTAGACGTCGGCTTAGTATGATACTTAGACATCGGTTTAGTATGATACTTAGACGTCGGCTTAGTCGGCTTAGTACGATACTTAGACGTCGGCTTAGTACTATTCTTAGAAATCGGTTTAGTACGATACTTAGGCGTCGGTTTAGTATGATACTTAGGCGTCGGTTTAGTATGATTCTTAGAAATCGGTTTAGTACGATACTTAGACATCGGTTTAGTACGATACTTAGACATCGGTTTAGTACGGTACTTAGACATCGGCTTAGTACGATACTTAGACGTCGGCTTAGTACGATACTTAGACGTCAGTTTAGCATGATACTTAGGCGTCGGCTTAGTACGATACTTAGACGTCGGTTTAGCATGATACTTAGGCGTCGGTTTAGTATGATACTTAGACGTCGGCTTAGTATGATTCTTAGAAATCGGTTTAGTACGATACTTAGACATCGGTTTAGTATGATACTTAGACGTCGGCTTAGTCGGCTTAGTACGATACTTAGACGTCGGCTTAGTACGATACTTAGACATCGGTTAAGTACGATACTTAGACGTCGGCTTAGTATGATTCTTAGAAATCGGTTTAGTACGATACTTAGACATCGGTTTAGTACGGTACTTAGAAATCGGTTTAGTACGGTACTTAGTCATCGGCTTAGTACGGTACTTAGACGTCGGCTTAGTACGATTCTTAGAAATCGGTTTAGTACGATACTTAGGCGTCGGTTTAGTATGATACTTAGACATCGGCTTATTACGATACTTAGGCGTCGGTTTAGTGTGATACTTAGACGTCGGCTTAGTCGGCTTAGTACGATAATTAGACATCGGCTTAGTACGATACTTAGTCATCGGCTTAGTACGGTACTAAGACGTCGGCTTAGTACGATTCTTAGAAATCGGTTTAGTACGATACTTAGGCGTCGGTTTAGTATGATACTTAGACATCGGCTTATTACGATACTTAGGCGTCGGTTTAGTGTGATACTTAGACGTCGGCTTAGTCGGCTTAGTACGATACTTAGACATCGGTTTAGTATGATACTTAGACATCGGCTTATTACGATACTTAGACATCGGCTTAGTACGGTACTTAGACGTCGGCTTAGTACGATTCTTAGAAATCGGTTTAGTATGGTACTTAGAAATCGGTTTAGTACGATACTTAGGCGTCGGTTTAGTATGATACTTAGACGTCGGCTTAGTACGATTCTTAGAAATCGGTTTAGTACGATACTTAGGCGTCGGTTTAGTACGGTACTTAGACGTCGGCTTTGTCGGCTTAGTACGATACTTAGACATCGGTTAAGTACGATACTTAGACATCGGCTTATTACGATACTTAGACATCGGTTTAGTACGATACTTAGACATCGGTTAAGTACGATACTTAGACGTCGGCTTAGTCGGCTTAGTATGATACTTAGACGTCGGCTTAGTATGATACTTAGACATCGGTTTAGTATGATACTTAGACGTCGGCTTAGTCGGCTTAGTACGATACTTAGACGTCGGCTTAGTACTATTCTTAGAAATCGGTTTAGTACGATACTTAGGCGTCGGTTTAGTATGATACTTAGGCGTCGGTTTAGTATGATTCTTAGAAATCGGTTTAGTACGATACTTAGACATCGGTTTAGTACGATACTTAGACATCGGTTTAGTACGGTACTTAGACATCGGCTTAGTACGATACTTAGACGTCGGCTTAGTACGATACTTAGACGTCAGTTTAGCATGATACTTAGGCGTCGGCTTAGTACGATACTTAGACGTCGGTTTAGCATGATACTTAGGCGTCGGTTTAGTATGATACTTAGACGTCGGCTTAGTATGATTCTTAGAAATCGGTTTAGTACGATACTTAGACATCGGTTTAGTATGATACTTAGACGTCGGCTTAGTCGGCTTAGTACGATACTTAGACGTCGGCTTAGTACGATACTTAGACATCGGTTAAGTACGATACTTAGACGTCGGCTTAGTATGATTCTTAGAAATCGGTTTAGTACGATACTTAGACATCGGTTTAGTACGGTACTTAGAAATCGGTTTAGTACGGTACTTAGTCATCGGCTTAGTACGGTACTTAGACGTCGGCTTAGTACGATTCTTAGAAATCGGTTTAGTACGATACTTAGGCGTCGGTTTAGTATGATACTTAGACATCGGCTTATTACGATACTTAGGCGTCGGTTTAGTGTGATACTTAGACGTCGGCTTAGTCGGCTTAGTACGATAATTAGACATCGGCTTAGTACGATACTTAGTCATCGGCTTAGTACGGTACTAAGACGTCGGCTTAGTACGATTCTTAGAAATCGGTTTAGTACGATACTTAGGCGTCGGTTTAGTATGATACTTAGACATCGGCTTATTACGATACTTAGGCGTCGGTTTAGTGTGATACTTAGACGTCGGCTTAGTCGGCTTAGTACGATACTTAGACATCGGTTTAGTATGATACTTAGACATCGGCTTATTACGATACTTAGACATCGGCTTAGTACGGTACTTAGACGTCGGCTTAGTACGATTCTTAGAAATCGGTTTAGTACGATACTTAGGCGTCGGTTTAGTATGATACTTAGACGTCGGCTTAGTCGGCTTAGTACGATACTTAGACATCGGTTTAGTATGATACTTAGACGTCGGCTTAGTCGTTTTAGTACGATACTTAGACGTCGGCTTAGTACGATACTTAGACATCGGCTTAGTACGATACTTAGACGTCGGCTTAGTACGATACTTAGAAATCGGTTTAGTACGATACTTAGACATCGGTTTAGTACGGTACTTAGAAATCGGTTTTAAACGGTACTTAGAAATCGGTTTAAAACGGTACTTAAAAATCGGTTTAGTACGGTAATTAGGCGTCGGCTTAGTACGATACTTAGACATCGGCTTATTACGATACTTAGACATCGGTTTAGTACGATACTTAGACATCGGTTTAGTACGATAATTAGACATCGGCTCAGTACGATACTTAGTCATCGGCTTAGTACGGTACTTAGACGTCGGCTTAGTACGATACTTAGAAATCGGTTTAGTACGATACTTAGACATCGGTTTAGTACGATAATTAGACATCGGCTTAGTACGATACTTAGTCATCGGCTTAGTACGGTACTTAGACGTCGGCTTAGTACGATTCTTAGAAATCGGTTTAGTACGATACTTAGGCGTCGGTTTAGTACGATACTTAGACATCGGCTTAGTACGATACTTAGACATCGGTTTAGTACGATACTTAGGCGTCGGTTTAGTATGATACTTAGACATCGGCTTATTACGATACTTAGACATCGGTTTAGTACGATACTTAGACATCGGTTTAGTACGGTACTTAGACGTCGGCTTAGTACGATACTTAGACATCGGTTTAGTACGGTACTTAGACATCGGCTTAGTACGATACTTAGACGTCGGCTTAGTACGATACTTAGACGTCAGTTTAGCATGATACTTAGGCGTCGGCTTAGTACGATACTTAGACGTCGGTTTAGCATGATACTTAGGCGTCGGCTTAGTATGATTCTTAGAAATCGGTTTAGTACGATACTTAGACATCGGTTTAGTACGGTACTTAGAAATCGGTTTAGTACGGTACTTAGTCATCGGCTTAGTACGGTACTTAGACGTCGGCTTAGTACGATTCTTAGAAATCGGTTTAGTACGATACTTAGGCGTCGGTTTAGTATGATACTTAGACGTCGGCTTAGTCGGCTTAGTACGATACTTAGACATCGGTTTAGTATGATACTTAGACGTCGGCTTAGTCGTTTTAGTACGATACTTAGACGTCGGCTTAGTACGATAATTAGGCGTCGGTTTAGTATGATACTTAGACGTCGGCTTTGTCGGCTTAGTACGATACTTAGACATCGGTTAAGTACGATACTTAGACATCGGCTTATTACGATACTTAGACATCGGTTTAGTACGATACTTAGGCGTCGGTTTAGTGTGATACTTAGACGTCGGCTTAGTCGGCTTAGTACGATACTTAGACGTCGGCTTAGTACGATTCTTAGAAATCGGTTTATTACGATACTTAGGCGTCGGTTTAGTATGATACTTAGACATCAGCTTATTACGATACTTAGTCGTCGGTTTAGTACGATACTTAGACGTCGGCTTAGTACGATTCTTAGAAATCGGTTTAGTACGATACTTAGGCGTCGGTTTAGTATGATACTTAGACGTCGGCTTAGTCGGCTTAGTACGATACTTAGACGTCGGCTTAGTACGATACTTAGACATCGGTTAAGTACGATACTTAGACATCGGCTTAGTACGATACTTAGACGTCGGCTTAGTACGATACTTAGACGTCGGCTTAGTACGATACTTAGACATCGGTTAAGTACGATACTTAGACGTCGGCTTAGTATGATTCTTAGAAATCGGTTTAGTACGATACTTAGACATCGGTTTAGTACGGTACTTAGAAATCGGTTTAGTACGGTACTTAGTCATCGGCTTAGTACGGTACTTAGACGTCGGCTTAGTACGATTCTTAGAAATCGGTTTAGTACGATACTTAGGCGTCGGTTTAGTATGATACTTAGACATCGGCTTATTACGATACTTAGGCGTCGGTTTAGTGTGATACTTAGACGTCGGCTTAGTCGGCTTAGTACGATAATTAGACATCGGCTTAGTACGATACTTAGTCATCGGCTTAGTACGGTACTAAGACGTCGGCTTAGTACGATTCTTAGAAATCGGTTTAGTACGATACTTAGGCGTCGGTTTAGTATGATACTTAGACATCGGCTTATTACGATACTTAGGCGTCGGTTTAGTGTGATACTTAGACGTCGGCTTAGTCGGCTTAGTACGATACTTAGACATCGGTTTAGTATGATACTTAGACATCGGCTTATTACGATACTTAGACATCGGCTTAGTACGGTACTTAGACGTCGGCTTAGTACGATTCTTAGAAATCGGTTTAGTATGGTACTTAGAAATTGGTTTAGTACGATACTTAGGCGTCGGTTTAGTATGATACTTAGACGTCGGCTTAGTACGATTCTTAGAAATCGGTTTAGTACGATACTTAGGCGTCGGTTTAGTACGGTACTTAGACGTCGGCTTTGTCGGCTTAGTACGATACTTAGACATCGGTTAAGTACGATACTTAGACATCGGCTTATTACGATACTTAGACATCGGTTTAGTACGATACTTAGACATCGGTTAAGTACGATACTTAGACGTCGGCTTAGTCGGCTTAGTATGATACTTAGACGTCGGCTTAGTATGATACTTAGACATCGGTTTAGTATGATACTTAGACGTCGGCTTAGTCGGCTTAGTACGATACTTAGACGTCGGCTTAGTACTATTCTTAGAAATCGGTTTAGTACGATACTTAGGCGTCGGTTTAGTATGATACTTAGGCGTCGGTTTAGTATGATTCTTAGAAATCGGTTTAGTACGATACTTAGACATCGGTTTAGTACGATACTTAGACATCGGTTTAGTACGGTACTTAGACATCGGCTTAGTACGATACTTAGACGTCGGCTTAGTACGATACTTAGACGTCAGTTTAGCATGATACTTAGGCGTCGGCTTAGTACGATACTTAGACGTCGGTTTAGCATGATACTTAGGCGTCGGTTTAGTATGATACTTAGACGTCGGCTTAGTATGATTCTTAGAAATCGGTTTAGTACGATACTTAGACATCGGTTTAGTATGATACTTAGACGTCGGCTTAGTCGGCTTAGTACGATACTTAGACGTCGGCTTAGTACGATACTTAGACATCGGTTAAGTACGATACTTAGACGTCGGCTTAGTATGATTCTTAGAAATCGGTTTAGTACGATACTTAGACATCGGTTTAGTACGGTACTTAGAAATCGGTTTAGTACGGTACTTAGTCATCGGCTTAGTACGGTACTTAGACGTCGGCTTAGTACGATTCTTAGAAATCGGTTTAGTACGATACTTAGGCGTCGGTTTAGTATGATACTTAGACATCGGCTTATTACGATACTTAGGCGTCGGTTTAGTGTGATACTTAGACGTCGGCTTAGTCGGCTTAGTACGATAATTAGACATCGGCTTAGTACGATACTTAGTCATCGGCTTAGTACGGTACTAAGACGTCGGCTTAGTACGATTCTTAGAAATCGGTTTAGTACGATACTTAGGCGTCGGTTTAGTATGATACTTAGACATCGGCTTATTACGATACTTAGGCGTCGGTTTAGTGTGATACTTAGACGTCGGCTTAGTCGGCTTAGTACGATACTTAGACATCGGTTTAGTATGATACTTAGACATCGGCTTATTACGATACTTAGACATCGGCTTAGTACGGTACTTAGACGTCGGCTTAGTACGATTCTTAGAAATCGGTTTAGTATGGTACTTAGAAATCGGTTTAGTACGATACTTAGGCGTCGGTTTAGTATGATACTTAGACGTCGGCTTAGTACGATTCTTAGAAATCGGTTTAGTACGATACTTAGGCGTCGGTTTAGTACGGTACTTAGACGTCGGCTTTGTCGGCTTAGTACGATACTTAGACATCGGTTAAGTACGATACTTAGACATCGGCTTATTACGATACTTAGACATCGGTTTAGTACGATACTTAGACATCGGTTAAGTACGATACTTAGACGTCGGCTTAGTCGGCTTAGTATGATACTTAGACGTCGGCTTAGTATGATACTTAGACATCGGTTTAGTATGATACTTAGACGTCGGCTTAGTCGGCTTAGTACGATACTTAGACGTCGGCTTAGTACTATTCTTAGAAATCGGTTTAGTACGATACTTAGGCGTCGGTTTAGTATGATACTTAGGCGTCGGTTTAGTATGATTCTTAGAAATCGGTTTAGTACGATACTTAGACATCGGTTTAGTACGATACTTAGACGTCGGCTTAGTACGATACTTAGACGTCAGTTTAGCATGATACTTAGGCGTCGGCTTAGTACGATACTTAGACGTCGGTTTAGCATGATACTTAGGCGTCGGTTTAGTATGATACTTAGACGTCGGCTTAGTATGATTCTTAGAAATCGGTTTAGTACGATACTTAGACATCGGTTTAGTATGATACTTAGACGTCGGCTTAGTCGGCTTAGTACGATACTTAGACGTCGGCTTAGTACGATACTTAGACATCGGTTAAGTACGATACTTAGACGTCGGCTTAGTATGATTCTTAGAAATCGGTTTAGTACGATACTTAGACATCGGTTTAGTACGGTACTTAGAAATCGGTTTAGTACGGTACTTAGTCATCGGCTTAGTACGGTACTTAGACGTCGGCTTAGTACGATTCTTAGAAATCGGTTTAGTACGATACTTAGGCGTCGGTTTAGTATGATACTTAGACATCGGCTTATTACGATACTTAGGCGTCGGTTTAGTGTGATACTTAGACGTCGGCTTAGTCGGCTTAGTACGATAATTAGACATCGGCTTAGTACGATACTTAGTCATCGGCTTAGTACGGTACTAAGACGTCGGCTTAGTACGATTCTTAGAAATCGGTTTAGTACGATACTTAGGCGTCGGTTTAGTATGATACTTAGACGTCGGCTTAGTCGGCTTAGTACGATACTTAGACATCGGTTTAGTATGATACTTAGACATCGGCTTATTACGATACTTAGACATCGGCTTAGTACGGTACTTAGACGTCGGCTTAGTACGATTCTTAGAAATCGGTTTAGTACGATACTTAGGCGTCGGTTTAGTATGATACTTAGACGTCGGCTTAGTCGGCTTAGTACGATACTTAGACATCGGTTTAGTATGATACTTAGACGTCGGCTTAGTCGTTTTAGTACGATACTTAGACGTCGGCTTAGTACGATACTTAGACATCGGCTTAGTACGATACTTAGACGTCGGCTTAGTACGATACTTAGAAATCGGTTTAGTACGATACTTAGACATCGGTTTAGTACGGTACTTAGAAATCGGTTTTAAACGGTACTTAGAAATCGGTTTAAAACGGTACTTAAAAATCGGTTTAGTACGGTAATTAGGCGTCGGCTTAGTACGATACTTAGACATCGGCTTATTACGATACTTAGACATCGGTTTAGTACGATACTTAGACATCGGTTTAGTACGATAATTAGACATCGGCTCAGTACGATACTTAGTCATCGGCTTAGTACGGTACTTAGACGTCGGCTTAGTACGATACTTAGAAATCGGTTTAGTACGATACTTAGACATCGGTTTAGTACGATAATTAGACATCGGCTTAGTACGATACTTAGTCATCGGCTTAGTACGGTACTTAGACGTCGGCTTAGTACGATTCTTAGAAATCGGTTTAGTACGATACTTAGGCGTCGGTTTAGTACGATACTTAGACATCGGCTTAGTACGATACTTAGACATCGGTTTAGTACGATACTTAGGCGTCGGTTTAGTATGATACTTAGACATCGGCTTATTACGATACTTAGACATCGGTTTAGTACGATACTTAGACATCGGTTTAGTACGGTACTTAGACGTCGGCTTAGTACGATACTTAGACATCGGTTTAGTACGGTACTTAGACATCGGCTTAGTACGATACTTAGACGTCGGCTTAGTACGATACTTAGACGTCAGTTTAGCATGATACTTAGGCGTCGGCTTAGTACGATACTTAGACGTCGGTTTAGCATGATACTTAGGCGTCGGCTTAGTATGATTCTTAGAAATCGGTTTAGTACGATACTTAGACATCGGTTTAGTACGGTACTTAGAAATCGGTTTAGTACGGTACTTAGTCATCGGCTTAGTACGGTACTTAGACGTCGGCTTAGTACGATTCTTAGAAATCGGTTTAGTACGATACTTAGGCGTCGGTTTAGTATGATACTTAGACGTCGGCTTAGTCGGCTTAGTACGATACTTAGACATCGGTTTAGTATGATACTTAGACGTCGGCTTAGTCGTTTTAGTACGATACTTAGACGTCGGCTTAGTACGATAATTAGGCGTCGGTTTAGTATGATACTTAGACGTCGGCTTTGTCGGCTTAGTACGATACTTAGACATCGGTTAAGTACGATACTTAGACATCGGCTTATTACGATACTTAGACATCGGTTTAGTACGATACTTAGGCGTCGGTTTAGTGTGATACTTAGACGTCGGCTTAGTCGGCTTAGTACGATACTTAGACGTCGGCTTAGTACGATTCTTAGAAATCGGTTTATTACGATACTTAGGCGTCGGTTTAGTATGATACTTAGACATCAGCTTATTACGATACTTAGTCGTCGGTTTAGTACGATACTTAGACGTCGGCTTAGTACGATTCTTAGAAATCGGTTTAGTACGATACTTAGGCGTCGGTTTAGTATGATACTTAGACGTCGGCTTAGTCGGCTTAGTACGATACTTAGACGTCGGCTTAGTACGATACTTAGACATCGGTTAAGTACGATACTTAGACATCGGCTTAGTACGATACTTAGACGTCGGCTTAGTACGATACTTAGACGTCGGTTTAGCATGATACTTAGGCGTCGGTTTAGTACGGTACTTAGTCATCGGCTTAGTATGATACTTAGACGTCGGCTTAGTCGTTTTAGTACGATACTTAGACGTCGGCTTAGTACGATACTTAGACGTCGGTTTAGTACGATACTTAGGCGTCGGTTTAGTATGATACTTAGACGTCGGCTTTGTCGGCTTAGTACGATAATTAGACATCGGCTTAGTACGATACTTAGTCATCGGCTTAGTACGGTACTTAGACGTCGGCTTAGTACGATACTTAGAAATCGGTTTAGTACGATACTTAGACATCGGTTTAGTACGATAATTAGACATCGGCTTAGTACGATACTTAGTCATCGGCTTAGTACGGTACTTAGACGTCGGCTTAGTACGATTCTTAGAAATCGGTTTAGTACGATACTTAGGCGTCGGTTTAGTACGATACTTAGACATCGGCTTAGTACGATACTTAGACATCGGTTTAGTACGATACTTAGGCGTCGGTTTAGTATGATACTTAGACATCGGCTTATTACGATACTTAGACATCGGTTTAGTACGATACTTAGAAATCGGTTTAGTACGATACTTAGGCGTCGGTTTAGTATGATACTTAGACGTCGGCTTAGTCGGCTTAGTACGATACTTAGACATCGGTTTAGTATGATACTTAGACGTCGGCTTAGTCGTTTTAGTACGATACTTAGACGTCGGCTTAGTACGATAATTAGGCGTCGGTTTAGTATGATACTTAGACGTCGGCTTTGTCGGCTTAGTACGATACTTAGACATCGGTTAAGTACGATACTTAGACATCGGCTTATTACGATACTTAGACATCGGTTTAGTACGATACTTAGGCGTCGGTTTAGTGTGATACTTAGACGTCGGCTTAGTCGGCTTAGTACGATACTTAGACATCAGCTTATTACGATACTTAGACGTCGGTTTAGTACGATACTTAGACGTCGGCTTAGTACGATTCTTAGAAATCGGTTTAGTACGATACTTAGGCGTCGGTTTAGTATGATACTTAGACGTCGGCTTAGTCGGCTTAGTACGATACTTAGACGTCGGCTTAGTACGATACTTAGACATCGGTTAAGTACGATACTTAGACATCGGCTTAGTACGATAATTAGACATCGGCTTAGTACGATACTTAGTCATCGGCTTAGTACGGTACTTAGACGTCGGCTTAGTACGATTCTTAGAAATCGGTTTAGTACGATACTTAGGCGTCGGTTTAGTACGATACTTAGACATCGGCTTAGTACGATACTTAGACATCGGTTTAGTACGATACTTAGGCGTCGGTTTAGTATGATACTTAGACATCGGCTTATTACGATACTTAGACATCGGTTTAGTACGATACTTAGACATCGGTTTAGTACGGTACTTAGACGTCGGCTTAGTACGATACTTAGACATCGGTTTAGTACGGTACTTAGACATCGGCTTAGTACGATACTTAGACGTCGGCTTAGTACGATACTTAGACGTCAGTTTAGCATGATACTTAGGCGTCGGCTTAGTACGATACTTAGACGTCGGTTTAGCATGATACTTAGGCGTCGGCTTAGTATGATTCTTAGAAATCGGTTTAGTACGATACTTAGACATCGGTTTAGTACGGTACTTAGAAATCGGTTTAGTACGGTACTTAGTCATCGGCTTAGTACGGTACTTAGACGTCGGCTTAGTACGATTCTTAGAAATCGGTTTAGTACGATACTTAGGCGTCGGTTTCGGGTCTTACGTCGGGTAATCGGTTTAAACCGACCGTTTTAAACCGATTTCTAAGTACCGTTTAAAACCGATTTCTAAGTACCGTACTAAACCGATGTCTAAGTATCGTACTAAACCGATTTCTAAGTATCGTACTAAGCCGACGTCTAAGTATCGTACTAAGCCGATGTCTAAGTATCGTACTAAGCCGACGTCTAAGTATCGTACTAAAACGACTAAGCCGACGTCTAAGTATCATACTAAACCGATGTCTAAGTATCGTACTAAGCCGACTAAGCCGACGTCTAAGTATCATACTAAACCGACGCCTAAGTATCGTACTAAACCGATTTCTAAGAATCGTACTAAGCCGACGTCTAAGTACCGTACTAAGCCGATGTCTAAGTATCGTAATAAGCCGATGTCTAAGTATCATACTAAACCGATGTCTAAGTATCGTACTAAGCCGACTAAGCCGACGTCTAAGTATCATACTAAACCGACGCCTAAGTATCGTACTAAACCGATTTCTAAGAATCGTACTAAGCCGACGTCTTAGTACCGTACTAAGCCGATGACTAAGTATCGTACTAAGCCGATGTCTAATTATCGTACTAAGCCGACTAAGCCGACGTCTAAGTATCACACTAAACCGACGCCTAAGTATCGTAATAAGCCGATGTCTAAGTATCATACTAAACCGACGCCTAAGTATCGTACTAAACCGATTTCTAAGAATCGTACTAAGCCGACGTCTAAGTACCGTACTAAGCCGATGACTAAGTACCGTACTAAACCGATTTCTAAGTACCGTACTAAACCGATGTCTAAGTATCGTACTAAACCGATTTCTAAGAATCATACTAAGCCGACGTCTAAGTATCGTACTTAACCGATGTCTAAGTATCGTACTAAGCCGACGTCTAAGTATCGTACTAAGCCGACTAAGCCGACGTCTAAGTATCATACTAAACCGATGTCTAAGTATCGTACTAAACCGATTTCTAAGAATCATACTAAGCCGACGTCTAAGTATCATACTAAACCGACGCCTAAGTATCATGCTAAACCGACGTCTAAGTATCGTACTAAGCCGACGCCTAAGTATCATGCTAAACTGACGTCTAAGTATCGTACTAAGCCGACGTCTAAGTATCGTACTAAGCCGATGTCTAAGTACCGTACTAAACCGATGTCTAAGTATCGTACTAAACCGATGTCTAAGTATCGTACTAAACCGATTTCTAAGAATCATACTAAACCGACGCCTAAGTATCATACTAAACCGACGCCTAAGTATCGTACTAAACCGATTTCTAAGAATAGTACTAAGCCGACGTCTAAGTATCGTACTAAGCCGACTAAGCCGACGTCTAAGTATCATACTAAACCGATGTCTAAGTATCATACTAAGCCGACGTCTAAGTATCATACTAAGCCGACTAAGCCGACGTCTAAGTATCGTACTTAACCGATGTCTAAGTATCGTACTAAACCGATGTCTAAGTATCGTAATAAGCCGATGTCTAAGTATCGTACTTAACCGATGTCTAAGTATCGTACTAAGCCGACAAAGCCGACGTCTAAGTACCGTACTAAACCGACGCCTAAGTATCGTACTAAACCGATTTCTAAGAATCGTACTAAGCCGACGTCTAAGTATCATACTAAACCGACGCCTAAGTATCGTACTAAACCGATTTCTAAGTACCATACTAAACCGATTTCTAAGATTCGTACTAAGCCGACGTCTAAGTACCGTACTAAGCCGATGTCTAAGTATCGTAATAAGCCGATGTCTAAGTATCATACTAAACCGATGTCTAAGTATCGTACTAAGCCGACTAAGCCGACGTCTAAGTATCACACTAAACCGACGCCTAAGTATCGTAATAAGCCGATGTCTAAGTATCATACTAAACCGACGCCTAAGTATCGTACTAAACCGATTTCTAAGAATCGTACTAAGCCGACGTCTTAGTACCGTACTAAGCCGATGACTAAGTATCGTACTAAGCCGATGTCTAATTATCGTACTAAGCCGACTAAGCCGACGTCTAAGTATCACACTAAACCGACGCCTAAGTATCGTAATAAGCCGATGTCTAAGTATCATACTAAACCGACGCCTAAGTATCGTACTAAACCGATTTCTAAGAATCGTACTAAGCCGACGTCTAAGTACCGTACTAAGCCGATGACTAAGTACCGTACTAAACCGATTTCTAAGTACCGTACTAAACCGATGTCTAAGTATCGTACTAAACCGATTTCTAAGAATCATACTAAGCCGACGTCTAAGTATCGTACTTAACCGATGTCTAAGTATCGTACTAAGCCGACGTCTAAGTATCGTACTAAGCCGACTAAGCCGACGTCTAAGTATCATACTAAACCGATGTCTAAGTATCGTACTAAACCGATTTCTAAGAATCATACTAAGCCGACGTCTAAGTATCATACTAAACCGACGCCTAAGTATCATGCTAAACCGACGTCTAAGTATCGTACTAAGCCGACGCCTAAGTATCATGCTAAACTGACGTCTAAGTATCGTACTAAGCCGACGTCTAAGTATCGTACTAAGCCGATGTCTAAGTACCGTACTAAACCGATGTCTAAGTATCGTACTAAACCGATGTCTAAGTATCGTACTAAACCGATTTCTAAGAATCATACTAAACCGACGCCTAAGTATCATACTAAACCGACGCCTAAGTATCGTACTAAACCGATTTCTAAGAATAGTACTAAGCCGACGTCTAAGTATCGTACTAAGCCGACTAAGCCGACGTCTAAGTATCATACTAAACCGATGTCTAAGTATCATACTAAGCCGACGTCTAAGTATCATACTAAGCCGACTAAGCCGACGTCTAAGTATCGTACTTAACCGATGTCTAAGTATCGTACTAAACCGATGTCTAAGTATCGTAATAAGCCGATGTCTAAGTATCGTACTTAACCGATGTCTAAGTATCGTACTAAGCCGACAAAGCCGACGTCTAAGTACCGTACTAAACCGACGCCTAAGTATCGTACTAAACCGATTTCTAAGAATCGTACTAAGCCGACGTCTAAGTATCATACTAAACCGACGCCTAAGTATCGTACTAAACCGATTTCTAAGTACCATACTAAACCGATTTCTAAGAATCGTACTAAGCCGACGTCTAAGTACCGTACTAAGCCGATGTCTAAGTATCGTAATAAGCCGATGTCTAAGTATCATACTAAACCGATGTCTAAGTATCGTACTAAGCCGACTAAGCCGACGTCTAAGTATCACACTAAACCGACGCCTAAGTATCGTAATAAGCCGATGTCTAAGTATCATACTAAACCGACGCCTAAGTATCGTACTAAACCGATTTCTAAGAATCGTACTAAGCCGACGTCTTAGTACCGTACTAAGCCGATGACTAAGTATCGTACTAAGCCGATGTCTAATTATCGTACTAAGCCGACTAAGCCGACGTCTAAGTATCACACTAAACCGACGCCTAAGTATCGTAATAAGCCGATGTCTAAGTATCATACTAAACCGACGCCTAAGTATCGTACTAAACCGATTTCTAAGAATCGTACTAAGCCGACGTCTAAGTACCGTACTAAGCCGATGACTAAGTACCGTACTAAACCGATTTCTAAGTACCGTACTAAACCGATGTCTAAGTATCGTACTAAACCGATTTCTAAGAATCATACTAAGCCGACGTCTAAGTATCGTACTTAACCGATGTCTAAGTATCGTACTAAGCCGACGTCTAAGTATCGTACTAAGCCGACGTCTAAGTATCGTACTAAGCCGATGTCTAAGTATCGTACTTAACCGATGTCTAAGTATCGTACTAAGCCGACGTCTAAGTATCGTACTAAGCCGACTAAGCCGACGTCTAAGTATCATACTAAACCGACGCCTAAGTATCGTACTAAACCGATTTCTAAGAATCGTACTAAGCCGACGTCTAAGTATCGTACTAAACCGACGACTAAGTATCGTAATAAGCTGATGTCTAAGTATCATACTAAACCGACGCCTAAGTATCGTAATAAACCGATTTCTAAGAATCGTACTAAGCCGACGTCTAAGTATCGTACTAAGCCGACTAAGCCGACGTCTAAGTATCACACTAAACCGACGCCTAAGTATCGTACTAAACCGATGTCTAAGTATCGTAATAAGCCGATGTCTAAGTATCGTACTTAACCGATGTCTAAGTATCGTACTAAGCCGACAAAGCCGACGTCTAAGTATCATACTAAACCGACGCCTAATTATCGTACTAAGCCGACGTCTAAGTATCGTACTAAAACGACTAAGCCGACGTCTAAGTATCATACTAAACCGATGTCTAAGTATCGTACTAAGCCGACTAAGCCGACGTCTAAGTATCATACTAAACCGACGCCTAAGTATCGTACTAAACCGATTTCTAAGAATCGTACTAAGCCGACGTCTAAGTACCGTACTAAGCCGATGACTAAGTACCGTACTAAACCGATTTCTAAGTACCGTACTAAACCGATGTCTAAGTATCGTACTAAACCGATTTCTAAGAATCATACTAAGCCGACGCCTAAGTATCATGCTAAACCGACGTCTAAGTATCGTACTAAGCCGACGCCTAAGTATCATGCTAAACTGACGTCTAAGTATCGTACTAAGCCGACGTCTAAGTATCGTACTAAGCCGATGTCTAAGTACCGTACTAAACCGATGTCTAAGTATCGTACTAAGCCGACGTCTAAGTACCGTACTAAACCGATGTCTAAGTATCGTACTAAACCGATGTCTAAGTATCGTAATAAGCCGATGTCTAAGTATCATACTAAACCGACGCCTAAGTATCGTACTAAACCGATGTCTAAGTATCGTACTAAGCCGATGTCTAAGTATCGTACTAAACCGACGCCTAAGTATCGTACTAAACCGATTTCTAAGAATCGTACTAAGCCGACGTCTAAGTACCGTACTAAGCCGATGACTAAGTATCGTACTAAGCCGATGTCTAATTATCGTACTAAACCGATGTCTAAGTATCGTACTAAACCGATTTCTAAGTATCGTACTAAGCCGACGTCTAAGTACCGTACTAAGCCGATGACTAAGTATCGTACTGAGCCGATGTCTAATTATCGTACTAAACCGATGTCTAAGTATCGTACTAAACCGATGTCTAAGTATCGTAATAAGCCGATGTCTAAGTATCGTACTAAGCCGACGCCTAATTACCGTACTAAACCGATTTTTAAGTACCGTTTTAAACCGATTTCTAAGTACCGTTTAAAACCGATTTCTAAGTACCGTACTAAACCGATGTCTAAGTATCGTACTAAACCGATTTCTAAGTATCGTACTAAGCCGACGTCTAAGTATCGTACTAAGCCGATGTCTAAGTATCGTACTAAGCCGACGTCTAAGTATCGTACTAAAACGACTAAGCCGACGTCTAAGTATCATACTAAACCGATGTCTAAGTATCGTACTAAGCCGACTAAGCCGACGTCTAAGTATCATACTAAACCGACGCCTAAGTATCGTACTAAACCGATTTCTAAGAATCGTACTAAGCCGACGTCTAAGTACCGTACTAAGCCGATGTCTAAGTATCGTAATAAGCCGATGTCTAAGTATCATACTAAACCGATGTCTAAGTATCGTACTAAGCCGACTAAGCCGACGTCTAAGTATCACACTAAACCGACGCCTAAGTATCGTAATAAGCCGATGTCTAAGTATCATACTAAACCGACGCCTAAGTATCGTACTAAACCGATTTCTAAGAATCGTACTAAGCCGACGTCTTAGTACCGTACTAAGCCGATGACTAAGTATCGTACTAAGCCGATGTCTAATTATCGTACTAAGCCGACTAAGCCGACGTCTAAGTATCACACTAAACCGACGCCTAAGTATCGTAATAAGCCGATGTCTAAGTATCATACTAAACCGACGCCTAAGTATCGTACTAAACCGATTTCTAAGAATCGTACTAAGCCGACGTCTTAGTACCGTACTAAGCCGATGACTAAGTATCGTACTAAGCCGATGTCTAATTATCGTACTAAGCCGACTAAGCCGACGTCTAAGTATCACACTAAACCGACGCCTAAGTATCGTAATAAGCCGATGTCTAAGTATCATACTAAACCGACGCCTAAGTATCGTACTAAACCGATTTCTAAGAATCGTACTAAGCCGACGTCTAAGTACCGTACTAAGCCGATGACTAAGTACCGTACTAAACCGATTTCTAAGTACCGTACTAAACCGATGTCTAAGTATCGTACTAAACCGATTTCTAAGAATCATACTAAGCCGACGTCTAAGTATCGTACTTAACCGATGTCTAAGTATCGTACTAAGCCGACGTCTAAGTATCGTACTAAGCCGACTAAGCCGACGTCTAAGTATCATACTAAACCGATGTCTAAGTATCGTACTAAACCGATTTCTAAGAATCATACTAAGCCGACGTCTAAGTATCATACTAAACCGACGCCTAAGTATCATGCTAAACCGACGTCTAAGTATCGTACTAAGCCGACGCCTAAGTATCATGCTAAACTGACGTCTAAGTATCGTACTAAGCCGACGTCTAAGTATCGTACTAAGCCGATGTCTAAGTACCGTACTAAACCGATGTCTAAGTATCGTACTAAACCGATGTCTAAGTATCGTACTAAACCGATTTCTAAGAATCATACTAAACCGACGCCTAAGTATCATACTAAACCGACGCCTAAGTATCGTACTAAACCGATTTCTAAGAATCGTACTAAACCGACGTCTAAGTACCGTACTAAACCGATTTCTAATTATCGTACTAAACCGATTTCTAAGTATCGTACTAAGCCGATGTCTAATTATCGTACTAAGCCGACGTCTAAGTACCGTACTAAGCCGATGACTAAGTATCGTACTAAGCCGACGTCTAATTATCGTACTAAGCCGACGTCTAAGTATCATACTAAACCGACGCCTAAGTACCGTACTAAACCAATGTCTAAGTATCGTACTAAGCCGACTAAGCCGACGTCTAAGTATCATACTAAAACGATGTCTAAGTATCGTACTAAGCCAACTAAGCCGATGTCTAAGTACCGTACTAAGCCGACGCCTAATTACCGTACTAAACCGATTTCTAAGTACCGTTTTAAACCGATTTCTAAGTACCGTACTAAACCGATGTCTAAGTATCGTACTAAGCCGATGTCTAAGTATCGTACTTAACCGATGTCTAAGTATCGTACTAAGCCGACGTCTAAGTATCGTACTAAAACGACTAAGCCGACGTCTAAGTATCATACTAAACCGATGTCTAAGTATCGTACTAAGCCGACTAAGCCGACGTCTAAGTATCGTACTAAACCGACGTCTAAGTATCGTACTTAACCGATGTCTAAGTATCGTACTAAGCCGACGTCTAAGTATCATACTAAACCGACGCCTAAGTATCGTAATAAGCCGACGTCTAAGTATCGTACTAAGCCGACTAAGCCGACGTCTAAGTATCATACTAAACCGATGTCTAAGTACCGTACTAAGCCGACGTCTAATTACCGTACTAAGCCGATGTCTAATTATCGTACTAAACCGATGTCTAAGTACCGTACTAAACCGATTTCTAAGTATCGTACTAAGCCGATGTCTAATTATCGTACTAAGCCGACGTCTAAGTACCGTACTAAACCGATTTCTAAGTATCGTACTAAGCCGATGTCTAATTATCGTACTAAGCCGACGTCTAAGTACCGTACTAAGCCGATGACTAAGTATCGTACTAAGCCGATGTCTAATTATCGTACTAAGCCGATGACTAAGTATCGTACTAAGCCGACGTATAAGTATCATACTAAGCCGATGTCTAAGTACCGTACTAAACCGATGTCTAAGTATCGTACTAAGCCGACTAAGCCGACGTCTAAGTATCATACTAAACCGATGTCTAAGTATCGTACTAAGCCAACTAAGCCGATGTCTAAGTACCGTACTAAGCCGACGCCTAATTACCGTACTAAACCGATGTCTAAGTATCGTACTAAACCGATTTCTAAGTATCGTACTAAGCCAATTAAGCCGATGTCTAAGTACCGTACTAAGCCGACGCCTAATTACCGTACTAAACCGATTTTTAAGTACCGTTTTAAACCGATTTCTAAGTACCGTTTTAAACCGATTTCTAAGTACCGTACTAAACCGATGTCTAAGTATCGTACTAAACCGATTTCTAAGTATCGTACTAAGCCGACGTCTAAGTATCGTACTAAGCCGATGTCTAAGTATCGTACTAAGCCGACGTCTAAGTATCGTACTAAAACGACTAAGCCGACGTCTAAGTATCATACTAAACCGATGTCTAAGTATCGTACTAAGCCGACTAAGCCGACGTCTAAGTATCGTACTAAACCGACGTCTAAGTATCGTACTAAGCCGATGTCTAATTATCGTACTAAGCCGACTAAGCCGACGTCTAAGTATCACACTAAACCGATTTCTAAGTATCGTACTAAGCCGATGTCTAATTATCGTACTAAGCCGACGTCTAAGTACCGTACTAAACCGACGCCTAAGTATCGTACTAAGCCGACGTCTAAGTATCGTACTAAACCGATGTCTAAGTACCGTACTAAGCCGACTAAGCCGACGTCTAAGTATCGTACTAAGCCGACGTCTAGTATCGTACTAAACCGATTTCTAAGTACCATACTAAACCGATGTCTAAGTACCGTAATAAGCCGAAATCTAATTATCGTACTAAGCCGATGACTAAGTATCGTACTAAGCCGATGTCTAAGTATCGTACTAAACCGATGTCTAAGTATCGTAATAAGCCGATGTCTTAGTATTATACTAAACCGACGCCTAAGTATCGTAATAAGCCGATGTCTAAGTATCATACTAAACCGACGCCTAAGTATCGTACTAAACCGATTTCTAAGAATCGTACTAAGCCGACGTCTAAGTATCATACTAAACCGACGCCTAAGTATCGTACTTAGCCGACTAAGCCGACGTCTAAGTATCATACTAAACCGACGTCTAAGTACCGTACTAAGCCGATGACTAAGTACCGTACTAAACCGATTTCTAAGTACCGTACTAAACCGATGTCTAAGTATCGTACTAAACCGATTTCTAAGAATCATACTAAGCCGACGTCTAAGTATCATACAAAACCGACGCCTAAGTATCATGCTAAACCGACGTCTAAGTATCGTACTAAGCCGATGTCTAAGTATCGTACTAAACCGATTTCTAAGTATCGTACTAAGCCGACGTCTAAGTATCGTACTAAGCCGATGTCTAAGTATCGTACTAAGCCGACGTCTAAGTATCGTACTAAAACGACTAAGCCGACGTCTAAGTATCATATTAAACCGATGTCTAAGTATCGTACTAAGCCGACTAAGCCGACGTCTAAGTATCGTACTAAACCGACGTCTAAGTATCGTACTAAGCCGATGTCTAATTATCGTACTAAGCCGACTAAGCCGACGTCTAAGTATCACACTAAACCGACGCCTAAGTATCGTAATAAGCCGATGTCTAAGTATCGTACTAAGCCGACTAAGCCGACGTCTAAGTATCATACTAAACCGATGTCTAAGTATCGTACTAAGCCAACTAAGCCGATGTCTAAGTACCGTACTAAGCCGATGTCTAATTATCGTACTAAGCCGACGTCTAAGTACCGTACTAAACCGACGCCTAAGTATCGTACTAAGCCGACGTCTAAGTATCGTACTAAACCGATGTCTAAGTACCGTACTAAGCCAACTAAGCCGATGTCTAAGTACCGTACTAAGCCGACGCCTAATTACCGTACTAAACCGATGTCTAAGTATCGTACTAAACCGATTTCTAAGTATCGTAATAAGCCGAAATCTAATTATCGTACTAAGCCGATGACTAAGTATCGTACTAAGCCGATGTCTAAGTATCGTACTAAACCGATGTCTAAGTATCGTACTAAGCCAACTAAGCCGATGTCTAAGTACCGTACTAAGCCGACGCCTAATTACCGTACTAAACCGATGTCTAAGTACCGTACTAAACCGATTTCTAAGTATCGTAATAAGCCGAAATCTAATTATCGTACTAAGCCGATGACTAAGTATCGTACTAAGCCGATGTCTAAGTATCGTACTAAACCGATGTCTAAGTATCGTAATAAGCCGATGTCTTAGTATTATACTAAACCGACGCCTAAGTATCGTAATAAGCCGATGTCTAAGTATCATACTAAACCGACGCCTAAGTATCGTACTAAACCGATTTCTAAGAATCGTACTAAGCCGACGTCTAAGTATCATACTAAACCGACGCCTAAGTATCGTACTTAGCCGACTAAGCCGACGTCTAAGTATCATACTAAACCGACGTCTAAGTACCGTACTAAGCCGATGACTAAGTACCGTACTAAACCGATTTCTAAGTACCGTACTAAACCGATGTCTAAGTATCGTACTAAACCGATTTCTAAGAATCATACTAAGCCGACGTCTAAGTATCATACAAAACCGACGCCTAAGTATCATGCTAAACCGACGTCTAAGTATCGTACTAAGCCGATGTCTAAGTATCGTACTAAACCGATTTCTAAGTATCGTACTAAGCCGACGTCTAAGTATCGTACTAAGCCGATGTCTAAGTATCGTACTAAGCCGACGTCTAAGTATCGTACTAAAACGACTAAGCCGACGTCTAAGTATCATATTAAACCGATGTAGTATCGTACTAAGCCGACGTCTAAGTATCGTACTAAGCCGATGTCTAAGTATCGTACTTAACCGATGTCTAAGTATCGTACTAAGCCGACGTCTAAGTATCGTACTAAGCCGACTAAGCCGACGTCTAAGTATCATACTAAACCGACGCCTAAGTATCGTACTAAACCGATTTCTAAGAATCGTACTAAGCCGACGTCTAAGTATCGTACTAAAACGACTAAGCCGACGTCTAAGTATCATACTAAGCCGATGACTAAGTACCGTACTAAACCGACGCCTAAGTATCATGCTAAACCGACGTCTAAGTATCGTACTAAGCCGACGTCTAAGTATCGTACTAAGCCGATGTCTAAGTATCGTACTTAACCGATGTCTAAGTATCGTACTAAGCCGACGTCTAAGTATCGTACTAAGCCGACTAAGCCGACGTCTAAGTATCATACTAAAAAATCGTACTTAAAAATCGGTTTAGTACGGTAATTAGGCGTCGGCTTAGAACGGTACTTAGACATCGGCTTAGTTGGCTTAGTACGATACTTAGAAATCGGTTTAGTACGATACTTAGACATCGGTTTAGTACGATAATTAGACATCGGCTTAGTACGATACTTAGTCATCGGCTTAGTACGGTACTTAGACGTCGGCTTAGTACGATACTTAGAAATCGGTTTAGTACGATACTTAGACATCGGTTTAGTACGATAATTAGACATCGGCTTAGTACGATACTTAGTCATCGGCTTAGTACGGTACTTAGACGTCGGCTTAGTACGATTCTTAGAAATCGGTTTAGTACGATACTTAGGCGTCGGTTTAGTACGATACTTAGACGTCGGCTTAGTACAATACTTAGGCGTCGGTTTAGTGTGATACTTAGACGTCGGCTTAGTACGATTCTTAGAAATCGGTTTAGTATGGTACTTAGAAATCGGTTTAGTACGATACTTAGGCGTCGGTTTAGTATGATACTTAGACGTCGGCTTAGTACGATTCTTAGAAATCGGTTTAGTACGATACTTAGGCGTCGGTTTAGTACGGTACTTAGACGTCGGCTTTGTCGGCTTAGTACGATACTTAGACATCGGTTAAGTACGATACTTAGACATCGGCTTATTACGATACTTAGACATCGGTTTAGTACGATACTTAGACATCGGTTAAGTACGATACTTAGACGTCGGCTTAGTCGGCTTAGTATGATACTTAGACGTCGGCTTAGTATGATACTTAGACATCGGTTTAGTATGATACTTAGACGTCGGCTTAGTCGGCTTAGTACGATACTTAGACGTCGGCTTAGTACTATTCTTAGAAATCGGTTTAGTACGATACTTAGGCGTCGGTTTAGTATGATACTTAGGCGTCGGTTTAGTATGATTCTTAGAAATCGGTTTAGTACGATACTTAGACATCGGTTTAGTACGATACTTAGACATCGGTTTAGTACGGTACTTAGACATCGGCTTAGTACGATACTTAGACATCGGTTTAGTATGATACTTAGACATCGGCTTATTACGATACTTAGACATCGGCTTAGTACGGTACTTAGACGTCGGCTTAGTACGATTCTTAGAAATCGGTTTAGTATGGTACTTAGAAATCGGTTTAGTACGATACTTAGGCGTCGGTTTAGTATGATACTTAGACGTCGGCTTAGTACGATTCTTAGAAATCGGTTTAGTACGATACTTAGGCGTCGGTTTAGTACGGTACTTAGACGTCGGCTTTGTCGGCTTAGTACGATACTTAGACATCGGTTAAGTACGATACTTAGACATCGGCTTATTACGATACTTAGACATCGGTTTAGTACGATACTTAGACATCGGTTAAGTACGATACTTAGACGTCGGCTTAGTCGGCTTAGTATGATACTTAGACGTCGGCTTAGTATGATACTTAGACATCGGTTTAGTATGATACTTAGACGTCGGCTTAGTCGGCTTAGTACGATACTTAGACGTCGGCTTAGTACTATTCTTAGAAATCGGTTTAGTACGATACTTAGGCGTCGGTTTAGTATGATACTTAGGCGTCGGTTTAGTATGATTCTTAGAAATCGGTTTAGTACGATACTTAGACATCGGTTTAGTACGATACTTAGACATCGGTTTAGTACGGTACTTAGACATCGGCTTAGTACGATACTTAGACGTCGGCTTAGTACGATACTTAGACGTCAGTTTAGCATGATACTTAGGCGTCGGCTTAGTACGATACTTAGACGTCGGTTTAGCATGATACTTAGGCGTCGGTTTAGTATGATACTTAGACGTCGGCTTAGTATGATTCTTAGAAATCGGTTTAGTACGATACTTAGACATCGGTTTAGTATGATACTTAGACGTCGGCTTAGTCGGCTTAGTACGATACTTAGACGTCGGCTTAGTACGATACTTAGACATCGGTTAAGTACGATACTTAGACGTCGGCTTAGTATGATTCTTAGAAATCGGTTTAGTACGATACTTAGACATCGGTTTAGTACGGTACTTAGAAATCGGTTTAGTACGGTACTTAGTCATCGGCTTAGTACGGTACTTAGACGTCGGCTTAGTACGATTCTTAGAAATCGGTTTAGTACGATACTTAGGCGTCGGTTTAGTATGATACTTAGACATCGGCTTATTACGATACTTAGGCGTCGGTTTAGTGTGATACTTAGACGTCGGCTTAGTCGGCTTAGTACGATAATTAGACATCGGCTTAGTACGATACTTAGTCATCGGCTTAGTACGGTACTAAGACGTCGGCTTAGTACGATTCTTAGAAATCGGTTTAGTACGATACTTAGGCGTCGGTTTAGTATGATACTTAGACATCGGCTTATTACGATACTTAGGCGTCGGTTTAGTGTGATACTTAGACGTCGGCTTAGTCGGCTTAGTACGATACTTAGACATCGGTTTAGTATGATACTTAGACATCGGCTTATTACGATACTTAGACATCGGCTTAGTACGGTACTTAGACGTCGGCTTAGTACGATTCTTAGAAATCGGTTTAGTATGGTACTTAGAAATCGGTTTAGTACGATACTTAGGCGTCGGTTTAGTATGATACTTAGACGTCGGCTTAGTACGATTCTTAGAAATCGGTTTAGTACGATACTTAGGCGTCGGTTTAGTACGGTACTTAGACGTCGGCTTTGTCGGCTTAGTACGATACTTAGACATCGGTTAAGTACGATACTTAGACATCGGCTTATTACGATACTTAGACATCGGTTTAGTACGATACTTAGACATCGGTTAAGTACGATACTTAGACGTCGGCTTAGTCGGCTTAGTATGATACTTAGACGTCGGCTTAGTATGATACTTAGACATCGGTTTAGTATGATACTTAGACGTCGGCTTAGTCGGCTTAGTACGATACTTAGACGTCGGCTTAGTACTATTCTTAGAAATCGGTTTAGTACGATACTTAGGCGTCGGTTTAGTATGATACTTAGGCGTCGGTTTAGTATGATTCTTAGAAATCGGTTTAGTACGATACTTAGACATCGGTTTAGTACGATACTTAGACATCGGTTTAGTACGGTACTTAGACATCGGTTTAGTACGATACTTAGACGTCGGCTTAGTACGATAATTAGGCGTCGGTTTAGTATGATACTTAGACGTCGGCTTTGTCGGCTTAGTACGATACTTAGACATCGGTTAAGTACGATACTTAGACATCGGCTTATTACGATACTTAGACATCGGTTTAGTACGATACTTAGGCGTCGGTTTAGTGTGATACTTAGACGTCGGCTTAGTCGGCTTAGTACGATACTTAGACGTCGGCTTAGTACGATTCTTAGAAATCGGTTTATTACGATACTTAGGCGTCGGTTTAGTATGATACTTAGACATCAGCTTATTACGATACTTAGACGTCGGTTTAGTACGATACTTAGACGTCGGCTTAGTACGATTCTTAGAAATCGGTTTAGTACGATACTTAGGCGTCGGTTTAGTATGATACTTAGACGTCGGCTTAGTCGGCTTAGTACGATACTTAGACGTCGGCTTAGTACGATACTTAGACATCGGTTAAGTACGATACTTAGACATCGGCTTAGTACGATACTTAGACGTCGGCTTAGTACGATACTTAGACGTCGGTTTAGCATGATACTTAGGCGTCGGTTTAGTACGGTACTTAGTCATCGGCTTAGTACGGTACTTAGACGTCGGCTTAGTACGATTCTTAGAAATCGGTTTAGTACGATACTTAGGCGTCGGTTTAGTATGATACTTAGACATCGGCTTATTACGATACTTAGGCGTCGGTTTAGTGTGATACTTAGACGTCGGCTTAGTCGGCTTAGTACGATACTTAGACATCGGTTTAGTATGATACTTAGACATCGGCTTAGTACGGTACTTAGACATCGGTTTAGTACGGTACTTAGAAATCGGTTTAAAACGGTACTTAGAAATCGGTTTAAAACGGTACTTAAAAATCGGTTTAGTACGGTAATTAGGCGTCGGCTTAGAACGGTACTTAGACATCGGCTTAGTTGGCTTAGTACGATACTTAGAAATCGGTTTAGTACGATACTTAGACATCGGTTTAGTACGATAATTAGACATCGGCTTAGTACGATACTTAGTCATCGGCTTAGTACGGTACTTAGACGTCGGCTTAGTACGATACTTAGAAATCGGTTTAGTACGATACTTAGACATCGGTTTAGTACGATAATTAGACATCGGCTTAGTACGATACTTAGTCATCGGCTTAGTACGGTACTTAGACGTCGGCTTAGTACGATTCTTAGAAATCGGTTTAGTACGATACTTAGGCGTCGGTTTAGTACGATACTTAGACGTCGGCTTAGTACAATACTTAGGCGTCGGTTTAGTGTGATACTTAGACGTCGGCTTAGTACGATTCTTAGAAATCGGTTTAGTATGGTACTTAGAAATCGGTTTAGTACGATACTTAGGCGTCGGTTTAGTATGATACTTAGACGTCGGCTTAGTACGATTCTTAGAAATCGGTTTAGTACGATACTTAGGCGTCGGTTTAGTACGGTACTTAGACGTCGGCTTTGTCGGCTTAGTACGATACTTAGACATCGGTTAAGTACGATACTTAGACATCGGCTTATTACGATACTTAGACATCGGTTTAGTACGATACTTAGACATCGGTTAAGTACGATACTTAGACGTCGGCTTAGTCGGCTTAGTATGATACTTAGACGTCGGCTTAGTATGATACTTAGACATCGGTTTAGTATGATACTTAGACGTCGGCTTAGTCGGCTTAGTACGATACTTAGACGTCGGCTTAGTACTATTCTTAGAAATCGGTTTAGTACGATACTTAGGCGTCGGTTTAGTATGATACTTAGGCGTCGGTTTAGTATGATTCTTAGAAATCGGTTTAGTACGATACTTAGACATCGGTTTAGTACGATACTTAGACATCGGTTTAGTACGGTACTTAGACATCGGCTTAGTACGATACTTAGACATCGGTTTAGTATGATACTTAGACATCGGCTTATTACGATACTTAGACATCGGCTTAGTACGGTACTTAGACGTCGGCTTAGTACGATTCTTAGAAATCGGTTTAGTATGGTACTTAGAAATCGGTTTAGTACGATACTTAGGCGTCGGTTTAGTATGATACTTAGACGTCGGCTTAGTACGATTCTTAGAAATCGGTTTAGTACGATACTTAGGCGTCGGTTTAGTACGGTACTTAGACGTCGGCTTTGTCGGCTTAGTACGATACTTAGACATCGGTTAAGTACGATACTTAGACATCGGCTTATTACGATACTTAGACATCGGTTTAGTACGATACTTAGACATCGGTTAAGTACGATACTTAGACGTCGGCTTAGTCGGCTTAGTATGATACTTAGACGTCGGCTTAGTATGATACTTAGACATCGGTTTAGTATGATACTTAGACGTCGGCTTAGTCGGCTTAGTACGATACTTAGACGTCGGCTTAGTACTATTCTTAGAAATCGGTTTAGTACGATACTTAGGCGTCGGTTTAGTATGATACTTAGGCGTCGGTTTAGTATGATTCTTAGAAATCGGTTTAGTACGATACTTAGACATCGGTTTAGTACGATACTTAGACATCGGTTTAGTACGGTACTTAGACATCGGCTTAGTACGATACTTAGACGTCGGCTTAGTACGATACTTAGACGTCAGTTTAGCATGATACTTAGGCGTCGGCTTAGTACGATACTTAGACGTCGGTTTAGCATGATACTTAGGCGTCGGTTTAGTATGATACTTAGACGTCGGCTTAGTATGATTCTTAGAAATCGGTTTAGTACGATACTTAGACATCGGTTTAGTATGATACTTAGACGTCGGCTTAGTCGGCTTAGTACGATACTTAGACGTCGGCTTAGTACGATACTTAGACATCGGTTAAGTACGATACTTAGACGTCGGCTTAGTATGATTCTTAGAAATCGGTTTAGTACGATACTTAGACATCGGTTTAGTACGGTACTTAGAAATCGGTTTAGTACGGTACTTAGTCATCGGCTTAGTACGGTACTTAGACGTCGGCTTAGTACGATTCTTAGAAATCGGTTTAGTACGATACTTAGGCGTCGGTTTAGTATGATACTTAGACATCGGCTTATTACGATACTTAGGCGTCGGTTTAGTGTGATACTTAGACGTCGGCTTAGTCGGCTTAGTACGATAATTAGACATCGGCTTAGTACGATACTTAGTCATCGGCTTAGTACGGTACTAAGACGTCGGCTTAGTACGATTCTTAGAAATCGGTTTAGTACGATACTTAGGCGTCGGTTTAGTATGATACTTAGACATCGGCTTATTACGATACTTAGGCGTCGGTTTAGTGTGATACTTAGACGTCGGCTTAGTCGGCTTAGTACGATACTTAGACATCGGTTTAGTATGATACTTAGACATCGGCTTATTACGATACTTAGACATCGGCTTAGTACGGTACTTAGACGTCGGCTTAGTACGATTCTTAGAAATCGGTTTAGTATGGTACTTAGAAATCGGTTTAGTACGATACTTAGGCGTCGGTTTAGTATGATACTTAGACGTCGGCTTAGTACGATTCTTAGAAATCGGTTTAGTACGATACTTAGGCGTCGGTTTAGTACGGTACTTAGACGTCGGCTTTGTCGGCTTAGTACGATACTTAGACATCGGTTAAGTACGATACTTAGACATCGGCTTATTACGATACTTAGACATCGGTTTAGTACGATACTTAGACATCGGTTAAGTACGATACTTAGACGTCGGCTTAGTCGGCTTAGTATGATACTTAGACGTCGGCTTAGTATGATACTTAGACATCGGTTTAGTATGATACTTAGACGTCGGCTTAGTCGGCTTAGTACGATACTTAGACGTCGGCTTAGTACTATTCTTAGAAATCGGTTTAGTACGATACTTAGGCGTCGGTTTAGTATGATACTTAGGCGTCGGTTTAGTATGATTCTTAGAAATCGGTTTAGTACGATACTTAGACATCGGTTTAGTACGATACTTAGACATCGGTTTAGTACGGTACTTAGACATCGGCTTAGTACGATACTTAGACGTCGGCTTAGTACGATACTTAGACGTCAGTTTAGCATGATACTTAGGCGTCGGCTTAGTACGATACTTAGACGTCGGTTTAGCATGATACTTAGGCGTCGGTTTAGTATGATACTTAGACGTCGGCTTAGTATGATTCTTAGAAATCGGTTTAGTACGATACTTAGACATCGGTTTAGTATGATACTTAGACGTCGGCTTAGTCGGCTTAGTACGATACTTAGACGTCGGCTTAGTACGATACTTAGACATCGGTTAAGTACGATACTTAGACGTCGGCTTAGTATGATTCTTAGAAATCGGTTTAGTACGATACTTAGACATCGGTTTAGTACGGTACTTAGAAATCGGTTTAGTACGGTACTTAGTCATCGGCTTAGTACGGTACTTAGACGTCGGCTTAGTACGATTCTTAGAAATCGGTTTAGTACGATACTTAGGCGTCGGTTTAGTATGATACTTAGACATCGGCTTATTACGATACTTAGGCGTCGGTTTAGTGTGATACTTAGACGTCGGCTTAGTCGGCTTAGTACGATAATTAGACATCGGCTTAGTACGATACTTAGTCATCGGCTTAGTACGGTACTAAGACGTCGGCTTAGTACGATTCTTAGAAATCGGTTTAGTACGATACTTAGGCGTCGGTTTAGTATGATACTTAGACATCGGCTTATTACGATACTTAGGCGTCGGTTTAGTGTGATACTTAGACGTCGGCTTAGTCGGCTTAGTACGATACTTAGACATCGGTTTAGTATGATACTTAGACATCGGCTTATTACGATACTTAGACATCGGCTTAGTACGGTACTTAGACGTCGGCTTAGTACGATTCTTAGAAATCGGTTTAGTACGATACTTAGGCGTCGGTTTAGTATGATACTTAGACGTCGGCTTAGTCGGCTTAGTACGATACTTAGACATCGGTTTAGTATGATACTTAGACGTCGGCTTAGTCGTTTTAGTACGATACTTAGACGTCGGCTTAGTACGATACTTAGACATCGGCTTAGTACGATACTTAGACGTCGGCTTAGTACGATACTTAGAAATCGGTTTAGTACGATACTTAGACATCGGTTTAGTACGGTACTTAGAAATCGGTTTTAAACGGTACTTAGAAATCGGTTTAAAACGGTACTTAAAAATCGGTTTAGTACGGTAATTAGGCGTCGGCTTAGTACGATACTTAGACATCGGCTTATTACGATACTTAGACATCGGTTTAGTACGATACTTAGACATCGGTTTAGTACGATAATTAGACATCGGCTCAGTACGATACTTAGTCATCGGCTTAGTACGGTACTTAGACGTCGGCTTAGTACGATACTTAGAAATCGGTTTAGTACGATACTTAGACATCGGTTTAGTACGATAATTAGACATCGGCTTAGTACGATACTTAGTCATCGGCTTAGTACGGTACTTAGACGTCGGCTTAGTACGATTCTTAGAAATCGGTTTAGTACGATACTTAGGCGTCGGTTTAGTACGATACTTAGACATCGGCTTAGTACGATACTTAGACATCGGTTTAGTACGATACTTAGGCGTCGGTTTAGTATGATACTTAGACATCGGCTTATTACGATACTTAGACATCGGTTTAGTACGATACTTAGACATCGGTTTAGTACGGTACTTAGACGTCGGCTTAGTACGATACTTAGACATCGGTTTAGTACGGTACTTAGACATCGGCTTAGTACGATACTTAGACGTCGGCTTAGTACGATACTTAGACGTCAGTTTAGCATGATACTTAGGCGTCGGCTTAGTACGATACTTAGACGTCGGTTTAGCATGATACTTAGGCGTCGGCTTAGTATGATTCTTAGAAATCGGTTTAGTACGATACTTAGACATCGGTTTAGTACGGTACTTAGAAATCGGTTTAGTACGGTACTTAGTCATCGGCTTAGTACGGTACTTAGACGTCGGCTTAGTACGATTCTTAGAAATCGGTTTAGTACGATACTTAGGCGTCGGTTTAGTATGATACTTAGACGTCGGCTTAGTCGGCTTAGTACGATACTTAGACATCGGTTTAGTATGATACTTAGACGTCGGCTTAGTCGTTTTAGTACGATACTTAGACGTCGGCTTAGTACGATAATTAGGCGTCGGTTTAGTATGATACTTAGACGTCGGCTTTGTCGGCTTAGTACGATACTTAGACATCGGTTAAGTACGATACTTAGACATCGGCTTATTACGATACTTAGACATCGGTTTAGTACGATACTTAGGCGTCGGTTTAGTGTGATACTTAGACGTCGGCTTAGTCGGCTTAGTACGATACTTAGACGTCGGCTTAGTACGATTCTTAGAAATCGGTTTATTACGATACTTAGGCGTCGGTTTAGTATGATACTTAGACATCAGCTTATTACGATACTTAGTCGTCGGTTTAGTACGATACTTAGACGTCGGCTTAGTACGATTCTTAGAAATCGGTTTAGTACGATACTTAGGCGTCGGTTTAGTATGATACTTAGACGTCGGCTTAGTCGGCTTAGTACGATACTTAGACGTCGGCTTAGTACGATACTTAGACATCGGTTAAGTACGATACTTAGACATCGGCTTAGTACGATACTTAGACGTCGGCTTAGTACGATACTTAGACGTCGGCTTAGTACGATACTTAGACATCGGTTAAGTACGATACTTAGACGTCGGCTTAGTATGATTCTTAGAAATCGGTTTAGTACGATACTTAGACATCGGTTTAGTACGGTACTTAGAAATCGGTTTAGTACGGTACTTAGTCATCGGCTTAGTACGGTACTTAGACGTCGGCTTAGTACGATTCTTAGAAATCGGTTTAGTACGATACTTAGGCGTCGGTTTAGTATGATACTTAGACATCGGCTTATTACGATACTTAGGCGTCGGTTTAGTGTGATACTTAGACGTCGGCTTAGTCGGCTTAGTACGATAATTAGACATCGGCTTAGTACGATACTTAGTCATCGGCTTAGTACGGTACTAAGACGTCGGCTTAGTACGATTCTTAGAAATCGGTTTAGTACGATACTTAGGCGTCGGTTTAGTATGATACTTAGACATCGGCTTATTACGATACTTAGGCGTCGGTTTAGTGTGATACTTAGACGTCGGCTTAGTCGGCTTAGTACGATACTTAGACATCGGTTTAGTATGATACTTAGACATCGGCTTATTACGATACTTAGACATCGGCTTAGTACGGTACTTAGACGTCGGCTTAGTACGATTCTTAGAAATCGGTTTAGTATGGTACTTAGAAATTGGTTTAGTACGATACTTAGGCGTCGGTTTAGTATGATACTTAGACGTCGGCTTAGTACGATTCTTAGAAATCGGTTTAGTACGATACTTAGGCGTCGGTTTAGTACGGTACTTAGACGTCGGCTTTGTCGGCTTAGTACGATACTTAGACATCGGTTAAGTACGATACTTAGACATCGGCTTATTACGATACTTAGACATCGGTTTAGTACGATACTTAGACATCGGTTAAGTACGATACTTAGACGTCGGCTTAGTCGGCTTAGTATGATACTTAGACGTCGGCTTAGTATGATACTTAGACATCGGTTTAGTATGATACTTAGACGTCGGCTTAGTCGGCTTAGTACGATACTTAGACGTCGGCTTAGTACTATTCTTAGAAATCGGTTTAGTACGATACTTAGGCGTCGGTTTAGTATGATACTTAGGCGTCGGTTTAGTATGATTCTTAGAAATCGGTTTAGTACGATACTTAGACATCGGTTTAGTACGATACTTAGACATCGGTTTAGTACGGTACTTAGACATCGGCTTAGTACGATACTTAGACGTCGGCTTAGTACGATACTTAGACGTCAGTTTAGCATGATACTTAGGCGTCGGCTTAGTACGATACTTAGACGTCGGTTTAGCATGATACTTAGGCGTCGGTTTAGTATGATACTTAGACGTCGGCTTAGTATGATTCTTAGAAATCGGTTTAGTACGATACTTAGACATCGGTTTAGTATGATACTTAGACGTCGGCTTAGTCGGCTTAGTACGATACTTAGACGTCGGCTTAGTACGATACTTAGACATCGGTTAAGTACGATACTTAGACGTCGGCTTAGTATGATTCTTAGAAATCGGTTTAGTACGATACTTAGACATCGGTTTAGTACGGTACTTAGAAATCGGTTTAGTACGGTACTTAGTCATCGGCTTAGTACGGTACTTAGACGTCGGCTTAGTACGATTCTTAGAAATCGGTTTAGTACGATACTTAGGCGTCGGTTTAGTATGATACTTAGACATCGGCTTATTACGATACTTAGGCGTCGGTTTAGTGTGATACTTAGACGTCGGCTTAGTCGGCTTAGTACGATAATTAGACATCGGCTTAGTACGATACTTAGTCATCGGCTTAGTACGGTACTAAGACGTCGGCTTAGTACGATTCTTAGAAATCGGTTTAGTACGATACTTAGGCGTCGGTTTAGTATGATACTTAGACATCGGCTTATTACGATACTTAGGCGTCGGTTTAGTGTGATACTTAGACGTCGGCTTAGTCGGCTTAGTACGATACTTAGACATCGGTTTAGTATGATACTTAGACATCGGCTTATTACGATACTTAGACATCGGCTTAGTACGGTACTTAGACGTCGGCTTAGTACGATTCTTAGAAATCGGTTTAGTATGGTACTTAGAAATCGGTTTAGTACGATACTTAGGCGTCGGTTTAGTATGATACTTAGACGTCGGCTTAGTACGATTCTTAGAAATCGGTTTAGTACGATACTTAGGCGTCGGTTTAGTACGGTACTTAGACGTCGGCTTTGTCGGCTTAGTACGATACTTAGACATCGGTTAAGTACGATACTTAGACATCGGCTTATTACGATACTTAGACATCGGTTTAGTACGATACTTAGACATCGGTTAAGTACGATACTTAGACGTCGGCTTAGTCGGCTTAGTATGATACTTAGACGTCGGCTTAGTATGATACTTAGACATCGGTTTAGTATGATACTTAGACGTCGGCTTAGTCGGCTTAGTACGATACTTAGACGTCGGCTTAGTACTATTCTTAGAAATCGGTTTAGTACGATACTTAGGCGTCGGTTTAGTATGATACTTAGGCGTCGGTTTAGTATGATTCTTAGAAATCGGTTTAGTACGATACTTAGACATCGGTTTAGTACGATACTTAGACATCGGTTTAGTACGGTACTTAGACATCGGCTTAGTACGATACTTAGACGTCGGCTTAGTACGATACTTAGACGTCAGTTTAGCATGATACTTAGGCGTCGGCTTAGTACGATACTTAGACGTCGGTTTAGCATGATACTTAGGCGTCGGTTTAGTATGATACTTAGACGTCGGCTTAGTATGATTCTTAGAAATCGGTTTAGTACGATACTTAGACATCGGTTTAGTATGATACTTAGACGTCGGCTTAGTCGGCTTAGTACGATACTTAGACGTCGGCTTAGTACGATACTTAGACATCGGTTAAGTACGATACTTAGACGTCGGCTTAGTATGATTCTTAGAAATCGGTTTAGTACGATACTTAGACATCGGTTTAGTACGGTACTTAGAAATCGGTTTAGTACGGTACTTAGTCATCGGCTTAGTACGGTACTTAGACGTCGGCTTAGTACGATTCTTAGAAATCGGTTTAGTACGATACTTAGGCGTCGGTTTAGTATGATACTTAGACATCGGCTTATTACGATACTTAGGCGTCGGTTTAGTGTGATACTTAGACGTCGGCTTAGTCGGCTTAGTACGATAATTAGACATCGGCTTAGTACGATACTTAGTCATCGGCTTAGTACGGTACTAAGACGTCGGCTTAGTACGATTCTTAGAAATCGGTTTAGTACGATACTTAGGCGTCGGTTTAGTATGATACTTAGACGTCGGCTTAGTCGGCTTAGTACGATACTTAGACATCGGTTTAGTATGATACTTAGACATCGGCTTATTACGATACTTAGACATCGGCTTAGTACGGTACTTAGACGTCGGCTTAGTACGATTCTTAGAAATCGGTTTAGTACGATACTTAGGCGTCGGTTTAGTATGATACTTAGACGTCGGCTTAGTCGGCTTAGTACGATACTTAGACATCGGTTTAGTATGATACTTAGACGTCGGCTTAGTCGTTTTAGTACGATACTTAGACGTCGGCTTAGTACGATACTTAGACATCGGCTTAGTACGATACTTAGACGTCGGCTTAGTACGATACTTAGAAATCGGTTTAGTACGATACTTAGACATCGGTTTAGTACGGTACTTAGAAATCGGTTTTAAACGGTACTTAGAAATCGGTTTAAAACGGTACTTAAAAATCGGTTTAGTACGGTAATTAGGCGTCGGCTTAGTACGATACTTAGACATCGGCTTATTACGATACTTAGACATCGGTTTAGTACGATACTTAGACATCGGTTTAGTACGATAATTAGACATCGGCTCAGTACGATACTTAGTCATCGGCTTAGTACGGTACTTAGACGTCGGCTTAGTACGATACTTAGAAATCGGTTTAGTACGATACTTAGACATCGGTTTAGTACGATAATTAGACATCGGCTTAGTACGATACTTAGTCATCGGCTTAGTACGGTACTTAGACGTCGGCTTAGTACGATTCTTAGAAATCGGTTTAGTACGATACTTAGGCGTCGGTTTAGTACGATACTTAGACATCGGCTTAGTACGATACTTAGACATCGGTTTAGTACGATACTTAGGCGTCGGTTTAGTATGATACTTAGACATCGGCTTATTACGATACTTAGACATCGGTTTAGTACGATACTTAGACATCGGTTTAGTACGGTACTTAGACGTCGGCTTAGTACGATACTTAGACATCGGTTTAGTACGGTACTTAGACATCGGCTTAGTACGATACTTAGACGTCGGCTTAGTACGATACTTAGACGTCAGTTTAGCATGATACTTAGGCGTCGGCTTAGTACGATACTTAGACGTCGGTTTAGCATGATACTTAGGCGTCGGCTTAGTATGATTCTTAGAAATCGGTTTAGTACGATACTTAGACATCGGTTTAGTACGGTACTTAGAAATCGGTTTAGTACGGTACTTAGTCATCGGCTTAGTACGGTACTTAGACGTCGGCTTAGTACGATTCTTAGAAATCGGTTTAGTACGATACTTAGGCGTCGGTTTAGTATGATACTTAGACGTCGGCTTAGTCGGCTTAGTACGATACTTAGACATCGGTTTAGTATGATACTTAGACGTCGGCTTAGTCGTTTTAGTACGATACTTAGACGTCGGCTTAGTACGATAATTAGGCGTCGGTTTAGTATGATACTTAGACGTCGGCTTTGTCGGCTTAGTACGATACTTAGACATCGGTTAAGTACGATACTTAGACATCGGCTTATTACGATACTTAGACATCGGTTTAGTACGATACTTAGGCGTCGGTTTAGTGTGATACTTAGACGTCGGCTTAGTCGGCTTAGTACGATACTTAGACGTCGGCTTAGTACGATTCTTAGAAATCGGTTTATTACGATACTTAGGCGTCGGTTTAGTATGATACTTAGACATCAGCTTATTACGATACTTAGTCGTCGGTTTAGTACGATACTTAGACGTCGGCTTAGTACGATTCTTAGAAATCGGTTTAGTACGATACTTAGGCGTCGGTTTAGTATGATACTTAGACGTCGGCTTAGTCGGCTTAGTACGATACTTAGACGTCGGCTTAGTACGATACTTAGACATCGGTTAAGTACGATACTTAGACATCGGCTTAGTACGATACTTAGACGTCGGCTTAGTACGATACTTAGACGTCGGTTTAGCATGATACTTAGGCGTCGGTTTAGTACGGTACTTAGTCATCGGCTTAGTATGATACTTAGACGTCGGCTTAGTCGTTTTAGTACGATACTTAGACGTCGGCTTAGTACGATACTTAGACGTCGGTTTAGTACGATACTTAGGCGTCGGTTTAGTATGATACTTAGACGTCGGCTTTGTCGGCTTAGTACGATAATTAGACATCGGCTTAGTACGATACTTAGTCATCGGCTTAGTACGGTACTTAGACGTCGGCTTAGTACGATACTTAGAAATCGGTTTAGTACGATACTTAGACATCGGTTTAGTACGATAATTAGACATCGGCTTAGTACGATACTTAGTCATCGGCTTAGTACGGTACTTAGACGTCGGCTTAGTACGATTCTTAGAAATCGGTTTAGTACGATACTTAGGCGTCGGTTTAGTACGATACTTAGACATCGGCTTAGTACGATACTTAGACATCGGTTTAGTACGATACTTAGGCGTCGGTTTAGTATGATACTTAGACATCGGCTTATTACGATACTTAGACATCGGTTTAGTACGATACTTAGAAATCGGTTTAGTACGATACTTAGGCGTCGGTTTAGTATGATACTTAGACGTCGGCTTAGTCGGCTTAGTACGATACTTAGACATCGGTTTAGTATGATACTTAGACGTCGGCTTAGTCGTTTTAGTACGATACTTAGACGTCGGCTTAGTACGATAATTAGGCGTCGGTTTAGTATGATACTTAGACGTCGGCTTTGTCGGCTTAGTACGATACTTAGACATCGGTTAAGTACGATACTTAGACATCGGCTTATTACGATACTTAGACATCGGTTTAGTACGATACTTAGGCGTCGGTTTAGTGTGATACTTAGACGTCGGCTTAGTCGGCTTAGTACGATACTTAGACATCAGCTTATTACGATACTTAGACGTCGGTTTAGTACGATACTTAGACGTCGGCTTAGTACGATTCTTAGAAATCGGTTTAGTACGATACTTAGGCGTCGGTTTAGTATGATACTTAGACGTCGGCTTAGTCGGCTTAGTACGATACTTAGACGTCGGCTTAGTACGATACTTAGACATCGGTTAAGTACGATACTTAGACATCGGCTTAGTACGATAATTAGACATCGGCTTAGTACGATACTTAGTCATCGGCTTAGTACGGTACTTAGACGTCGGCTTAGTACGATTCTTAGAAATCGGTTTAGTACGATACTTAGGCGTCGGTTTAGTACGATACTTAGACATCGGCTTAGTACGATACTTAGACATCGGTTTAGTACGATACTTAGGCGTCGGTTTAGTATGATACTTAGACATCGGCTTATTACGATACTTAGACATCGGTTTAGTACGATACTTAGACATCGGTTTAGTACGGTACTTAGACGTCGGCTTAGTACGATACTTAGACATCGGTTTAGTACGGTACTTAGACATCGGCTTAGTACGATACTTAGACGTCGGCTTAGTACGATACTTAGACGTCAGTTTAGCATGATACTTAGGCGTCGGCTTAGTACGATACTTAGACGTCGGTTTAGCATGATACTTAGGCGTCGGCTTAGTATGATTCTTAGAAATCGGTTTAGTACGATACTTAGACATCGGTTTAGTACGGTACTTAGAAATCGGTTTAGTACGGTACTTAGTCATCGGCTTAGTACGGTACTTAGACGTCGGCTTAGTACGATTCTTAGAAATCGGTTTAGTACGATACTTAGGCGTCGGTTTCGGGTCTTACGTCGGGTAATCGGTTTAAACCGACCGTTTTAAACCGATTTCTAAGTACCGTTTAAAACCGATTTCTAAGTACCGTACTAAACCGATGTCTAAGTATCGTACTAAACCGATTTCTAAGTATCGTACTAAGCCGACGTCTAAGTATCGTACTAAGCCGATGTCTAAGTATCGTACTAAGCCGACGTCTAAGTATCGTACTAAAACGACTAAGCCGACGTCTAAGTATCATACTAAACCGATGTCTAAGTATCGTACTAAGCCGACTAAGCCGACGTCTAAGTATCATACTAAACCGACGCCTAAGTATCGTACTAAACCGATTTCTAAGAATCGTACTAAGCCGACGTCTAAGTACCGTACTAAGCCGATGTCTAAGTATCGTAATAAGCCGATGTCTAAGTATCATACTAAACCGATGTCTAAGTATCGTACTAAGCCGACTAAGCCGACGTCTAAGTATCATACTAAACCGACGCCTAAGTATCGTACTAAACCGATTTCTAAGAATCGTACTAAGCCGACGTCTTAGTACCGTACTAAGCCGATGACTAAGTATCGTACTAAGCCGATGTCTAATTATCGTACTAAGCCGACTAAGCCGACGTCTAAGTATCACACTAAACCGACGCCTAAGTATCGTAATAAGCCGATGTCTAAGTATCATACTAAACCGACGCCTAAGTATCGTACTAAACCGATTTCTAAGAATCGTACTAAGCCGACGTCTAAGTACCGTACTAAGCCGATGACTAAGTACCGTACTAAACCGATTTCTAAGTACCGTACTAAACCGATGTCTAAGTATCGTACTAAACCGATTTCTAAGAATCATACTAAGCCGACGTCTAAGTATCGTACTTAACCGATGTCTAAGTATCGTACTAAGCCGACGTCTAAGTATCGTACTAAGCCGACTAAGCCGACGTCTAAGTATCATACTAAACCGATGTCTAAGTATCGTACTAAACCGATTTCTAAGAATCATACTAAGCCGACGTCTAAGTATCATACTAAACCGACGCCTAAGTATCATGCTAAACCGACGTCTAAGTATCGTACTAAGCCGACGCCTAAGTATCATGCTAAACTGACGTCTAAGTATCGTACTAAGCCGACGTCTAAGTATCGTACTAAGCCGATGTCTAAGTACCGTACTAAACCGATGTCTAAGTATCGTACTAAACCGATGTCTAAGTATCGTACTAAACCGATTTCTAAGAATCATACTAAACCGACGCCTAAGTATCATACTAAACCGACGCCTAAGTATCGTACTAAACCGATTTCTAAGAATAGTACTAAGCCGACGTCTAAGTATCGTACTAAGCCGACTAAGCCGACGTCTAAGTATCATACTAAACCGATGTCTAAGTATCATACTAAGCCGACGTCTAAGTATCATACTAAGCCGACTAAGCCGACGTCTAAGTATCGTACTTAACCGATGTCTAAGTATCGTACTAAACCGATGTCTAAGTATCGTAATAAGCCGATGTCTAAGTATCGTACTTAACCGATGTCTAAGTATCGTACTAAGCCGACAAAGCCGACGTCTAAGTACCGTACTAAACCGACGCCTAAGTATCGTACTAAACCGATTTCTAAGAATCGTACTAAGCCGACGTCTAAGTATCATACTAAACCGACGCCTAAGTATCGTACTAAACCGATTTCTAAGTACCATACTAAACCGATTTCTAAGATTCGTACTAAGCCGACGTCTAAGTACCGTACTAAGCCGATGTCTAAGTATCGTAATAAGCCGATGTCTAAGTATCATACTAAACCGATGTCTAAGTATCGTACTAAGCCGACTAAGCCGACGTCTAAGTATCACACTAAACCGACGCCTAAGTATCGTAATAAGCCGATGTCTAAGTATCATACTAAACCGACGCCTAAGTATCGTACTAAACCGATTTCTAAGAATCGTACTAAGCCGACGTCTTAGTACCGTACTAAGCCGATGACTAAGTATCGTACTAAGCCGATGTCTAATTATCGTACTAAGCCGACTAAGCCGACGTCTAAGTATCACACTAAACCGACGCCTAAGTATCGTAATAAGCCGATGTCTAAGTATCATACTAAACCGACGCCTAAGTATCGTACTAAACCGATTTCTAAGAATCGTACTAAGCCGACGTCTAAGTACCGTACTAAGCCGATGACTAAGTACCGTACTAAACCGATTTCTAAGTACCGTACTAAACCGATGTCTAAGTATCGTACTAAACCGATTTCTAAGAATCATACTAAGCCGACGTCTAAGTATCGTACTTAACCGATGTCTAAGTATCGTACTAAGCCGACGTCTAAGTATCGTACTAAGCCGACTAAGCCGACGTCTAAGTATCATACTAAACCGATGTCTAAGTATCGTACTAAACCGATTTCTAAGAATCATACTAAGCCGACGTCTAAGTATCATACTAAACCGACGCCTAAGTATCATGCTAAACCGACGTCTAAGTATCGTACTAAGCCGACGCCTAAGTATCATGCTAAACTGACGTCTAAGTATCGTACTAAGCCGACGTCTAAGTATCGTACTAAGCCGATGTCTAAGTACCGTACTAAACCGATGTCTAAGTATCGTACTAAACCGATGTCTAAGTATCGTACTAAACCGATTTCTAAGAATCATACTAAACCGACGCCTAAGTATCATACTAAACCGACGCCTAAGTATCGTACTAAACCGATTTCTAAGAATAGTACTAAGCCGACGTCTAAGTATCGTACTAAGCCGACTAAGCCGACGTCTAAGTATCATACTAAACCGATGTCTAAGTATCATACTAAGCCGACGTCTAAGTATCATACTAAGCCGACTAAGCCGACGTCTAAGTATCGTACTTAACCGATGTCTAAGTATCGTACTAAACCGATGTCTAAGTATCGTAATAAGCCGATGTCTAAGTATCGTACTTAACCGATGTCTAAGTATCGTACTAAGCCGACAAAGCCGACGTCTAAGTACCGTACTAAACCGACGCCTAAGTATCGTACTAAACCGATTTCTAAGAATCGTACTAAGCCGACGTCTAAGTATCATACTAAACCGACGCCTAAGTATCGTACTAAACCGATTTCTAAGTACCATACTAAACCGATTTCTAAGAATCGTACTAAGCCGACGTCTAAGTACCGTACTAAGCCGATGTCTAAGTATCGTAATAAGCCGATGTCTAAGTATCATACTAAACCGATGTCTAAGTATCGTACTAAGCCGACTAAGCCGACGTCTAAGTATCACACTAAACCGACGCCTAAGTATCGTAATAAGCCGATGTCTAAGTATCATACTAAACCGACGCCTAAGTATCGTACTAAACCGATTTCTAAGAATCGTACTAAGCCGACGTCTTAGTACCGTACTAAGCCGATGACTAAGTATCGTACTAAGCCGATGTCTAATTATCGTACTAAGCCGACTAAGCCGACGTCTAAGTATCACACTAAACCGACGCCTAAGTATCGTAATAAGCCGATGTCTAAGTATCATACTAAACCGACGCCTAAGTATCGTACTAAACCGATTTCTAAGAATCGTACTAAGCCGACGTCTAAGTACCGTACTAAGCCGATGACTAAGTACCGTACTAAACCGATTTCTAAGTACCGTACTAAACCGATGTCTAAGTATCGTACTAAACCGATTTCTAAGAATCATACTAAGCCGACGTCTAAGTATCGTACTTAACCGATGTCTAAGTATCGTACTAAGCCGACGTCTAAGTATCGTACTAAGCCGACGTCTAAGTATCGTACTAAGCCGATGTCTAAGTATCGTACTTAACCGATGTCTAAGTATCGTACTAAGCCGACGTCTAAGTATCGTACTAAGCCGACTAAGCCGACGTCTAAGTATCATACTAAACCGACGCCTAAGTATCGTACTAAACCGATTTCTAAGAATCGTACTAAGCCGACGTCTAAGTATCGTACTAAACCGACGACTAAGTATCGTAATAAGCTGATGTCTAAGTATCATACTAAACCGACGCCTAAGTATCGTAATAAACCGATTTCTAAGAATCGTACTAAGCCGACGTCTAAGTATCGTACTAAGCCGACTAAGCCGACGTCTAAGTATCACACTAAACCGACGCCTAAGTATCGTACTAAACCGATGTCTAAGTATCGTAATAAGCCGATGTCTAAGTATCGTACTTAACCGATGTCTAAGTATCGTACTAAGCCGACAAAGCCGACGTCTAAGTATCATACTAAACCGACGCCTAATTATCGTACTAAGCCGACGTCTAAGTATCGTACTAAAACGACTAAGCCGACGTCTAAGTATCATACTAAACCGATGTCTAAGTATCGTACTAAGCCGACTAAGCCGACGTCTAAGTATCATACTAAACCGACGCCTAAGTATCGTACTAAACCGATTTCTAAGAATCGTACTAAGCCGACGTCTAAGTACCGTACTAAGCCGATGACTAAGTACCGTACTAAACCGATTTCTAAGTACCGTACTAAACCGATGTCTAAGTATCGTACTAAACCGATTTCTAAGAATCGTACTAAGCCGACGTCTTAGTACCGTACTAAGCCGATGACTAAGTATCGTACTAAGCCGATGTCTAATTATCGTACTAAGCCGACTAAGCCGACGTCTAAGTATCACACTAAACCGACGCCTAAGTATCGTAATAAGCCGATGTCTAAGTATCATACTAAACCGACGCCTAAGTATCGTACTAAACCGATTTCTAAGAATCGTACTAAGCCGACGTCTAAGTACCGTACTAAGCCGATGACTAAGTACCGTACTAAACCGATTTCTAAGTACCGTACTAAACCGATGTCTAAGTATCGTACTAAACCGATTTCTAAGAATCATACTAAGCCGACGTCTAAGTATCGTACTTAACCGATGTCTAAGTATCGTACTAAGCCGACGTCTAAGTATCGTACTAAGCCGACTAAGCCGACGTCTAAGTATCATACTAAACCGATGTCTAAGTATCGTACTAAACCGATTTCTAAGAATCATACTAAGCCGACGTCTAAGTATCATACTAAACCGACGCCTAAGTATCATGCTAAACCGACGTCTAAGTATCGTACTAAGCCGACGCCTAAGTATCATGCTAAACTGACGTCTAAGTATCGTACTAAGCCGACGTCTAAGTATCGTACTAAGCCGATGTCTAAGTACCGTACTAAACCGATGTCTAAGTATCGTACTAAACCGATGTCTAAGTATCGTACTAAACCGATTTCTAAGAATCATACTAAACCGACGCCTAAGTATCATACTAAACCGACGCCTAAGTATCGTACTAAACCGATTTCTAAGAATAGTACTAAGCCGACGTCTAAGTATCGTACTAAGCCGACTAAGCCGACGTCTAAGTATCATACTAAACCGATGTCTAAGTATCATACTAAGCCGACGTCTAAGTATCATACTAAGCCGACTAAGCCGACGTCTAAGTATCGTACTTAACCGATGTCTAAGTATCGTACTAAACCGATGTCTAAGTATCGTAATAAGCCGATGTCTAAGTATCGTACTTAACCGATGTCTAAGTATCGTACTAAGCCGACAAAGCCGACGTCTAAGTACCGTACTAAACCGACGCCTAAGTATCGTACTAAACCGATTTCTAAGAATCGTACTAAGCCGACGTCTAAGTATCATACTAAACCGACGCCTAAGTATCGTACTAAACCGATTTCTAAGTACCATACTAAACCGATTTCTAAGAATCGTACTAAGCCGACGTCTAAGTACCGTACTAAGCCGATGTCTAAGTATCGTAATAAGCCGATGTCTAAGTATCATACTAAACCGATGTCTAAGTATCGTACTAAGCCGACTAAGCCGACGTCTAAGTATCACACTAAACCGACGCCTAAGTATCGTAATAAGCCGATGTCTAAGTATCATACTAAACCGACGCCTAAGTATCGTACTAAACCGATTTCTAAGAATCGTACTAAGCCGACGTCTTAGTACCGTACTAAGCCGATGACTAAGTATCGTACTAAGCCGATGTCTAATTATCGTACTAAGCCGACTAAGCCGACGTCTAAGTATCACACTAAACCGACGCCTAAGTATCGTAATAAGCCGATGTCTAAGTATCATACTAAACCGACGCCTAAGTATCGTACTAAACCGATTTCTAAGAATCGTACTAAGCCGACGTCTAAGTACCGTACTAAGCCGATGACTAAGTACCGTACTAAACCGATTTCTAAGTACCGTACTAAACCGATGTCTAAGTATCGTACTAAACCGATTTCTAAGAATCATACTAAGCCGACGTCTAAGTATCGTACTTAACCGATGTCTAAGTATCGTACTAAGCCGACGTCTAAGTATCGTACTAAGCCGACGTCTAAGTATCGTACTAAGCCGATGTCTAAGTATCGTACTTAACCGATGTCTAAGTATCGTACTAAGCCGACGTCTAAGTATCGTACTAAGCCGACTAAGCCGACGTCTAAGTATCATACTAAACCGACGCCTAAGTATCGTACTAAACCGATTTCTAAGAATCGTACTAAGCCGACGTCTAAGTATCGTACTAAACCGACGACTAAGTATCGTAATAAGCTGATGTCTAAGTATCATACTAAACCGACGCCTAAGTATCGTAATAAACCGATTTCTAAGAATCGTACTAAGCCGACGTCTAAGTATCGTACTAAGCCGACTAAGCCGACGTCTAAGTATCACACTAAACCGACGCCTAAGTATCGTACTAAACCGATGTCTAAGTATCGTAATAAGCCGATGTCTAAGTATCGTACTTAACCGATGTCTAAGTATCGTACTAAGCCGACAAAGCCGACGTCTAAGTATCATACTAAACCGACGCCTAATTATCGTACTAAGCCGACGTCTAAGTATCGTACTAAAACGACTAAGCCGACGTCTAAGTATCATACTAAACCGATGTCTAAGTATCGTACTAAGCCGACTAAGCCGACGTCTAAGTATCATACTAAACCGACGCCTAAGTATCGTACTAAACCGATTTCTAAGAATCGTACTAAGCCGACGTCTAAGTACCGTACTAAGCCGATGACTAAGTACCGTACTAAACCGATTTCTAAGTACCGTACTAAACCGATGTCTAAGTATCGTACTAAACCGATTTCTAAGAATCATACTAAGCCGACGCCTAAGTATCATGCTAAACCGACGTCTAAGTATCGTACTAAGCCGACGCCTAAGTATCATGCTAAACTGACGTCTAAGTATCGTACTAAGCCGACGTCTAAGTATCGTACTAAGCCGATGTCTAAGTACCGTACTAAACCGATGTCTAAGTATCGTACTAAGCCGACGTCTAAGTACCGTACTAAACCGATGTCTAAGTATCGTACTAAACCGATGTCTAAGTATCGTAATAAGCCGATGTCTAAGTATCATACTAAACCGACGCCTAAGTATCGTACTAAACCGATGTCTAAGTATCGTACTAAGCCGATGTCTAAGTATCGTACTAAACCGACGCCTAAGTATCGTACTAAACCGATTTCTAAGAATCGTACTAAGCCGACGTCTAAGTACCGTACTAAGCCGATGACTAAGTATCGTACTAAGCCGATGTCTAATTATCGTACTAAACCGATGTCTAAGTATCGTACTAAACCGATTTCTAAGTATCGTACTAAGCCGACGTCTAAGTACCGTACTAAGCCGATGACTAAGTATCGTACTGAGCCGATGTCTAATTATCGTACTAAACCGATGTCTAAGTATCGTACTAAACCGATGTCTAAGTATCGTAATAAGCCGATGTCTAAGTATCGTACTAAGCCGACGCCTAATTACCGTACTAAACCGATTTTTAAGTACCGTTTTAAACCGATTTCTAAGTACCGTTTAAAACCGATTTCTAAGTACCGTACTAAACCGATGTCTAAGTATCGTACTAAACCGATTTCTAAGTATCGTACTAAGCCGACGTCTAAGTATCGTACTAAGCCGATGTCTAAGTATCGTACTAAGCCGACGTCTAAGTATCGTACTAAAACGACTAAGCCGACGTCTAAGTATCATACTAAACCGATGTCTAAGTATCGTACTAAGCCGACTAAGCCGACGTCTAAGTATCATACTAAACCGACGCCTAAGTATCGTACTAAACCGATTTCTAAGAATCGTACTAAGCCGACGTCTAAGTACCGTACTAAGCCGATGTCTAAGTATCGTAATAAGCCGATGTCTAAGTATCATACTAAACCGATGTCTAAGTATCGTACTAAGCCGACTAAGCCGACGTCTAAGTATCACACTAAACCGACGCCTAAGTATCGTAATAAGCCGATGTCTAAGTATCATACTAAACCGACGCCTAAGTATCGTACTAAACCGATTTCTAAGAATCGTACTAAGCCGACGTCTTAGTACCGTACTAAGCCGATGACTAAGTATCGTACTAAGCCGATGTCTAATTATCGTACTAAGCCGACTAAGCCGACGTCTAAGTATCACACTAAACCGACGCCTAAGTATCGTAATAAGCCGATGTCTAAGTATCATACTAAACCGACGCCTAAGTATCGTACTAAACCGATTTCTAAGAATCGTACTAAGCCGACGTCTTAGTACCGTACTAAGCCGATGACTAAGTATCGTACTAAGCCGATGTCTAATTATCGTACTAAGCCGACTAAGCCGACGTCTAAGTATCACACTAAACCGACGCCTAAGTATCGTAATAAGCCGATGTCTAAGTATCATACTAAACCGACGCCTAAGTATCGTACTAAACCGATTTCTAAGAATCGTACTAAGCCGACGTCTAAGTACCGTACTAAGCCGATGACTAAGTACCGTACTAAACCGATTTCTAAGTACCGTACTAAACCGATGTCTAAGTATCGTACTAAACCGATTTCTAAGAATCATACTAAGCCGACGTCTAAGTATCGTACTTAACCGATGTCTAAGTATCGTACTAAGCCGACGTCTAAGTATCGTACTAAGCCGACTAAGCCGACGTCTAAGTATCATACTAAACCGATGTCTAAGTATCGTACTAAACCGATTTCTAAGAATCATACTAAGCCGACGTCTAAGTATCATACTAAACCGACGCCTAAGTATCATGCTAAACCGACGTCTAAGTATCGTACTAAGCCGACGCCTAAGTATCATGCTAAACTGACGTCTAAGTATCGTACTAAGCCGACGTCTAAGTATCGTACTAAGCCGATGTCTAAGTACCGTACTAAACCGATGTCTAAGTATCGTACTAAACCGATGTCTAAGTATCGTACTAAACCGATTTCTAAGAATCATACTAAACCGACGCCTAAGTATCATACTAAACCGACGCCTAAGTATCGTACTAAACCGATTTCTAAGAATCGTACTAAACCGACGTCTAAGTACCGTACTAAACCGATTTCTAATTATCGTACTAAACCGATTTCTAAGTATCGTACTAAGCCGATGTCTAATTATCGTACTAAGCCGACGTCTAAGTACCGTACTAAGCCGATGACTAAGTATCGTACTAAGCCGACGTCTAATTATCGTACTAAGCCGACGTCTAAGTATCATACTAAACCGACGCCTAAGTACCGTACTAAACCAATGTCTAAGTATCGTACTAAGCCGACTAAGCCGACGTCTAAGTATCATACTAAAACGATGTCTAAGTATCGTACTAAGCCAACTAAGCCGATGTCTAAGTACCGTACTAAGCCGACGCCTAATTACCGTACTAAACCGATTTCTAAGTACCGTTTTAAACCGATTTCTAAGTACCGTACTAAACCGATGTCTAAGTATCGTACTAAGCCGATGTCTAAGTATCGTACTTAACCGATGTCTAAGTATCGTACTAAGCCGACGTCTAAGTATCGTACTAAAACGACTAAGCCGACGTCTAAGTATCATACTAAACCGATGTCTAAGTATCGTACTAAGCCGACTAAGCCGACGTCTAAGTATCGTACTAAACCGACGTCTAAGTATCGTACTTAACCGATGTCTAAGTATCGTACTAAGCCGACGTCTAAGTATCATACTAAACCGACGCCTAAGTATCGTAATAAGCCGACGTCTAAGTATCGTACTAAGCCGACTAAGCCGACGTCTAAGTATCATACTAAACCGATGTCTAAGTACCGTACTAAGCCGACGTCTAATTACCGTACTAAGCCGATGTCTAATTATCGTACTAAACCGATGTCTAAGTACCGTACTAAACCGATTTCTAAGTATCGTACTAAGCCGATGTCTAATTATCGTACTAAGCCGACGTCTAAGTACCGTACTAAACCGATTTCTAAGTATCGTACTAAGCCGATGTCTAATTATCGTACTAAGCCGACGTCTAAGTACCGTACTAAGCCGATGACTAAGTATCGTACTAAGCCGATGTCTAATTATCGTACTAAGCCGATGACTAAGTATCGTACTAAGCCGACGTATAAGTATCATACTAAGCCGATGTCTAAGTACCGTACTAAACCGATGTCTAAGTATCGTACTAAGCCGACTAAGCCGACGTCTAAGTATCATACTAAACCGATGTCTAAGTATCGTACTAAGCCAACTAAGCCGATGTCTAAGTACCGTACTAAGCCGACGCCTAATTACCGTACTAAACCGATGTCTAAGTATCGTACTAAACCGATTTCTAAGTATCGTACTAAGCCAATTAAGCCGATGTCTAAGTACCGTACTAAGCCGACGCCTAATTACCGTACTAAACCGATTTTTAAGTACCGTTTTAAACCGATTTCTAAGTACCGTTTTAAACCGATTTCTAAGTACCGTACTAAACCGATGTCTAAGTATCGTACTAAACCGATTTCTAAGTATCGTACTAAGCCGACGTCTAAGTATCGTACTAAGCCGATGTCTAAGTATCGTACTAAGCCGACGTCTAAGTATCGTACTAAAACGACTAAGCCGACGTCTAAGTATCATACTAAACCGATGTCTAAGTATCGTACTAAGCCGACTAAGCCGACGTCTAAGTATCGTACTAAACCGACGTCTAAGTATCGTACTAAGCCGATGTCTAATTATCGTACTAAGCCGACTAAGCCGACGTCTAAGTATCACACTAAACCGATTTCTAAGTATCGTACTAAGCCGATGTCTAATTATCGTACTAAGCCGACGTCTAAGTACCGTACTAAACCGACGCCTAAGTATCGTACTAAGCCGACGTCTAAGTATCGTACTAAACCGATGTCTAAGTACCGTACTAAGCCGACTAAGCCGACGTCTAAGTATCGTACTAAGCCGACGTCTAGTATCGTACTAAACCGATTTCTAAGTACCATACTAAACCGATGTCTAAGTACCGTAATAAGCCGAAATCTAATTATCGTACTAAGCCGATGACTAAGTATCGTACTAAGCCGATGTCTAAGTATCGTACTAAACCGATGTCTAAGTATCGTAATAAGCCGATGTCTTAGTATTATACTAAACCGACGCCTAAGTATCGTAATAAGCCGATGTCTAAGTATCATACTAAACCGACGCCTAAGTATCGTACTAAACCGATTTCTAAGAATCGTACTAAGCCGACGTCTAAGTATCATACTAAACCGACGCCTAAGTATCGTACTTAGCCGACTAAGCCGACGTCTAAGTATCATACTAAACCGACGTCTAAGTACCGTACTAAGCCGATGACTAAGTACCGTACTAAACCGATTTCTAAGTACCGTACTAAACCGATGTCTAAGTATCGTACTAAACCGATTTCTAAGAATCATACTAAGCCGACGTCTAAGTATCATACAAAACCGACGCCTAAGTATCATGCTAAACCGACGTCTAAGTATCGTACTAAGCCGATGTCTAAGTATCGTACTAAACCGATTTCTAAGTATCGTACTAAGCCGACGTCTAAGTATCGTACTAAGCCGATGTCTAAGTATCGTACTAAGCCGACGTCTAAGTATCGTACTAAAACGACTAAGCCGACGTCTAAGTATCATATTAAACCGATGTCTAAGTATCGTACTAAGCCGACTAAGCCGACGTCTAAGTATCGTACTAAACCGACGTCTAAGTATCGTACTAAGCCGATGTCTAATTATCGTACTAAGCCGACTAAGCCGACGTCTAAGTATCACACTAAACCGACGCCTAAGTATCGTAATAAGCCGATGTCTAAGTATCGTACTAAGCCGACTAAGCCGACGTCTAAGTATCATACTAAACCGATGTCTAAGTATCGTACTAAGCCAACTAAGCCGATGTCTAAGTACCGTACTAAGCCGATGTCTAATTATCGTACTAAGCCGACGTCTAAGTACCGTACTAAACCGACGCCTAAGTATCGTACTAAGCCGACGTCTAAGTATCGTACTAAACCGATGTCTAAGTACCGTACTAAGCCAACTAAGCCGATGTCTAAGTACCGTACTAAGCCGACGCCTAATTACCGTACTAAACCGATGTCTAAGTATCGTACTAAACCGATTTCTAAGTATCGTAATAAGCCGAAATCTAATTATCGTACTAAGCCGATGACTAAGTATCGTACTAAGCCGATGTCTAAGTATCGTACTAAACCGATGTCTAAGTATCGTACTAAGCCAACTAAGCCGATGTCTAAGTACCGTACTAAGCCGACGCCTAATTACCGTACTAAACCGATGTCTAAGTACCGTACTAAACCGATTTCTAAGTATCGTAATAAGCCGAAATCTAATTATCGTACTAAGCCGATGACTAAGTATCGTACTAAGCCGATGTCTAAGTATCGTACTAAACCGATGTCTAAGTATCGTAATAAGCCGATGTCTTAGTATTATACTAAACCGACGCCTAAGTATCGTAATAAGCCGATGTCTAAGTATCATACTAAACCGACGCCTAAGTATCGTACTAAACCGATTTCTAAGAATCGTACTAAGCCGACGTCTAAGTATCATACTAAACCGACGCCTAAGTATCGTACTTAGCCGACTAAGCCGACGTCTAAGTATCATACTAAACCGACGTCTAAGTACCGTACTAAGCCGATGACTAAGTACCGTACTAAACCGATTTCTAAGTACCGTACTAAACCGATGTCTAAGTATCGTACTAAACCGATTTCTAAGAATCATACTAAGCCGACGTCTAAGTATCATACAAAACCGACGCCTAAGTATCATGCTAAACCGACGTCTAAGTATCGTACTAAGCCGATGTCTAAGTATCGTACTAAACCGATTTCTAAGTATCGTACTAAGCCGACGTCTAAGTATCGTACTAAGCCGATGTCTAAGTATCGTACTAAGCCGACGTCTAAGTATCGTACTAAAACGACTAAGCCGACGTCTAAGTATCATATTAAACCGATGTCTAAGTATCGTACTAAGCCGACTAAGCCGACGTCTAAGTATCGTACTAAACCGACGTCTAAGTATCGTACTAAGCCGATGTCTAATTATCGTACTAAGCCGACTAAGCCGACGTCTAAGTATCACACTAAACCGACGCCTAAGTATCGTAATAAGCCGATGTCTAAGTATCGTACTAAGCCGACTAAGCCGACGTCTAAGTATCATACTAAACCGATGTCTAAGTATCGTACTAAGCCAACTAAGCCGATGTCTAAGTACCGTACTAAGCCGATGTCTAATTATCGTACTAAGCCGACGTCTAAGTACCGTACTAAACCGACGCCTAAGTATCGTACTAAGCCGACGTCTAAGTATCGTACTAAACCGATGTCTAAGTACCGTACTAAGCCAACTAAGCCGATGTCTAAGTACCGTACTAAGCCGACGCCTAATTACCGTACTAAACCGATGTCTAAGTATCGTACTAAACCGATTTCTAAGTATCGTACTAAGCCAATTAAGCCGATGTCTAAGTACCGTACTAAGCCGACGCCTAATTACCGTACTAAACCGATTTTTAAGTACCGTTTTAAACCGATTTCTAAGTACCGTTTTAAACCGATTTCTAAGTACCGTACTAAACCGATGTCTAAGTATCGTACTAAACCGATTTCTAAGTACCGTACTAAGCCGACGTCTAAGTATCGTACTAAGCCGATGTCTAAGTATCGTACTAAGCCGACGTCTAAGTATCGTACTAAAACGACTAAGCCGACGTCTAAGTATCATACTAAACCGATGTCTAAGTATCGTACTAAGCCGACTAAGCCGACGTCTAAGTATCGTACTAAACCGACGTCTAAGTATCGTACTAAGCCGATGTCTAATTATCGTACTAAGCCGACTAAGCCGACGTCTAAGTATCACACTAAACCGATTTCTAAGTATCGTACTAAGCCGATGTCTAATTATCGTACTAAGCCGACGTCTAAGTACCGTACTAAACCGATGTCTAAGTATCGTACTAAGCCGACTAAGCCGACGTCTAAGTATCATACTAAACCGATGTCTAAGTATCGTACTAAGCCAACTAAGCCGATGTCTAAGTACCGTACTAAGCCGACGCCTAATTACCGTACTAAACCGATGTCTAAGTATCGTACTAAACCGATTTCTAAGTATCGTACTAAGCCAATTAAGCCGATGTCTAAGTACCGTACTAAGCCGACGCCTAATTACCGTACTAAACCGATTTTTAAGTACCGTTTTAAACCGATTTCTAAGTACCGTTTTAAACCGATTTCTAAGTACCGTACTAAACCGATGTCTAAGTATCGTACTAAACCGATTTCTAAGTATCGTACTAAGCCGACGTCTAAGTATCGTACTAAGCCGATGTCTAAGTATCGTACTAAGCCGACGTCTAAGTATCGTACTAAAACGACTAAGCCGACGTCTAAGTATCATACTAAACCGATGTCTAAGTATCGTACTAAGCCGACTAAGCCGACGTCTAAGTATCGTACTAAACCGACGTCTAAGTATCGTACTAAGCCGATGTCTAATTATCGTACTAAGCCGACTAAGCCGACGTCTAAGTATCACACTAAACCGATTTCTAAGTATCGTACTAAGCCGATGTCTAATTATCGTACTAAGCCGACGTCTAAGTACCGTACTAAACCGACGCCTAAGTATCGTACTAAGCCGACGTCTAAGTATCGTACTAAACCGATGTCTAAGTACCGTACTAAGCCGACTAAGCCGACGTCTAAGTATCGTACTAAGCCGACGTCTAGTATCGTACTAAACCGATTTCTAAGTACCATACTAAACCGATGTCTAAGTACCGTACTAAACCGATTTCTAAGTATCGTAATAAGCCGAAATCTAATTATCGTACTAAGCCGATGACTAAGTATCGTACTAAGCCGATGTCTAAGTATCGTACTAAACCAATGTCTAAGTATCGTAATAAGCCGATGTCTTAGTATTATACTAAACCGACGCCTAAGTATCGTAATAAGCCGATGTCTAAGTATCATACTAAACCGACGCCTAAGTATCGTACTAAACCGATTTCTAAGAATCGTACTAAGCCGACGTCTAAGTATCATACTAAACCGACGCCTAAGTATCGTACTTAGCCGACTAAGCCGACGTCTAAGTATCATACTAAACCGACGTCTAAGTACCGTACTAAGCCGATGACTAAGTACCGTACTAAACCGATTTCTAAGTACCGTACTAAACCGATGTCTAAGTATCGTACTAAACCGATTTCTAAGAATCATACTAAGCCGACGTCTAAGTATCATACAAAACCGACGCCTAAGTATCATGCTAAACCGACGTCTAAGTATCGTACTAAGCCGATGTCTAAGTATCGTACTAAACCGATTTCTAAGTATCGTACTAAGCCGACGTCTAAGTATCGTACTAAACCGACGTCTAAGTATCGTACTAAGCCGACGCCTAAGTATCATGCTAAACTGACGTCTAAGTATCGTACTAAGCCGACGTCTAAGTATCGTACTAAGCCGATGTCTAAGTACCGTACTAAACCGATGTCTAAGTATCGTACTAAGCCGATGTCTAAGTACCGTACTAAGCCGATGTCTAATTATCGTACTAAGCCGACGTCTAAGTACCGTACTAAACCGACGCCTAAGTATCGTACTAAGCCGACGTCTAAGTATCGTACTAAACCGATGTCTAAGTACCGTACTAAGCCGACTAAGCCGACGTCTAAGTATCGTACTAAGCCGATGTCTAATTATCATGCTAAACCGACGTCTAAGTATCGTACTAAGCCGACGTCTAAGTATCATACTAAACCGACGCCTAAGTATCGTACTAAACCGATTTCTAAGAATCGTACTAAGCCGACGTCTAATTATCGTACTAAGCCGACGTCTAAGTACCGTACTAAACCGACGCCTAAGTATCGTACTAAGCCGACGTCTAAGTACCGTACTAAGCCGATGTCTAAGTATCGTAATAAGCCGACGTCTAAGTACCGTACTAAACCGATTTCTAAGTATCGTACTAAGCCGACGTCTAAGTACCGTACTAAACCGATTTCTAAGTATCGTACTAAGCCGATGTCTAATTATCGTACTAAGCCGACGTCTAAGTATCGTACTAAGCCGACGTCTAAGTACCGTACTAAGCCGATGTCTAATTATCGTACTAAGCCGACTAAGCCGACGTCTAAGTATCATACTAAACCGACGTCTAAGTATCATACTAAACCGACGCCTAAGTATCGTACTAAACCGATTTCTAAGAATCGTACTAAGCCGACGTCTAAGTACCGTACTAAGCCGATGACTAAGTACCGTACTAAACCGATTTCTAAGTACCGTACTAAACCGATGTCTAAGTATCGTACTAAACCGATTTCTAAGAATCATACTAAGCCGACGCCTAAGTATCATGCTAAACCGACGTCTAAGTATCGTACTAAGCCGACGCCTAAGTATCATGCTAAACTGACGTCTAAGTATCGTACTAAGCCGACGTCTAAGTATCGTACTAAGCCGATGTCTAAGTACCGTACTAAACCGATGTCTAAGTATCGTACTAAGCCGACGTCTAAGTACCGTACTAAACCGATGTCTAAGTATCGTACTAAACCGATTTCTAAGAATCATACTAAGCCGACGCCTAAGTATCATGCTAAACCGACGTCTAAGTATCGTACTAAGCCGACGCCTAAGTATCATGCTAAACTGACGTCTAAGTATCGTACTAAGCCGACGTCTAAGTATCGTACTAAGCCGATGTCTAAGTACCGTACTAAACCGATGTCTAAGTATCGTACTAAGCCGACGTCTAAGTATCGTACTAAAACGACTAAGCCGACGTCTAAGTATCATACTAAACCGATGTCTAAGTATCGTACTAAGCCGACTAAGCCGACGTCTAAGTATCATACTAAACCGACGCCTAAGTATCATACTAAACCGACGCCTAAGTATCGTACTAAACCGATTTCTAAGAATCGTACTAAGCCGACGTCTAAGTACCGTACTAAGCCGACGTCTAAGTATCGTACTAAAACGACTAAGCCGACGTCTAAGTATCATACTAAACCGATGTCTAAGTATCGTACTAAGCCGACTAAGCCGACGTCTAAGTATCATACTAAACCGACGCCTAAGTATCGTACTAAACCGATTTCTAAGAATCGTACTAAGCCGACGTCTAAGTACCGTACTAAGCCGATGACTAAGTACCGTACTAAACCGATTTCTAAGTACCGTACTAAACCGATGTCTAAGTATCGTACTAAACCGATTTCTAAGAATCATACTAAGCCGACGCCTAAGTATCATGCTAAACCGACGTCTAAGTATCGTACTAAGCCGACGCCTAAGTATCATGCTAAACTGACGTCTAAGTATCGTACTAAGCCGACGTCTAAGTATCGTACTAAGCCGATGTCTAAGTACCGTACTAAACCGATGTCTAAGTATCGTACTAAGCCGACGTCTAAGTACCGTACTAAACCGATGTCTAAGTATCGTACTAAACCGATGTCTAAGTATCGTAATAAGCCGATGTCTAAGTATCGTACTTAACCGATGTCTAAGTATCGTACTAAGCCGACAAAGCCGACGTCTAAGTATCATACTAAACCGACGCCTAATTATCGTACTAAGCCGACGTCTAAGTATCGTACTAAAACGACTAAGCCGACGTCTAAGTATCATACTAAACCGATGTCTAAGTATCGTACTAAGCCGACTAAGCCGACGTCTAAGTATCATACTAAACCGACGCCTAAGTATCGTACTAAACCGATTTCTAAGAATCGTACTAAGCCGACGTCTAAGTACCGTACTAAGCCGATGACTAAGTACCGTACTAAACCGATTTCTAAGTACCGTACTAAACCGATGTCTAAGTATCGTACTAAACCGATTTCTAAGAATCATACTAAGCCGACGCCTAAGTATCATGCTAAACCGACGTCTAAGTATCGTACTAAGCCGACGCCTAAGTATCATGCTAAACTGACGTCTAAGTATCGTACTAAGCCGACGTCTAAGTATCGTACTAAGCCGATGTCTAAGTACCGTACTAAACCGATGTCTAAGTATCGTACTAAGCCGACGTCTAAGTACCGTACTAAACCGATGTCTAAGTATCGTACTAAACCGATGTCTAAGTATCGTAATAAGCCGATGTCTAAGTATCATACTAAACCGACGCCTAAGTATCGTACTAAACCGATGTCTAAGTATCGTACTAAGCCGATGTCTAAGTATCGTACTAAACCGACGCCTAAGTATCGTACTAAACCGATTTCTAAGAATCGTACTAAGCCGACGTCTAAGTACCGTACTAAGCCGATGACTAAGTATCGTACTAAGCCGATGTCTAATTATCGTACTAAGCCGATGTCTAAGTATCGTACTTAACCGATGTCTAAGTATCGTACTAAGCCGACGTCTAAGTATCGTACTAAGCCGACTAAGCCGACGTCTAAGTATCATACTAAACCGACGCCTAAGTATCGTACTAAACCGATTTCTAAGAATCGTACTAAGCCGACGTCTAAGTATCGTACTAAACCGACGTCTAAGTATCGTAATAAGCTGATGTCTAAGTATCGTACTAAGCCGACTAAGCCGACGTCTAAGTATCACACTAAACCGACGCCTAAGTATCGTACTAAACCGATGTCTAAGTATCGTAATAAGCCGATGTCTAAGTATCGTACTTAACCGATGTCTAAGTATCGTACTAAGCCGACAAAGCCGACGTCTAAGTATCATACTAAACCGACGCCTAATTATCGTACTAAGCCGACGTCTAAGTATCGTACTAAAACGACTAAGCCGACGTCTAAGTATCATACTAAACCGATGTCTAAGTATCGTACTAAGCCGACTAAGCCGACGTCTAAGTATCATACTAAACCGACGCCTAAGTATCGTACTAAACCGATTTCTAAGTATCGTACTAAACCGATGTCTAAGTATCGTAATAAGCCGATGTCTAAGTATCATACTAAACCGACGCCTAAGTATCGTACTAAACCGATGTCTAAGTATCGTACTAAGCCGATGTCTAAGTATCGTACTAAACCGACGCCTAAGTATCGTACTAAACCGATTTCTAAGAATCGTACTAAGCCGACGTCTAAGTACCGTACTAAGCCGATGACTAAGTATCGTACTAAGCCGATGTCTAATTATCGTACTAAACCGATGTCTAAGTATCGTACTAAACCGATTTCTAAGTATCGTACTAAGCCGACGTCTAAGTACCGTACTAAGCCGATGACTAAGTATCGTACTAAGCCGATGTCTAATTATCGTACTAAGCCGACAAAGCCGACGTCTAAGTATCATACTAAACCGACGCCTAAGTATCGTACTAAACCGACGTCTAAGTATCGTACTAAGCCGACGTCTAAGTATCGTACTAAAACGACTAAGCCGACGTCTAAGTATCATACTAAGCCGATGACTAAGTACCGTACTAAACCGACGCCTAAGTATCATGCTAAACCGACGTCTAAGTATCGTACTAAGCCGACGTCTAAGTATCGTACTAAGCCGATGTCTAAGTATCGTACTTAACCGATGTCTAAGTATCGTACTAAGCCGACGTCTAAGTATCGTACTAAGCCGACTAAGCCGACGTCTAAGTATCATACTAAACCGACGCCTAAGTATCGTACTAAACCGATTTCTAAGAATCGTACTAAGCCGACGTCTAAGTATCGTACTAAACCGACGACTAAGTATCGTAATAAGCTGATGTCTAAGTATCATACTAAACCGACGCCTAAGTATCGTAATAAACCGATTTCTAAGAATCGTACTAAGCCGACGTCTAAGTATCGTACTAAGCCGACTAAGCCGACGTCTAAGTATCACACTAAACCGACGCCTAAGTATCGTACTAAACCGATGTCTAAGTATCGTAATAAGCCGATGTCTAAGTATCGTACTTAACCGATGTCTAAGTATCGTACTAAGCCGACAAAGCCGACGTCTAAGTATCATACTAAACCGACGCCTAATTATCGTACTAAGCCGACGTCTAAGTATCGTACTAAAACGACTAAGCCGACGTCTAAGTATCATACTAAACCGATGTCTAAGTATCGTACTAAGCCGACTAAGCCGACGTCTAAGTATCATACTAAACCGACGCCTAAGTATCGTACTAAACCGATTTCTAAGAATCGTACTAAGCCGACGTCTAAGTACCGTACTAAGCCGATGACTAAGTACCGTACTAAACCGATTTCTAAGTACCGTACTAAACCGATGTCTAAGTATCGTACTAAACCGATTTCTAAGAATCATACTAAGCCGACGCCTAAGTATCATGCTAAACCGACGTCTAAGTATCGTACTAAGCCGACGCCTAAGTATCATGCTAAACTGACGTCTAAGTATCGTACTAAGCCGACGTCTAAGTATCGTACTAAGCCGATGTCTAAGTACCGTACTAAACCGATGTCTAAGTATCGTACTAAGCCGACGTCTAAGTACCGTACTAAACCGATGTCTAAGTATCGTACTAAACCGATGTCTAAGTATCGTAATAAGCCGATGTCTAAGTATCATACTAAACCGACGCCTAAGTATCGTACTAAACCGATGTCTAAGTATCGTACTAAGCCGATGTCTAAGTATCGTACTAAACCGACGCCTAAGTATCGTACTAAACCGATTTCTAAGAATCGTACTAAGCCGACGTCTAAGTACCGTACTAAGCCGATGACTAAGTATCGTACTAAGCCGATGTCTAATTATCGTACTAAACCGATGTCTAAGTATCGTACTAAACCGATTTCTAAGTATCGTACTAAGCCGACGTCTAAGTACCGTACTAAGCCGATGACTAAGTATCGTACTGAGCCGATGTCTAATTATCGTACTAAACCGATGTCTAAGTATCGTACTAAACCGATGTCTAAGTATCGTAATAAGCCGATGTCTAAGTATCGTACTAAGCCGACGCCTAATTACCGTACTAAACCGATTTTTAAGTACCGTTTTAAACCGATTTCTAAGTACCGTTTAAAACCGATTTCTAAGTACCGTACTAAACCGATGTCTAAGTATCGTACTAAACCGATTTCTAAGTATCGTACTAAGCCGACGTCTAAGTATCGTACTAAGCCGATGTCTAAGTATCGTACTAAGCCGACGTCTAAGTATCGTACTAAAACGACTAAGCCGACGTCTAAGTATCATACTAAACCGATGTCTAAGTATCGTACTAAGCCGACTAAGCCGACGTCTAAGTATCATACTAAACCGACGCCTAAGTATCGTACTAAACCGATTTCTAAGAATCGTACTAAGCCGACGTCTAAGTACCGTACTAAGCCGATGTCTAAGTATCGTAATAAGCCGATGTCTAAGTATCATACTAAACCGATGTCTAAGTATCGTACTAAGCCGACTAAGCCGACGTCTAAGTATCATACTAAACCGACGCCTAAGTATCGTACTAAACCGATTTCTAAGAATCGTACTAAGCCGACGTCTTAGTACCGTACTAAGCCGATGACTAAGTATCGTACTAAGCCGATGTCTAATTATCGTACTAAGCCGACTAAGCCGACGTCTAAGTATCACACTAAACCGACGCCTAAGTATCGTAATAAGCCGATGTCTAAGTATCATACTAAACCGACGCCTAAGTATCGTACTAAACCGATTTCTAAGAATCGTACTAAGCCGACGTCTAAGTACCGTACTAAGCCGATGACTAAGTACCGTACTAAACCGATTTCTAAGTACCGTACTAAACCGATGTCTAAGTATCGTACTAAACCGATTTCTAAGAATCATACTAAGCCGACGTCTAAGTATCGTACTTAACCGATGTCTAAGTATCGTACTAAGCCGACGTCTAAGTATCGTACTAAGCCGACTAAGCCGACGTCTAAGTATCATACTAAACCGATGTCTAAGTATCGTACTAAACCGATTTCTAAGAATCATACTAAGCCGACGTCTAAGTATCATACTAAACCGACGCCTAAGTATCATGCTAAACCGACGTCTAAGTATCGTACTAAGCCGACGCCTAAGTATCATGCTAAACTGACGTCTAAGTATCGTACTAAGCCGACGTCTAAGTATCGTACTAAGCCGATGTCTAAGTACCGTACTAAACCGATGTCTAAGTATCGTACTAAACCGATGTCTAAGTATCGTACTAAACCGATTTCTAAGAATCATACTAAACCGACGCCTAAGTATCATACTAAACCGACGCCTAAGTATCGTACTAAACCGATTTCTAAGAATAGTACTAAGCCGACGTCTAAGTATCGTACTAAGCCGACTAAGCCGACGTCTAAGTATCATACTAAACCGATGTCTAAGTATCATACTAAGCCGACGTCTAAGTATCATACTAAGCCGACTAAGCCGACGTCTAAGTATCGTACTTAACCGATGTCTAAGTATCGTACTAAACCGATGTCTAAGTATCGTAATAAGCCGATGTCTAAGTATCGTACTTAACCGATGTCTAAGTATCGTACTAAGCCGACAAAGCCGACGTCTAAGTACCGTACTAAACCGACGCCTAAGTATCGTACTAAACCGATTTCTAAGAATCGTACTAAGCCGACGTCTAAGTATCATACTAAACCGACGCCTAAGTATCGTACTAAACCGATTTCTAAGTACCATACTAAACCGATTTCTAAGAATCGTACTAAGCCGACGTCTAAGTACCGTACTAAGCCGATGTCTAAGTATCGTAATAAGCCGATGTCTAAGTATCATACTAAACCGATGTCTAAGTATCGTACTAAGCCGACTAAGCCGACGTCTAAGTATCACACTAAACCGACGCCTAAGTATCGTAATAAGCCGATGTCTAAGTATCATACTAAACCGACGCCTAAGTATCGTACTAAACCGATTTCTAAGAATCGTACTAAGCCGACGTCTTAGTACCGTACTAAGCCGATGACTAAGTATCGTACTAAGCCGATGTCTAATTATCGTACTAAGCCGACTAAGCCGACGTCTAAGTATCACACTAAACCGACGCCTAAGTATCGTAATAAGCCGATGTCTAAGTATCATACTAAACCGACGCCTAAGTATCGTACTAAACCGATTTCTAAGAATCGTACTAAGCCGACGTCTAAGTACCGTACTAAGCCGATGACTAAGTACCGTACTAAACCGATTTCTAAGTACCGTACTAAACCGATGTCTAAGTATCGTACTAAACCGATTTCTAAGAATCATACTAAGCCGACGTCTAAGTATCGTACTTAACCGATGTCTAAGTATCGTACTAAGCCGACGTCTAAGTATCGTACTAAGCCGACTAAGCCGACGTCTAAGTATCATACTAAACCGATGTCTAAGTATCGTACTAAACCGATTTCTAAGAATCATACTAAGCCGACGTCTAAGTATCATACTAAACCGACGCCTAAGTATCATGCTAAACCGACGTCTAAGTATCGTACTAAGCCGACGCCTAAGTATCATGCTAAACTGACGTCTAAGTATCGTACTAAGCCGACGTCTAAGTATCGTACTAAGCCGATGTCTAAGTACCGTACTAAACCGATGTCTAAGTATCGTACTAAACCGATGTCTAAGTATCGTACTAAACCGATTTCTAAGAATCATACTAAACCGACGCCTAAGTATCATACTAAACCGACGCCTAAGTATCGTACTAAACCGATTTCTAAGAATAGTACTAAGCCGACGTCTAAGTATCGTACTAAGCCGACTAAGCCGACGTCTAAGTATCATACTAAACCGATGTCTAAGTATCATACTAAGCCGACGTCTAAGTATCATACTAAGCCGACTAAGCCGACGTCTAAGTATCGTACTTAACCGATGTCTAAGTATCGTACTAAACCGATGTCTAAGTATCGTAATAAGCCGATGTCTAAGTATCGTACTTAACCGATGTCTAAGTATCGTACTAAGCCGACAAAGCCGACGTCTAAGTACCGTACTAAACCGACGCCTAAGTATCGTACTAAACCGATTTCTAAGAATCGTACTAAGCCGACGTCTAAGTATCATACTAAACCGACGCCTAAGTATCGTACTAAACCAATTTCTAAGTACCATACTAAACCGATTTCTAAGAATCGTACTAAGCCGACGTCTAAGTACCGTACTAAGCCGATGTCTAAGTATCGTAATAAGCCGATGTCTAAGTATCATACTAAACCGATGTCTAAGTATCGTACTAAGCCGACTAAGCCGACGTCTAAGTATCACACTAAACCGACGCCTAAGTATCGTAATAAGCCGATGTCTAAGTATCATACTAAACCGACGCCTAAGTATCGTACTAAACCGATTTCTAAGAATCGTACTAAGCCGACGTCTTAGTACCGTACTAAGCCGATGACTAAGTATCGTACTAAGCCGATGTCTAATTATCGTACTAAGCCGACTAAGCCGACGTCTAAGTATCACACTAAACCGACGCCTAAGTATCGTAATAAGCCGATGTCTAAGTATCATACTAAACCGACGCCTAAGTATCGTACTAAACCGATTTCTAAGAATCGTACTAAGCCGACGTCTAAGTACCGTACTAAGCCGATGACTAAGTACCGTACTAAACCGATTTCTAAGTACCGTACTAAACCGATGTCTAAGTATCGTACTAAACCGATTTCTAAGAATCATACTAAGCCGACGTCTAAGTATCGTACTTAACCGATGTCTAAGTATCGTACTAAGCCGACGTCTAAGTATCGTACTAAGCCGACGTCTAAGTATCGTACTAAGCCGATGTCTAAGTATCGTACTTAACCGATGTCTAAGTATCGTACTAAGCCGACGTCTAAGTATCGTACTAAGCCGACTAAGCCGACGTCTAAGTATCATACTAAACCGACGCCTAAGTATCGTACTAAACCGATTTCTAAGAATCGTACTAAGCCGACGTCTAAGTATCGTACTAAACCGACGACTAAGTATCGTAATAAGCTGATGTCTAAGTATCATACTAAACCGACGCCTAAGTATCGTAATAAACCGATTTCTAAGAATCGTACTAAGCCGACGTCTAAGTATCGTACTAAGCCGACTAAGCCGACGTCTAAGTATCACACTAAACCGACGCCTAAGTATCGTACTAAACCGATGTCTAAGTATCGTAATAAGCCGATGTCTAAGTATCGTACTTAACCGATGTCTAAGTATCGTACTAAGCCGACAAAGCCGACGTCTAAGTATCATACTAAACCGACGCCTAATTATCGTACTAAGCCGACGTCTAAGTATCGTACTAAAACGACTAAGCCGACGTCTAAGTATCATACTAAACCGATGTCTAAGTATCGTACTAAGCCGACTAAGCCGACGTCTAAGTATCATACTAAACCGACGCCTAAGTATCGTACTAAACCGATTTCTAAGAATCGTACTAAGCCGACGTCTAAGTACCGTACTAAGCCGATGACTAAGTACCGTACTAAACCGATTTCTAAGTACCGTACTAAACCGATGTCTAAGTATCGTACTAAACCGATTTCTAAGAATCATACTAAGCCGACGCCTAAGTATCATGCTAAACCGACGTCTAAGTATCGTACTAAGCCGACGCCTAAGTATCATGCTAAACTGACGTCTAAGTATCGTACTAAGCCGACGTCTAAGTATCGTACTAAGCCGATGTCTAAGTACCGTACTAAACCGATGTCTAAGTATCGTACTAAGCCGACGTCTAAGTACCGTACTAAACCGATGTCTAAGTATCGTACTAAACCGATGTCTAAGTATCGTAATAAGCCGATGTCTAAGTATCATACTAAACCGACGCCTAAGTATCGTACTAAACCGATGTCTAAGTATCGTACTAAGCCGATGTCTAAGTATCGTACTAAACCGACGCCTAAGTATCGTACTAAACCGATTTCTAAGAATCGTACTAAGCCGACGTCTAAGTACCGTACTAAGCCGATGACTAAGTATCGTACTAAGCCGATGTCTAATTATCGTACTAAACCGATGTCTAAGTATCGTACTAAACCGATTTCTAAGTATCGTACTAAGCCGACGTCTAAGTACCGTACTAAGCCGATGACTAAGTATCGTACTGAGCCGATGTCTAATTATCGTACTAAACCGATGTCTAAGTATCGTACTAAACCGATGTCTAAGTATCGTAATAAGCCGATGTCTAAGTATCGTACTAAGCCGACGCCTAATTACCGTACTAAACCGATTTTTAAGTACCGTTTTAAACCGATTTCTAAGTACCGTTTAAAACCGATTTCTAAGTACCGTACTAAACCGATGTCTAAGTATCGTACTAAACCGATTTCTAAGTATCGTACTAAGCCGACGTCTAAGTATCGTACTAAGCCGATGTCTAAGTATCGTACTAAGCCGACGTCTAAGTATCGTACTAAAACGACTAAGCCGACGTCTAAGTATCATACTAAACCGATGTCTAAGTATCGTACTAAGCCGACTAAGCCGACGTCTAAGTATCATACTAAACCGACGCCTAAGTATCGTACTAAACCGATTTCTAAGAATCGTACTAAGCCGACGTCTAAGTACCGTACTAAGCCGATGTCTAAGTATCGTAATAAGCCGATGTCTAAGTATCATACTAAACCGATGTCTAAGTATCGTACTAAGCCGACTAAGCCGACGTCTAAGTATCACACTAAACCGACGCCTAAGTATCGTAATAAGCCGATGTCTAAGTATCATACTAAACCGACGCCTAAGTATCGTACTAAACCGATTTCTAAGAATCGTACTAAGCCGACGTCTTAGTACCGTACTAAGCCGATGACTAAGTATCGTACTAAGCCGATGTCTAATTATCGTACTAAGCCGACTAAGCCGACGTCTAAGTATCACACTAAACCGACGCCTAAGTATCGTAATAAGCCGATGTCTAAGTATCATACTAAACCGACGCCTAAGTATCGTACTAAACCGATTTCTAAGAATCGTACTAAGCCGACGTCTAAGTACCGTACTAAGCCGATGACTAAGTACCGTACTAAACCGATTTCTAAGTACCGTACTAAACCGATGTCTAAGTATCGTACTAAACCGATTTCTAAGAATCATACTAAGCCGACGTCTAAGTATCGTACTTAACCGATGTCTAAGTATCGTACTAAGCCGACGTCTAAGTATCGTACTAAGCCGACTAAGCCGACGTCTAAGTATCATACTAAACCGATGTCTAAGTATCGTACTAAACCGATTTCTAAGAATCATACTAAGCCGACGTCTAAGTATCATACTAAACCGACGCCTAAGTATCATGCTAAACCGACGTCTAAGTATCGTACTAAGCCGACGCCTAAGTATCATGCTAAACTGACGTCTAAGTATCGTACTAAGCCGACGTCTAAGTATCGTACTAAGCCGATGTCTAAGTACCGTACTAAACCGATGTCTAAGTATCGTACTAAACCGATGTCTAAGTATCGTACTAAACCGATTTCTAAGAATCATACTAAACCGACGCCTAAGTATCATACTAAACCGACGCCTAAGTATCGTACTAAACCGATTTCTAAGAATAGTACTAAGCCGACGTCTAAGTATCGTACTAAGCCGACTAAGCCGACGTCTAAGTATCATACTAAACCGATGTCTAAGTATCATACTAAGCCGACGTCTAAGTATCATACTAAGCCGACTAAGCCGACGTCTAAGTATCGTACTTAACCGATGTCTAAGTATCGTACTAAACCGATGTCTAAGTATCGTAATAAGCCGATGTCTAAGTATCGTACTTAACCGATGTCTAAGTATCGTACTAAGCCGACAAAGCCGACGTCTAAGTACCGTACTAAACCGACGCCTAAGTATCGTACTAAACCGATTTCTAAGAATCGTACTAAGCCGACGTCTAAGTATCATACTAAACCGACGCCTAAGTATCGTACTAAACCGATTTCTAAGTACCATACTAAACCGATTTCTAAGAATCGTACTAAGCCGACGTCTAAGTACCGTACTAAGCCGATGTCTAAGTATCGTAATAAGCCGATGTCTAAGTATCATACTAAACCGATGTCTAAGTATCGTACTAAGCCGACTAAGCCGACGTCTAAGTATCACACTAAACCGACGCCTAAGTATCGTAATAAGCCGATGTCTAAGTATCATACTAAACCGACGCCTAAGTATCGTACTAAACCGATTTCTAAGAATCGTACTAAGCCGACGTCTTAGTACCGTACTAAGCCGATGACTAAGTATCGTACTAAGCCGATGTCTAATTATCGTACTAAGCCGACTAAGCCGACGTCTAAGTATCACACTAAACCGACGCCTAAGTATCGTAATAAGCCGATGTCTAAGTATCATACTAAACCGACGCCTAAGTATCGTACTAAACCGATTTCTAAGAATCGTACTAAGCCGACGTCTAAGTACCGTACTAAGCCGATGACTAAGTACCGTACTAAACCGATTTCTAAGTACCGTACTAAACCGATGTCTAAGTATCGTACTAAACCGATTTCTAAGAATCATACTAAGCCGACGTCTAAGTATCGTACTTAACCGATGTCTAAGTATCGTACTAAGCCGACGTCTAAGTATCGTACTAAGCCGACTAAGCCGACGTCTAAGTATCATACTAAACCGATGTCTAAGTATCGTACTAAACCGATTTCTAAGAATCATACTAAGCCGACGTCTAAGTATCATACTAAACCGACGCCTAAGTATCATGCTAAACCGACGTCTAAGTATCGTACTAAGCCGACGCCTAAGTATCATGCTAAACTGACGTCTAAGTATCGTACTAAGCCGACGTCTAAGTATCGTACTAAGCCGATGTCTAAGTACCGTACTAAACCGATGTCTAAGTATCGTACTAAACCGATGTCTAAGTATCGTACTAAACCGATTTCTAAGAATCATACTAAACCGACGCCTAAGTATCATACTAAACCGACGCCTAAGTATCGTACTAAACCGATTTCTAAGAATAGTACTAAGCCGACGTCTAAGTATCGTACTAAGCCGACTAAGCCGACGTCTAAGTATCATACTAAACCGATGTCTAAGTATCATACTAAGCCGACGTCTAAGTATCATACTAAGCCGACTAAGCCGACGTCTAAGTATCGTACTTAACCGATGTCTAAGTATCGTACTAAACCGATGTCTAAGTATCGTAATAAGCCGATGTCTAAGTATCGTACTTAACCGATGTCTAAGTATCGTACTAAGCCGACAAAGCCGACGTCTAAGTACCGTACTAAACCGACGCCTAAGTATCGTACTAAACCGATTTCTAAGAATCGTACTAAGCCGACGTCTAAGTATCATACTAAACCGACGCCTAAGTATCGTACTAAACCGATTTCTAAGTACCATACTAAACCGATTTCTAAGAATCGTACTAAGCCGACGTCTAAGTACCGTACTAAGCCGATGTCTAAGTATCGTAATAAGCCGATGTCTAAGTATCATACTAAACCGATGTCTAAGTATCGTACTAAGCCGATGTCTAAGTACCGTACTAAACCGATGTCTAAGTATCGTACTAAACCGATGTCTAAGTATCGTACTAAACCGATTTCTAAGAATCATACTAAACCGACGCCTAAGTATCATACTAAACCGACGCCTAAGTATCGTACTAAACCGATTTCTAAGAATAGTACTAAGCCGACGTCTAAGTATCGTACTAAGCCGACTAAGCCGACGTCTAAGTATCATACTAAACCGATGTCTAAGTATCATACTAAGCCGACGTCTAAGTATCATACTAAGCCGACTAAGCCGACGTCTAAGTATCGTACTTAACCGATGTCTAAGTATCGTACTAAACCGATGTCTAAGTATCGTAATAAGCCGATGTCTAAGTATCGTACTTAACCGATGTCTAAGTATCGTACTAAGCCGACAAAGCCGACGTCTAAGTACCGTACTAAACCGACGCCTAAGTATCGTACTAAACCGATTTCTAAGAATCGTACTAAGCCGACGTCTAAGTATCATACTAAACCGACGCCTAAGTATCGTACTAAACCGATTTCTAAGTACCATACTAAACCGATTTCTAAGAATCGTACTAAGCCGACGTCTAAGTATCACACTAAACCGACGCCTAAGTATTGTACTAAGCCGACGTCTAAGTATCGTACTAAACCGACGCCTAAGTATCGTACTAAACCGATTTCTAAGAATCGTACTAAGCCGACGTCTAAGTACCGTACTAAGCCGATGACTAAGTATCGTACTAAGCCGATGTCTAATTATCGTACTAAACCGATGTCTAAGTATCGTACTAAACCGATTTCTAAGTATCGTACTAAGCCGACGTCTAAGTACCGTACTAAGCCGATGACTAAGTATCGTACTAAGCCGATGTCTAATTATCGTACTAAACCGATGTCTAAGTATCGTACTAAACCGATTTCTAAGTATCGTACTAAGCCAACTAAGCCGATGTCTAAGTACCGTTCTAAGCCGACGCCTAATTACCGTACTAAACCGATTTTTAAGTACCGTTTTAAACCGATTTCTAAGTACCGTTTTAAACCGATTTCTAAGTACCGTACTAAACCGATGTCTAAGTACCGTACTAAGCCGATGTCTAAGTATCATACTAAACCGATGTCTAAGTATCGTACTAAGCCGACTAAGCCGACGTCTAAGTATCACACTAAACCGACGCCTAAGTATCGTAATAAGCCGATGTCTAAGTATCATACTAAACCGACGCCTAAGTATCGTACTAAACCGATTTCTAAGAATCGTACTAAGCCGACGTCTAAGTACCGTACTAAGCCGATGACTAAGTACCGTACTAAACCGACGCCTAAGTATCATGCTAAACCGACGTCTAAGTATCGTACTAAGCCGACGTCTAAGTATCGTACTAAGCCGATGTCTAAGTATCGTACTTAACCGATGTCTAAGTATCGTACTAAGCCGACGTCTAAGTATCGTACTAAGCCGACTAAGCCGACGTCTAAGTATCATACTAAACCGACGCCTAAGTATCGTACTAAACCGATTTCTAAGAATCGTACTAAGCCGACGTCTAAGTATCGTACTAAACCGACGTCTAAGTATCGTAATAAGCTGATGTCTAAGTATCATACTAAACCGACGCCTAAGTATCGTAATAAACCGATTTCTAAGAATCGTACTAAGCCGACGTCTAAGTATCGTACTAAGCCGACTAAGCCGACGTCTAAGTATCACACTAAACCGACGCCTAAGTATCGTACTAAACCGATGTCTAAGTATCGTAATAAGCCGATGTCTAAGTATCGTACTTAACCGATGTCTAAGTATCGTACTAAGCCGACAAAGCCGACGTCTAAGTATCATACTAAACCGACGCCTAATTATCGTACTAAGCCGACGTCTAAGTATCGTACTAAACCGATGTCTAAGTACCGTACTAAACCGATGTCTAAGTATCGTACTAAACCGATGTCTAAGTATCGTACTAAACCGATTTCTAAGAATCATACTAAACCGACGCCTAAGTATCATACTAAACCGACGCCTAAGTATCGTACTAAACCGATTTCTAAGAATAGTACTAAGCCGACGTCTAAGTATCGTACTAAGCCGACTAAGCCGACGTCTAAGTATCATACTAAACCGATGTCTAAGTATCATACTAAGCCGACGTCTAAGTATCATACTAAGCCGACTAAGCCGACGTCTAAGTATCGTACTTAACCGATGTCTAAGTATCGTACTAAACCGATGTCTAAGTATCGTAATAAGCCGATGTCTAAGTATCGTACTTAACCGATGTCTAAGTATCGTACTAAGCCGACAAAGCCGACGTCTAAGTACCGTACTAAACCGACGCCTAAGTATCGTACTAAACCGATTTCTAAGAATCGTACTAAGCCGACGTCTAAGTATCATACTAAACCGACGCCTAAGTATCGTACTAAACCGATTTCTAAGTACCATACTAAACCGATTTCTAAGAATCGTACTAAGCCGACGTCTAAGTACCGTACTAAGCCGATGTCTAAGTATCGTAATAAGCCGATGTCTAAGTATCATACTAAACCGATGTCTAAGTATCGTACTAAGCCGACTAAGCCGACGTCTAAGTATCACACTAAACCGACGCCTAAGTATCGTAATAAGCCGATGTCTAAGTATCATACTAAACCGACGCCTAAGTATCGTACTAAACCGATTTCTAAGAATCGTACTAAGCCGACGTCTTAGTACCGTACTAAGCCGATGACTAAGTATCGTACTAAGCCGATGTCTAATTATCGTACTAAGCCGACTAAGCCGACGTCTAAGTATCACACTAAACCGACGCCTAAGTATCGTAATAAGCCGATGTCTAAGTATCATACTAAACCGACGCCTAAGTATCGTACTAAACCGATTTCTAAGAATCGTACTAAGCCGACGTCTAAGTACCGTACTAAGCCGATGACTAAGTACCGTACTAAACCGATTTCTAAGTACCGTACTAAACCGATGTCTAAGTATCGTACTAAACCGATTTCTAAGAATCATACTAAGCCGACGTCTAAGTATCGTACTTAACCGATGTCTAAGTATCGTACTAAGCCGACGTCTAAGTATCGTACTAAGCCGACTAAGCCGACGTCTAAGTATCATACTAAACCGATGTCTAAGTATCGTACTAAACCGATTTCTAAGAATCATACTAAGCCGACGTCTAAGTATCATACTAAACCGACGCCTAAGTATCATGCTAAACCGACGTCTAAGTATCGTACTAAGCCGACGCCTAAGTATCATGCTAAACTGACGTCTAAGTATCGTACTAAGCCGACGTCTAAGTATCGTACTAAGCCGATGTCTAAGTACCGTACTAAACCGATGTCTAAGTATCGTACTAAACCGATGTCTAAGTATCGTACTAAACCGATTTCTAAGAATCATACTAAACCGACGCCTAAGTATCATACTAAACCGACGCCTAAGTATCGTACTAAACCGATTTCTAAGAATAGTACTAAGCCGACGTCTAAGTATCGTACTAAGCCGACTAAGCCGACGTCTAAGTATCATACTAAACCGATGTCTAAGTATCATACTAAGCCGACGTCTAAGTATCATACTAAGCCGACTAAGCCGACGTCTAAGTATCGTACTTAACCGATGTCTAAGTATCGTACTAAACCGATGTCTAAGTATCGTAATAAGCCGATGTCTAAGTATCGTACTTAACCGATGTCTAAGTATCGTACTAAGCCGACAAAGCCGACGTCTAAGTACCGTACTAAACCGACGCCTAAGTATCGTACTAAACCGATTTCTAAGAATCGTACTAAGCCGACGTCTAAGTATCATACTAAACCGACGCCTAAGTATCGTACTAAACCGATTTCTAAGTACCATACTAAACCGATTTCTAAGAATCGTACTAAGCCGACGTCTAAGTACCGTACTAAGCCGATGTCTAAGTATCGTAATAAGCCGATGTCTAAGTATCATACTAAACCGATGTCTAAGTATCGTACTAAGCCGATGTCTAAGTACCGTACTAAACCGATGTCTAAGTATCGTACTAAACCGATGTCTAAGTATCGTACTAAACCGATTTCTAAGAATCATACTAAACCGACGCCTAAGTATCATACTAAACCGACGCCTAAGTATCGTACTAAACCGATTTCTAAGAATAGTACTAAGCCGACGTCTAAGTATCGTACTAAGCCGACTAAGCCGACGTCTAAGTATCATACTAAACCGATGTCTAAGTATCATACTAAGCCGACGTCTAAGTATCATACTAAGCCGACTAAGCCGACGTCTAAGTATCGTACTTAACCGATGTCTAAGTATCGTACTAAACCGATGTCTAAGTATCGTAATAAGCCGATGTCTAAGTATCGTACTTAACCGATGTCTAAGTATCGTACTAAGCCGACAAAGCCGACGTCTAAGTACCGTACTAAACCGACGCCTAAGTATCGTACTAAACCGATTTCTAAGAATCGTACTAAGCCGACGTCTAAGTATCATACTAAACCGACGCCTAAGTATCGTACTAAACCGATTTCTAAGTACCATACTAAACCGATTTCTAAGAATCGTACTAAGCCGACGTCTAAGTATCACACTAAACCGACGCCTAAGTATTGTACTAAGCCGACGTCTAAGTATCGTACTAAACCGACGCCTAAGTATCGTACTAAACCGATTTCTAAGAATCGTACTAAGCCGACGTCTAAGTACCGTACTAAGCCGATGACTAAGTATCGTACTAAGCCGATGTCTAATTATCGTACTAAACCGATGTCTAAGTATCGTACTAAACCGATTTCTAAGTATCGTACTAAGCCGACGTCTAAGTACCGTACTAAGCCGATGACTAAGTATCGTACTAAGCCGATGTCTAATTATCGTACTAAACCGATGTCTAAGTATCGTACTAAACCGATTTCTAAGTATCGTACTAAGCCAACTAAGCCGATGTCTAAGTACCGTTCTAAGCCGACGCCTAATTACCGTACTAAACCGATTTTTAAGTACCGTTTTAAACCGATTTCTAAGTACCGTTTTAAACCGATTTCTAAGTACCGTACTAAACCGATGTCTAAGTACCGTACTAAGCCGATGTCTAAGTATCATACTAAACCGATGTCTAAGTATCGTACTAAGCCGACTAAGCCGACGTCTAAGTATCACACTAAACCGACGCCTAAGTATCGTAATAAGCCGATGTCTAAGTATCATACTAAACCGACGCCTAAGTATCGTACTAAACCGATTTCTAAGAATCGTACTAAGCCGACGTCTAAGTACCGTACTAAGCCGATGACTAAGTACCGTACTAAACCGACGCCTAAGTATCATGCTAAACCGACGTCTAAGTATCGTACTAAGCCGACGTCTAAGTATCGTACTAAGCCGATGTCTAAGTATCGTACTTAACCGATGTCTAAGTATCGTACTAAGCCGACGTCTAAGTATCGTACTAAGCCGACTAAGCCGACGTCTAAGTATCATACTAAACCGACGCCTAAGTATCGTACTAAACCGATTTCTAAGAATCGTACTAAGCCGACGTCTAAGTATCGTACTAAACCGACGTCTAAGTATCGTAATAAGCTGATGTCTAAGTATCATACTAAACCGACGCCTAAGTATCGTAATAAACCGATTTCTAAGAATCGTACTAAGCCGACGTCTAAGTATCGTACTAAGCCGACTAAGCCGACGTCTAAGTATCACACTAAACCGACGCCTAAGTATCGTACTAAACCGATGTCTAAGTATCGTAATAAGCCGATGTCTAAGTATCGTACTTAACCGATGTCTAAGTATCGTACTAAGCCGACAAAGCCGACGTCTAAGTATCATACTAAACCGACGCCTAATTATCGTACTAAGCCGACGTCTAAGTATCGTACTAAACCGATGTCTAAGTATCGTAATAAGCCGATGTCTAAGTACCGTACTAAACCGACGCCTAAGTATCGTACTCAACCGATTTCTAAGAATCGTACTAAGCCGACGTCTAAGTATCGTACTAAGCCGACGCCTAAGTATCGTACTAAACCGATTTCTAAGAATCGTACTAAGCCGACGTCTTAGTACCGTACTAAGCCGATGACTAAGTATCGTACTAAGCCGATGTCTAATTATCGTACTAAGCCGACTAAGCCGACGTCTAAGTATCACACTAAACCGACGCCTAAGTATCGTAATAAGCCGATGTCTAAGTATCATACTAAACCGACGCCTAAGTATCGTACTAAACCGATTTCTAAGAATCGTACTAAGCCGACGTCTAAGTACCGTACTAAGCCGATGACTAAGTACCGTACTAAACCGATTTCTAAGTACCGTACTAAACCGATGTCTAAGTATCGTACTAAACCGATTTCTAAGTATCGTACTAAGCCGACGTCTAAGTATCGTACTAAGCCGATGTCTAAGTATCGTACTAAGCCGACGTCTAAGTATCGTACTAAAACGACTAAGCCGACGTCTAAGTATCATACTAAACCGATGTCTAAGTATCGTACTAAGCCGACTAAGCCGACGTCTAAGTATCATACTAAACCGACGCCTAAGTATCGTACTAAACCGATTTCTAAGAATCGTACTAAGCCGACGTCTAAGTACCGTACTAAGCCGATGTCTAAGTATCGTAATAAGCCGATGTCTAAGTATCATACTAAACCGATGTCTAAGTATCGTACTAAGCCGACTAAGCCGACGTCTAAGTATCACACTAAACCGACGCCTAAGTATCGTAATAAGCCGATGTCTAAGTATCATACTAAACTGACGCCTAAGTATCGTACTAAACCGATTTCTAAGAATCGTACTAAGCCGACGTCTTAGTACCGTACTAAGCCGATGACTAAGTATCGTACTAAGCCGATGTCTAATTATCGTACTAAGCCGACTAAGCCGACGTCTAAGTATCACACTAAACCGACGCCTAAGTATCGTAATAAGCCGATGTCTAAGTATCATACTAAACCGACGCCTAAGTATCGTACTAAACCGATTTCTAAGAATCGTACTAAGCCGACGTCTAAGTACCGTACTAAGCCGATGACTAAGTACCGTACTAAACCGATTTCTAAGTACCGTACTAAACCGATGTCTAAGTATCGTACTAAACCGATTTCTAAGAATCATACTAAGCCGACGTCTAAGTATCGTACTTAACCGATGTCTAAGTATCGTACTAAGCCGACGTCTAAGTATCGTACTAAGCCGACTAAGCCGACGTCTAAGTATCATACTAAACCGATGTCTAAGTATCGTACTAAACCGATTTCTAAGAATCATACTAAGCCGACGTCTAAGTATCATACTAAACCGACGCCTAAGTATCATGCTAAACCGACGTCTAAGTATCGTACTAAGCCGACGCCTAAGTATCATGCTAAACTGACGTCTAAGTATCGTACTAAGCCGACGTCTAAGTATCGTACTAAACCGATGTCTAAGTATCGTACTAAACCGATTTCTAAGAATCATACTAAGCCGACGTCTAAGTATCGTACTAAACCGACGCCTAAGTATCGTACTAAACCGATTTCTAAGAATCGTACTAAGCCGACGTCTAAGTACCGTACTAAACCGATGTCTAAGTATCGTACTAAACCGATGTCTAAGTATCGTAATAAGCCGATGTCTAAGTATCATACTAAACCGACGCCTAAGTATCGTACTAAACCGATGTCTAAGTATCGTACTAAGCCGATGTCTAAGTATCGTACTAAACCGACGCCTAAGTATCGTACTAAACCGATTTCTAAGAATCGTACTAAGCCGACGTCTAAGTACCGTACTAAGCCGATGACTAAGTATCGTACTAAGCCGATGTCTAATTATCGTACTAAACCGATGTCTAAGTATCGTACTAAACCGATTTCTAAGTATCGTACTAAGCCGACGTCTAAGTACCGTACTAAGCCGATGACTAAGTATCGTACTAAGCCGATGTCTAATTATCGTACTAAACCGATGTCTAAGTATCGTACTAAACCGATTTCTAAGTATCGTACTAAGCCAACTAAGCCGATGTCTAAGTACCGTTCTAAGCCGACGCCTAATTACCGTACTAAACCGATTTTTAAGTACCGTTTTAAACCGATTTCTAAGTACCGTTTTAAACCGATTTCTAAGTACCGTACTAAACCGATGTCTAAGTACCGTACTAAGCCGATGTCTAAGTATCATACTAAACCGATGTCTAAGTATCGTACTAAGCCGACTAAGCCGACGTCTAAGTATCACACTAAACCGACGCCTAAGTATCGTAATAAGCCGATGTCTAAGTATCATACTAAACCGACGCCTAAGTATCGTACTAAACCGATTTCTAAGAATCGTACTAAGCCGACGTCTAAGTACCGTACTAAGCCGATGACTAAGTACCGTACTAAACCGACGCCTAAGTATCATGCTAAACCGACGTCTAAGTATCGTACTAAGCCGACGTCTAAGTATCGTACTAAGCCGATGTCTAAGTATCGTACTTAACCGATGTCTAAGTATCGTACTAAGCCGACGTCTAAGTATCGTACTAAGCCGACTAAGCCGACGTCTAAGTATCATACTAAACCGACGCCTAAGTATCGTACTAAACCGATTTCTAAGAATCGTACTAAGCCGACGTCTAAGTATCGTACTAAACCGACGTCTAAGTATCGTAATAAGCTGATGTCTAAGTATCATACTAAACCGACGCCTAAGTATCGTAATAAACCGATTTCTTAGACATCGGTTTAGTACGATAATTAGACATCGGCTTAGTACGATACTTAGACGTCGGCTTAGTACGATACTTAGACGTCAGTTTAGCATGATACTTAGGCGTCGGCTTAGTACGATACTTAGACGTCGGTTTAGCATGATACTTAGGCGTCGGCTTAGTATGATTCTTAGAAATCGGTTTAGTACGATACTTAGACATCGGTTTAGTACGGTACTTAGAAATCGGTTTAGTACGGTACTTAGTCATCGGCTTAGTACGGTACTTAGACGTCGGCTTAGTACGATTCTTAGAAATCGGTTTAGTACGATACTTAGGCGTCGGTTTAGTATGATACTTAGACGTCGGCTTAGTCGGCTTAGTACGATACTTAGACATCGGTTTAGTATGATACTTAGACGTCGGCTTAGTCGTTTTAGTACGATACTTAGACGTCGGCTTAGTACGATAATTAGGCGTCGGTTTAGTATGATACTTAGACGTCGGCTTTGTCGGCTTAGTACGATACTTAGACATCGGTTAAGTACGATACTTAGACATCGGCTTATTACGATACTTAGACATCGGTTTAGTACGATACTTAGGCGTCGGTTTAGTGTGATACTTAGACGTCGGCTTAGTCGGCTTAGTACGATACTTAGACGTCGGCTTAGTACGATTCTTAGAAATCGGTTTATTACGATACTTAGGCGTCGGTTTAGTATGATACTTAGACATCAGCTTATTACGATACTTAGTCGTCGGTTTAGTACGATACTTAGACGTCGGCTTAGTACGATTCTTAGAAATCGGTTTAGTACGATACTTAGGCGTCGGTTTAGTATGATACTTAGACGTCGGCTTAGTCGGCTTAGTACGATACTTAGACGTCGGCTTAGTACGATACTTAGACATCGGTTAAGTACGATACTTAGACATCGGCTTAGTACGATACTTAGACGTCGGCTTAGTACGATACTTAGACGTCGGCTTAGTACGATACTTAGACATCGGTTAAGTACGATACTTAGACGTCGGCTTAGTATGATTCTTAGAAATCGGTTTAGTACGATACTTAGACATCGGTTTAGTACGGTACTTAGAAATCGGTTTAGTACGGTACTTAGTCATCGGCTTAGTACGGTACTTAGACGTCGGCTTAGTACGATTCTTAGAAATCGGTTTAGTACGATACTTAGGCGTCGGTTTAGTATGATACTTAGACATCGGCTTATTACGATACTTAGGCGTCGGTTTAGTGTGATACTTAGACGTCGGCTTAGTCGGCTTAGTACGATAATTAGACATCGGCTTAGTACGATACTTAGTCATCGGCTTAGTACGGTACTAAGACGTCGGCTTAGTACGATTCTTAGAAATCGGTTTAGTACGATACTTAGGCGTCGGTTTAGTATGATACTTAGACATCGGCTTATTACGATACTTAGGCGTCGGTTTAGTGTGATACTTAGACGTCGGCTTAGTCGGCTTAGTACGATACTTAGACATCGGTTTAGTATGATACTTAGACATCGGCTTATTACGATACTTAGACATCGGCTTAGTACGGTACTTAGACGTCGGCTTAGTACGATTCTTAGAAATCGGTTTAGTATGGTACTTAGAAATTGGTTTAGTACGATACTTAGGCGTCGGTTTAGTATGATACTTAGACGTCGGCTTAGTACGATTCTTAGAAATCGGTTTAGTACGATACTTAGACATCGGTTAAGTACGATACTTAGACGTCGGCTTAGTCGGCTTAGTATGATACTTAGACGTCGGCTTAGTATGATACTTAGACATCGGTTTAGTATGATACTTAGACGTCGGCTTAGTCGGCTTAGTACGATACTTAGACGTCGGCTTAGTACTATTCTTAGAAATCGGTTTAGTACGATACTTAGGCGTCGGTTTAGTATGATACTTAGGCGTCGGTTTAGTATGATTCTTAGAAATCGGTTTAGTACGATACTTAGACATCGGTTTAGTACGATACTTAGACATCGGTTTAGTACGGTACTTAGACATCGGCTTAGTACGATACTTAGACGTCGGCTTAGTACGATACTTAGACGTCAGTTTAGCATGATACTTAGGCGTCGGCTTAGTACGATACTTAGACGTCGGTTTAGCATGATACTTAGGCGTCGGTTTAGTATGATACTTAGACGTCGGCTTAGTATGATTCTTAGAAATCGGTTTAGTACGATACTTAGACATCGGTTTAGTATGATACTTAGACGTCGGCTTAGTCGGCTTAGTACGATACTTAGACGTCGGCTTAGTACGATACTTAGACATCGGTTAAGTACGATACTTAGACGTCGGCTTAGTATGATTCTTAGAAATCGGTTTAGTACGATACTTAGACATCGGTTTAGTACGGTACTTAGAAATCGGTTTAGTACGGTACTTAGTCATCGGCTTAGTACGGTACTTAGACGTCGGCTTAGTACGATTCTTAGAAATCGGTTTAGTACGATACTTAGGCGTCGGTTTAGTATGATACTTAGACATCGGCTTATTACGATACTTAGGCGTCGGTTTAGTGTGATACTTAGACGTCGGCTTAGTCGGCTTAGTACGATAATTAGACATCGGCTTAGTACGATACTTAGTCATCGGCTTAGTACGGTACTAAGACGTCGGCTTAGTACGATTCTTAGAAATCGGTTTAGTACGATACTTAGGCGTCGGTTTAGTATGATACTTAGACATCGGCTTATTACGATACTTAGGCGTCGGTTTAGTGTGATACTTAGACGTCGGCTTAGTCGGCTTAGTACGATACTTAGACATCGGTTTAGTATGATACTTAGACATCGGCTTATTACGATACTTAGACATCGGCTTAGTACGGTACTTAGACGTCGGCTTAGTACGATTCTTAGAAATCGGTTTAGTATGGTACTTAGAAATCGGTTTAGTACGATACTTAGGCGTCGGTTTAGTATGATACTTAGACGTCGGCTTAGTACGATTCTTAGAAATCGGTTTAGTACGATACTTAGGCGTCGGTTTAGTACGGTACTTAGACGTCGGCTTTGTCGGCTTAGTACGATACTTAGACATCGGTTAAGTACGATACTTAGACATCGGCTTATTACGATACTTAGACATCGGTTTAGTACGATACTTAGACATCGGTTAAGTACGATACTTAGACGTCGGCTTAGTCGGCTTAGTATGATACTTAGACGTCGGCTTAGTATGATACTTAGACATCGGTTTAGTATGATACTTAGACGTCGGCTTAGTCGGCTTAGTACGATACTTAGACGTCGGCTTAGTACTATTCTTAGAAATCGGTTTAGTACGATACTTAGGCGTCGGTTTAGTATGATACTTAGGCGTCGGTTTAGTATGATTCTTAGAAATCGGTTTAGTACGATACTTAGACATCGGTTTAGTACGATACTTAGACATCGGTTTAGTACGGTACTTAGACATCGGCTTAGTACGATACTTAGACGTCGGCTTAGTACGATACTTAGACGTCAGTTTAGCATGATACTTAGGCGTCGGCTTAGTACGATACTTAGACGTCGGTTTAGCATGATACTTAGGCGTCGGTTTAGTATGATACTTAGACGTCGGCTTAGTATGATTCTTAGAAATCGGTTTAGTACGATACTTAGACATCGGTTTAGTATGATACTTAGACGTCGGCTTAGTCGGCTTAGTACGATACTTAGACGTCGGCTTAGTACGATACTTAGACATCGGTTAAGTACGATACTTAGACGTCGGCTTAGTATGATTCTTAGAAATCGGTTTAGTACGATACTTAGACATCGGTTTAGTACGGTACTTAGAAATCGGTTTAGTACGGTACTTAGTCATCGGCTTAGTACGGTACTTAGACGTCGGCTTAGTACGATTCTTAGAAATCGGTTTAGTACGATACTTAGGCGTCGGTTTAGTATGATACTTAGACATCGGCTTATTACGATACTTAGGCGTCGGTTTAGTGTGATACTTAGACGTCGGCTTAGTCGGCTTAGTACGATAATTAGACATCGGCTTAGTACGATACTTAGTCATCGGCTTAGTACGGTACTAAGACGTCGGCTTAGTACGATTCTTAGAAATCGGTTTAGTACGATACTTAGGCGTCGGTTTAGTATGATACTTAGACGTCGGCTTAGTCGGCTTAGTACGATACTTAGACATCGGTTTAGTATGATACTTAGACATCGGCTTATTACGATACTTAGACATCGGCTTAGTACGGTACTTAGACGTCGGCTTAGTACGATTCTTAGAAATCGGTTTAGTACGATACTTAGGCGTCGGTTTAGTATGATACTTAGACGTCGGCTTAGTCGGCTTAGTACGATACTTAGACATCGGTTTAGTATGATACTTAGACGTCGGCTTAGTCGTTTTAGTACGATACTTAGACGTCGGCTTAGTACGATACTTAGACATCGGCTTAGTACGATACTTAGACGTCGGCTTAGTACGATACTTAGAAATCGGTTTAGTACGATACTTAGACATCGGTTTAGTACGGTACTTAGAAATCGGTTTTAAACGGTACTTAGAAATCGGTTTAAAACGGTACTTAAAAATCGGTTTAGTACGGTAATTAGGCGTCGGCTTAGTACGATACTTAGACATCGGCTTATTACGATACTTAGACATCGGTTTAGTACGATACTTAGACATCGGTTTAGTACGATAATTAGACATCGGCTCAGTACGATACTTAGTCATCGGCTTAGTACGGTACTTAGACGTCGGCTTAGTACGATACTTAGAAATCGGTTTAGTACGATACTTAGACATCGGTTTAGTACGATAATTAGACATCGGCTTAGTACGATACTTAGTCATCGGCTTAGTACGGTACTTAGACGTCGGCTTAGTACGATTCTTAGAAATCGGTTTAGTACGATACTTAGGCGTCGGTTTAGTACGATACTTAGACATCGGCTTAGTACGATACTTAGACATCGGTTTAGTACGATACTTAGGCGTCGGTTTAGTATGATACTTAGACATCGGCTTATTACGATACTTAGACATCGGTTTAGTACGATACTTAGACATCGGTTTAGTACGGTACTTAGACGTCGGCTTAGTACGATACTTAGACATCGGTTTAGTACGGTACTTAGACATCGGCTTAGTACGATACTTAGACGTCGGCTTAGTACGATACTTAGACGTCAGTTTAGCATGATACTTAGGCGTCGGCTTAGTACGATACTTAGACGTCGGTTTAGCATGATACTTAGGCGTCGGCTTAGTATGATTCTTAGAAATCGGTTTAGTACGATACTTAGACATCGGTTTAGTACGGTACTTAGAAATCGGTTTAGTACGGTACTTAGTCATCGGCTTAGTACGGTACTTAGACGTCGGCTTAGTACGATTCTTAGAAATCGGTTTAGTACGATACTTAGGCGTCGGTTTAGTATGATACTTAGACGTCGGCTTAGTCGGCTTAGTACGATACTTAGACATCGGTTTAGTATGATACTTAGACGTCGGCTTAGTCGTTTTAGTACGATACTTAGACGTCGGCTTAGTACGATAATTAGGCGTCGGTTTAGTATGATACTTAGACGTCGGCTTTGTCGGCTTAGTACGATACTTAGACATCGGTTAAGTACGATACTTAGACATCGGCTTATTACGATACTTAGACATCGGTTTAGTACGATACTTAGGCGTCGGTTTAGTGTGATACTTAGACGTCGGCTTAGTCGGCTTAGTACGATACTTAGACGTCGGCTTAGTACGATTCTTAGAAATCGGTTTATTACGATACTTAGGCGTCGGTTTAGTATGATACTTAGACATCAGCTTATTACGATACTTAGTCGTCGGTTTAGTACGATACTTAGACGTCGGCTTAGTACGATTCTTAGAAATCGGTTTAGTACGATACTTAGGCGTCGGTTTAGTATGATACTTAGACGTCGGCTTAGTCGGCTTAGTACGATACTTAGACGTCGGCTTAGTACGATACTTAGACATCGGTTAAGTACGATACTTAGACATCGGCTTAGTACGATACTTAGACGTCGGCTTAGTACGATACTTAGACGTCGGTTTAGCATGATACTTAGGCGTCGGTTTAGTACGGTACTTAGTCATCGGCTTAGTATGATACTTAGACGTCGGCTTAGTCGTTTTAGTACGATACTTAGACGTCGGCTTAGTACGATACTTAGACGTCGGTTTAGTACGATACTTAGGCGTCGGTTTAGTATGATACTTAGACGTCGGCTTTGTCGGCTTAGTACGATAATTAGACATCGGCTTAGTACGATACTTAGTCATCGGCTTAGTACGGTACTTAGACGTCGGCTTAGTACGATACTTAGAAATCGGTTTAGTACGATACTTAGACATCGGTTTAGTACGATAATTAGACATCGGCTTAGTACGATACTTAGTCATCGGCTTAGTACGGTACTTAGACGTCGGCTTAGTACGATTCTTAGAAATCGGTTTAGTACGATACTTAGGCGTCGGTTTAGTACGATACTTAGACATCGGCTTAGTACGATACTTAGACATCGGTTTAGTACGATACTTAGGCGTCGGTTTAGTATGATACTTAGACATCGGCTTATTACGATACTTAGACATCGGTTTAGTACGATACTTAGAAATCGGTTTAGTACGATACTTAGGCGTCGGTTTAGTATGATACTTAGACGTCGGCTTAGTCGGCTTAGTACGATACTTAGACATCGGTTTAGTATGATACTTAGACGTCGGCTTAGTCGTTTTAGTACGATACTTAGACGTCGGCTTAGTACGATAATTAGGCGTCGGTTTAGTATGATACTTAGACGTCGGCTTTGTCGGCTTAGTACGATACTTAGACATCGGTTAAGTACGATACTTAGACATCGGCTTATTACGATACTTAGACATCGGTTTAGTACGATACTTAGGCGTCGGTTTAGTGTGATACTTAGACGTCGGCTTAGTCGGCTTAGTACGATACTTAGACATCAGCTTATTACGATACTTAGACGTCGGTTTAGTACGATACTTAGACGTCGGCTTAGTACGATTCTTAGAAATCGGTTTAGTACGATACTTAGGCGTCGGTTTAGTATGATACTTAGACGTCGGCTTAGTCGGCTTAGTACGATACTTAGACGTCGGCTTAGTACGATACTTAGACATCGGTTAAGTACGATACTTAGACATCGGCTTAGTACGATAATTAGACATCGGCTTAGTACGATACTTAGTCATCGGCTTAGTACGGTACTTAGACGTCGGCTTAGTACGATTCTTAGAAATCGGTTTAGTACGATACTTAGGCGTCGGTTTAGTACGATACTTAGACATCGGCTTAGTACGATACTTAGACATCGGTTTAGTACGATACTTAGGCGTCGGTTTAGTATGATACTTAGACATCGGCTTATTACGATACTTAGACATCGGTTTAGTACGATACTTAGACATCGGTTTAGTACGGTACTTAGACGTCGGCTTAGTACGATACTTAGACATCGGTTTAGTACGGTACTTAGACATCGGCTTAGTACGATACTTAGACGTCGGCTTAGTACGATACTTAGACGTCAGTTTAGCATGATACTTAGGCGTCGGCTTAGTACGATACTTAGACGTCGGTTTAGCATGATACTTAGGCGTCGGCTTAGTATGATTCTTAGAAATCGGTTTAGTACGATACTTAGACATCGGTTTAGTACGGTACTTAGAAATCGGTTTAGTACGGTACTTAGTCATCGGCTTAGTACGGTACTTAGACGTCGGCTTAGTACGATTCTTAGAAATCGGTTTAGTACGATACTTAGGCGTCGGTTTAGTATGATACTTAGACGTCGGCTTAGTCGGCTTAGTACGATACTTAGACATCGGTTTAGTATGATACTTAGACGTCGGCTTAGTCGTTTTAGTACGATACTTAGACGTCGGCTTAGTACGATAATTAGGCGTCGGTTTAGTATGATACTTAGACGTCGGCTTTGTCGGCTTAGTACGATACTTAGACATCGGTTAAGTACGATACTTAGACATCGGCTTATTACGATACTTAGACATCGGTTTAGTACGATACTTAGACATCGGTTTAGTACGGTACTTAGACGTCGGCTTAGTACGATACTTAGACATCGGTTTAGTACGGTACTTAGACATCGGCTTAGTACGATACTTAGACGTCGGCTTAGTACGATACTTAGACGTCAGTTTAGCATGATACTTAGGCGTCGGCTTAGTACGATACTTAGACGTCGGTTTAGCATGATACTTAGGCGTCGGCTTAGTATGATTCTTAGAAATCGGTTTAGTACGATACTTAGACATCGGTTTAGTACGGTACTTAGAAATCGGTTTAGTACGGTACTTAGTCATCGGCTTAGTACGGTACTTAGACGTCGGCTTAGTACGATTCTTAGAAATCGGTTTAGTACGATACTTAGGCGTCGGTTTAGTATGATACTTAGACGTCGGCTTAGTCGGCTTAGTACGATACTTAGACATCGGTTTAGTATGATACTTAGACGTCGGCTTAGTCGTTTTAGTACGATACTTAGACGTCGGCTTAGTACGGTACTTAGACGTCGGCTTAGTACGATTCTTAGAAATCGGTTTAGTACGATACTTAGGCGTCGGTTTAGTATGATACTTAGGCGTCGGTTTAGTATGATACTTAGACGTCGGCTTAGTCGGCTTAGTACGATACTTAGACATCGGTTTAGTATGATACTTAGACGTCGGCTTAGTCGTTTTAGTACGATACTTAGACGTCGGCTTAGTACGATACTTAGACATCGGTTTAGTACGGTACTTAGACATCGGCTTAGTACGATACTTAGACGTCGGCTTAGTACGATACTTAGACGTCAGTTTAGCATGATACTTAGGCGTCGGCTTAGTACGATACTTAGACGTCGGTTTAGCATGATACTTAGGCGTCGGCTTAGTATGATTCTTAGAAATCGGTTTAGTACGATACTTAGACATCGGTTTAGTACGGTACTTAGACGTCGGCTTAGTACGATACTTAGACATCGGTTTAGTACGGTACTTAGACATCGGCTTAGTACGATACTTAGACGTCGGCTTAGTACGATACTTAGACGTCAGTTTAGCATGATACTTAGGCGTCGGCTTAGTACGATACTTAGACGTCGGTTTAGCATGATACTTAGGCGTCGGCTTAGTATGATTCTTAGAAATCGGTTTAGTACGATACTTAGACATCGGTTTAGTACGGTACTTAGAAATCGGTTTAGTACGGTACTTAGTCATCGGCTTAGTACGGTACTTAGACGTCGGCTTAGTACGATTCTTAGAAATCGGTTTAGTACGATACTTAGGCGTCGGTTTAGTATGATACTTAGACGTCGGTTTAGTATGATACTTAGACGTCGGCTTAGTCGGCTTAGTACGATAATTAGACATCGGCTTAGTACGGTACTTAGACGTCGGCTTAGTACGATACTTAGACGTCGGCTTAGTACGATAATTAGACATCGGCTTAGTACGATACTTAGAAATCGGTTTAGTACGGTACTTAGACGTCGGCTTAGTACGATACTTAGAAATCGGTTTAGTACGGTACTTAGACGTCGGCTTATTACGATACTTAGACATCGGCTTAGTACGGTACTTAGACGTCGGCTTAGTACGATACTTAGGCGTCGGTTTAGTACGGTACTTAGACGTCGGCTTAGTACGATAATTAGACGTCGGCTTAGTACGATTCTTAGAAATCGGTTTAGTACGATACTTAGGCGTCGGTTTAGTATGATACTTAGACGTCGGCTTAGTACGATACTTAGACGTCGGTTTAGCATGATAATTAGACATCGGCTTAGTACGATACTTAGACGTCGGCTTAGTCGGCTTAGTACGGTACTTAGACATCGGTTTAGTACGATACTTAGACGTCGGCTTAGTACGATACTTAGGCGTCGGTTTAGTACGGTACTTAGACGTCGGCTTAGTACGATAATTAGACATCGGCTTAGTACGGTACTTAGACATCGGCTTAGTACGATACTTAGACATCGGTTTAGTACGGTACTTAGACATCGGCTTAGTACGATACTTAGACGTCGGCTTAGTACGATACTTAGACGTCAGTTTAGCATGATACTTAGGCGTCGGCTTAGTACGATACTTAGACGTCGGTTTAGCATGATACTTAGGCGTCGGCTTAGTATGATACTTAGACGTCGGCTTAGTACGATACTTAGACATCGGCTTAGTACGATACTTAGACGTCGGCTTAGTACGATACTTAGAAATCGGTTTAGTACGATACTTAGACATCGGCTTAGTACGATACTTAGACGTCGGTTTAGCATGATACTTAGGCGTCGGTTTTGTATGATACTTAGACGTCGGCTTAGTATGATTCTTAGAAATCGGTTTAGTACGATACTTAGACATCGGTTTAGTACGGTACTTAGAAATCGGTTTAGTACGGTACTTAGTCATCGGCTTAGTACGGTACTTAGACGTCGGTTTAGTATGATACTTAGACGTCGGCTTAGTCGGCTAAGTACGATACTTAGGCGTCGGTTTAGTATGATACTTAGACGTCGGCTTAGTACGATTCTTAGAAATCGGTTTAGTACGATACTTAGGCGTCGGTTTAGTATGATACTTAGACATCGGCTTATTACGATACTTAGGCGTCGGTTTAGTATAATACTAAGACATCGGCTTATTACGATACTTAGACATTGGTTTAGTACGATACTTAGACATCGGCTTAGTACGATACTTAGTCATCGGCTTAGTACGATAATTAGATTTCGGCTTATTACGATACTTAGAAATCGGTTTAGTACGGTACTTAGACATCGGTTTAGTATGGTACTTAGAAATCGGTTTAGTACGATACTAGACGTCGGCTTAGTACGATACTTAGACGTCGGCTTAGTCGGCTTAGTACGGTACTTAGACATCGGTTTAGTACGATACTTAGACGTCGGCTTAGTACGATACTTAGGCGTCGGTTTAGTACGGTACTTAGACGTCGGCTTAGTACGATAATTAGACATCGGCTTAGTACGATACTTAGAAATCGGTTTAGTGTGATACTTAGACGTCGGCTTAGTCGGCTTAGTACGATAATTAGACATCGGCTTAGTACGATACTTAGACGTCGGTTTAGTACGATACTTAGACGTCGGCTTAGTCGGCTTAGTACGATACTTAGACATCGGTTTAGTATGATACTTAGACGTCGGCTTAGTCGTTTTAGTACGATACTTAGACGTCGGCTTAGTACGATACTTAGACATCGGCTTAGTACGATACTTAGACGTCGGCTTAGTACGATACTTAGAAATCGGTTTAGTACGATACTTAGACATCGGTTTAGTACGGTACTTAGAAATCGGTTTAAAACGGTACTTAGAAATCGGTTTAAAACGGTACTTAAAAATCGGTTTAGTACGGTAATTAGGCGTCGGCTTAGTACGGTACTTAGACATCGGCTTAATTGGCTTAGTACGATACTTAGAAATCGGTTTAGTACGATACTTAGACATCGGTTTAGTACGGTAATTAGGCGTCGGCTTAGTACGGTACTTAGACATCGGCTTAGTTGGCTTAGTACGATACTTAGACATCGGTTTAGTATGATACTTAGACGTCGGCTTAGTCGGCTTAGTACGATACTTAGACATCGGTTTAGTACGGTACTTAGACGTCGGCTTAGTACGATAATTAGACATCGGCTTAGTACGATACTTAGAAATCGGTTTAGTGTGATACTTAGACGTCGGCTTAGTCGGCTTAGTACGATAATTAGACATCGGCTTAGTACGATACTTAGACGTCGGTTTAGTACGATACTTAGACGTCGGCTTAGTCGGCTTAGTACGATACTTAGACATCGGTTTAGTATGATACTTAGACGTCGGCTTAGTCGTTTTAGTACGATACTTAGACGTCGGCTTAGTACGATACTTAGACATCGGCTTAGTACGATACTTAGACGTCGGCTTAGTACGGTACTTAGAAATCGGTTTAGTACGATACTTAGACATCGGTTTAGTACGGTACTTAGAAATCGGTTTAAAACGGTACTTAGAAATCGGTTTAAAACGGTACTTAAAAATCGGTTTAGTACGGTAATTAGGCGTCGGCTTAGTACGGTACTTAGACATCGGCTTAATTGGCTTAGTACGATACTTAGAAATCGGTTTAGTACGATACTTAGACATCGGTTTAGTACGGTAATTAGGCGTCGGCTTAGTACGGTACTTAGACATCGGCTTAGTTGGCTTAGTACGGTACTTAGACATCGGTTTAGTACGATACTTAGACGTCGGCTTAGTACGATACTTAGGCGTCGGTTTAGTACGGTACTTAGACGTCGGCTTAGTACGATAATTAGACATCGGCTTAGTACGGTACTTAGACATCGGCTTAGTTGGCTTAGTACGATACTTAGACATCGGTTTAGTATGATACTTAGACGTCGGCTTAGTCGGCTTAGTACGATACTTAGACATCGGCTTATTACGATACTTAGGCGTCGGTTTAGTGTGATACTTAGACGTCGGCTTAGTCGGCTTAGTACGATAATTAGACATCGGCTTAGTACGATACTTAGACGTCGGTTTAGTACGATACTTAGACGTCGGCTTAGTCGGCTTAGTACGATACTTAGACATCGGTTTAATATGATACTTAGACGTCGGCTTAGTCGTTTTAGTACGATACTTAGACGTCGGCTTAGTACGATACTTAGACATCGGCTTAGTACGATACTTAGACGTCGGCTTAGTACGATACTTAGAAATCGGTTTAGTACGATACTTAGACATCGGCTTAGTACGATACTTAGACGTCGGTTTAGCATGATACTTAGGCGTCGGTTTTGTATGATACTTAGACGTCGGCTTAGTATGATTCTTAGAAATCGGTTTAGTACGATACTTAGACATCGGTTTAGTACGGTACTTAGAAATCGGTTTAGTACGGTACTTAGTCATCGGCTTAGTACGGTACTTAGACGTCGGTTTAGTATGATACTTAGACGTCGGCTTAGTCGGCTAAGTACGATACTTAGGCGTCGGTTTAGTATGATACTTAGACGTCGGCTTAGTACGATTCTTAGAAATCGGTTTAGTACGATACTTAGGCGTCGGTTTAGTATGATACTTAGACATCGGCTTATTACGATACTTAGGCGTCGGTTTAGTATAATACTAAGACATCGGCTTATTACGATACTTAGACATCGGTTTAGTACGATACTTAGACATCGGCTTAGTACGATACTTAGTCATCGGCTTAGTACGATAATTAGATTTCGGCTTATTACGATACTTAGAAATCGGTTTAGTACGGTACTTAGACATCGGTTTAGTACGGTAATTAGGCGTCGGCTTAGTACGGTACTTAGACATCGGCTTAGTTGGCTTAGTACGATACTTAGACATCGGTTTAGTACGATACTTAGACATCGGCTTAGTACGATACTTAGTCATCGGCTTAGTACGATAATTAGATTTCGGCTTATTACGATACTTAGAAATCGGTTTAGTACGATACTTAGACATCGGTTTAGTACGGTAATTAGGCGTCGGCTTAGTACGGTACTTAGACATCGGCTTAGTTGGCTTAGTACGGTACTTAGACATCGGTTTAGTACGATACTTAGACGTCGGCTTAGTACGATACTTAGGCGTCGGTTTAGTACGGTACTTAGACGTCGGCTTAGTACGATAATTAGACATCGGCTTAGTACGGTACTTAGACATCGGCTTAGTTGGCTTAGTACGATACTTAGACATCGGTTTAGTATGATACTTAGACGTCGGCTTAGTCGGCTTAGTACGATACTTAGACATCGGCTTATTACGATACTTAGGCGTCGGTTTAGTGTGATACTTAGACGTCGGCTTAGTCGGCTTAGTACGATAATTAGACATCGGCTTAGTACGATACTTAGACGTCGGTTTAGTACGATACTTAGACGTCGGCTTAGTCGGCTTAGTACGATACTTAGACATCGGTTTAATATGATACTTAGACGTCGGCTTAGTCGTTTTAGTACGATACTTAGACGTCGGCTTAGTACGATACTTAGACATCGGCTTAGTACGATACTTAGACGTCGGCTTAGTACGATACTTAGAAATCGGTTTAGTACGATACTTAGACATCGGCTTAGTACGATACTTAGACGTCGGTTTAGCATGATACTTAGGCGTCGGTTTTGTATGATACTTAGACGTCGGCTTAGTATGATTCTTAGAAATCGGTTTAGTACGATACTTAGACATCGGTTTAGTACGGTACTTAGAAATCGGTTTAGTACGGTACTTAGTCATCGGCTTAGTACGGTACTTAGACGTCGGTTTAGTATGATACTTAGACGTCGGCTTAGTCGGCTAAGTACGATACTTAGGCGTCGGTTTAGTATGATACTTAGACGTCGGCTTAGTACGATTCTTAGAAATCGGTTTAGTACGATACTTAGGCGTCGGTTTAGTATGATACTTAGACATCGGCTTATTACGATACTTAGGCGTCGGTTTAGTATAATACTAAGACATCGGCTTATTACGATACTTAGACATCGGTTTAGTACGATACTTAGACATCGGCTTAGTACGATACTTAGTCATCGGCTTAGTACGATAATTAGATTTCGGCTTATTACGATACTTAGAAATCGGTTTAGTACGGTACTTAGACATCGGTTTAGTATGGTACTTAGAAATCGGTTTAGTACGATACTAGACGTCGGCTTAGTACGATACTTAGACGTCGGCTTAGTCGGCTTAGTACGGTACTTAGACATCGGTTTAGTACGATACTTAGACGTCGGCTTAGTACGATACTTAGGCGTCGGTTTAGTACGGTACTTAGACGTCGGCTTAGTACGATAATTAGACATCGGCTTAGTACGATACTTAGAAATCGGTTTAGTGTGATACTTAGACGTCGGCTTAGTCGGCTTAGTACGATAATTAGACATCGGCTTAGTACGATACTTAGACGTCGGTTTAGTACGATACTTAGACGTCGGCTTAGTCGGCTTAGTACGATACTTAGACATCGGTTTAGTATGATACTTAGACGTCGGCTTAGTCGTTTTAGTACGATACTTAGACGTCGGCTTAGTACGATACTTAGACATCGGCTTAGTACGATACTTAGACGTCGGCTTAGTACGATACTTAGAAATCGGTTTAGTACGATACTTAGACATCGGTTTAGTACGGTACTTAGAAATCGGTTTAAAACGGTACTTAGAAATCGGTTTAAAACGGTACTTAAAAATCGGTTTAGTACGGTAATTAGGCGTCGGCTTAGTACGGTACTTAGACATCGGCTTAATTGGCTTAGTACGATACTTAGAAATCGGTTTAGTACGATACTTAGACATCGGTTTAGTACGGTAATTAGGCGTCGGCTTAGTACGGTACTTAGACATCGGCTTAGTTGGCTTAGTACGATACTTAGACATCGGTTTAGTATGATACTTAGACGTCGGCTTAGTCGGCTTAGTACGATACTTAGACATCGGTTTAGTACGGTACTTAGACATCGGCTTAGTATGATACTTATACGTCGGCTTAGTACGATACTTAGTCATCGGCTTAGTACGATAATTAGACATCGGCTTAGTACGATACTTAGTCATCGGCTTAGTACGGTACTTAGACGTCGGCTTAGTACGATAATTAGACATCGGCTTAGTACGATACTTAGAAATCGGTTTAGTACGGTACTTAGACGTCGGCTTAGTACGATAATTAGACATCGGCTTAGTACGATACTTAGAAATCGGTTTAGTACGGTACTTAGACATCGGTTTAGTACGATAATTAGACATCGGCTTAGTACGGTAATTAGACGTCGGCTTAGTACGGTACTTAGACATCGGTTTAGTATGATACTTAGACGTCGGCTTAGTCGGCTTAGTACGATACTTAGACGTCGGCTTATTACGATACTTAGGCGTCGGTTTAGTATGATACTTAGACGTCGGCTTAGTACGATACTTAGACATCGGTTAAGTACGATACTTAGACGTCGGTTTAGTACGATACTTAGACGTCGGCTTAGTCGGCTTAGTACGATACTTAGACATCGGTTTAGTATGATACTTAGACGTCGGCTTAGTCGTTTTAGTACGATACTTAGACGTCGGCTTAGTACGATACTTAGACATCGGTTAAGTACGATACTTAGACATCGGCTTAGTACGATACTTAGACATCGGTTTAGTACGGTACTTAGAAATCGGTTTAAAACGGTACTTAGAAATCGGTTTAGTACGGTAATTAGGCGTCGGCTTAGTACGGTACTTAGACATCGGCTTAGTTGGCTTAGTACGATACTTAGACATCGTTTTAGTATGATACTTAGACGTCGGCTTAGTCGGCTTAGTACGATACTTAGACATTGGTTTAGTACGGTACTTAGGCGTCGGTTTAGTATGATACTTAGACGTCGGCTTAGTACGATAATTAGACGTCGGCTTAGTACGATACTTAGTCATCGGCTTAGTACGGTACTTAGACGTCGGCTTAGTACGATAATTAGACATCGGCTTAGTACGATACTTAGAAATCGGTTTAGTACGATAATTAGAAATCGGTTTAGTACGGTACTTAGACGTCGGTTTAGTACGATTCTTAGAAATCGGTTTAGTACGATACTTAGGCGTCGGTTTAGTATGATACTTAGGCGTCGGTTTAGTATGATTCTTAGAAATCGGTTTAGTACGATACTTAGACATCGGTTTAGTACGATACTTAGACATCGGTTTAGTACGGTACTTAGACATCGGCTTAGTACGATACTTAGACGTCGGCTTAGTACGATACTTAGACGTCAGTTTAGCATGATACTTAGGCGTCGGCTTAGTACGATACTTAGACGTCGGTTTAGCATGATACTTAGGCGTCGGTTTAGTATGATACTTAGACGTCGGCTTAGTATGATTCTTAGAAATCGGTTTAGTACGATACTTAGACATCGGTTTAGTATGATACTTAGACGTCGGCTTAGTCGGCTTAGTACGATACTTAGACGTCGGCTTAGTACGATACTTAGACATCGGTTAAGTACGATACTTAGACGTCGGCTTAGTATGATTCTTAGAAATCGGTTTAGTACGATACTTAGACATCGGTTTAGTACGGTACTTAGAAATCGGTTTAGTACGGTACTTAGTCATCGGCTTAGTACGGTACTTAGACGTCGGCTTAGTACGATTCTTAGAAATCGGTTTAGTACGATACTTAGGCGTCGGTTTAGTATGATACTTAGACATCGGCTTATTACGATACTTAGGCGTCGGTTTAGTGTGATACTTAGACGTCGGCTTAGTCGGCTTAGTACGATAATTAGACATCGGCTTAGTACGATACTTAGTCATCGGCTTAGTACGGTACTAAGACGTCGGCTTAGTACGATTCTTAGAAATCGGTTTAGTACGATACTTAGGCGTCGGTTTAGTATGATACTTAGACATCGGCTTATTACGATACTTAGGCGTCGGTTTAGTGTGATACTTAGACGTCGGCTTAGTCGGCTTAGTACGATAATTAGACATCGGCTTAGTACGATACTTAGTCATCGGCTTAGTACGGTACTAAGACGTCGGCTTAGTACGATTCTTAGAAATCGGTTTAGTACGATACTTAGGCGTCGGTTTAGTATGATACTTAGACATCGGCTTATTACGATACTTAGGCGTCGGTTTAGTGTGATACTTAGACGTCGGCTTAGTCGGCTTAGTACGATACTTAGACATCGGTTTAGTATGATACTTAGACATCGGCTTATTACGATACTTAGACATCGGCTTAGTACGGTACTTAGACGTCGGCTTAGTACGATTCTTAGAAATCGGTTTAGTACGATACTTAGGCGTCGGTTTAGTATGATACTTAGACGTCGGCTTAGTCGGCTTAGTACGATACTTAGACATCGGTTTAGTATGATACTTAGACGTCGGCTTAGTCGTTTTAGTACGATACTTAGACGTCGGCTTAGTACGATACTTAGACATCGGCTTAGTACGATACTTAGACGTCGGCTTAGTACGATACTTAGAAATCGGTTTAGTACGATACTTAGACATCGGTTTAGTACGGTACTTAGAAATCGGTTTTAAACGGTACTTAGAAATCGGTTTAAAACGGTACTTAAAAATCGGTTTAGTACGGTAATTAGGCGTCGGCTTAGTACGATACTTAGACATCGGCTTATTACGATACTTAGACATCGGTTTAGTACGATACTTAGACATCGGTTTAGTACGATAATTAGACATCGGCTCAGTACGATACTTAGTCATCGGCTTAGTACGGTACTTAGACGTCGGCTTAGTACGATACTTAGAAATCGGTTTAGTACGATACTTAGACATCGGTTTAGTACGATAATTAGACATCGGCTTAGTACGATACTTAGTCATCGGCTTAGTACGGTACTTAGACGTCGGCTTAGTACGATTCTTAGAAATCGGTTTAGTACGATACTTAGGCGTCGGTTTAGTACGATACTTAGACATCGGCTTAGTACGATACTTAGACATCGGTTTAGTACGATACTTAGGCGTCGGTTTAGTATGATACTTAGACATCGGCTTATTACGATACTTAGACATCGGTTTAGTACGATACTTAGACATCGGTTTAGTACGGTACTTAGACGTCGGCTTATTACGATACTTAGACATCGGCTTAGTACGGTACTTAGACGTCGGCTTAGTACGATACTTAGGCGTCGGTTTAGTACGGTACTTAGACGTCGGCTTAGTACGATAATTAGACGTCGGCTTAGTACGATTCTTAGAAATCGGTTTAGTACGATACTTAGGCGTCGGTTTAGTATGATACTTAGACGTCGGCTTAGTACGATACTTAGACGTCGGTTTAGCATGATAATTAGACATCGGCTTAGTACGATACTTAGACGTCGGCTTAGTCGGCTTAGTACGGTACTTAGACATCGGTTTAGTACGATACTTAGACGTCGGCTTAGTACGATACTTAGGCGTCGGTTTAGTACGGTACTTAGACGTCGGCTTAGTACGATAATTAGACATCGGCTTAGTACGGTACTTAGACATCGGCTTAGTACGATACTTAGACATCGGTTTAGTACGGTACTTAGACATCGGCTTAGTACGATACTTAGACGTCGGCTTAGTACGATACTTAGACGTCAGTTTAGCATGATACTTAGGCGTCGGCTTAGTACGATACTTAGACGTCGGTTTAGCATGATACTTAGGCGTCGGCTTAGTATGATACTTAGACGTCGGCTTAGTACGATACTTAGACATCGGCTTAGTACGATACTTAGACGTCGGCTTAGTACGATACTTAGAAATCGGTTTAGTACGATACTTAGACATCGGCTTAGTACGATACTTAGACGTCGGTTTAGCATGATACTTAGGCGTCGGTTTTGTATGATACTTAGACGTCGGCTTAGTATGATTCTTAGAAATCGGTTTAGTACGATACTTAGACATCGGTTTAGTACGGTACTTAGAAATCGGTTTAGTACGGTACTTAGTCATCGGCTTAGTACGGTACTTAGACGTCGGTTTAGTATGATACTTAGACGTCGGCTTAGTCGGCTAAGTACGATACTTAGGCGTCGGTTTAGTATGATACTTAGACGTCGGCTTAGTCGTTTTAGTACGATACTTAGACGTCGGCTTAGTACGATACTTAGACATCGGCTTAGTACGATACTTAGACGTCGGCTTAGTACGGTACTTAGAAATCGGTTTAGTACGATACTTAGACATCGGTTTAGTACGGTACTTAGAAATCGGTTTAAAACGGTACTTAGAAATCGGTTTAAAACGGTACTTAAAAATCGGTTTAGTACGGTAATTAGGCGTCGGCTTAGTACGGTACTTAGACATCGGCTTAATTGGCTTAGTACGATACTTAGAAATCGGTTTAGTACGATACTTAGACATCGGTTTAGTACGGTAATTAGGCGTCGGCTTAGTACGGTACTTAGACATCGGCTTAGTTGGCTTAGTACGGTACTTAGACATCGGTTTAGTACGATACTTAGACGTCGGCTTAGTACGATACTTAGGCGTCGGTTTAGTACGGTACTTAGACGTCGGCTTAGTACGATAATTAGACATCGGCTTAGTACGGTACTTAGACATCGGCTTAGTTGGCTTAGTACGATACTTAGACATCGGTTTAGTATGATACTTAGACGTCGGCTTAGTCGGCTTAGTACGATACTTAGACATCGGCTTATTACGATACTTAGGCGTCGGTTTAGTGTGATACTTAGACGTCGGCTTAGTCGGCTTAGTACGATAATTAGACATCGGCTTAGTACGATACTTAGACGTCGGTTTAGTACGATACTTAGACGTCGGCTTAGTCGGCTTAGTACGATACTTAGACATCGGTTTAATATGATACTTAGACGTCGGCTTAGTCGTTTTAGTACGATACTTAGACGTCGGCTTAGTACGATACTTAGACATCGGCTTAGTACGATACTTAGACGTCGGCTTAGTACGATACTTAGAAATCGGTTTAGTACGATACTTAGACATCGGCTTAGTACGATACTTAGACGTCGGTTTAGCATGATACTTAGGCGTCGGTTTTGTATGATACTTAGACGTCGGCTTAGTATGATTCTTAGAAATCGGTTTAGTACGATACTTAGACATCGGTTTAGTACGGTACTTAGAAATCGGTTTAGTACGGTACTTAGTCATCGGCTTAGTACGGTACTTAGACGTCGGTTTAGTATGATACTTAGACGTCGGCTTAGTCGGCTAAGTACGATACTTAGGCGTCGGTTTAGTATGATACTTAGACGTCGGCTTAGTACGATTCTTAGAAATCGGTTTAGTACGATACTTAGGCGTCGGTTTAGTATGATACTTAGACATCGGCTTATTACGATACTTAGGCGTCGGTTTAGTATAATACTAAGACATCGGCTTATTACGATACTTAGACATCGGTTTAGTACGATACTTAGACATCGGCTTAGTACGATACTTAGTCATCGGCTTAGTACGATAATTAGATTTCGGCTTATTACGATACTTAGAAATCGGTTTAGTACGGTACTTAGACATCGGTTTAGTACGGTAATTAGGCGTCGGCTTAGTACGGTACTTAGACATCGGCTTAGTTGGCTTAGTACGATACTTAGACATCGGTTTAGTACGATACTTAGACATCGGCTTAGTACGATACTTAGTCATCGGCTTAGTACGATAATTAGATTTCGGCTTATTACGATACTTAGAAATCGGTTTAGTACGATACTTAGACATCGGTTTAGTACGGTAATTAGGCGTCGGCTTAGTACGGTACTTAGACATCGGCTTAGTTGGCTTAGTACGGTACTTAGACATCGGTTTAGTACGATACTTAGACGTCGGCTTAGTACGATACTTAGGCGTCGGTTTAGTACGGTACTTAGACGTCGGCTTAGTACGATAATTAGACATCGGCTTAGTACGGTACTTAGACATCGGCTTAGTTGGCTTAGTACGATACTTAGACATCGGTTTAGTATGATACTTAGACGTCGGCTTAGTCGGCTTAGTACGATACTTAGACATCGGCTTATTACGATACTTAGGCGTCGGTTTAGTGTGATACTTAGACGTCGGCTTAGTCGGCTTAGTACGATAATTAGACATCGGCTTAGTACGATACTTAGACGTCGGTTTAGTACGATACTTAGACGTCGGCTTAGTCGGCTTAGTACGATACTTAGACATCGGTTTAATATGATACTTAGACGTCGGCTTAGTCGTTTTAGTACGATACTTAGACGTCGGCTTAGTACGATACTTAGACATCGGCTTAGTACGATACTTAGACGTCGGCTTAGTACGATACTTAGAAATCGGTTTAGTACGATACTTAGACATCGGCTTAGTACGATACTTAGACGTCGGTTTAGCATGATACTTAGGCGTCGGTTTTGTATGATACTTAGACGTCGGCTTAGTATGATTCTTAGAAATCGGTTTAGTACGATACTTAGACATCGGTTTAGTACGGTACTTAGAAATCGGTTTAGTACGGTACTTAGTCATCGGCTTAGTACGGTACTTAGACGTCGGTTTAGTATGATACTTAGACGTCGGCTTAGTCGGCTAAGTACGATACTTAGGCGTCGGTTTAGTATGATACTTAGACGTCGGCTTAGTACGATTCTTAGAAATCGGTTTAGTACGATACTTAGGCGTCGGTTTAGTATGATACTTAGACATCGGCTTATTACGATACTTAGGCGTCGGTTTAGTATAATACTAAGACATCGGCTTATTACGATACTTAGACATCGGTTTAGTACGATACTTAGACATCGGCTTAGTACGATACTTAGTCATCGGCTTAGTACGATAATTAGATTTCGGCTTATTACGATACTTAGAAATCGGTTTAGTACGGTACTTAGACATCGGTTTAGTATGGTACTTAGAAATCGGTTTAGTACGATACTAGACGTCGGCTTAGTACGATACTTAGACGTCGGCTTAGTCGGCTTAGTACGGTACTTAGACATCGGTTTAGTACGATACTTAGACGTCGGCTTAGTACGATACTTAGGCGTCGGTTTAGTACGGTACTTAGACGTCGGCTTAGTACGATAATTAGACATCGGCTTAGTACGATACTTAGAAATCGGTTTAGTGTGATACTTAGACGTCGGCTTAGTCGGCTTAGTACGATAATTAGACATCGGCTTAGTACGATACTTAGACGTCGGTTTAGTACGATACTTAGACGTCGGCTTAGTCGGCTTAGTACGATACTTAGACATCGGTTTAGTATGATACTTAGACGTCGGCTTAGTCGTTTTAGTACGATACTTAGACGTCGGCTTAGTACGATACTTAGACATCGGCTTAGTACGATACTTAGACGTCGGCTTAGTACGATACTTAGAAATCGGTTTAGTACGATACTTAGACATCGGTTTAGTACGGTACTTAGAAATCGGTTTAAAACGGTACTTAGAAATCGGTTTAAAACGGTACTTAAAAATCGGTTTAGTACGGTAATTAGGCGTCGGCTTAGTACGGTACTTAGACATCGGCTTAATTGGCTTAGTACGATACTTAGAAATCGGTTTAGTACGATACTTAGACATCGGTTTAGTACGGTAATTAGGCGTCGGCTTAGTACGGTACTTAGACATCGGCTTAGTTGGCTTAGTACGATACTTAGACATCGGTTTAGTATGATACTTAGACGTCGGCTTAGTCGGCTTAGTACGATACTTAGACATCGGTTTAGTACGGTACTTAGACATCGGCTTAGTATGATACTTATACGTCGGCTTAGTACGATACTTAGTCATCGGCTTAGTACGATAATTAGACATCGGCTTAGTACGATACTTAGTCATCGGCTTAGTACGGTACTTAGACGTCGGCTTAGTACGATAATTAGACATCGGCTTAGTACGATACTTAGAAATCGGTTTAGTACGGTACTTAGACGTCGGCTTAGTACGATAATTAGACATCGGCTTAGTACGATACTTAGAAATCGGTTTAGTACGGTACTTAGACATCGGTTTAGTACGATAATTAGACATCGGCTTAGTACGGTAATTAGACGTCGGCTTAGTACGGTACTTAGACATCGGTTTAGTATGATACTTAGACGTCGGCTTAGTCGGCTTAGTACGATACTTAGACGTCGGCTTATTACGATACTTAGGCGTCGGTTTAGTATGATACTTAGACGTCGGCTTAGTACGATACTTAGACATCGGTTAAGTACGATACTTAGACGTCGGTTTAGTACGATACTTAGACGTCGGCTTAGTCGGCTTAGTACGATACTTAGACATCGGTTTAGTATGATACTTAGACGTCGGCTTAGTCGTTTTAGTACGATACTTAGACGTCGGCTTAGTACGATACTTAGACATCGGTTAAGTACGATACTTAGACATCGGCTTAGTACGATACTTAGACATCGGTTTAGTACGGTACTTAGAAATCGGTTTAAAACGGTACTTAGAAATCGGTTTAGTACGGTAATTAGGCGTCGGCTTAGTACGGTACTTAGACATCGGCTTAGTTGGCTTAGTACGATACTTAGACATCGTTTTAGTATGATACTTAGACGTCGGCTTAGTCGGCTTAGTACGATACTTAGACATTGGTTTAGTACGGTACTTAGGCGTCGGTTTAGTATGATACTTAGACGTCGGCTTAGTACGATAATTAGACGTCGGCTTAGTACGATACTTAGTCATCGGCTTAGTACGGTACTTAGACGTCGGCTTAGTACGATAATTAGACATCGGCTTAGTACGATACTTAGAAATCGGTTTAGTACGATAATTAGAAATCGGTTTAGTACGGTACTTAGACGTCGGTTTAGTACGATTCTTAGAAATCGGTTTAGTACGATACTTAGGCGTCGGTTTAGTATGATACTTAGGCGTCGGTTTAGTATGATTCTTAGAAATCGGTTTAGTACGATACTTAGACATCGGTTTAGTACGATACTTAGACATCGGTTTAGTACGGTACTTAGACATCGGCTTAGTACGATACTTAGACGTCGGCTTAGTACGATACTTAGACGTCAGTTTAGCATGATACTTAGGCGTCGGCTTAGTACGATACTTAGACGTCGGTTTAGCATGATACTTAGGCGTCGGTTTAGTATGATACTTAGACGTCGGCTTAGTATGATTCTTAGAAATCGGTTTAGTACGATACTTAGACATCGGTTTAGTATGATACTTAGACGTCGGCTTAGTCGGCTTAGTACGATACTTAGACGTCGGCTTAGTACGATACTTAGACATCGGTTAAGTACGATACTTAGACGTCGGCTTAGTATGATTCTTAGAAATCGGTTTAGTACGATACTTAGACATCGGTTTAGTACGGTACTTAGAAATCGGTTTAGTACGGTACTTAGTCATCGGCTTAGTACGGTACTTAGACGTCGGCTTAGTACGATTCTTAGAAATCGGTTTAGTACGATACTTAGGCGTCGGTTTAGTATGATACTTAGACATCGGCTTATTACGATACTTAGGCGTCGGTTTAGTGTGATACTTAGACGTCGGCTTAGTCGGCTTAGTACGATAATTAGACATCGGCTTAGTACGATACTTAGTCATCGGCTTAGTACGGTACTAAGACGTCGGCTTAGTACGATTCTTAGAAATCGGTTTAGTACGATACTTAGGCGTCGGTTTAGTATGATACTTAGACATCGGCTTATTACGATACTTAGGCGTCGGTTTAGTGTGATACTTAGACGTCGGCTTAGTCGGCTTAGTACGATAATTAGACATCGGCTTAGTACGATACTTAGTCATCGGCTTAGTACGGTACTAAGACGTCGGCTTAGTACGATTCTTAGAAATCGGTTTAGTACGATACTTAGGCGTCGGTTTAGTATGATACTTAGACATCGGCTTATTACGATACTTAGGCGTCGGTTTAGTGTGATACTTAGACGTCGGCTTAGTCGGCTTAGTACGATACTTAGACATCGGTTTAGTATGATACTTAGACATCGGCTTATTACGATACTTAGACATCGGCTTAGTACGGTACTTAGACGTCGGCTTAGTACGATTCTTAGAAATCGGTTTAGTACGATACTTAGGCGTCGGTTTAGTATGATACTTAGACGTCGGCTTAGTCGGCTTAGTACGATACTTAGACATCGGTTTAGTATGATACTTAGACGTCGGCTTAGTCGTTTTAGTACGATACTTAGACGTCGGCTTAGTACGATACTTAGACATCGGCTTAGTACGATACTTAGACGTCGGCTTAGTACGATACTTAGAAATCGGTTTAGTACGATACTTAGACATCGGTTTAGTACGGTACTTAGAAATCGGTTTTAAACGGTACTTAGAAATCGGTTTAAAACGGTACTTAAAAATCGGTTTAGTACGGTAATTAGGCGTCGGCTTAGTACGATACTTAGACATCGGCTTATTACGATACTTAGACATCGGTTTAGTACGATACTTAGACATCGGTTTAGTACGATAATTAGACATCGGCTCAGTACGATACTTAGTCATCGGCTTAGTACGGTACTTAGACGTCGGCTTAGTACGATACTTAGAAATCGGTTTAGTACGATACTTAGACATCGGTTTAGTACGATAATTAGACATCGGCTTAGTACGATACTTAGTCATCGGCTTAGTACGGTACTTAGACGTCGGCTTAGTACGATTCTTAGAAATCGGTTTAGTACGATACTTAGGCGTCGGTTTAGTACGATACTTAGACATCGGCTTAGTACGATACTTAGACATCGGTTTAGTACGATACTTAGGCGTCGGTTTAGTATGATACTTAGACATCGGCTTATTACGATACTTAGACATCGGTTTAGTACGATACTTAGACATCGGTTTAGTACGGTACTTAGACGTCGGCTTATTACGATACTTAGACATCGGCTTAGTACGGTACTTAGACGTCGGCTTAGTACGATACTTAGGCGTCGGTTTAGTACGGTACTTAGACGTCGGCTTAGTACGATAATTAGACGTCGGCTTAGTACGATTCTTAGAAATCGGTTTAGTACGATACTTAGGCGTCGGTTTAGTATGATACTTAGACGTCGGCTTAGTACGATACTTAGACGTCGGTTTAGCATGATAATTAGACATCGGCTTAGTACGATACTTAGACGTCGGCTTAGTCGGCTTAGTACGGTACTTAGACATCGGTTTAGTACGATACTTAGACGTCGGCTTAGTACGATACTTAGGCGTCGGTTTAGTACGGTACTTAGACGTCGGCTTAGTACGATAATTAGACATCGGCTTAGTACGGTACTTAGACATCGGCTTAGTACGATACTTAGACATCGGTTTAGTACGGTACTTAGACATCGGCTTAGTACGATACTTAGACGTCGGCTTAGTACGATACTTAGACGTCAGTTTAGCATGATACTTAGGCGTCGGCTTAGTACGATACTTAGACGTCGGTTTAGCATGATACTTAGGCGTCGGCTTAGTATGATACTTAGACGTCGGCTTAGTACGATACTTAGACATCGGCTTAGTACGATACTTAGACGTCGGCTTAGTACGATACTTAGAAATCGGTTTAGTACGATACTTAGACATCGGCTTAGTACGATACTTAGACGTCGGTTTAGCATGATACTTAGGCGTCGGTTTTGTATGATACTTAGACGTCGGCTTAGTATGATTCTTAGAAATCGGTTTAGTACGATACTTAGACATCGGTTTAGTACGGTACTTAGAAATCGGTTTAGTACGGTACTTAGTCATCGGCTTAGTACGGTACTTAGACGTCGGTTTAGTATGATACTTAGACGTCGGCTTAGTCGGCTAAGTACGATACTTAGGCGTCGGTTTAGTATGATACTTAGACGTCGGCTTAGTACGATTCTTAGAAATCGGTTTAGTACGATACTTAGGCGTCGGTTTAGTATGATACTTAGACATCGGCTTATTACGATACTTAGGCGTCGGTTTAGTATAATACTAAGACATCGGCTTATTACGATACTTAGACATCGGTTTAGTACGATACTTAGACATCGGCTTAGTACGATACTTAGTCATCGGCTTAGTACGATAATTAGATTTCGGCTTATTACGATACTTAGAAATCGGTTTAGTACGGTACTTAGACATCGGTTTAGTATGGTACTTAGAAATCGGTTTAGTACGATACTAGACGTCGGCTTAGTACGATACTTAGACGTCGGCTTAGTCGGCTTAGTACGGTACTTAGACATCGGTTTAGTACGATACTTAGACGTCGGCTTAGTACGATACTTAGGCGTCGGTTTAGTACGGTACTTAGACGTCGGCTTAGTACGATAATTAGACATCGGCTTAGTACGATACTTAGAAATCGGTTTAGTGTGATACTTAGACGTCGGCTTAGTCGGCTTAGTACGATAATTAGACATCGGCTTAGTACGATACTTAGACGTCGGTTTAGTACGATACTTAGACGTCGGCTTAGTCGGCTTAGTACGATACTTAGACATCGGTTTAGTATGATACTTAGACGTCGGCTTAGTCGTTTTAGTACGATACTTAGACGTCGGCTTAGTACGATACTTAGACATCGGCTTAGTACGATACTTAGACGTCGGCTTAGTACGATACTTAGAAATCGGTTTAGTACGATACTTAGACATCGGTTTAGTACGGTACTTAGAAATCGGTTTAAAACGGTACTTAGAAATCGGTTTAAAACGGTACTTAAAAATCGGTTTAGTACGGTAATTAGGCGTCGGCTTAGTACGGTACTTAGACATCGGCTTAATTGGCTTAGTACGATACTTAGAAATCGGTTTAGTACGATACTTAGACATCGGTTTAGTACGGTAATTAGGCGTCGGCTTAGTACGGTACTTAGACATCGGCTTAGTTGGCTTAGTACGATACTTAGACATCGGTTTAGTATGATACTTAGACGTCGGCTTAGTCGGCTTAGTACGATACTTAGGCGTCGGTTTAGTACGGTACTTAGACGTCGGCTTAGTACGATAATTAGACATCGGCTTAGTACGATACTTAGAAATCGGTTTAGTGTGATACTTAGACGTCGGCTTAGTCGGCTTAGTACGATAATTAGACATCGGCTTAGTACGATACTTAGACGTCGGTTTAGTACGATACTTAGACGTCGGCTTAGTCGGCTTAGTACGATACTTAGACATCGGTTTAGTATGATACTTAGACGTCGGCTTAGTCGTTTTAGTACGATACTTAGACGTCGGCTTAGTACGATACTTAGACATCGGCTTAGTACGATACTTAGACGTCGGCTTAGTACGATACTTAGAAATCGGTTTAGTACGATACTTAGACATCGGTTTAGTACGGTACTTAGAAATCGGTTTAAAACGGTACTTAGAAATCGGTTTAAAACGGTACTTAAAAATCGGTTTAGTACGGTAATTAGGCGTCGGCTTAGTACGGTACTTAGACATCGGCTTAATTGGCTTAGTACGATACTTAGAAATCGGTTTAGTACGATACTTAGACATCGGTTTAGTACGGTAATTAGGCGTCGGCTTAGTACGGTACTTAGACATCGGCTTAGTTGGCTTAGTACGGTACTTAGACATCGGTTTAGTACGATACTTAGACGTCGGCTTAGTACGATACTTAGGCGTCGGTTTAGTACGGTACTTAGACGTCGGCTTAGTACGATAATTAGACATCGGCTTAGTACGGTACTTAGACATCGGCTTAGTTGGCTTAGTACGATACTTAGACATCGGTTTAGTATGATACTTAGACGTCGGCTTAGTCGGCTTAGTACGATACTTAGACATCGGCTTATTACGATACTTAGGCGTCGGTTTAGTGTGATACTTAGACGTCGGCTTAGTCGGCTTAGTACGATAATTAGACATCGGCTTAGTACGATACTTAGACGTCGGTTTAGTACGATACTTAGACGTCGGCTTAGTCGGCTTAGTACGATACTTAGACATCGGTTTAATATGATACTTAGACGTCGGCTTAGTCGTTTTAGTACGATACTTAGACGTCGGCTTAGTACGATACTTAGACATCGGCTTAGTACGATACTTAGACGTCGGCTTAGTACGATACTTAGAAATCGGTTTAGTACGATACTTAGACATCGGCTTAGTACGATACTTAGACGTCGGTTTAGCATGATACTTAGGCGTCGGTTTTGTATGATACTTAGACGTCGGCTTAGTATGATTCTTAGAAATCGGTTTAGTACGATACTTAGACATCGGTTTAGTACGGTACTTAGAAATCGGTTTAGTACGGTACTTAGTCATCGGCTTAGTACGGTACTTAGACGTCGGTTTAGTATGATACTTAGACGTCGGCTTAGTCGGCTAAGTACGATACTTAGGCGTCGGTTTAGTATGATACTTAGACGTCGGCTTAGTACGATTCTTAGAAATCGGTTTAGTACGATACTTAGGCGTCGGTTTAGTATGATACTTAGACATCGGCTTATTACGATACTTAGGCGTCGGTTTAGTATAATACTAAGACATCGGCTTATTACGATACTTAGACATCGGTTTAGTACGATACTTAGACATCGGCTTAGTACGATACTTAGTCATCGGCTTAGTACGATAATTAGATTTCGGCTTATTACGATACTTAGAAATCGGTTTAGTACGATACTTAGACATCGGTTTAGTACGGTAATTAGGCGTCGGCTTAGTACGGTACTTAGACATCGGCTTAGTTGGCTTAGTACGGTACTTAGACATCGGTTTAGTACGATACTTAGACGTCGGCTTAGTACGATACTTAGGCGTCGGTTTAGTACGGTACTTAGACGTCGGCTTAGTTGGCTTAGTACGATACTTAGACATCGGTTTAGTATGATACTTAGACGTCGGCTTAGTCGGCTTAGTACGATACTTAGACATCGGCTTATTACGATACTTAGGCGTCGGTTTAGTGTGATACTTAGACGTCGGCTTAGTCGGCTTAGTACGATAATTAGACATCGGCTTAGTACGATACTTAGACGTCGGTTTAGTACGATACTTAGACGTCGGCTTAGTCGGCTTAGTACGATACTTAGACATCGGTTTAATATGATACTTAGACGTCGGCTTAGTCGTTTTAGTACGATACTTAGACGTCGGCTTAGTACGATACTTAGACATCGGCTTAGTACGATACTTAGACGTCGGCTTAGTACGATACTTAGAAATCGGTTTAGTACGATACTTAGACATCGGCTTAGTACGATACTTAGACGTCGGTTTAGCATGATACTTAGGCGTCGGTTTTGTATGATACTTAGACGTCGGCTTAGTATGATTCTTAGAAATCGGTTTAGTACGATACTTAGACATCGGTTTAGTACGGTACTTAGAAATCGGTTTAGTACGGTACTTAGTCATCGGCTTAGTACGGTACTTAGACGTCGGTTTAGTATGATACTTAGACGTCGGCTTAGTCGGCTAAGTACGATACTTAGGCGTCGGTTTAGTATGATACTTAGACGTCGGCTTAGTACGATTCTTAGAAATCGGTTTAGTACGATACTTAGGCGTCGGTTTAGTATGATACTTAGACATCGGCTTATTACGATACTTAGGCGTCGGTTTAGTATAATACTAAGACATCGGCTTATTACGATACTTAGACATCGGTTTAGTACGATACTTAGACATCGGCTTAGTACGATACTTAGTCATCGGCTTAGTACGATAATTAGATTTCGGCTTATTACGATACTTAGAAATCGGTTTAGTACGGTACTTAGACATCGGTTTAGTATGGTACTTAGAAATCGGTTTAGTACGATACTAGACGTCGGCTTAGTACGATACTTAGACGTCGGCTTAGTCGGCTTAGTACGGTACTTAGACATCGGTTTAGTACGATACTTAGACGTCGGCTTAGTACGATACTTAGGCGTCGGTTTAGTACGGTACTTAGACGTCGGCTTAGTACGATAATTAGACATCGGCTTAGTACGATACTTAGAAATCGGTTTAGTGTGATACTTAGACGTCGGCTTAGTCGGCTTAGTACGATAATTAGACATCGGCTTAGTACGATACTTAGACGTCGGTTTAGTACGATACTTAGACGTCGGCTTAGTCGGCTTAGTACGATACTTAGACATCGGTTTAGTATGATACTTAGACGTCGGCTTAGTCGTTTTAGTACGATACTTAGACGTCGGCTTAGTACGATACTTAGACATCGGCTTAGTACGATACTTAGACGTCGGCTTAGTACGATACTTAGAAATCGGTTTAGTACGATACTTAGACATCGGTTTAGTACGGTACTTAGAAATCGGTTTAAAACGGTACTTAGAAATCGGTTTAAAACGGTACTTAAAAATCGGTTTAGTACGGTAATTAGGCGTCGGCTTAGTACGGTACTTAGACATCGGCTTAATTGGCTTAGTACGATACTTAGAAATCGGTTTAGTACGATACTTAGACATCGGTTTAGTACGGTAATTAGGCGTCGGCTTAGTACGGTACTTAGACATCGGCTTAGTTGGCTTAGTACGATACTTAGACATCGGTTTAGTATGATACTTAGACGTCGGCTTAGTCGGCTTAGTACGATACTTAGACATCGGTTTAGTACGGTACTTAGACATCGGCTTAGTATGATACTTATACGTCGGCTTAGTACGATACTTAGTCATCGGCTTAGTACGATAATTAGACATCGGCTTAGTACGATACTTAGTCATCGGCTTAGTACGGTACTTAGACGTCGGCTTAGTACGATAATTAGACATCGGCTTAGTACGATACTTAGAAATCGGTTTAGTACGGTACTTAGACGTCGGCTTAGTACGATAATTAGACATCGGCTTAGTACGATACTTAGAAATCGGTTTAGTACGGTACTTAGACATCGGTTTAGTACGATAATTAGACATCGGCTTAGTACGGTAATTAGACGTCGGCTTAGTACGGTACTTAGACATCGGTTTAGTATGATACTTAGACGTCGGCTTAGTCGGCTTAGTACGATACTTAGACGTCGGCTTATTACGATACTTAGGCGTCGGTTTAGTATGATACTTAGACGTCGGCTTAGTACGATACTTAGACATCGGTTAAGTACGATACTTAGACGTCGGTTTAGTACGATACTTAGACGTCGGCTTAGTCGGCTTAGTACGATACTTAGACATCGGTTTAGTATGATACTTAGACGTCGGCTTAGTCGTTTTAGTACGATACTTAGACGTCGGCTTAGTACGATACTTAGACATCGGTTAAGTACGATACTTAGACATCGGCTTAGTACGATACTTAGACATCGGTTTAGTACGGTACTTAGAAATCGGTTTAAAACGGTACTTAGAAATCGGTTTAGTACGGTAATTAGGCGTCGGCTTAGTACGGTACTTAGACATCGGCTTAGTTGGCTTAGTACGATACTTAGACATCGTTTTAGTATGATACTTAGACGTCGGCTTAGTCGGCTTAGTACGATACTTAGACATTGGTTTAGTACGGTACTTAGGCGTCGGTTTAGTATGATACTTAGACGTCGGCTTAGTACGATAATTAGACGTCGGCTTAGTACGATACTTAGTCATCGGCTTAGTACGGTACTTAGACGTCGGCTTAGTACGATAATTAGACATCGGCTTAGTACGATACTTAGAAATCGGTTAAGTACGATACTTAGACATCGGCTTAGTACGATACTTAGACGTCGGTTTAGTACGGTACTTAGAAATCGGTTTAAAACGGTTCTTAAAAATCGGTTTAGTACGGTAATTAGGCGTCGGCTTAGTACGGTACTTAGACATCGGCTTAGTTGGCTTAGTACGATACTTAGACATCGGTTTAGTATGATACTTAGACGTCGGCTTAGTCGGCTTAGTACGATACTTAGACATCGGTTTAGTACGGTACTTAGACATCGGCTTAGTATGATACTTATACGTCGGCTTAGTACGATACTTAGTCATCGGCTTAGTACGGTACTTAGACGTCGGCTTAGTACGATAATTAGAAATCGGTTTAGTACGGTACTTAGACATCGGTTTAGTACGGTACTTAGACATCGGATTAGTACGATAATTAGACATCGGCTTAGTACGATACTTAGTCATCGGCTTAGTACGGTACTTAGACGTCGGCTTAGTACGATAATTAGACATCGGCTTAGTACGATACTTAGAAATCGGTTTAGTACGGTACTTAGACGTCGGCTTAGTACGATAATTAGACATCGGCTTAGTACGATACTTAGAAATCGGTTTAGTACGGTACTTAGACATCGGTTTAGTACGATAATTAGACATCGGCTTAGTACGGTAATTAGACGTCGGCTTAGTACGGTACTTAGACATCGGTTTAGTACGGTACTTAGAAATCGGTTAAGTACGATACTTAGACATCGGCTTAGTACGATACTTAGACGTCGGCTTAGTACGATACTTAGGCGTCGGTTTAGTATGATACTTAGACATCGGCTTAGTACGATACTTAGACGTCGGCTTAGTCGGCTTAGTACGATACTTAGACATCGGTTTAGTATGATACTTAGACGTCGGCTTAGTCGGCTTAGTACGATACTTAGACATCGGCTTATTACGATACTTAGACATCGGTTTAGTACGATACTTAGACATCGGTTTAGTACGGTACTTAGAAATCGGTTAAGTACGATACTTAGGCGTCGGTTTAGTATGATACTTAGACGTCGGCTTAGTACGATACTTAGACATCGGCTTAGTATGATACTTAGACGTCGGCTTAGTACGATACTTAGGCGTCGGTTTAGTATGATACTTAGACATCGGCTTAGTACGATACTTAGACGTCGGCTTAGTCGGCTTAGTACGATACTTAGACGTCGGCTTAGTACGATACTTAGGCGTCGGTTTAGTATTATACTTAGACGTCGGCTTAGTACGATACTTAGACGTCGGTTTAGCATGATACTTAGACGTCGGCTTAGTCGGCTTAGTACGATACTTAGACATCGGTTTAGTATGATACTTAGACGTCGGCTTAGTCGGCTTAGTACGATACTTAGACGTCGGCTTAGTACGATACTTAGACATCGGCTTATTACGATACTTAGACGTCGGCTTAGTACGATACTTAGACATCGGTTAAGTACGATACTTAGACATCGGCTTAGTACGATACTTAGACGTCGGCTTAGTACGATACTTAGACGTCGGTTTAGCATGATACTTAGGCGTCGGTTTAGTATGATACTTAGACGTCGGCTTAGTACGATTCTTAGAAATCGGTTTAGTACGATACTTAGACATCGGTTTAGTACGGTACTTAGAAATCGGTTTAAAACGGTACTTAGAAATCGGTTTAGTACGGTAATATAGGGATATAGGGATAAATTATATCCACTATAAATTCACTACGACCAAACGCTGCTACTGGTTGGGATGGTATCTCACCTACAATATTAAAGAAATTTTTCACCACTCTGGCGCCTATTTTATGCCATATATTCAATATTTGTTTTGAAACAGCTGTTTTTCCAACTTCTTTTAAAAAGGCAATAATTTATCCAATCTTCAAGGGGGGTGACGGAACTCTGCCGAATAACTATCGTCCTATAGCTGTTTTAAGTGCTTTATCCAAAGTTCTTGAACGCTTGATAAACAAAAGATTGGTTGGTTACCTGGTGCATTGCAAGATAATCTCACAGCAACAATATGGCTTTCGCAAAAATAAGTCAACCTGTGACGCTGTCCATGACCTAACCAGTTTTGTCATAGAACATATAAATAAAAATAAAAAAGTCCTTACAATATTACTTGATCTCGCTAAAGCGTTCGACACTGTTCCCGTTTCCACACTCTTAATCAAACTTGAGAAAATGGGCGTCAGGGGAATACAACTGGATCTTTTCCAAAGTTACCTCTCGAATCGTTCGCAAAAGGTCAGGATCGATGGCCACAACAGTGAGGAGCTTTCCATTCACTATGGGGTACCACAAGGAAGCATTTTGGGCCCCACTCTTTTCTTAATCTTTATTAATGACCTGTGTGATCTCAATATCGATAATGCAAGGGTAATATCTTTTGCAGATGACACCGCAATAACCTTCACCGCGGATTCCTGGTCACAACTCGAGCATCTAGCTCAGCTTGGCTTTGACGTAGCGTTAAATTGGCTTAATTCCCACACTCTCACCCTAAATACCTCCAAAACCAAATTCCTGACTTATTCTAATAGCTCGGTCTCTCAACCACAGACTCCAATTTCAATCAAAGCTCACACGTGTCATCCGCAAATACAGGGTTCAAATTGTCAATGTCCTCTTTTAACCTCTGTTGAAAGTATCAGATACCTGGGAATAGTCTTGGACAGGAATCTCAATTTTAAATGCCATATCGGTCTATTAACTGGACGAGTTCGCAAACTGATATACATCTTTAAAACTCTTCGGTATATTGCCAATCCCACTATAATACGCAATGTCTATTTTGCACTTTGCCTATCCAACGTAACTTATTGTATTTCCTGTTGGGGCGGCACAGCAAAAACCACCCTCAAGCCGCTAGAAGTAGCACATAGGGCCATTTTAAAAGTGGCCACTTTTCGTCCTATTCTTTTTCCAACCGACCAACTATACAATCTCTGCAAAGTTCTAAATGTTCGACAACACTTCATACTACAGACCGTCATTCTGCTACATCGTAAAACCCCATACCGAATTATAGAAAATAAAAAACGTAGTAAACGTCGAAAAGACGGGATATGCACCCTGCCGCGAGTACGCTCAACCTTTGTAAAGAGATTTTTTCATTTTCTTGGTCCGTTCCTATATAATAAAATAAACGAAGACTGTCAAATCTACGGGCTACCGTATTACAAATGCAAAAAGATTGTGCAATCGTACCTCCAAAATAAGTCATATGACGAAACAGAAAAAATCTTAACATAAACAACATGGACAAGCAAACACAGCACACACACACACACCCACACATACATTTACATACACACACACACACACACACACATTTATTTACCTTAAAATTATTTTATTTTCACGTTTAATAAAACATAATCTTTAACTTTTTCTCCATCTCTATACTCCAAAATTGTAACAATAACATCAGAAGCACTATGTAACCTTTACGACATTATACCTTAGGGGACCGGACTGCTTCTCCTTAACACGGGTTTTCATAACCTAGCTAGGAGAGCAGTGCTCACCCACATGTTTGTAGATATAGTACTTATTTTTGTAAAACTGTATTTTTTTAACGTGTACTTATAATTACACAGGGTTATTGGTAAAACACTTACAGCCTCTTAAGGGGTATGCTTATGCTTTGTTTTTTTGAGTAAATAAACATTATATTATATTATTACTACTTACAATCTATATAGTATCTACTAATTCCATGCTATTGAAAAGTACTTACTTATTCCATGCTCAAGTCACTTGCAACACACTTCCGTCGTTTTTCACGAAATCAATCCCACAGACAGCGAGAGGAAAAATGTTACACATCAATAAATAAATAAATAATCTTTGGAAAGCCTAACCAGTAGGCCTTAAGTTAGCCAGATAGATACCATACCCATAAGTATCAGGTGAACACAATTACTCGTACCTAGTCTAATTCTTCCACTTTCAACACAGCTCAAACTTATCCACCAAATCCTTATTTGTACATCCATTTCCGCCCCAATGTTAAAGTTTCCAAAGGATTTACTGCAGACGAACTAATGAGATACTTATTAACAACAAAGAGGCCTCCGGGAAAGCCGAAGGAATCAGTTTAGCCACTAAAACGTGATTAGATTAGTTCCATTGTAATTGCCTTTGTAAATAGGTCACCTATATTTTGTTTGAATGCTGAGAAGTGCACGTATTGGTCTCGGGAGGCGAATAAGTTATAAGGAAAACGCTCGATGGAGCTGATGGAAACAAATGTTAACGTTTTATTTTATTTTTTTGTACAAAAATCTGGTTATATTAGCTAGTTGTGCCCGCAGCTTCGCTCACGTCATTTTGTAGGTAAGTTTAGTACAGACTTAAGGCTCTTACAAACACACGCGATATCGCGGGCGCGACATGCACCGACAAAGGAATTGTCTTTGTCGGTGCCTGTCGCGCCCGCGATATCGCGTGAGCGTGTAAGAGCCTTTATACAAGATGTAATTTATTAAAACACTAACAACCTCTTCATTATGAACGGGGTCATTGTACTCATCTTTATGAACAACTTTGAGGGACCTTTGAAATCGCGAAAAAAAACATCAGCTGCTTCCTAAATTTATGTTCAGTACGGAGTACAGTGACCCCTTAAGAGGCTGTAAGTGTTTTACCAATAACCCTGTGTAATTATTTGACTTTACAAATCAATGGAAACTTGAAGTTCCTACACAGTATTCAGAAAGAAATGAATATCCGTTAATAAGACTGAGGCCTCAGACTTCATGTCATCATTCCTCATTTCAGCCACAAGACGTCTACTGCTGAACATAGGCCTCCCTTATAGGGCTTGGCAGGCGGGTTGGCGATCGCAGTATGGTGTTAAAATGCAAAGAGAACGCTGCTGCCCATCCTCTGGAAAGTCCCTTAGTCGCCTTTTACGACACCCGCGGGTTGAAATAGGATGGTGGTATTCTTTACGTCCGGCACCACATGGAACTTCACGATTATTATAGTCATCTCCTCGTAAAAATACAGATTACGAACAAGAGAAGGTTCTTACGTTTTATCACAAAACTTTTTGTCATACTGCTACGCAAAGACGTCTTTGAAGGTACGAGTATTGATCAACACGCTTACTCACTGAGTGTTTGATTTCATACAGTTTTAAGCGCTTTTTCGTAAGTTATCCAACAGTATTCTAGACAATATTCGAATCGTCTCGTCGGTCTATAGTAGTTACGAGTGCGACTGCTGAGCCTGGGTTTGAACCGCGTTCGGGCAAAATGAAATTGGGTATTTCCATTAGGACATTATAAGTGCAACCAAGTGTCTGTATTTGAGCTCATGGCAATTTGGTCACCTTGACTGAACTGGCGATATAAGGCTGTGCAATACATAAGCGTCATTATACCGGAATTCCCAGAAAGGATGTACTCTCCAGGAATACTACCATAAAGCTAAGTAATATTATTGGAATACTCCTAACCCTAGCAACACTTTTCCAACCACCCATACCTACATTAGTCCACTACATGAACCTGCATGAGCATACCAGAGAGGAGTGGTGGTAGGTTCGAACCCAGACAGGCGCTTTACTTTTTGTAAATTATTTCATCACTACTGCTCTCAAAACGGTGAAGGAAAACATCGTGAGCAAACCGGCATGTCCTAGAACCAAAAATTCGAAGACATGTGACATCCACCAACACGCACTGGGCCCGCGTGGTGGATTGCGGCCGACTCCCTCTCACCGAGAGGAGGCCTGTGTCCCAGCAGTGGGAACATTATATCCATGTATAAACAGTGTCTACATGATGTATACTTATATTGTTTGCCGTGGCTCAAGCCCGAAGGTCTTGTCCGGCCTTTATGCTAATAGTCCAAAGTTTGGCACAAAGGGTGGAGGCAGTTGATCCGTCTTGTTTGTGTTGAGCTAGTGGCTCTCTGTCAACCGTTTAGCTAGTTGCTGTGCCCATATAAAACCAATAGAAGAGAATGCGGGCTTGTTGATGACAATACACTAGCCATATTTAAAATGGATAATTATAATGGATCGCTTTGTGATTGTATGTTTTTTTGTCATGTGTCATTTTTCAGTCATTTTTTTTTTTTATCATAAATATACGACTAGTTTAAAACCATTTCAAAAGCTGAGTACCATTTGTTAATGAAATAGAAAAAAAAACGTTTTTGTAAAAAAGAGAATGGGAAAGGAAATTTGACCAATAATCTAGTTATAATAGATACGAGTATATAAGTACCTAATACATGACATTGTTTCTCAGTAACAGTCCGGAGTCTGGAGTTGTGCCCGGTTGATGGGAAAAGGCTCGGCTCCTATTACATGGGACTTAAACATAACTGACAAAAATTGAACAGAGTATGCTTAGATGGATAGGTCATGTTGAGAGGATGAATGAAAGGCGACCAACAAAAGGTATTTACAAAGCACATGTGAGTGGAAACGCAGGGATGGGACGCCCTAGGACATATAGACCTAATTAGTGATGTTCTTCAGAAAGGTAGGTGCGAAATTTCATACAACATTTCTGCACTGTTTTGGTTCAAAGTAAAAAATACGTGCTTTGTGATCGTAGTGATTAATGTTATCATTTTCACACTAGGAATTCTCCTGTATCGTGGGTGCGTTTACAAACATTTAAACTCATATACACAAACAGCCAGACCCGGAACAACTACTTGTAGTTCATACAAATATTAGTTCCGTGCAAGAATCGAACTATGTAGTTGAAGGAAAAATAGTGAACATGGCTGAACCATATTCGATACAATCATGTAACTATGATACCTGCGGGGTAATTGCGTACCAAACCATCAGTGGCTATGGATTTTGACAGTTCAACAACATTCATTTCGTTATTGATATTGTTGAGCAAATGATTTTTTCCAACATAGGAAGCAATAGATTAGCAATATACTTAAAAATAATTCAGATAAAAATAAGCATTAATTCATGTATATTTTTATTTTTCTATTTTTATTTTATTTTTAGTAACAAATAGAAGATTTGTGAAAACCGTCGAAAAATAGATGGAAAAATGGCTACAGGCTTTTGAAATTATTCTACTATCCTTGTCACGCAAAACGATCATAGTGCTGAATGGCGCGAAGTTACTATGGCGTTCCTGTGTTGTGACGTCAGATCGCAGCAGTGCTCTCTGTCTACAATAGACTTTAAAACGCATACAACTTCGGCATTTTTTCAGATATTGAAACAATTTTTTTTTTATCGTGCCTTAATTTTTTTGTTGGTTTCTTTAAAACGTTATAAAAAAAAACAGTAAAATAGCCTATTAGGGTGCTTGTTTATACACGTTTTTTATAAGTATTTTCAAGACATGTAGAAAACAATTACTTAATTAGGTATCACAACTTTTGTGTGGGTTTAAACGTGGTGTAACAAGGACTCTCACACACTACGTTTGCTGCCCTTGCAAATGATAAGGTAGCTTATTACATAAGGCTGACGACTCTTTCTTGGGACTTGAGCAGTGGTAGACCAGTGGTAACGGCAGCGAGTTACCTAGTTATAGGTCATACATTCGAACCCTGACAGGCTCTTTACTTTTTGTAAATTATTTCATCACTACTGCTCTCAAAACGGCGCAGGAAAACATCGTGAGGAAACCAGCATGTCCTATGAACAAAAATTCGAAGACATGTGACATCTACCAACCCGCGCTGGGCCCACGTGGTGGATTACGGCCCACTCCCTCTCACCGAGAGGAGGCCTGTGTCCCAGCAGTGGGAACGTTATAGGCTGATTACGTTATGTTATGACGACTCTAAAATAGACGTTATATCTATGTGAAATTAGTTTAAAAATGTCCAGACACTTTATGTTCGATCCCCAGAAAAAACTATTTTAATACGGGAATGGTGTTTATTTTTGTCCTTTATTAAAAAATAACCATGTTCTTAATAATTCATTAATATCTAGCCTATAAGACTAATAAGCAATTTTAATCTAGCTTATTTGTTTACGTGATAAATTCTAAAACTTAGAACAGTGTTTATTGCACTTTATACAAGTCCGTTCCACTTTCTTAGAATCTGATATAATAATTAAAACACTTTGTTCGTATGGTGTGTCATTGTCACTATTATTTGGAAATATTTTTTTTAATTTTATTCAAGCGTCAAGCTTGGCAAGCGTGTTGGCAATCGCAGTATGGTGTTAAAATGCATAGAGAACGCTGCTGCCCATTCTCTAGTAAGTCCCTAAGTCGCCTTTTACGACACCCACGGGAAGAAATAGGGTGGTGATATTCTTTACGTCCGCCACTGCACGGTACACAATTACAGTATAAAATAAATTACATTTGAATTTCATAAATTATATCAACAATTTAAAAAGTCTTCATAGTCTTCGCAGTATATTTGTTTGGTCTAACAGAGAATGGCTAATGAGTTCTTACAACCTTTGTTTCCCTGTGAAGTAGAAGGTAGGTACTAGCTATCTCCAACTAAGAGCTCTATCGAAAACCCGAATCAGCAACTTTGGAATTTATTACAACAGCAGCGTAGATAGTTCACATTTTTCATACAAAAAATGATTTAACATCCGCATATTTTGAGTCAGTAAGAGTTAATTTTGTGCACACACTTTATTGTATTAGCGCCGTGGATGTGGCCAATTTTCCTATGAAACGAACATTCTGATAAAATATGGTGTCTGTTTTTTCGTTAAGTAAGAAGTCGGTTTCAATTTGTCCAAAACGAAACTCGTGGTTTATACCAATTTGGTCTAATCGTAATTACGGACTTAAACCTGAGTTTTTTTTTTTTAATTCATTCTGAACACAAATAGCGATTAGGTTCATGATTTTTTTTTTACAAGTACCTACTTAAACACCCACCCACCCACCTACGACTACGACAGAGTGGATCACAATAATATGAAGATTGAAATAACGCAGGTATTTAAATTCATCATTATGATTCCTATACAGTTCATCACGTTTCCTTTTTACTACTTAGTACCTAACACATGTTCTAGAACTGTTAAACTTTATACGCACGAATCTTCGAGTAAGAGATGCCACACGGGTGCGTTGCGCTGCGTTGCGACGACTGAGCGTTGCCGTTCCGTCGTATTTAATACAAATACCCATGGTATCCCACACGGCTGCGACGTAATCCGACGACGCAGAACACGCGTAACGGACAAGGAGACCAGGGAGACAGAGCGGGGAGGGTAAAGGCGTCGAAATGCCGCGGCGCCGGGTTGGCAACGCAGCATTATGCTGAGATATGAGCCTTTTTGGCATCGCACAAGTCTTGTTTTTATTTTTGGATATTGTTAGTTTAAATGCTATTTTTGTATTTCTTGTGCGTGTCCAAATAAAATATTTTTCTTTCTACCTTTCTTTCTTTATTGGTTATTCTTCTTTATATAACTCCATTATCGTTCGAAGACTGACATGACACACCTTATACCAGAATGCTGCGACGCCGTAGTACTGGAGGCATTGCGTTATGACAATGCGTTGCCCGTGTGGCAACCAATACGTCGAAATCGTAGCGGCGCGATAACGCAACGCATCGGCAAAGCCACGCCGATGCGTTGAGACGCATGACCGGTGACGCTGCGTCATTCTACATACAAATCATAATGACATGCCATACGGTGTGTTGTGACGACGCAACGCACGCTCAACGGCCAAGGAGACCAAAGAAACGAAGCAGGGAAGGATGTTGCGGTGCAATTCCGAGCGTAGGTAGGAGCGGAATCGTAGCGCAGCGCATTGTTGCTTGTACAAAAAAAAACTGACACACCCAACTCTGACGCTGTGACGTCGTAGTAAGTGACACCGCATTGCCTGTATGGCACTCGGTGTGTTGAAATCATAGCGGTGGGTCGACGCAAATTACCCGGCTATAAGAGCAGAATTGCTTCGGCGCAATTACCTACGATATGCTAACAATTGCGGGCATGCTTGAGATAACGCGATTTTTCAAACACGTCACTATTTTATTGATGACGTAGGCAAATGTTATAGGCTAACAACCGCGAAACTTCCTAATTCCTTATAGAAAATGACATTTAGAAATTTTGATTATCGGGTCATGTTCCCCAGTTTTTGTTCCTGCACCATAACTATAAATGAGACGGTCAAGTCCATACTCGGTACATTTTCAAGGCTCTCACAATAAATCTTCCCATAATCTAGCAAAGCCGACGCGAATAAATGGTATTTATTTGTAACGAATGATTCAACCGTAAATCAATCTAAACCACGACCACAGCTACTGTTAATCTTTATTTATTTGGTAATCAGGCCACAATACACAATCTGTGAAACTCAAATTGGACCGTTGAATTAGTATCTAAGCTCAACTATGATATTTCAATTACTGCAACCCGAAACACCCATTTGTCACCATTCGAAACTTGGTCCGTTCACAAATCGTCCATGTTTTAGGGTCAGTAAGTCAATTTGTGCTCATAAAACGGTCCTGTAGCAGTTCGGCACCGTTTATTAGACACTCGTAAACGTGTGAAAACGATCTGACGCACACTCACACATTCCTAGCGTCAGGCGGGGACCCAAATTGTCTGGGGCGGAGTGTGGGGCCAGATGGTGGAGACTTTATAGTCCGACAATGCAATTACTACCCGCTGTAAAGCCAGCACACACTATTCTAAAGCAAGGGATAATTTCCTCTGGGTGTTACTCTTTGATCGACGATTAAAGCAACAATGCGCTGTGTAGTCCTCCCTTAATTAAATTCTACTTGAAAATACATAATTACAGAATCATTCATCATTGTTTGAATTAACCCAAGAGCAGTGAACGAAACAATTAATTCATCAATAAATTATGGCACTGGTGGGCAATGAATGAGTTATTAAATTCGAATGTCGGTCTGTCCGGTTCACTTTAAATAAATACTATTCAACTTTATGCTAACGCAAAACATCAAAGAAGATAATATCTGAAGCTGATCGCTTTATGTACCCAGTAATGGCCCCTATTAGTGTCCATAAAACCATACGATGCGTATTATCCTATCATTTCCGACTCTTGATCTTTTTTCCCGACAAATTATTATTTCAACAAAATTGCTCATTGTTCGTAGAAGTGGGCAATAAGGAGGCAATTTCCTCTGCTCCTGAAAAAGCCGGCCACAATTAATTGAGGAAACCTTGGATGAAGATAAATTATAAACATGACAATGATGAATCGTTACGCGGATGAATGTCACATTTTCATTAAAATGTGGTGTTCAATTGGAGAACACGCGTTGTACCATTCGTGGTGGCTCGTGGCTAAGAAATAACACCCGCACGGGCTGCTTGATCAGGTTAAGCTACGCTTGCCGCGGTCAGTCCCTGAATGGGTGACCATCTTTACATAATGAGACCCCACTGTGCCTCGGAAAGCACGTTAAGCCGTCGGTCCCGGCTGTCATTCGTAGATGTTTGGCAGTTTTTACCGGTAGTCAGAAGCCCGAAAGTTTGACAACCAGTCTTACCAATGGGTATCGTGTTACCCAGTAACTGGGTTGTGGAGGTCAGATAGGCAGTCGCTTCATGAAGAATACTGCAGTTGGAAAAGGCTAGGCTGTTTGCGTTGTACCGTTCGAGACTATTCATTAAAATAAATGTTAATTACTAAACATCCTATTGTTCCTCTTTGTCTTTGCTCACGAAAGCGTTCGTTCGTAATGAATCCTTTCACTGCTTCAAACAGACCTTCGGGTATTTGTTTTATTATTTACGTTATTTCCTCTCATAAGTCATCCGTCTTTTGATACGTTCTATCTGGAATGTCTTTTGTCTGGTTTGGGTCTTCTATTAAATCTAATATTAGCGATGCTTGATGCTTGCGTTGAAGAACGTTAACTCTAAATTATGTGCCAGAGATAACTGCAATCTCAAGTGTATATTTATTTTCAAAAAAGAAAACTATCTCTACCATAAATTATCCTTATACAAGGAAAATCCTGTGTTATTACTATTATCCAAATAAAAACGTCTGATATGTACCAACACAAAAACCCTTTCCCTATATTGGTGCCTATTTATTTCCTTGTTTACCAAAAGCAAACAAACTGCCAAGGGATACAGTGTGTACTGGGGCTTAAACATCAGAAGTGTGCGTAGATGGTGACAGCTTGCAAGTAAGTATCTCGTTTTCCAGGACCGCAAATATCCGGGTTACTCTATAGGCCCTCTGAGCTTGCGTAGAATGAATATCAATTAAATGTGAACAGACTGTTAACGCCTTAACTATTTTGTTTTCCAACTTAAATAATATGTATTATATTTAGGCAACGGTGCAGTTTAAAAGAAGATGTAGTAACAAAAATTGAAAAGAGTATGCTTAGATGGTTTGGTCATGTTGAGAGGATGAGTGGAACGCGACTAACAAAAGGTATTTATAAAGCAGAGGTGAGTGGAAACGCCGGGAGGGGACGCCCTAGGAGGACATATAGTGACCAAATTGGTGATGTTCTTCAGAAAGGTGAGGTGCGTAGTACTCGCAATCGGCGTGCGTGTATGACCAGATGTATGAACGTAGGCGAAGCAAAAGGAGTATGTAAGGAGCGTAGCAGGTGGCGTTCTATAGTTTCTGCCTACCCCCATGGGAAGAAGGCGTGAGTTTATGTATGTATGTATGTATATTTATATATTGTTCCGTGTGGTGCCGGACGTAAAGAATAGCACCATCCTATTTCTTCCCGTGGGTGTCATAAAAGGCGGACTTACTAGAGAATGGGCAGCAGCGTTCTCTATGCATTTTAACACCATACTGCGATCGCCAACCCGCCTGCCAAGCGTGGTGATTATGGTAAACCACCCCTTGCTTGGGGGAGGCCTATGTCTAGCAGTGCACGTCTTTCGGCTGAACTGATGATGATGACTTTAAACATGTTTTAGTTCGTAACTAGCTGTGCCCCGCGGTTTCACCCGCGTAAGTCTAGATCCCGTGGGAATATTGGGATAAAAAGTAGCCTAGTAGTAGTAGTATCCAGGGTGTCAGCTACCTCCATACAAAATTTTATCAAAATTGGTCCAGCCGTTTCATCGTGAAGAAGTAACAAACATACACACACACACACTCACAAACTTTCGCCTTTTTAGTATTAGTGTGATGTGATTAAGTACTTTTCTGCCGCAACATGACGTCTTACTTTTCCATATATTTCTCTCAGCCTTAATCTAAGTATTGCCTTTACTAGCCATATTAGGTACAGTCCGCGAGGCCTAAGCTGAGCTTTGCATTTGTGTGAGTGCACATATAGATAGTGTAGATGTCACGTCGGCCTAGAGTGCGACACGTCCTTTGCTTGGTTTAAACCGGTTTTATTATCGGTTTATACTATACTTTTGGTAATCACTCACATAAATGCAAAGCTCAGCTTAGACTGTACCTACTAGTGACCCCCTGCTTCACGGGTGCAATGGGGACATGTCAAAACATTGAGTTTTCTGTAAAAAAAAAAAAAAAAACTTTATTCAGTTCTAAGGTAAAGGCAAAGGGGGGGGGCTAAGGTTAAGGTATTGGAATTGGTTTGTACTTTTACTAATTTTAAAATTGATCTTTCTTTCTTTTTCGTGTGATTAGTGGTGTCAGAGACATGCCGTCAAGAAATATCTCTCATATCTCTCAGGCATCGTTTCCTCACGATGTTTTCCTTCACTGTTTTTTAAGAAAGTGATAATTATGCAATACGCACATGACTCCGAAAAATTAGAGGTGTGTTCCTTGGGTTCGAACTCAAGACCTATAACTTGGCAGTCCGACGGTCACACCACTAGGCTATCAATATATATATATTATCGGAATTAATGCTCTAAATGATAGTGAAAACCAGATCAAAATCCATTGAGTAGTTTAGAAAATCTAAGCACTCACACAAACAGACACGAAAAGAGACTTTGTTTTATATTATGTGAGGTAGACTTTTGCCGGGGTTGGTCCGTAGATGGGTGACCATCTTTACATACCGAGAATCATCCGTGCCTCTTGTGTCATTCTTGGATTTTTGACAGTCGTTACGGGTCGTCAGAAGCTAAAGAGCTAAAGTCTGACAACCAGTCTTACCGAAGGGTATCGTATTACCCAGTTACTGGGTTGTGGAGGTCAGATAGGCGGTTGCTCCATGTAAAATACTAGTATTCAGTTGCATCTAATTAGACTGGAAGCCGACCCCAACATAGTTGGGAAAAACCTAGACAGTTTTTTTTTTTAGATGTATTTCTCCTTCTTTAGTCTCCCTATTTTCACATCGACATACTCAATCAAAAGCTGTGACGAAAATATTTTTCTAGGACATTTTCGCTATAAGGTAGGTCCAATTTGATCGACACCAACGCCATCTGTAGCTTTATAGAACAAACCGTAAATCTAACACACTCCTTAATAGGGTTGTTGTGTACCTATTTAATATCGGATCAACGATAACTAACATGTGTTCCAAGTTCCAACTAGGGATGTCAAACGTATCGGATTTGGAACTACCTCGTATTTTATCGAACTACCTACATTATACTGGGAGCAGCTTATAGTCAAACTATATGTGGCTTTTCATGTTTTCTTTTGGGCATTTTGATCTTCTGGGAAACAACGGTAAGTACTGTTAGGCTTTTACAGCACTTACTTGGAAACCAAAAGCTCTCAATGTAGGTAGATACAACAAGATACTAATGTATCTTCAGTAAACATAGACATTTTTATTTTATGTTATGATGTGCTCTTTGACTCCAAGAAAGAGCTTTTTCCAGTACCATTATTGGACAGCAATATTTGATGGCTTATTATTTTGATTTACAGGGTCAAGGTAGCTAAAAACGTTCCGCATTAAAAACATAGGAATAGTCGTTATGTTTCCACAATTACATGATTCTTTTAGTAGGTATATAGATACTAAAAGGGTCATGTAATAGAGGGCATTCCGAAAATTCAGACTTCGCGCTGTTACAAGCAATTTCAGGTAGAAAAGCCCAAAATCACTTTACCCGATCCAATAATCTTTGAGAGTCTTTTTACTTGCTAAAATAAATTTTAACGATTAAACTGGAACCCCGAACCTGAACCCGAACTTTGTCTATCCCTTCGGGGAAAACAGGCGTGATGTTAATAAACCTAGGAACATAAACAGTTTTATTACCAAGTTTGAAATAACCACGGCAACGCAATAACTAGTTTGTGAAGGATAAAAACTTACAAAAATGAATTTCAAACTTATATTAGCTTGCAGAAGTTTGAGAGTAGAGTAGAAACTATCATTTTCAGAGAGATACTAATAGAAGATCAAAATATTTGTAGACTTTTTGATAGTTTTTTAAAGTACCTAACTTTTTATGTCTAACAGTTTTGTGTTGTTTTAGATGTGATTACATTCATTGGAAAAGTTGAGATGACTAGTGTTATATATTGTTTCAACCAGACATTTTGTGTGTGCAGTTTCATCGTTTGGTTTGCAAAATAAACTATACTCCATTTGAAATAAGATTAGAAATTTAAATAAACGTTTTTTACAGTCCGTTCAACCGATTTTGACTTCTATTGCATTGGTGGCATGACAAATGGCAGCAGTAATAAACAGTTGTTATTGTAACCACGTTTTTACTTTTAATGTTTTTTTTTTTTTGGTGGGAAATTATCTAATAACTGCTCTGGGCGGAGCGTCTCAGACTTTTACTGACTAAAACCCACTCGTGTTCCTTCAGTTGCCTGTGTGCCAGGGCCAAGCCATCCCTTTCGGACAAACTCGCAACCCTGGCAGGGCCATCTTTATGCCTACAGAATAGATGTCAAAATCGGTTGAACGGACTGTAAAAAAGGTTTATTTAAATTTCTAATCTTATTTCAAATAGAGTATAAATCAAAACAACACTCTAAAATTAACTCTGAATGTGAAAGCTACTTAGATGTCGCTTAAAGCTATGACTTTTCGTACCTATTGTATTTTTAAAGTGCGAACTTCTTTAGCCGCGTTGAACGAATTTTGGTAGGGGCAAAATCTTATGACGACATGCTAATGTGACGTGTTGCGCCAGACTGGCGACGCGCATCCGCCTGTGTACATATATACACTAATAGATTGTATATAATCGACTGTATGATATATGCAGTGCTATTCTGTAACCATCTCACAGTGAAAACTCAGATGAAGTGAACGTGGAGTGAACTGTCAGTGTCATCCCACCTGATGCTAGGGATGGGCCAAGTATTACATTTATAATCATAATCGAGATTTTGAACAGAAAGTCAATTTTGTTTTTTTACATTAAATTGAGTTTGACAAAATTCCTGTTTTGCTATTTATTTTAAAACCCCCTTAAATAGTAATGATAAGACACATAAATACTACCTTTGAAATAATATAAAATGACCAATAGAATTAGCATAAAAATATTATTGAAATCTCGGTTATAATTGTAAATGTAATCCTTAGTCAATCCCAAGTATCAGCGGAATGACACTTACAGCTCTCCACGCAAGATTTCACGGTGAGATTTTTACAGAATCGACATACAGCTGTTCAATAAGTTTTGACTTCTGTCGGTTGCCAGGTCTTAAAACCAAAAAGCCGGATAGACCAGCCAGTTTAGCCGGACGTTTGGGTATAAAGGCCGGACACCCTTAATATTTTTTTAGTCTTAGTATAATACGCCATTTCTTTTTAAGTAAAACAAGGTTTTTGTATTATTTACTGTTTTAATTCTGATAAAACAACAATAAATTGAAAGAATCAGTCTTCTTTATTATTACAGCGAAAACCAACATATGACAAATGTAAAAAACTGGTCAAATTTAAAAAGCCTAACAAAAGCCAGACTGGCCTAACACTGTCTAATTTGGCCGCACATGCAACCAAATAGCCTGACTGTGTCTGGCTTTATCCGGACGCCTGGCAACGCTATCCCCATGTCTGTCAATATATATATATTTTTTTTTTAATGTATCCGCCAGTCAGCTACATAATAACCGTTATTTTTTCTGTGAACTAGTAACAAGTAAGTATACAATACAGTTTATCCCGTTTAGAAAACTTTGAAGAAAGTAGTTCTCATCAACAGTGGTCTGTCAATATCTTATACCCAATTTTAGTTCACCACAAGACAAGCTCTTCATTATTTTGAAGATCTATGCCTTATGTTGACCTTTTTTTGTGGAAAATCCTCATGGATGTTTTCCGCCCTGGGGCGGGCGGAGGGGTCTATCAGACTCTTGCTGACTAAAAACCACCCCAGTGTTCCCTTCTCACGCTTGCACCGGGGATCTTGGGATCTGTTATTACATCCACAATCCCCGCCTAGTGCCAGCCCGCCTCTGCTGGCAAATCGGGGGGCAAATCTGGGGGGGGCGGGGTGAGGTGTTTGACCCCCTCGCGACATCTGAAAGGGGCGCGTGTGGAACACTACGCGCCGCCACCTCGGGTCCAGTATGATAGGGGGCGGCGGACTACCTCGAGTCCGCCGTCCCTTTGCCCATTTAGGGGGACGGAAGAGGGTATTATCTGCCCTCTGCCGACGCCCAGTGCGCCTGCTGCGGGCTGGATGAGCGGACGAGATCTCCCGCTCCCTTTCCGTAGCCTCCTTCTGCGACACGACTGTTTGGCAGAAGGATACCACCGCGTCCCAAGACTCTTCGCTGCCGATCATCGACCCGACCACGGCCGGCAGCGACAGGTCACTGCCTACTCCTGAGATGAGGGCACGGCGTGGCTCCTCCCAAGCGGCACACTCTGCCAGCGTATGCCGCGCCGTGTCTTCCCAGCAGCCCTTATGTTGACCTAAAATAACCTCTATAATCCGCAGAACAAAGATCATTGTTTAAAATAGATTACTGTAATTGACTTCCAGTTTCTACCTGAATTCGAATTCCCAGGATGGATCGAGTTTGCTTAGTAATTGACGGTTCATTAATTGTTGATCTTTGCTTTGCAGGAGCGAGCGGGAGGAATAGACTTAGCTTAGACTGTGTGCTTTGGAAAGATTTAGGCTTTGATAGGTATAGATATGGTCTACTAGTTGAAGGCATTAAGATGATAGCAGAAATACACCGTGGTATTTTAAGCGTCTATCCCATGATATGGGGATCGTTGGATAGGCCTTTCAAAAATACGGGTCTGTGAAAACCATTTTTCGATTCAGGGATCCGTTTGCATAATATTAAGCTTTAAAGTGCATATTTTTGTTAATCAAGTGTATACACTACTATTTTTTTTTCAAGATTTTATTTTACCACTTTTTCGGCGTGATTAATATGTATACCCATGCCAAATTACAGCTTTCTAGTACTTAGCGTCTCTGAGCTAAGTCGCGGACGGACAGATAAACGGACGGACGGATATGGCGAAACTATAAGGGTTCCTTCTTACCTACGGAACCCTAAAAATTATGGCGGCAGGATTTTACTTTACCATGTCAAAAACGCGCTCTAGTAAAATACACCAACTTACTTTTATAAATAACGTTTCAGTGACGTCATTCGTAATTTTAATTCGTAAATAGCAGACGCTATGTGGCAGCCACGCTCTTATAGTAAACCATAGCTTAAGCGCCATGTGCTTTGTACAGATGGCTACCATCAATACATCTCCAGTATAAGCTGGTCCCGCATTGTATAGGATTTCCGTAAAATAAGGAGTCAGCGTATACTGGAAATGTATAGCTTGATGTGTAGCTGTGTCTACAAGTGAACATAATTACATAGTAGTTATAATAATTAATACTAGGAGGCTATTATTAATTATTGCTATGACGCTGAGCTATTTGTGTAGATCACATTCTGTGTCATAACATAAACTTACCTAAGCCTAAGGATTTGAGCTGTGGAGGATCAGAATACGTGAGATATTGCGTCTAAAGACGCTTAGAATGGAGGTAAGATAATAAATTAGTCATTAACCAAGTATACAATTACTAACTAATGACAAGTCACAATTTTAATATCAATTACCTAAATGTAATCAAATCCTCTTGCAGTATTTTTTTTTTATTTAACTTTGTTTTTTCTACGGCAAAAAAAGAATATTTGTTACTTAAAATGTTTGGCAGAGCTGCCTTGCATGAAAACTTGGACGACTTTATTACGTCACACGTAGATAACAAAGGTATTTTTTCAGCAATCTGGCAGTATGTAATCGGAAAGTATTCCTTAAGCACCAATTTTATTAATGAAATTCCACAAACTATACAAAAACAACGTTTTTACATAAAAACGTTTTTAAAGTAATGGAATCGCAACTCGTGAAATACTTGTAATGAGTAGTTCGGGTGGCCATCTGTGGTCTTCATCATCAGTTCCACTTCACCAAATGGTGCTTTCCGAGAGCAAATGCATGAGTTACTATAAAAAATATTAAAATCGGTGTACCTATAAAATTTTAAGATTTCCCTCGATTTGCATGGGATCCTCTCATCAGATTTTGACTTGGTGACAATGGGACCACCTCCAGAGCATACTCTTTCAAATAAAAAAATAAATTTCAAAATCTTCTGGTCGTGGCACGTGACTGCTTGTCGCCCATCTTGACGTGCGGACTCAAGACAAAACGTCCCAATTAGGACGTTTTCGATTTCTCACGACGTGACGCGCGCGCTTGAAACATAGAATATCTGTATGTTTTTTATTTTATATCTATAATATCTTTGATCGTTTGGCGCTCAAATGACATTAACTATCCCGAGCGTTGGTAAATATTCGAGCAAATATCACTTGAAATGTATTCAAAAACAAGTTGGTGAAATGTCATTTGAACTATGGAGTTTCTTGCCCATTCTTCTCCATCCGAAACTACCTTTTGGAAGGGGCGACTAAAATCAATTTTATTTTTTTGTAAATTTTGACATTCAAAAGTGCCATAAAAGTGCATATTTGAAATTAATAATTTGAGATGGAGGCATTCGTTCCGATTTTGGCCACGCGTCAAACTAACATTGACTATGTGTTTATCCAGCTGTAACGGTTATTCGCTTTTTTTGAAATTTTCTGACTTGTTACCAATAATAATTAAGTATGAAAAAACTACTCCACCCCAAACAGCTCGGTGTCCATCCAGTTTTGATGCCTAGTTAACTGGACTAACTACTTAACTGGACTTAATTTGTTGCTAATGACCTCTTGTAATAATCCCTTTCAAGAAACTGGTCGAATTTCCCTGTCAACCTGTATCTAAAATTGTATAGGTAAAAAAAAAAACTATTGACTTAAGAATCGACCCAATACAGTTCACAACACCAAGCAGTTCAATCTAAAAAGATCGCACCATAAAAACATAATCAAACCCATTGACAAAGATCTAAACGCGATTCGAAAAAAAAGCAACAAAAAGTTTGTCGTTTATATAAAACCTTCTTAACAAAGCGGTCCAAGAGTAGTTCCATTAAATCCAATGAGGGTGTTGATTTCAGGATATAGTGGGAGGGATTAGGATCCCTCCCTTTTGCTCAGTAAATATTGCTTGCGTCGAACATTCATTTGTGTTAGTCGGTATTGAAAGGAGCGGATAATGTAGCCTAAACAATAGTGCAATTATGTATTTGGTTGTGTATTTTGTTAGTAAAAGAAGATGAGACACCTTTGATTGTTATAGACTTTGATTCTGTTTTCCTATAAGGCACCTATGTAGGGAGATACAAAACTGTTTACGAGTACTAGAGGCCTCAATCTTGCGTCAGGTTTTTTGAGTAACTTTAGTAGTTCATTTCCAATCGTGCATATATTTTCGTATAAGTAGTACTAATATCAGTCGTTGACACGTTTTTACCTTTATTTTTATTCAATTCAATTCAATTCATTTATTTATTGTTTGTCACAGGTAAATAGTCAGATCTTACAATAGTGTTAATGAATCACTGTAACATACCCATGGGGTGTACAATATTTATATTAATAACTAGGTAGGTATATCAATGTTGTTGGTTATGTTACTGTTTTTGTCAACCTCATTTTACATTAATTCTTACACAATTATTAGGGACATACAATTTAGTTTAATAAGTCAAAAAAATAAAAATAGAAAAATAAGTATACCATGTCAATTTTGCGTCAACCTCATCAGACATTATTAATAGACATAATTATTTTGGTCATGCGATTTACATTAGATAAGTACAAAAAAGTAAACAAAATAAAATAAGTTTAACATGTCAAGTTTTAGTCAACCTCATACTAACATTAACAATAGAAGACATAATTATTACGGTTGTATATTTCACCTTAAATAAGTCAAAAACAAGTTTAGTCAATAATTCGGTCTGTTAGAAATTCATTAATTGAATAATATGTTTTACTTAGGAGAAATTCTTTTAACTTTAATTCAAAAACTTTTAATGAAGAGATATTCTTGATACAGTTTGGTAGCTTGTTATAGATTTTAACTCCAACACCAAATACACTCGATTTAAATTTAACTGTTCTACATTGAATGCCTTTAAGTTCATTTTTGTGTCTCGCGCTTCTCAACGCTTCATACTTATCTATATCGCGTTTTATCATCCTTGCCGCTTCAAATATGTATAGTGAAGGTAGGGGTTATGTGACAGGTTTAATACATAACATAACATCACGCCTTGTTTCTCGGAAGGGTTAGGCAGAGGTGTACGTACCCAAAGTAGGTAGAGATAAACTACGATAATATGGCGCGCCCCTCCAAAATTCAAAAAGTTTGAAAGTATCTATGACAGTATACTCGTATATGTTACGGCTAATACCCGAAGTGCGGCTACACCTAGTTTTAGCCGGTTAGAATTAGGTGTAGCCACTTACTCTTGGTTAAACCTAGTACGAGCCGATTGTTTTCGGGTAAAACTAGGTATAGCCTTCATCATGCCGGCTACAACTAGGTCCAGCCATTGCCTGTTGGATAAAACTAGATGCAAACAAGTTGAAACAAGTAACAGGCGCCTGGCAGCTTGAATCATTTGGGTTAGGTTAGGTTAGAACAGTAACCATTAACAAGCGAAGGCGAGCGAGCGAAGCGAGCGTGCCGCGGCAGCGGCCGCCGAGCGCCAGATCCCCTCTATTGTTGGTAAATTCAGTTACCAAAACAAAAATTCGATGCCAGTTTAAATTAAAATAAAGCTAAAAACTGATTATTGAGCTGCTACTTTCTACTTAAAATAATACTTCGCTGTAGCTGCTAACCTACTATTTTTGCTATCTAAGTTTTATCCAACAGGGATTGTCTGGACCTAGTTCTAGCCGGAATGATATCGGATAGACCTAGTTTTATCCAACAGGGAATGGCTGGACCTAGTTGTAGCCGGCATGATGAAGGCTAGACCTAGTTTTACCCGAAAACAATCGGCTCGTACTAGGTTTAACCAAGAGTAAGTGGCTACACCTAGTTCTAACCGGCTAAAACTAGGTGTAGCCGCACTTCGGCTCTTAGCCGTAACATATACAAAGCACCACCAAGACTCACAACGCATTGTGTGCGTACTGAAACAGCCGTCAAGCAAAAATAAATCGAATTATTTATTTATTCGTAAGGATTTGACTACATTTGAAACAGTAATTAGGAGGGGCGTGCCATGTTATCGCAGTTTATCTTTACCCCCACATTTCGCCAGTTTTGTATATCCCATGTAATAAGGGGCACAAATCCAGACTCCGGGCTGCTACTGAGAAATTCCTAATGGAAAGACCCAATAACACTTTGCCTGACCTGGGAGTCGAACCCAGGATGTCATGCGCAGCCGTAGCGCTTGCGAGCATTAGACCAACGAAGCAGGTGTCAACTCGCAAATCAAGATTTCAAGTCTTTGGTGACGATACCTAATAGAAGTCAACCCATAATATTATCTCCAGGAAGAGCAATTGTTATAAAACAACATAATAATTTTTCAAATCCTTGACAACATGCAGTATTTTATTTAGTTATAAGCTATTTATCCAGCTTTTCGCCGGCCTATACAAAGATTGCTCTAGTGTGCAATTACCAAGGAAATATGGCCAAAGTTTTATAGGCAATAAATAGTCTTGTTATGTACGCAATGTTTACAGGATATTGCCTCGATATTCGAACAAACCAGATAAATAAAGGAAGTGGAGATTGTATCAAGAATCTTCTAATTTATTGGTTACATTTGGCCCAAGTTTTTATTTCAGTAAATGCGCCGCGCGACATTAGTGTACGACTAAGCTGTACGTGTACTTTGCTTCGTTTTGTATGAAAATGGGATCAGTCATTACTACCCACGGTCACGGTACGCACGATAAGTGGCAAACAAATGAAACACGTAGCTGACATGGGAAACCTCTCCGTGCACATCCTGCCTAGCAGTGGACGGTTGACTTCAGATATGCCTTAAGTTAATACGAGAATTGCCTTTAAATATTTAGATATTATAGCCTTTTTCTTATACCGAGTCTCAAATGATGTATAAATCATAAACCTAGAAAGCTAATGGGCACTTGTCTTTGGACTTGAAAAATAACTCAAGCAAAAAGAAAAATAAGAAATTGGTCTAGAAGGATTCTTGGCAAGCAACATCTTAACTAATGTAATATTTTAATTATCAAAATAGGTCCAATCATGAGATGGGAAATATAAATAGGCCAATCACATCCACTGTCGTCATGGCCTAGGTATTGGTTAAGACACCGCCACTCATGCTCGAGGTTGTGGGCTCAAATCCGGGCATGTATCAATGTGACTTATTTAATTCATATGTACTTTCAGAGTTTATTGGGCACGCCCTTTTTATCTGAAGGCTTATATTTAGGTATTAAGTTTGTTTACGTTTTAATTTTTTTATGAGAAGTATAGTTTTTGATGTTTTTTTTTTTGTCTATTCTGATTTGCATTATGACAAATAATTTAATTTATACTTGTTTTGCTTAATGTAAATTGTTTTGCATACTTGAGTATAGAATCAAGTTTTTCTAACTGAACAGACAGCTGTGCTGCTGGGGAGTTCGTTGCGCTACTTGTTCTTCCCAGCTAAAGCACTAGGAAGTGGCAAGCGTTTCGGGGGTCTGTCTTATGTAATGTTGAGGGTCGAAAAGTGCTGATTCTCAACCTAGTTTGAATAAATGACTTTTGATTATAACTTGGACTTTACTGACATCGATGAAATGAACGTTCGTGACGAAACCTAGACTTGTAGTCTGAAATCGCCAACCCGTCTTGAACAAGCGTGGTGATCAATGCTCGTGCCTTCTCTGTATGAGAAGAGGCTTTGCCCTGCTGTGGGACAATAATAGGCTGGTATTATAACGAAATAAAGAAATAAAATTTGTTTATTCTGCACAAACAAGACACACTTTAAAAAAATAAAAATATTAACAAAATACACACTCTAATACAAAGTAGCCAATAGTACATATTTTAAGACTATTAGCTTTTAAATGATATGTAAATATTATCCAGAAATAAAAATAAGCAAAAAAATGGCCAAAGGCCTAGTATTCAAAACCATATAAGTTAAAAGTTTGACAATGTTGTCCATTGCTTGATGTCAGTGTCAGGGCTTGTCAGAGCAGGTTATAGACAATACTCATTACGAGTTGCGATTGCGGTATTGATAAAAGACAAAAAACAAACAAAACAAAACAAAATGCCGACTGCCTAGTGGAAATGATCTACTTTTGTAACAAACAATAATAATAATAAAAAAACTATCACATCAAAACTTTTTGCTTTGTCAAAACTATTTTCAAATTGAAACTGATCGCAGCAAAATAAAGCAGACGCCAGAATGTTCAATAACAAAAGCGTATCAGGCCAGTTTTAAAATTCTGCAGCAAAAATTTCAATATTAAAAAAAATCGTCTATAAATAATTCTTCACGTTCATCGTCATATTCATACAGAACATTTTTAATGGAGTCATCGAGCAGACAGCCTGGAAATACTGCGTCAATTCCACGGCAATGTAGGAAATTATTATACTCTCATGAAATTACTTAACTGACAAAATGGCGGGTTTATTAATATTTAAAGTTTAATTTATCAGTTCGGAAGCAGCGGCTTCGTGTAGCCCTCGTTATACAACGAACTTTATTGAAGGCTGCTTGCCAATGTACTTAGTTATTTATTAAAAGATTTAACAAGTTCCTAGTCTTAAAATCATGATAAACATGTCAATATTATCAACATGAACAGGAAGGTGATTGATCCTACAAGGCAGATGTGAGTGGAAACGAAAAGGAGATAATAGTGACCTTATTTGTTATGATCTTCAGAAAGGTCAGGTGCGTAGTACTCGCAACTGGCGTGCGTGTATGACCAGATGTATGAACGTAAAGGAAGCAAAAGGAGTATGTAAGAATCGTAGCTGGTGGCATTCCGTAGTTTCTGCCTACACCCATGGGAAAATCTTCAGTCAATGTATTATCAGAAATATTGGAGGTACAGGCAGAACCTACGCTATGACGTCATCTGCTACACCGCAGTCATCCCAGCGTTATGCGAGGGAAAGATGCAGGGAAAGACGGCAGTCCTAATTGAGCTATCACTGCGGACACACGTGTAGGTATCAATTGTTGATAAAGTTAATAATTATATGTGATTAAAAACGCCGTGAGTTGTCTCATTTTTGGACTCTCATTATGTATTAGATACTAATTAAAGCATAATATTTCGTGATAGCAGTATTTTATTGAACGACATAAAAGTAATCAACAACCGTAACCAAGCGACTCGAATTTAGTCTATGACACACCTCCGCCGTGATTCCCAGGAATCAGAGGCGCCGGGAGCAGCTGGTCGAGGTGTCGCAACCATGTACGTCTACTGTCGGTCTCTATTTTATAGTGGAGGTTTCCCAGTCGACGGGTCACTGTACCAAACTCCCACTTCCTTCCTGACACAGAGTAGTTGCGAGCTTGCACTCAGCTACCGATTACAATCTCTCTCACCCCTTCTCTTCTGTCCCTATGTAGTGCTTTGCCTGGTGGAGATCTAATCTTGGCTGCCAATGTCGTTCTTAACTCGCTTCCAAACATGAGCATATAGGGCGAGTCACCTGAGATGACAGGAGTAGCTCGGAGGAGGCCTCTAACCATACGGACCTTGTGCAGTATCCCACCACTAAGTAATCAACAACCGTAACCAAGCGACACGTATTTAGTCTATGACAGTATGTATCTAAGTAGTAGTTATAAGTTAGTTGTAGTTAGTTGTTAGTTAAGTGTTAGTAGTAGTTATATTACTGTATCCATCCTGAGCGACCTACAAGGCTACAAGTTCGATGAAGAGGTCACCAACCTCCGCCAGAAATGCCTTACAGAAGAATTCTATTAGTCGGTTCTATTAACGATCCGATTTCCTATAGTAGGGTATAAAAAGGACTGAGCAACATTCTTTCCACGCGAGGCGTTCTCGTATGAATTCTGAAAGCCTGTCCGTAGCAATTATTCCGAATGATGAAGCAAATTGTGGGCAAGCTAGGCGGTAAATTCCTTGGGAACTATTATGGAAAGTTTATTTTTACATGAGCTCTTTTTTTTGAGCATTTATCTCGATTAGTTTTTCCTGGGAATCATTTAAAGACATGTCTGTTCTTAAAAAACATGTCTGTTTTGTATTCTTGAGAATATGTTAATCTAAGCTTGATAGTAACGACCACCAAAAGCTATAATATTCGTAGAATACGGTTCAAAACTGGCTGTACCTACGAATATACCTTCCTTGCTAGAGTCGGTTTCAGGAAAGTTACGAAAGACTTTCGTTACCTACGCTAAAATGTATTAAAAGGTAAATTGACAAGTTTTGATTCAATTTAACTCAACAGCAAAACCAACATTGTGTTTTGCAGTGCACTGACAGATTTCATGTACAAAAACTGACAATTAATCTACTGTAAGATGTGTGATGTCCTCTTATACTGGCAAATAGTGATTTAAAGTTCACCAAATTTGCTTGCACGATACTCAATGAAACCTATTACAAATTTTAGAAAAAGATTCTGCTTCTTTGTTGATTTGGAACAAACGAAAAAAATAACAGCCAAATTCAAGCGCAATTTGTCCCCAGTCAGATTTTTTCCACGGGATTATTTCGAAGGATGCAGATGCCTGCATTCCCGTAAAGGAAATAAAATGGCGTGGAGCTACGGAGCTGCGGTTACAGGTCGGTTGCAGCGTCGATACATCACGGTGGATCCTGCGGGACGACTACGAGTGTTCTTTTTCAAATACGTTCGTTCACATTACCTAGCAATAATCTTTGATCCATTCATTTTATTTTAACGAAAACTTCGTGCTTTCTTTTTAGTTCAAAACAACGAACTCTGTTGCTCCACATGCATGACTATGACCAATGATATTGTAAATAAAAAACCGTGTTAAAAAGAGGTATAGCGCTACAATCGGAACCAATGCCGCAATCTTGTTTTTTTTAAATACATTTGAGGTGATATTTAATCTTGTCATATTACAGTTTGCCGAAACTAAGTTTGGTAGTCTAAACAATAAATTAAAGACTTATCTGATCGCCTATTATAAAGTTATTGATTATTTAAGTAATAATAATAAAATTATATAATTAATTTTCATAATTTAATATTAATATTTGTAAATAAGTTATATTTGTTCCCCAATGTCATGATTTTATGAAAAAGTAATTCAATGGAAGAAATGTAACTACTCGTATAAATGATTCTAATGATTATAACTCTGTAAATACATATCGCCAACCCGCCTGCCAAGCGTGGTGATTATGACAAACCCCACCCCCCCTCCCTCTGGGGGAGGCCTATGTCTAGCAGTGGACGTCTTTCGGCTTTTTTTTTTTGGGTGGGAAATTATCAAATAACTTCTCCCGCTCTGGGCGGAGCGGGAGGGCGTGTCAGACTTTTACTGACTAAAACCCACCCGTGTTCCTTCCGTTGCCTGTGTGCCAGGGCCACGATATCCCTTTCGGACAAACTCGCAACCCCGGCAGGCATTGGTCCTAACGGACCCCGTCAGTTTATGCTGACATCTCTTTGAGGCGCGCGTGGAACATAACGCGCCGTCGACCCGGGCCTGGTCCTTATCGGAAGGCGAGCTACCCATCGCTCACCGTCCGCAGGCCCGCGCCTACGGTGGCCGGAAATCGGCTTGCGACTCCCGACGCCCGGGGCGTCTCCTGCGGCGACTAAGGGTGCGAGGGCGCGAATCTTGTCTCGCCCTCACGCGTTCCGCCTCCTCCTTCGCTAGCATAACTGCTTCGCAGAAGGAGGTGACGGCCTCCCATGCACTCTCGCTCATAACCATGGCCTGAACCAGGTCCGGACGCGAGAGATCGCCGCCGCCGATCGCCTCCGTGAGGACACGGCGGTGCTCCGCCCAAGCTGGGCAGACCTCCACCGTATGCTCCACCGTGTCCTCCGGGCGATCCACACAGTGGTGACACCCGTGCGTTTCCTCCCGCTTAATCCTAAACAGGAACCTCCCGAAACATCCATGTCCGGTGAGGACCTGCGTCAGGCGGAAGGTGGAGACGCCGTGGCGCCTCTCCAGCCACTCCTCAAAGAGGGGACTTATCGCCACAATTGTGGCGTGCCCAGACGTCTTTCGGCTGGAATGATGATGATGAAATACTTATCTGTTATAGTCGCGAATCATATTTTGATCAAGATACAACCTGACAATGACCTGCAAATTGCAAAAAACGTAAGAAAAACTGAATTTCGCGGGCTACAGCTGCGGATTCACCTTAATTGTTTGTTTTTCCATTCACCATAATTATGCATTGTGACGAGCATAAATTGCTTAGCAACCATATCAAAGTACCTAATCGAATCGCAAACCGTTTTTCGCAAACCATTTGGTGAAGTGGAACTGATGATAAATCAGCAGCATCAGCAGGTGCTTTCCGAGAGAAAATGCACTAGTTTCCATAAAAAATACCCAAATAGCTATATATAAATATAAAATTTGAGGATTTCCCTAGATTTCCATGGGATCCCGTTATCAGATTCTGGCTTGGTCACAAAGGGATCACCTCGGGAGCATACCCTTTCTAACAAAAAATAATTTTCAAAATTAGTATACAATTGACGGAGAAATCGGTATACACAAAAACACACATACATAAAAAAAACAAACAAACATACAGACGAACTTATAACCTCCTCCTTTTTGGAAGTCGGTTAGTAAAATGGTAACGAAGTCAAAGCTGTACATTGAATATTTTTGAAAAAAAAGAGGTCAAGAACGTGTCTGATGCTTCGAAAATATAATTTCCGATTGTCTGTTTGTCTGGATGTATGTTCTGGATTAGCGCAAAAACGGCTGAACGGATTTGGATGCAATTTGGCGCACAGATAGTTTTTAACTTGCATTAACACATAGGGTACTTAAAATCCGGGTAGTACGTTCCCGGGGGTAGTTTTCCGATATACACGTGGGCGAAGCCGCGGGCAAAAGCTACTCTGAAATAATTCAAAAACTGGCACGAATGCGATAAGATTAATTTAACTTTATTTTCAAAAAGTTTGGGAGTCTACCAGTTCTGTACTCTGAAGGTTTCAGAAATATCGTGTCGAATAAACAAAAATATATAAATGTAGTGGGTAGTTGTAACTTTTATATCTATATTTTAATTATGATATTGATACTTTGCAATCCCAGGGGGCAAATCATTAATGGTTTTGCTCAAATCAAATATTTGTTTTGGGTTGGCAAACACAGTATTTTTAGAGCTCATGCATAATTTAAGCTCTACAGCGTGTATCAGTCCTATTTTTCCTCTTCCTGTCTTCTTCATTGTGTTTTTTAATTTGAATATTGTGTCTTCACTGTATCATTAACCCTGGTAACCGCCCAGACCGGGAGAAGGTAATCTGTGGAAACGTCGTGGATTGTACGTTTACCCACTTCCAATGTAATCTTAGATGTAACATATACGAGTAATGTACAATTGTTTGTTTTCCCTGACAAAAAATAAATAAATCAGAGTGGTCATATTTTAGGGAGTGGTACAGACCATAAAACTGAACCACTTCCTCCATGGGACTGTTATCAACAGTGGTTTATTTACTTGGACAAGGCTGCATGACGTCACGTCCGCCCAGTGAAAGCCGACCCGCCGCACGGCAATCGAGCGTTTAGAAAAAGGCGTTCCACGAGTGGAACTGCCCCAGTCTGCGTGCTGTTCTCAACGAGTCCACAACTGTCTGCTAGTACTCACCTGCAGTCTGTGAAAAAGGGTAACAAGTTATCAATTTATTACTTAGATCCTAAATTAGTTTGTTTATATTTTATTGTTTATAATTAAGGAACAAAACAAAATATAAACGGAAACATCACAAAAATCCCAATAGGTCCGGATGTTGAAAGAGAAACACTTTTAAGCAATCTTAACACTAACGAAATATTATCTAAGGTTAAAACATAGTTTATAAAACATTGTGATTTAGTTCGTAAATAAAAAGTACAAAAACGACGACGGCGAGGGTCAAACAGCCCGACATGTTAAACATTATTAATGGAATGAAATTGACACATGATGATGCTTTCAAAGAGAAATAAAGAAATGTTTGTATTTATTTTTATAAATATTATTTGTTATTTCCGATTGAATTTCTATAGCAACATCATTAATTAGAGTTGGTATTAAATAATCATTCGTTCGTTTCCCGTAATAGTTTTTGTATCTCGGTACTACTCGTACCAGTTTTGATTGGGCTGCCATTCTTGTTGCTTTAATATGATTGAATGTAATTTGCAGTTCTTTGTCGGTGAACTGTTGTAGTTTAGTATGTATTGGCAAGATTTTACAATATTTAAGGAAACCTGTTATGTCATCGCCATCATAAAGTGTTCTATTTATTTTATTTGAAAATGAAATTAAAGGAAAATGATTAAATGTGCTAGAAATGATTTGAAATGATTCTTTTATGTATTTTGATGATGTGCTTATATTAAATGAATATAAATTATGTATATAATTACTAATCTGTGTTATTTCCCACAGGACCAACAATTATCCCAAACATTTCGGACGAGTAGATACTCAAGTTTTGTCTGAGACAGCTGATTATAATCGTTGATTTATGTAGGTAATAGGCAGCTTTATGACACTTGTCTAAATTATAATTTAGACAAGTGTAATAAAGCTGCTGCTGCTGCTGTGTAGGGATATAGCCCTTATGGCCGTATGGTGCCGTACGTAAAGAATAGCCACCAACAAGCAACCATCCTATTTCTTCCCGTGGGTGTCGTAAAAAGCGACTAAGGGACTAGATAATGGGCAGCAGCGTTCTCTATGCATTTTAACACCATACTGCGATCGCTAACCCGCTTGCCAAGCTTGGTAAGCGTGCGTCCTCCCTTTGGGGGAGGCCTATGTCCACCACTGGACATCTTTCGGCTCCAATGCCGAAACAAAATTAAAAATCAAAGGCAAAATTAATTCTAAACTCAACTAACAAAACTCCAGTCCAGGGAAGCACAACGTTCTCATACAATGTTAGTTCAAGCTTCAATAAAATATATTATTAGGTACGTGGTACACTTAAGGACCTTTTTACTGGGGTTCGTGCACACGTGCGACTAACGATTGTTCTTCGGATGCAATATACAAGCTAAACTGTGTTTTATTGCATCGTTTGTATGTTGGATTACTGCCTTTAGGTTACGCAGACTTTTGTTTGAAACGTTTTTGATGTCACGAGCATTGTGGACTTAGGTACTTACTCTGTAGGACGTGGTGTCTCGACAAACATAAAGGACGCTATTTCGGCTGTTGACAGGCGAGCGTAAACGGGTGGTGTTGTAAACAATATGGAGACAACAATCCGACAATAAATGAAAATACTGGTAATTGTCATGCTATTGCAGGTCCAAAATTGGTTCACTGCTAATAATTTAGTATTAAATGGGAAAAAACTAAGTGCATAAGATTTTCTTAAACAAAAAATGTCAAAAGTAGTAATTGTGAGATAGTATTGATATAACTGATTCAAGAGAAACTAAAATTCGTCGTAAATACTGTTTTCCTGGGGATCACGCTCGACTCAAGGCTTCAATGGGGTCCTCATTTATTATCCCTTGCAGGACGGCTAAGTTCAGCAGCACATGCTGTGAGAAAATCCGTCAATTTACTGATGTAGATACCGCGAGGCTAGTCTATTTTAGTTACTTTCATAGTATTATGTCATATGGTATTTTATTATGGGGACGGGCTGTAGACATCGAGTCTACTTTTATTCTGCAGAAAAGAGCCATTAGAGCCATATATGGCCTCCACGGGCGCGACTCACTAAGGGAACTGTTTGTGTTCTTTTAGGTAAAGAGGCGAAAGACACAATTAGAGGACTAGAAATATGGAACATTACTTCAACCAGGTTTCAGGCTGGCTAAAGTAGACCCATCTTTCATGGGGTACCTACTGTTTAAATTTTACAATAAAATACCTCCCCACGAAAATCTAAAATACCTCTGCCTACAGCTGTCCTTCAGATACAATTAGGTTAAACAATAACAAAAAATATAGTTAATTTTATTGCCATAGCAAAGAAAATTGTGTTACTAGGTATCAGCACTCAATATCAATATTCGTTTCCAAGAGATACTAATTAGCAATTAGGTATTAAGTTCAATCAAGTTCGATATCGCTTCTCCGAGCTTGTTTGGAATCGTAATTAGGTCAAAAGCTACGTAGTACCTACGTACTTGCAAATATTTGAACTGTGCCCATTTAGTGAGTTCTAGGTAGCGTAAGTTGCCAACCATACTTTATAATAACGTATCCCTATACTTAATTTTGCTCCATTAGACTTTATACTTTTGAATTAAAAAAAGTATCGAAAATACTTTAATTTGACTTAGCGTGGAATCATACGAAAATAAACTGTGTCTGTGAATCATACGAAGAATTCAAGAATGATAAAAAATTATAGTCTGCTAATACGAAAAAATATGTTTCAAACATTTAAATAAATAAACGGAAGACGTAGCGTTGGAAGGCCTCCTACAAGGTGGACCGATGACCTTGTGAAGGCTGCAGGTATCCACTGGATGCGGGAAGCACAGAACCGGTCGAAGTGGCGGTGCTTGGGGGAGGCCTATGTCCAGCAGTGGACGTCTTTCGGCTGAAATGGTGATAAAATAAATAATACAAATTGATTGCAAATACAATTTTTTTAATATTTTCCGAGAAGAATACCTATTCGATATTTTCATTAAAAAAATGTTGGCAACCGTAGTTCTAAGAAATGTGCCTGAAATCATATCTTCTGTAATATTTTATCACAATATATTTTGTTCTTAGCTAATATTGTCTAAAATAATACTGAAAGGTGTCTACAGATTTGCTCGATTTTTGACGATCGACACGTGTGATCGAAAAAAATCAAGGAAATGTGTATGCGATCGACATCGTATTTTTGTAATATCTAGTATACTAGTACCACATATAACTGCCCTTCTGGGCAAAAGTTTTTTTGGAATGGCATCTAATATTTACAATAAAATACCTGTGGACAAACACCAAGGAACTCCCACTATTCAAATATAAATTGAAAAAACCACATATAACTGCTCTTCTGGGCAAAAGTTTTTTTGGAATGGCATCTAATATTTACAATAAAATACCTGTGGACAAACACCAAGGAACTCCCACTATTCAAATATAAATTGCATATTTTTTTAATTGACAAAGCTTAGTAGTTTATAAATTAAGTCCAAGACACTCTCTCAGAGAGAAATTTAAGGAGATTAATGTAATGACTGTACCTTCTCAGTATATTTTTGAAAATCTTTTATATGCCCATAAAAATATAAAATTGTTTAAAAAATACAGTGATATCCATAATATAAATACTAGAAACAAACATAAATTTGTTGTACCTACAACAAGGCTCAAGAAATTAGGTGGCTCGTTCCGATGTCAATGTATACGCTTTTATAATAAACTTCCAAGCCACGTTCAAGATCTAAGCCTTAATAAATTCAAATCATTCATTAAACGTAAGTTGTGCCTGACAGCCTTTTATACCGTTAAAGATTATATTGAGGACAAAAAGGCTTGGGATTGAGCTGCTCCAATTTTCACTTATTGTAGTGGTTTATTTTTATTGTTTGATGTTTTTTTGCTAACTTTTATTATTTTATATACGTAACTTAATATATACGTAATGTAACGTAATGACATGAATATTTACTTGTAAAGTATTATATTATTTTAATTATTGTGAATGTGAAGACTATGTGGGTTATTGCTCTTTTATTTTTCCTTTGTCTTTTATTCTCAGTTAGTGTTAATCATGGTCTGGCAGTTTAAGTCATTTATGCGGCCTACCCAATTGTCCTTTCTTTGGTATTGATCGTCGTATCGTTGAGCTCCTTAAGTTCTGAGTAGGCCTGCACGATTACTGACAAATGCGTGCACTGACTGGTCAGGTCCACTCAATCTGTGTGGTTCTTTCCTCAGAAGACCATTTCAGACACCAATCTACATGGCCTTCACATGATCTGACCAAGATTATGTCTGAACTTTAAAAGAAACTGTGACCTCTGAGTTTGTTTCGGCCTTTCTTCTCAGAGTGGTCAGATAGGAAACGCCGACCTCATCTAGTTTTAAAAATATGACTGACGTGTAAAAGTGTTTGTACAAAGCTACTTACAGAAATAAAAATCATTTATCATTTAACACGATCCAAGATTTTCTTAATAATTAGACAATCTATCACCATACACCTAATTCTAATTTTATAAGATTTGCTTTATACGTGTGAATTTTTTTATACTGCATGTTGACATAATTTATTATTGTATGCCTACTGGGCAGGATGTAATGGATCTGTAATTTCTGTAAAAGAGGGGACTTATCGCCACAATTGTGGCGTGCCTGTATAACCTATGCCCACGATAAAAAGATTTGATTTGTTTTGATTTTGTAAGCAAATCTGTAAGAAGCTAACAGGTTTTATTGATCGTCAAGAGACAGCAATAAAGAACGAAAATAATGATCGTGAAAAATCGACACCAAAAATCTATAGGCACCTTAAAATATCTGGTAGTCTGGGAATATGGCAGGGCCTTGTTGGTTAAGTAATAACAGCCGCACGAGTTGATCGATCAGGTTAAGCTTCGCTTGCCGCAGTCAGTCCGTGTACGGGTGACCATCTTTACATACCAAGACCCCTCCGTGCCTCGGAAAGCACGTTAATCCGTTGGTCCCGGCTGTTATTTGTAGATCTTTGACAGTTGTTTCGGGTCGTCAGAAGCCAGAAAGTTTGACAACCAGTCTTACCAAGGAGTAACGTGTTACCCAGTAACTGGGTTGTGGAGGTCAGATAGGCAGTCGCTCCATATAAAATACTGCTATTCCGCTGCATCCGGCTAGACTGGAAGCTGACCACAACATAGTTGGGAAAAGGCTAGGCAGATTATGTTGAACGAACTAGGTTGTAGAGGAAATATTCAAACAGGCAGGAACTTCATATTGGTTTTTACCAAGTTGAGAAACGGGTGCAGCTGGTCATGATCATGTTTGAAAACAAAAAACTGCTACTTAGTGGGTACCAGCTCCCCAGGGGAGCCGCTGTCGCACCACGTCCACGACGAACTGTTATATACCGGCACAATCATGATGATATTGGAGCTGCTGAACCAGTAATACGATGATCACTTCTGGTAAAGGTTATCCCACACCGTTAAATATATTATTTTTTGATTATTTATTAATGCCTGCAGCCAGGCATTGGTCTAATGGTCGTAAGCGCTACTGCTGACCATGAAGTCCTGGGTTCGATTCCCAGGTCGGGCGAGATGTATTGGGTTTTTCCATCAGGAATTTCTCAGTAGCAGCCTGGTGTCTGGATTTGTGCCCGGTTAATGCCTTGGCTCGCTTCCTATTACATGGGACTTAAACATAACTGGCGAAATATGGGTGTACTATTAGGAGCACCGCTGCCTAACCCTTCGGGGAATATAGGCTTGATGTTAAGTTATTAAAAAAAAATGCAAAAAATTGCTTCTTACTTTAATTAAGGTGATGTGTTTTTTTGTTTTTTTGCTCACACCATAAATTATTATTATAAGTCTATACGTGAGGATTTGTAATTGGCTTTCCGGTGACTGGTTTCCTTTTTTTTTGTCTGTTTTTATTAGCTGTAAGTCCTCCATGTTCTAAATAAATAAATAAAATAATTATTATTTATTTCAGACAAAAAAGTCCATAGGCAAGGCAAGGTTGTGCTCAACATTTATATCTGTAATTTTTATGGTGTACATAATAAAGAGTATTCTATTCTATTCTTGGCATCAAAAATAACATGAACATAACATCACGCCTGTAATCCCTGAAGGATTAGGCAGAGGTGTAACTATAGTACACCCACAAATAAAAATAATAGTAATATCGCATCAAAAATATCGTAGAAAAAATCCCTACGCTAAAATAATATTTCTTATAGCAGCCTGCGCTATCAGTCACCGTATTCCACAAGCGTGGTAGTAATTTATCAATGTATAGTGAAACTTTGTTACTGAACGCGTCGTCGTCCGACTCCCTCTTTCAAATTCCAATAAGTAGCGCTCAACTCGGGTATTAATCTTCATGACGACTTTATGAAGTTGTTAAAATTATAAATCACTGGGACGAGTTTTGTTACACACTTCGAGTAAGGCGGTACAACTTTTTAGTTTTGTTCGTAGAGCTCCTATTTGTATACTCGTAGAAGCTAAAAAGACAACAACTACAAAACTAAAAAGTATAAGAATATTGGTTTTTACCAAGTTTAAAACGAGCTGGTAATGATCATTATTGAAAAAAAAAACCGACTTCCAAAAAAAACACTAAAAAGTGAAAAATACCTTTTTTAATATTATATTTAATTTAATTTCGGAAGTCGGTGTTTTTGGTTCTGTATTTCCATGTTGGCCACCGACTTCCGAAATTAAATTAAATATAATATTAAAAAAGTTATTTTTCACTTTTTAGTGTTTTTTTGGAAGTCGGTTTTTTTTTTTTTTGTAATTTTTTTTTTATTTTTCACTTTTTAGCTGTGGTACCTACCCCACATCAATTCGTATATCACTACTAGCTATGAAAACAACAGTGACAGGAAGTTCTATACATACTAGCTTTGACATCCCATCCATTGATCCCCATCCAATTCATTTATGAAAATATTATGTATGTAAGGAAAAATCTACATATTTTTAACAAGATAAGCGATAGACATAATTTTAATACTAGAAATAAAGATAAAATAGATCAACCATTTTTCAGATTATCTAAAGTACATACATCTTTTATGGGGTACTGTGTTAAATGTTACAACAAAATACCTTGTGATATATTGAAATTAAATGAGAGAAAATTTAAAACACATGTTAAAAGTACACTTTGTAAACAAGCATATTACAAGTTAGAGGATTATATCCAGGACAGGAATACTTGGAAACATGCTGGTCCAGCTCCATAGGACAATCTAGAGTCTAGACAAAATCAAACTGGTTGCTATTTTTATGGTAAAATCTGTTATTTTTATGATTTTACAATCAGTGATAACCTATACTCACACACTGACTTATTTTTTTATTTTTTTAGAAAAACATACTTTTATGATGTTTGTAAATATGTGAACACCATGTATCTATTTAATAATTAAGTTATTTTTCATTGCTTAGTTTTTAATTCGTTTTACCTATTATGGTATAGTAATTTTATTCTAGGTGCATCGTCTTCACAGATAATCATATAATTAATGTAATCAAACAAAATATTGTAAAACATTTTTAAAAGAGTACCGGTAGAGTTTCTTGCCCATTCTTCTCCATACGAAACTACCTTTTGGAAGGGGCAACTAGAGTCAATTCTATTTTTTTTGTAAATTTTGACGTTCAAAAGTGCCTCTTACTCGTATGTGCCTATTTGAAATAAATGGTTTGACTTTGACTTTGATTGAAGTTAAGATAAACAAAAAATTACAAACTTTATAATTCACTTAGGTAAGTATTCGTGCCAAGTTTCAGGTTTATTAACTCTAGGAATAGGATTTTTCATGCATACAAAATCCAAAAACCCCTTCTTAGCAGATGCCTACGTCATAGAAAAGTCTCTGTGCCAAATTTCAGCCCAATCTGTTCAGTGGTTTGAGCTATGTGTTGACAGACCAATCAGTCACGGTTTCCTTGTATATAAGGCTAGATATTATATTGAGAGCCTCCTCCTTTTTTGAAGTCGGTTAAAAAATATTTATAGCCAGAGTGCATCTCATGACAATTATAATAAGACCAAACACGGGTAGGATACATTGTTTTATTACGGAGTTCCAGTGCCTACCTTCGGGCTTCATCATCAGATCAGTTTGATGGTACCATTTTGATCAGAACTATTTGTTTAAATTTGCTTCGCTTAACTATCTTAATCCAGATATCTTATCGCCACCCGTGAAATACTTATCATTGAGAAGCCTCTAATGAGTTATATCCGAGGCATCCCAATAGAAATTGTTCGTATTTACGCTTTTATAATAATCTAAGAAACGCTTTTCTCCCAAATTACGATGGTTATTTTAATTCATTTGTTTTACATACTTCCTTGACATATTATTTTCTTTATTTGACGTTATATACCTACAATTTTAATTTCAACAAGGTTTTAACTTAATTATTTTAATAATATATTAACCTGTAAATCGCTTCTTTTTTTTAATATTTTGTGAATGAGAGAACGTTGTAGGCTTCGTAGACTGTAGATTTGTAGACCATTTTCTATTTTGTTAAGTACCTGGTACTTTTGACGGGCCTACACTGTCCTCCCATACCTATTAACAACGGAAATTTGAAAATATTGTAAAAGCCAATTGTTTTTAAAAGAGTAGGTAACCGTGGAGTTTCTTGCCGGCTCTTCTCCATAGGAAACGACCAATTGGAACCGTGCACCTAGCTTCTGGCGTTTCATAAGTGCCCATGTAGGCTTATGTAAAATAAAATATTTTGATTTTTGTACCATTTCCAATAAAAACGCGTAGGTACGTTCGTCATGGATTCCACACTCGGGAGCTGGATATACTACCTACAAGTGCATTGAAAATTATTTTGATGGTATGTGTGGTGCAATTATCATTCAGGCGGCATTTTAAATATTTGCGTAAGACACTTTCAATTACAATCTTTTACATTTTGAGGGAAATTTCTAATCCATTGCTTCATTTATCGTCATTGTAAAATCTCCTATGAAAAAGTCGTCAAATCGTCGGAATCGTCGTCGTTTTGTCGAAAATGAGTTTTGCGGACATGAAAAGCCATTTTGAATAGCCATACTTAGCAAAAAGTTTCATGTGAATATCTTATTATTTCGATAAAGCACGTAGTTTTTTTTTTAATCTCAAGTGTCAGCCAACATTTAATTGTAAATCAAAATGTCTTATTGTGTCTGTCACATGAGAGGTTTTAATAAGTTTTATTAAAAAAAAACAAAAAAAAGTATCGTAAGTGATCAGGATCACACAACATCGATCACAACAATCTTGCGCCTATTTTGTTCTATTCCTAGTACAAATTGCAGTTTTTAATTTTTTTCTCGAATTGTAACTTTTCAAGATTTTTTTTTTAATTTGTAACGACGATATTATGTTTGAAATTTCGTCTGCTTACAACGTCATCATCTGCCTAGCCTTTTCCCAACTATGTTGGGGACGATTTCCAGTCTAACCGGATGCAGCTGAATACCAGTATTGCAATGCTGCTTACAACGTAAATAATTCAATGAATACTGTTGAATTATCAAAATGAAAGGTATTACAATTGTAAGTGTATTACTCAATTAGGCTGCAGGTTCTTCCGTACATTTTGTAACTTTGACCATGATAATGTTTGGATTCAAAGGCAAAGTCAAATTATTTGTTTCAAATAGAGACATAAGACAAATTGAAACATCGGCTGTCACTGAAAATCAGCGCTGGGGATTTGTCTCGCAGTATGCTGAGCAATGGCCGTGCTTTGCGTGGATGTAACGCATCCCCCAACTTGTTCTTTCGTATTTGTGTTTTTTTTCTTTGCGTTATTTTTATCCCATATAAACGTATTTTCTTTCTTTTTTTTCTAAGAGATACTAGGGGGGATTTCATACAGCGACGGGTTGTCTAATAGACAGAATAACAGTTTGTGTGTAGCCTTTAAATACAATTTCTAAGGAAACTAATTCAAACATTTCCTACTTGCCTAATAACTTAAACACGCCGTTCATTTTATGTTACTTGGTTTCCAAAGTTTGCTGTATACCTAATACAAAGTAAACCATTGGAAATGCAACGCTTTTGCCAATTTGCTTGGAACTTGGGCATTGAGCAAGCAATGAAACTGCGGAATAAGTTTTGTTTAATAATGCTTTACCTCTTTCCCGAAGTTTTTCATCGTGAAATTTCAGTGAAACTTCGCTATTTTCTATCTACCATTTAATGACTCTGCAACTATTAAACGTTTGCTAAAAAGTTTTTACATCACTGTATAAAAAAACAGGGTAGTTTTTTGTAGACTACGGCTCCTTAAATATGCAAAAATGTCTCTCATTTCGAGACTCACTGACAAAAATGAAGCCAAATAATTACCGTTTAATTAGTAAGAACCAAACTAAGTTGACTTTATATTTTTGAACGGACTTAATTCAGACGTTAGCAAAAAGCGCAAATTACCCAAAATAAATCTCTGGCGGAATATTTAACGTTAAAAACGGACGTTAATTTATTTGATAGCGTTATCTTTGTGCAATTAACTGAGTTTTTTAAGGAAATAACTGGTATTCGGTAGAAAGGTCGGTGTCTCGTTAATCTTGCTTTGTCATCACTTCGTCTGTCCTGTCCGTTACAGGATTAGCATAATCAGCCTAAATTCCCACCGCTGGGACACAGGCCTCCTCTCTTTGAGAGGGCTGCAATCTACCACGCGGGCCCAGTGCGGGTTGGTAGATGTCACATGTCTTCCAATTTTTAGTTCTAGGACATGCCGCCGGGTTTCCTCACGATGTTTTCCTTCACCGTTTTAAGAGCAGTGGTTATGAAATTATTTACACAAAGTAAAGCGCCTGTCTGGGTTCAAACCCATGGTGGGTTGGCTCCGACTTACGAGTTGTAACTCGTAAGTCGGAGCCAACCCGCCTGCCAAGCGTGGCGATTATGGCAGTTAAAATTGCTTGACAAACACGATAAAATCATATTCTTGTTAAACAATTTTGACCGTCTAAAAGAAAGAAAGAAAGAATAAAATTTATTTGGACACAGTTCGTGAAACACAAAATACAAACAATAAAATAAAAACAGAGAAAATAATGTTTTAACAATAATAGTGTGTCTCACGGCTGCGCCAAAAAGGTTCATTTCAGCATTAATGCCAGACAGATGCTGTCTGACGCTGGTTTTCTAATGAACCTTTAGGGTCAAGTGACAGGAAGTAGGTATAAACAGTTTCAACATACCTAATACATATTTGTATACTTATAAATAGATAATGTGTGTGTAATGTGTGTGATGTTGTGATGTTATAAATAGATAAAAAGGTCTAGAGACCCCATTAGGACTTTGCGAACGAATTCGGTCGAAAAGCGATCGCTATCTATGTCGAGACTGCAGGGCCTGGTTCCTTGACATAATCTTTTTATTATTTGACATTATAGGTATAACTACAATTTTAATTTCAATTATTAGTGGCTTTTGTGGACAGGATATATTTATTCAATTTTTTTACAGTTGTAATGGCAATCATATCATTTGGTTTCATTTTTTTATAATTTTAATAATAGTTTATATAGATTCTTTGATATTTTGTGAATTAAAGCAAGTTGCAGGCTTAATAGAATAGATTTGTAGACCATTCTCTGTGTTGTTAAGTACCTGGTACTTGTTGACGGGCCTACACTGTCCTCTCATACCTTTTAACACTATAATAATTTCAAAACATTGTAAAATACAATTATTTTTAAAAGAGTAGGTAACCGTGGAGTTTCTTGCCGGCTCTTCTCCATAGGAAACGACCAATTGGAAGCGTGCACCTAGCTTCTGACGTTTCATAAGTGCCCATGTAGGTTTATGCGACATAAAATATGTTGATTTAGATTTTTTATTTTCTAAGGAATTTTTTTTTTTTTTTTTTAAACGTTGCCCCACACTAGGAATATCTCCTGTATCGTGGGTGCGTTTACAAACATTTAAACTCACATACACAAACAGCCAGACCCGGAACAACTACTTATAGGTCATACAAATATTTGTTCCGTGCGGGAATCGAACCCGCGACACGCAGCTCAGCAGTCAATCGCTTAACCACTGCGCCAACCAGTCAACCAATTTTGTCGATTGGTTGCTGGGAAAATTATATTTGTAAAGTTCTAAAGTAATATTTGCATTGTTTTTAAATTGATTACTGACATCTTATTACCGACCTACATTTCATATTTATAATCATTGAATAGTTATTTCTTTTTAGATAAGCAATAAAAGAAATACAACCATTTATAATCTTTGTCGGATTTTACAAAATACATTTTCTTAACATTAAATAAATACACTACACACACTCTCTCTCTCTCTCTTTGCTCTCTCTCTACTTAAAGCACTTGCGTCTTTGTTACATCGAACAAAAGGTAACCGGAATATCAAATTCAAATATTCTAGCTAACCCAGATTAGTAAAACTGTTCTGATAACTCAAATTCTAATAACCACCGCTATTATTACAACCCACGATTCCTCTTAAAAGGGTACACAATAGCGGTAGAACTACACTGTGGAAAATATACTGTCCATAACGTCAGTCCATCCCATAGACGCCCGGAGGTATTCACGTCAAAATTATCTGAACAATTGCTTCCCTCTTCCTTTGTTTTGCGAAGCGTTTGTTGTTATACGCGACAGCGACAAGCACGGATATACCTAAAGTAAAATGAAAATCTTATCATAAGAGTTTTCACGTAAGTAGAAGAACGCAAAATATTGTTACAAAGTATTGGTTACATTATTCATGTTGAAATTATACATGTGAGAACAATGTAGATAGATGTGCACGTTAAAAGCGTCCGTAATCACATCACACTAATATTATGAAGGCGAAAGTTTGTGAGTGTGTGTGTGTGTTTGTTACACTATATATATAATAAGCCGTGGCAGCTAAGACATGACCAGTCTCTACTGAGGCCACTCGTTCACGAACATGACGCATGGATCAGCACCATTCAGCTCAACCATTTTGAAGAGAACTTAATGATCAAACACCAATACACGCCACCATCAGCGAGACATTTGAGTAAGCATTACAAACTCTCAGCCGCCAGGGCGACAGACGACCAACAACACCGACCGACATCATCTCTAATAGATGATTAGAGCAACCAACGTAGATTGACCGTTCTCTCTCCAATCCAATCAATCCACATAGATTGACTAACGTCAGTCGGAGTGGTAACACCCTAATAGTTTTAACCCGTCGCGGCGAGTCCTAGTCAAACCCCGTGGTTACGAGCTACACGTTCAAGCGACATGCGTCTTGCGACAGTGACCACGGAGAAAAAGAGGATAGAAATGAATGAAGTGGTTTAGACCAGCGGTTCCCATTTTTTTTTGGTCACGAAACCCAATTTGGTCATTTTTAGGGTTCCGTACCAAAATGGTAAAAAGGAACACTTATGGTGAGACTAAGTCTGTCTGTCACAGCTGGATATCTCAATAACTATTAATGCTATCAACTTGGAATAGTTTTAGATGTCGTTTACCCAACTATTTTGCAAACAAGAAAGATATTTAGAAAAATATACCTTTTTTGCAACAGGGCCTGAAAGGGGGTCTTAAAAATTCGAATGGAGTCTACTAGCGCATGTGGGGTATCATATGAAAGAGCGCTGTTTGCACATTCTCAAAGATTTTTTTTTTAGGTATCATAGTCTTCGACTTTTGATGAAATATGTAAAAAAATACCGCCCCCCCCCCCCACCCTTATCTCCGAAGTTTGGATACAGAAAAATCTGAAATTATTCTATATGATACGAGTAGAAGTTAATATAAAGATTACAGGAAAAATAAAACGATGTCTCTAAATGGCACAGTTTTTCAGAAATCATCAACATCATATATACTCGTACGTACGACCCACTGTAATGGGACCATGAAAACAGCTACAATAAACTATATTTCAAACCTTCCAACTTCGGACCATCCTCAATTTATGTTTAGTCAATTCTCTGATTGTGATTCTGTTAAGAAAAGCGTAGTATCAATCACGTCGAACGCAGTTGGTAGTGATTGTGTAAGTCGGAAAATGATACTCCCTGTCCTCGACGAAATCCTTCCTATCCTATGTTATAAACTATTCTAATTCTAATTAAAATATCCTATGGTGTTTTTCCATCGATGTGGAAAGAGGCAAAAATCACTCCTTTACCCAAAAAATCTAATCCTACTTCCTTTTCCGAATACCGTCCTATCTCCATCTTGCCTTTCCTCTCCAAAGTCTTAGAACGCCTTGTCCACAATCAGCTTAGTACATTTCTTTGTAAGAATAGTCTGCTGAATCCTTTCCATTAAGTTTTTCGTCCTGGTCACAGCACTGCTACAGCCTTAGTTAACGTCACTGATGACATACGGTTAGGCATGGAAGGAGGAAATCTGACGGTTCTTGGGTTACTGGATTTTAATAATGCATTTAATACTGTCGATTTCGATATCCTTCTTGGCATGCTTCGCTTGCTTAACATATCTCCAACGGCGATTAACTGGTTTCGTAGTTACCTGTATGGCCGCCGGCAACGTATATGCATAGAAGAGTGTTGCTCTTCTTGGTGTTATACTTCTGCCGGTGTTCCTCAGGGTGGCGTTTTATCTCCTTTACTCTTCGCAATATTTATAAACTATATTTCCAAAAAACTTATTTCTTCCTACCACCTTTATGCAGATGATTTACAAATATATAAACAAGCTACCCTTGCGGATTTGGCTGATGCAATTAATACCATTAACAAGGATTTGGGTTCAATCTGTGAGTGGAGTGAGGCACATGGGGACCCCCAAGATAAACTGGTCGCAACTTCCCCAAGTTCAATTTAACGGAATTCCTATTCCAGTAAGCGAAAAGGTTAAGAACCTTGGAGTTCGGATAGATAAACATCTTTCTTGGGGTCCCCAGCTACAGGACGTAAGTCGCAAAATTTTTGCATCCGGAAAGTCCCTGAGACGATTAAGGAATTTTCTTCCAACTGCCACTAAAACTGCGCTTGCACAATCCCTTTTACTACCCATCCTTGACTACGCTGATGTCAGTTATCTCGATCTCACTGAGGCACAATTAGATAAACTTGAGCGACTTCAAAACTTTTGTATAAGATTTATATTTGGCCTGCGCAAATATGATCACATTTCCGAATTTCGTACAAAGCTCAAGTGGCTACCAATACGTCTTCGCCGGAATTCTCATATCTTATTTCAGCTCTACAGTATTCTGTTCAATCCTAAAACCCTCTCTTATCTTAAAGAACGTTTCAAGTTCCTTCATGACACACATAATAGATATCTGAGGTCATCGGAAAACTTGAGACTAGAGATGCCGATGCATTCTACCAGCTTTTATGACAAGTCTTTTACAGTTCAAGCAGTACGGTTATGGAATGCCTTGCCCGTGTCGATAAGGCGTGCTCAATCTTTGTCCACTTTTAAAATTCTGGTAAAAAAACACTTTCTCTGTTCTTAAACAGCATCATTACACAATACAGTTCCTTGCTCTTGTTTCATGTTTATTATTGTATATTGTATATATATAGGTATATTATAGATAAGTTATGCTTTGTGTATGTATGTATTTATTGTACATGTAAATAGTACACCACTGACTACCTGCAGTACTGCCTCTCCTTCTCTTTTTAATCCATCCAAAGGTTGTCTGTAAAAGATCGCTTTTAGCGATAAGACCGCCCATTGTGTCACCCTATGTAAAATTTCAACATTTATATCTGTAACTTTTATGGTGTACATAATAAAGAGTATTCTATTCTATTCTATTCTATTCTACGTACGGAACCCTCGGTGTGCGGGTCCAACTCGCTCTTGACCGGTTTTTTTTTTGCGGATCCCCATTTTAATAATAACAAAAGTGATTGCACCTTGTAGTTTGAATATTTTCATGTTTGACTTGAAAAAAAAGAACAAATTATAAATCGTTTCTAATTATAATTCGTTTATGATTTGTTCTTTTGCGCTGTTTGACCGGTTCGGTATACCTTCACCAGCGCGACGGCACGGCGCAGTTATGACTCTTTTCTACGAACGTTTTTTAGACGTCAAATAGCATGGCTATTAGTTTTTATTATAAACTCAGACATAAGTAGTATGTCGAAGTCTGCTGTAATTTGCACCAAACAAATTAGTAATGATACTAATATTAATGTAGCTAGCTTTAGTAATTTAAACTAGTCAGTAAGACAACAGAAGGTACCAGTAACAGTGTTATTAATCTCACCATCAACAAGGTATCTTCTAGCTCTCAATTAGTTAATTGTAAAAAAGGGGCTAAGCAGAATTCCTTGAAATTGTTTCATCAAAATATTCAAGGTTTTTCTTCCAAACAATTGGAAATTGAATTGTTTTTAGACAAAACAATGTTTGATATTATTTGTATAACTGAACATTGGTTAAAAGATTATGAAATGTTAATTAATTATGAGAACTACAGTGTGGGCAGTTGTTTTAACCGAAAATCAATGCTGCGTGGAGGTTCACTAATATTAATTAAGAATTGTATAAAATCTAAGACTCGTAAAGACATAGTGGAACTATCGGTTGAACATTGCATTGAATTGTCCTGTGTTGAGCTAGATAAGCATTTTATAGTGTGCGCATACAGACCCCCAAATTATCAAAACTACTCTTTATTTGAGTCAGTAATGGAAGATGTTCTAGCAAAACTTGCAACGGGTAATAAATCAGTAATTATTTGTGGTGACTTTAATATTAATATTTTGGAAAATAATTTAAATAGCAGTAGATTATTAAGCCTCTTCAAATCGTTCAATCTGTCAATTGTGTTTTTGGAACCAACGCGAATAACTTCGGCTACTGCAACTTGTCTTGATAATGTTTTTTGTGGCTGTGACTATTTAGATAAAGCCATTGTAAATTATCTCCTTTCTGATCATAGCGGTCAAACCGTTACTTTTGAGTCCAATACGTCATTACAAAACGTTCAGATACAAACTAGACCAATAACATTGGGTAATTTAAATAAATTTAATAGCACTTTAATTAGCAAGTTAAGTGCTCAGGGCCTTAATATGAACAATGGCAATATTTTGTATGGAGAATTCTTTTCATTAGTACAAACTGAGTTCAATAAATATTTTAAGAAGAAAACTAAAACTATTTGCCCCAAGTTTTTATTCAGTGACTGGGCCACTAAAGGTATCAGGAAGAGTAGGGAAAGATTATTTGAACTGTATGGCCTTAAGCCGTATATAAATACGGAAACTTTTTATAAGTATGCTGCCACTTATTCTAAAACTTTTAAAAATGTCTGCAAAGCGGCTTAAGCTTCATACATTAGCAATAAGGTTAAATCAGCAGACAATAAAATAAAGACAGTTTGGAAAATTATTAACAATGAAACGAACAGGAACAAAAGACATAATACTGATTATACACTGGAAACTTCCCGCGGTCTCGTTAGCGATAACATCAATGTTGCTCAGGAATTTGCAACTTTTTTTACAAATATTCCAATTAAAACTACAGAAACTTTAAATTCCTCGCCCTCACTTGCTATTGATCTATTAAGAGCGAATGTTTCAGCTTGCCCTGTGGAATTTAAATTCAAACATATCAACCCTGTGGTCGTTGTAAAGACTTTTAAGCAACTTAAGATTAAAATTACCGAAGATCTGTGGGGCATGTCTACTAAGGTTTGTCAATCCATTATTAAGACAATTGCACCCTATCTAGCTTTAATATTTAATTTGTGTGTAGATCAAGGGATATTCCCAGATTTAATGAAGTATAGTAAAGTTATTCCACTTTTCAAATCCGGTGACAGCAAAGACACTAATAATTATAGACCCGTATCGGTTTTGGCAGTTTTTAGCAAGGTTTTTGAAAAAGTAATGTTGAATCAAATGCTCAATCATTTTAATCGTAATAACGTCCTACACGATCAACAGTATGGTTTCGCCAAAGGACGTTGTACAACTGACGCCGGTGTCACATTATTGAAACACATTTTTAACGCATGGGAAGAGGCACAAGATGCAATAGGCATCTTTTGTGACCTATCCAAGGCATTTGATTGCGTGAATCACGAAACTCTGCTCTTGAAACTTGAGCATTACGGACTGGGTAAACTTGCGCTTAACTTAGTAAAATCATATTTGAATGATAGACTGCAGCAAGTTCAAATAAACGGTGTGAACTCATTGGGTTTAATAGTCAAAATGGGTGTACCGCAGGGCTCAATTTTGGGTCCGTTCCTCTTTTTAGTATATATAAACGATTTACCTCATTTACTGGATAACCGACCACAAATGGTGTTATTTTCTGATGACACATCTCTGATTTTTAAAGTAAATAGACATGCACAGGAGCTTGACGACGTAAATAACGCTATGCTTAAGGTCCATAATTGGTTTACTGTAAATAATTTGGTATTAAATGAGAAGAAAACTAAATGCATATGATTTGCGTTACCGAATGTTAGAAGTAGTGAATGTCACGTTGTATTGAACAAAGAGATACTAGAATTCGTCGAAAAGACTGTTTTCCTGGGAATCACGCTTGACTCAAAGCTGCAGTGGAGTGCTCATTTAACATCTCTTGCAGGGCGGCTAAGTTCAGCCGCCTACGCTGTTTGGAAAAATCCGCCAATTAACAGACGTGGATACAGCGAGACTGGTCTATTTTAGTTACTTTCATAGCATCATGTCTTACGGTATTTTGCTGTGGGGACGGGCTGCAGATATTGTTTCTATCTTTATTCTGCAAAAGAGGGCTATCAGAGCCATCTACAACCTCAGCAGACGCGATTCTCTAAGGGAACTGTTTAAAAAAAATAACATCATGACGGTACCTTGCCAATATATATAATTATGAAAATATTATGTATGTTAGAAAAAACCTACATCTTTTCAGTAAGATTAGTGACAGGCATAATTTTAACACTAGAAATAGGAACAAATTAGATCAACCACGTTTTAGATTGTCAAAAGTACACACTTCTTTTATGGGGTACTGTGTTAAATGTTATAATAAAATTCCATTAGATATTCTTCAACTAAATGAGAAAAAATTTAAAACTGTATGCATTAAACACACACTATGTAGATAAGCATACGAGTATTATAAGTTGGATGATTATATCGATAGATAAAGATGCTTAGTCATAAAAACAAACTACCCCAGGAGGGTACCTGCTGCTCCGCAGTAGGAGAATCCCTCACCGAGCAGAGCTCGGTCAGTCCCTCGTATTCTGGGGGGGACAATGAACGCCCAATATCCAATTCGGATTTTTACCCGTCCTTCGGGGACGCATTGAGCCAGGGTGGCTCACCTACCGGTGTTGAGGAGTCGCTGGGTTCCTTTCCCAGTACGTCCTCGGCACCGAAACAAAACGCACAAAGAGTGCCAAAGGCGCGAGCACAATTTGTGCGCCCGGCTACTCCGGTTGCCGTAGAGGAAGGGAGTGATGCAGGGTCGGAGTCCGACGATGCATCTGGCGCGAAGGGCTCTTTTAAGAGCCCGGAGCTCGTGGAGGTGGGGGCTGCAAAGTTCCTCAAAAAGAAGCGCTCCAAGCCAGGGGACGGCCAGGGGTCGTCCTCTGATGGTGGCCTGAACTCGGGCCGGAGGAAAATTGGCCGGCGGGGCGGGGTCCAAGGACGGGGTGGGGGCAGAGGGCTCACCACCCAGGATGCCAGCCAGCGAGCCTGCGAGCCCAGGCGAGCTAGCCCAGCCGAGCCGGCCCAGGGAGCCGAGAGGCTGCCAATGGAGGGGCCCTCTGACACCTCAGGTGGTGAGCCGGACGCCGCTGGCGGCTCCAAGGCGGAGCGAGTCGCCAGCAGCTTTGAGCAGGTCGTGGTAGCAGCGATCAGGGGTGTGGCCTTGAAGAGGATACAAGCCTCCAAAGACAAGGTCGTACCCGCTGCTACGGCCTCCATTATGGCGGCAGCGAGGGCCCTTCAGGCCGGGCTTACGTCGGACGAAATGTCCGAGATGCGGGCGGAGGTCGGCCGCCTGACAGCCGCTATGGAGCTTCTCCGAAAGGAGAACGAGGAGCTCCGAGCGGACCTGGCCCGGCTTCGAAAAGCTGGCCCTCCGGAGGTGCCGCATGGAGCGGTGCAGCAAGGGCAGGGTGTGCCCTTGCCGGCGGAGGACCGGGTTTTGTCCCTGGTGCGGCAGGAGCTGGCTGCCTTCAACAGCCGGTTCTCCGTACTTGAGGGCATTGTTTTGCGCCCCCCGCTAGCGGCGAGCAGACCGGCCACCTTTGCGGCCACCGTGGCTGCCGCGGCCAAGCCTGCGGCCAAACCTGCGGCTAAGCCTGCGGCCAAGCCTGCAGCCAAGCCCACGCCTCTGGCCAAATCGGCCAGATTGGCGCAGCCTAAGCCCAAGAAGGACGGGATGGCTGCACAGGTGGCTACTCAGAAGGCAAGGGCCCCAGCCACTGCGGCAGGACGGTCGCCCCCCCCCCAGCCTTCTAATTCCTCTCCGGCCGACGCCGAATGGCAAGTAGCCGGGGAGAAAAAGAAGGCGGCTAAGGCCAAAAGGGCGGCCAATAAAAAGGAGAGGCGGCAACGGCGCAAGAAGCGAAGCGCCGCGGCTAGGCTCCGCGCCCCAAAGTCCGCAGCTGTAGTGATCACACTACAGCCGGAAGCGGAGAAGAAGGGCGTGACCTACCGTGAGGTGCTCGCTAAGGCGTGGGCGGCAGTGAACCTGGAGGAGATCGGCGTCGCCGATGGCTTCCGAATGAAGGTCACTGCGACGGGGGCCCGGATGCTGGAGATCCCCGGGGTGGCCAGCGGCCCTACCGCTGACGCCCTTGCCGAAAGGCTCAGGGCGTCCTTAAACGCGGAAGAGGCCCGGGTGTCCAGGCCTACTAAGTGCGCTGACATGCGCATTTTGGGCCTGGATGACTGCGTGACGGCGGAAGAAGTTGTGGCCGCCGTGGCTAGGACTGGAGGGTGCTCTGCCGAGCAGGTGAGGGCGGGCACCATCCGTCCTGATAACACGGGTATGCAAACCGTTACGGTGAGCTGCCCCGTGTCGGCGGCCCAAAAGATAGCCGGGGAGGGCCGAAGGCTCCGGGTGGGCTGGGTATCCGCGCAGGTTAAACTGCTGGAGCCCAGACCTCTGAGGTGCTTCCGCTGCCGGGTGGGTAACCACGTGGGAGCATGTTGCACCTCGGAGGTGGACCGCAGCGATCACTGTTTCCGCTGTGGTCAGCCCGGTCACAAGGCCGGATCTTGTAATGCCACGCCGCACTGTTTTGCTTGTGCGGCGGCTGGCAAGCCGGCCGATCACCGGGCTGGGGGCAAGGCCTGCGCTCCCCCCCCCAAACCCAGGGGCAGAGGCAAGCCCTCCGCCACCGCCGTCACCGCCGCAGCCGCCACTATCGCCGCCGCCGTTGCCGCCACCACCGTCGTCGCTGCCGCCGCTACCACCGCGGCAGGGCCTTCACAGGGGGCCCAGGAGGGGGCTGAAATGGAGTGCCAATAAATGGCCCCATTACGCTTCCTCCAGGCGAACATCAACCACTGCGCCGCCGCTCAGGATCTCTTGCTCCAGAGCATGGCGCAGTGGACGATTAACATCGCCGTGGTCGCTGAGCCGTACTTTGTCCCGCCCAGGGATGACTGGGTGGAGGACCTGAGCGGCTCAGTGACCATTATTTCATCGGCCGCCACCGGTACCCCGTCCCTTGAGGCCGTCAAGAAGGGAGGGGGTTGCGTGGCAGCACGGTTCGGGGAGATTGTCGTGGTGGGAGTATACTTCTCCCCGAACCGAACTCTCGCCGAGTTCCACAACTCCCTTGGGGAGTTAAGAATCGTCGTCGTCGGCTACCATCCCCTCCCAGTGATCGTCCTCGGGGACTTCAATGCCAAGAACGTGGCTTGGGGTTCCCGGTATACGGACACACGGGGCAGGATGGTGGAGGACTGGGCTCTGGAGACAGGCCTGGTCGTCCTAAACCGGGGTTCTGTCCCCACGTGTGTGCGGATGCGGGGTGAATCAGTGGTGGACATCTCGTTCGCCAGCCCCGCTCTGTCACCGCGTGTCATCGACTGGCGCGTCATGGAGGGGGTGGAGACCTATTCCGATCACCGGTACATCCGGTTTGACGTCTCCGCCCAGACCTCGGGCGCGCCGGTCCGACAGACCCCGAGTGGTCCGCGGTGGGCGCTGAAGCAGCTGGACCGGGAGCTTCTCCTGGAAGCCACGATCGTGCAGGCCTGGGTGTCATCACCGGACAGGCCTGCCGACATCAATGACGAGGCGGAGTGGTTCCGGGAGGCCATGTCCGAAATATGTGACGTGGCAATGCCCCGGGTCCAGCCCGGACGTGCCCGGCGCCAGGTGTACTGGTGGTCGCGTGAGCTGACCGCTTTACGCGAGGCGTGCGTTGCTGCGCGCCACCGGTACTCCAGGCACCGCAGGCTCCGTGTCCGCCCTCCGGATACGGAAGCCATTCAGGCGGAGCTATACGAGGGGTACAGAGCAGCGAAGACTGCCCTCCGAGCAGAGATCCAGCGGGCCAGAGGACTGGCCCGCGAGGAGACGCTGGAGACTCTCAACAGAGACCCGTGGGGACGCCCCTACAAATGGGTGCGAGATAAACTCCGCCCATGGGCTCCCCCGCTGACGCAGAGTCTCCGGCCCCAGCTCGTGGAGGACGTGGTGAGCGCTCTGTTCCCTTCGCGAGGGGAACATACTCCCCCGCCCATGGCTCCGCCTCCTGCGGTGCCAGATGCGGACCACACCGACGACGACGATGCTCCAGAGGTGACCGAGGTAGATCTGAGAGTGGCGGTACGTAGGCTGAATGCCAAGAATGCCGCCCCAGGACCCGATGGCTTGCCTGGAAAAGCCTGGGTTCTGGCTTTAGAGGCTCTCGGGCCTCGACTAAGGGGGCTCCTAAGCGCATGCTTGGAGAGGGGCCAGTTTCCACTTCGTTGGAAGACGGGGAAACTGGTCCTCATAAAGAAACCAGGGCGCCCGGCGGACTCTCCGTCCGCTTACCGGCCCATCGTGCTGCTCGACGAGGTGGGCAAGCTCTTTGAAAGAGTAATTGCAGACCGCCTTGTCGGGCGGCTGGTGCGGGTGGGGCCGGATTTGGCGGAGAGCCAGTTTGGTTTCCGTAAGGGGCGCTCTACGGTTGATGCCATCATGCGCGTTCGAGCCCTCACGACGGGGGATGCTGTTGCCCGGGGTGGGGTCGTCTTGGCGGTGTCTCTTGACATCGCCAATGCCTTCAATACCCTGCCCTGGAGTTGCATTAGGGAGGCACTTCGGTATCACCGGATGCCGACCTACCTCTCATGTGGTCGAGGCCTATTTGACGGACAGGGCCGTCATTTACCCCGGTCACCACGGAGAGTGGAACCGGCGAGAGATGTCGTGCGGTGTCCCACAGGGATCGGTCCTGGGGCCGCATCTGTGGGACATCGGGTACGACTGGGTGCTGCGCGCCGACCTCCCTAGTGGCGTCAGCGTAGTCTGCTACGCTGACGACACGCTAGTCTGGCACAAGGGAGTTCGCATCAGGCGGCGGCCGAACTGGCGGCACGTGGGGTTGCGACAATCGTCGATAGGATCCGGCAATTGGGACTCGAGGTGGCATTGCACAAGTCCGAGGCCATGTGTTTTTATGGTCCTCGGAACGCGCCACTGTCGGGTTCCCAGATAACGGCGGGAGGGGTTCACATCGGCGTCGAGTCGACGATGAAGTACCTGGGACTCGTCCTCGACAGCCGGTGGAACTTCGTGGAGCATTTTCGACGTTTGGCTCCCAGACTGGAGCGGGCCGGGGCTGCTTTGAAGCGGCTCCTGCCCAATCTAGGGGGTCCAAACGCCTCCTGCCGGAGGCTCTACGCGGGGATCGTGCGGTCCATGGCCCTTTACGGGGCACCGGTGTGGGCGCGTTCTCTGAGGCTGCGACCAGCGCAGCGGTTGAACGCGTCCCAAAGGGTCATGGCCATCAGGATGGTACGGGGATACCGCACGGTCTCCCGTGAGGCGGCGAGCCTCCTTGCCGGATTGCCGCCATGGGATCTGGAGGCGAAAGTCCTCGCGCACATTTGGGTGTGGCGCGAAGAGGCGAAACTCCGGGGCATAACTCCGCTGCCGCAAGAAATTGCGGCACAGCGGACGGAGCTCCGGAGGGATCTCATGGCGACATGGAGAGTGCGATTGTCGCAACCCACCGCTGGGCACGCCACAATTGTGGCGATAAGTCCCCTCTTTGAGGAGTGGCTGGAGAGGCGCCACGGCGTCCTTACCTTCCGCCTGACGCAGGTCCTCACCGGACATGGATGTTTCGGGAGGTTCCTGTTTAGGATTAAGCGGGAGGAAACGCCCGGGTGTCACCACTGTGTGGATCGCCCGGAGGACACGGTGGAGCATACGGTGGAGGTCTGCCCAGCTTGGGCGGAGCACCGCCGGGTCCTCACGGAGGCGATCGGCGGCGGCGATCTCTCGCGTCCGGCCCTGGTTCAGGCCATGGTTCGGAGCGAGAGTGCATGGGAGGCCGTCACCTCCTTCTGCGAAGCAGTTATGCTAGCGAAGGAGGAGGCGGAACGCGTGAGGGTGAGACAAGGTTCGCGCCCTCATGCCCCTAGTCGCCGCAGGAGACGCCCCGGGCGTCGGGAGTCGCAAGCCGATTTCCGGCCACCGTAGGCGCGGGCCTGCGGACGGTGAGCGATGGGTAGCTCGCCATCCGATAAGGACCAGGCCCGGGTCGACGGCGCGTTGTGTTCCACGCGCGCCTCATAGAGATGTCAGCACAAACTGACGGGGTCCGTCAGGACCAATGCCTGCCGGGGTTGCGAGTTTGTCCGAAAGGGATATCGTGGCCCTGGCACACAGGCAACGGAAGGAACACGGGTGGGTTTTAGTCAGTAAAAGTCTGACACGCCCTCCCGCTCCGCCCAGAGCGGGAGAAGTTATTTGATGATTTCCCACCCAAAAAAAAAAAAAAAAAAAAAAAAAAGATAAAGATGCTTGGCTTAATGCTGGTCCTGCTCCACAACAACTTGGGCTCACTTGTTAGAATTTTAATATTTGGAAGTGATGCTTCCCCCCTTTTTTATTTTTTGGTTTTGACATTACATTCGTAACTATCGTTTATTTTTATGTACTTAGTCAAGTTTTAGTTGTTGAATACTTCAATAGGTAACAACGATTTTCCTTTTGCTAGTAAAATTTTATTAATCATTGAAATACATTGCAAGCTATAGTTTTGTATAATTTAAAAGCATTTTTTCATTTTTGTAAATGTGAGTACCATGGAGCCGTTTATTATGTTATGATGTATGTTGACTTAAAAAAGCCTGGCAGTTGAGAGTATGTCATGCTCACTTAAATGTCTCGCTGGTGGTGGCGCGTGTGTTGGATCATTCGGTTCCCTACAAAGTGGTTGAGCTGGATGGTGCTGATCCACGCGTCATGTTCGTGAACGGGCGCTGTCAGTTGAGGCTGGTCATCTCTTAACTGCCAGGGCTTATTTTGTAATCTTTTAATCTTATATTTTGAATTGTTTTTTTTTTATATATTTATTTTTATTTTTTAAATTGTTCTCACATATAGAAGCGACAAGAATAATGTACCCAGGATTTTGTAATATCTTGATTTAAAAGAGTGTCCTTGGAGTTTCTTGCCTGTTCTTCTCCATAGAGATCTACGTTTTGGAATGGGCAAATAGCTTCCACTTTCTGACTAACTGACCGACTCTTTGACAATTCAAAAGTGCCTGTAAATGGTTTATTTGGAATAAATGCTTTGAGTTTGAGTTTGAGTTTTTGAGTTTTAACTCTCGGACAGAATTCGGAGCCTCTGTGGCCGTTCCACGGAAACCCAGCGCACCGCGGACCACCTTTTGGAAACCGCTGGTTTAGACCATGCCACGAATAACCGCAACGCGACTTGCGGAGCGACGGACTGAAACAGGTAAAACGCGCGCTTGTCGCTTGACGTAAGTCGCATCGCTCGACGCCGTCAACGGGGCAAACGGGACAAAATTAACTTGTGATCGTCACTTTTCTATGCTTTTCCCTTTACAAAAAGCAATGGCTAGACACAGCCACTATGCCACTGCTCTCTTGGGGCTCGGACGCGACGACTCAAGTGCCAAGTGTGCGACGACATCAAAGAAAATGTATAAATAAATTTGACTGCACAGTTTGTGACAGCCACTAGACGCCACGCCGCGCGCCGTACTGTAGCGGTCACTTATGGCCATAAATGCAGCGGGACTTAGCGACACTTTAATCTATATGTATTATAAATTAAAGTCTGTCTGTGTGGCCGCGTTGTTCTACTAAACTACGCAAAAGAGTTTGACGTCGTTTTCACTTTCGCTTAGAGAATTTATTCCGGAAGGTTTATTTGTATAATACCTACATTAATATTAAACTTACACATACTAAAGAAATCTACATGTTTCGTCACGCCGTAAAAATTATTAATTAAAGTCGTTTTTCAGATCTGTCTGTGTGTCCGCGTTATTCTTCTAAACTACGCAACGGATTTTGAAGCGGTTTTCCATCATTTCGAACATTTATTCCGGAAGGGTTTTTTTTTAGGATGTTGTTTAATGTAAATAATTTTTCAGTTGCCAGTGCGTACCACAGGTCCTCAATAGGGGGTGGTACCTTGATATTATGTAATAGTTGTTTCAGACATAAGGAAAGGAATTTTTTGAAAGGTTTACGCGTATGATACATAAACACATAATACAAAGAAATCTCGATAATTTGTCAAGTCGTAAAAATGGTGCGATAAAAGAACGACGTCATACAATAATTTTTACTCTTAACAAAATATTGAACTCATAATGAAGAAAAAAAGCGGCCAAGTGCGTGTCAGACCACGCACAATGAAGGGTTCCGTAGTTGAGATGAATTTATCCAAAAAACGAACGTAACATTGTAGTTGAAAAACATGTTTTCCCATACATCGATATACGCCACGGTCAATTTTACAAATGCAGATGTACGTTTGTAATCGCAAAAAAAAAAATTATATGTTAAAACTAAAAATTAACAATTTTCAGACTTTTTCATTTACTTATGCTGTGAGACCTCGCTTCTTGTCAATGTTCATGATTCTAGAGCAGCCATACTCAAAGTGTGTTCCGCGGAACCCTAGGGTTCTGCAAAGCCTCTGTGGGGGTTCCGCAAAAATACTGGATAGAATAAAAAAATAATACTAAAGGAGTGTCTACCTACTATATTTTATTTTACTCTGGTACCTGTGTAACATAATATCAATCTAAATATTTCAACAAAAGTAAAAAAATATGTAAATTTTAATGTCAAGTAATATGATTATTAATGAAGAATACACATAAAACCATTTTTGATTACTTTAGGGCTCCGTCACATATTTCGTTTTCGAAAAGTTTGAGAACCACTGTTCTAGATTAACGGGAAGTACCCTATAAGTTTTGATTTATTTGCGAGTATCAAAATATGTCGCATTAATCGCCGTATTTTTTTATTGCGTTGAAGGCTGATTATTTTTAGAGCTCCAAGAGACCGTAGATCTACGTGCTTGATATTAATTTCAACATGATACCTCCAAGTGTTCCTGAGAAAAGAGGTCTTGACAGACTGACAGACAGACAAACAGGCAGGCAGACAGACAGACAGATGGCTAACGAAGTGATCCTGTAAGGATACCGTGTTTTCCTTTTGAGGTACGGAATCCTAAAAAAAAATATAGGTTTATTTGTCACCGAAACACGTGCGTGCTCATATTCCAAGTATATTCGCAATACAGAAAATGAAAGAATAACAGGAAAAATCTTTTCATGTTCTACCAGACAGTCATGTTTAATTATCTAATTAATTACTTCCCTTCAAAATGGTTGAACTGAATGGTGGTAATCCATGCGTCATGTTCGTGAACGGACGCCATCGGTAGGGACTGGTCATCTCTTAGCGGCCATGGCTTTTTTTAATTTTTTTTTTTTTTTTAAACGTCGCCCCACACTAGGAAATTCTCCTGTATCGTGGGTGCGATTACAAACATTTAAACTCACATACACAAACAGCCAGACCCGAAACAACTACTTGAAGGTCATACAAATATTTGTACCGTGCGGGAATCGAACCCGCGACACGCAGCGCAGCAGTCAATCGCTTAACCACTGCGCCAACCGTGCCGCCAATTAAATTTTTTAATATTTTTTTACGGATAGTTTTGACGTTTTGCATCGTTCTCACGATGTATAATTGCAACACGAATGCTGTAACCAATCATTTTTAACCATATGTCAATTTAAAAGAGTGTCCGTGGAGTTTCTTGCCCGTTCTCCTCCATAGGTACCAAGCTTTGGAATGGGCGACTAGCTTCATCTTTATGACTGACCTACCCCTTGATAATTGAAAAGTTCCTGTAATTGGTTTATTTGAAATAAATGCTTTGAGTTTGAGCTCAAGAAAAAAACATTATCTGTCTAGCCTTTTCCCAACTCCGAGTATGTTGGGGTCGGATTCCAGTTTAACCGGATGCAGCTGAATACCAGTATTTTACATGGAGCTACTGCCTATCTGACCTCCACAACCCAGTTACTGGGTAACACGATAGGTACCCCTTGGTAAGACTGGTTGTCAGACTTTCGGGCTTCTGACGACCCGTTACAAACTGTCAAAGATCTACAAATAACAGTCAGCACCAACGGGTTAACGTGCTTTCCGAGGCACGGAGGGGTCTTGGTATGTTTTGCTTTTTATAAGTAGTTTTTTTTTTCTCTAAATCATCCTCGACCCATCTACGGACCAACCGCGGCAAGCGTAGCTTAACCTGATCGATCGAACCGTGCGGCTGTTATCACTGAAGAAAAAATATTAGACTCAAAATGGAGAGAAATTAAAGACGATTTGTACACTCGGCTGGGTTTGTTATCCCTACAATACGGCTAATTACCTACCCACTGTTATGCAAATAGTGAACTAGATCGGTTACTGGGCGGATACACTTGACCCAAATGGCTGAGCATTCACTGCTCAACCATTTGGGTCATCTGTTCTTTGTGTCAGAGTTCGATTCTTACATAATTTACGTGTTTGTTGGGTCCGGTTAATATGTTTATAATAGACGATGACTTGGATAAAATATTTCCGATAAGAAATTGGTGGTTCCTTTGAATGATTGCCCATAATAGTTACTCCAAAAAACTGATATTATAAGTAAAAAGTGGTAGACACGTTAAAATTTTACTAATATTAGTCTTTTTCTTCGTTCCGTCTCTTTTTCGCTCCCGATGATTACGACTTGCCGTTCTACTTCCACGTGTCTTCTAATAATGTGACATTGTGCCGTTTTTGAAGATAGATCGAATTTTGGGTAGGTAACCTATCTACTTTCTCTTTACTTATAATATCATTGCCGCATGGATATTAGTCTAGTGCGGTGCCGGAAGTAAAGAATAGAACCATCCCATCCTGGGTGTCGTAAAAGGTGAATAAGGGACTAACTAGAGAATGGGCAGCAGCATTCTCTATGCATTTAAACACCATACTGCGATTGCCAACCCGCCTGCCAAGCGTGGCGATTATGGCATACCCCCCCCCCCCCCCCTTGGGGGAGGCCTATGTCCAGCAGTGGATATCTTTCGGCTGAAATGATGATGATTGATGATGGATATTAGTGAGATTAGAATAATGTCTTATTTAAATGACAAATATCTTGTCCACGTTCTTTTGTTTTTTTAGCCCTGGCTGGAGCCCTTTACTTAAATGATAAAATGATAAATGATTTATTTGTTTATGTATGTTTGTACAAACACTTTTACACGTCAATCATATTAAAAAAAAACTAGATGAGATCGGCGTTTCGTATCCGACTACTCTGAGAAGAAAGGCCGAAACAAACTCAGAGGTCACAGTCTCTTTTAAAGACACAGTAACCCACACTAACTCTAACATAAATACCTTCAAAAAAACAATTCCTTTTTTTCAGAAACTTACTTCTCGTCAGGAATTTCTCCTATTCATCTATACTTCTATAACATATTTTATATATTTTTAGGAAAACGTATATTTTTACAATGTTTGTAAATATCTGAGCATGGTGTATCTAGCACATAATTAATTAACTGTCATTGCTTCATTTTTTATTATTTTTACCTATTGTGTTATAGTAATTTTATTCCAGGTGCATAGTCTTTATATATAATTATGTAATACCTATACAAAATATTATAAAACATTTTTTTAATGAGTAACGATGAGTTTCATGCCCATTGTTCTCCATACAAAGTTACATTTTGGATGGGGCGACTAGAATCAATTCTATTTTTTTGGAAATTTTGACGTTCAAAAGTGCATTCTATGTGCCTATTTGAAATAAATAATTTGACTTTGAAGGTTTTAGCAGGAAATTCCTAATCAATTGTTATGCTATGTCGCTATGAATGTTGTTGAATTATCCAAATTAAAAGCATTGCCTATGTGAGCGTGTATTGGAGGTAGAACCACAACAGAATATATTATTGTCATATACAAAATACATTGTTATACCTGTTTGTATCATAATATCTACTTATTATGATATATCAGAGTATGCTCAGCCCAACGATACCAGATAAATACATAAAATTGCAACTAAAACAAATATCAACCTTATACTCAATTATTCTAAGTTGATTTTTGAATGAAAAAACTATCGATAAACGTCATAAAATATTTTTTTTTTTGCAATGGAAACTGAACCATATGTAATTGAGTTAAAGTTTTTAATTCCATAGCATGAAATTTATCTCGTATGTTGGCTTAAGTTTATCTAAATGGAGGGAGGAAAACTTGAGCATACCTTTAGTTATTCGTGACAAAATCTCGAACAACTTCGTTACCAACAAATTTGAACTTCCTAACTTAATTATGTGGCTTTATTACGATGGTAAACAGTGTTTGTCTTTATTTATGAAATGTACTTAGCACCTGCCTGCTTGTACTTACCGAGTTTTTCACATCGTTTTATTGGCTACACGTATAGGTAAATGACGAATTTAAAGGTAAGAATCGATTTTACCCCTAAATTCAAATTAGTTGACTGTAAAAAAGAACCCTAAAAACCGGCCAAGTGTGTGTCAGACTTGGTATATTTAGGATTCCTTACGAAATGTAGAATATAAGCCGTCCGAATGACAGAACTATTCATAAGCAGTAGGTGAGAGACCTTACTTTTGACTTTTTGTGAGGCTCCAATTCTGATCTATCAATATATAGGTATTTGTTAGAAAAATATACGTAATAATAAACATTATCACCAAATTTCAAGCTCATAGGTCAATTAGAAGTTCCTTTGTTTTCCAATATTTTTTTAAACAAAAATACAGTATGTATCTACATAAAGAGTTCTAAAGAACAATATCCCCCTCGACGAGGCAGGTCAATTTTTTTTTGCGCTCCCATTTATCTGTATGGGAGCTCCCTTTAAAAACATTTAAAAATATTTTTTGACAAATTTTATAGCTTTGGGTCAACAAGATTCTTATGCTATGCATATTTGCTTGCTTTCAACTTAATTTTAAGTAATTTATGATTGTTTTTTTTTTTTTTTTTTCTTGTATTTTTCTCTCTTTTTATTACATGAACTGTTAATCCCAAAACGGGAGAAGACACTGACTTCTGTAACACAGGTCTCACCTAGCTCAGGAGTCAGAGCTTCTTATGAAATTGTTAAACCTATTTATGTCAATAAAAAAATATTATTATTATTATCGGGAGTGTTTTTTTTCTCAGCTTTTTAGGCTGGTTTTTAGCTACATTTACGGGCCAAAACCAAGTAAATGCAGCGTGTGGTGAATTTTATGGTGAGAGTGTACTTTCGTCTAACTGCATAAATTTCCTAACGATTCTGCATGTGTTTAGGATGGCTGCTTTCTGCATATTGATGTAAAGGGATTCTTCTAGATCTATTAATTTCAGGCTACGGAGGAGATGGTTGGGAATAACACCTGTCGTGGAGATAACTACAGGAACAACATAAACTTTATCTTGTCTCCAAATTCTTGTAACTTCTTCTTTGAGCTCAGCGTATTTGCTTATTTTTTCAGTGATTGTTTTTTGTAAGTTATGGGTGTTGGGAACTGCAATGTCTATGAGGTAAGTGATTTTTCTTATTTTATCCTGTAGGGTTATATCTGGTCTATTATAGTGGATGGTCCTATCTGTAAGTATGGCGCGATCGTAATACAGTTTATGTGTGTCATTTTCTAGAATAGTTTGTGGTGCGTACTTATAGTAGGGAGTGTTAGTGTTTTGTATGAGACTGTGTTTGAGTGCTAGTTTTTGATGGACGATGTTTGCAACCTGGTTGTGCCTGTGAGTGTAGTCTGTCTGTGTGAGGGTTATGCATGCTCCGGTAATATGTTGTATGGTTTCTGATTGAATATGGCATCTGCGGCATTTATCGTTTGTGATGGTAGGGTCTTTAATGATAAATTTTCTGTAGTTTTTGGTGTTGATGATTTGATCTTGTATAGCTATGATAAAGCCTTCTGTTTCAGGGAACAAGCTTCCTATTTTAAGCCACTTATTTGATGCTAATTTGTTTATGTGGGACTGCTCTAGGTCATGAGGGTGTCTACCATGAAGGACTTTCTTTTTCCAGTTTTCAATTTTTTGGTTTTGCGGGTCAATTATGTCTATATCTTGAATATTTTGGTCATTTAAATTAAGCGGAGTGTAATTAAAATCATTTAAGGTAATAGCTTTGTGTATGTTACTAGTGTGAGATTTTGTGTAGAAAAATGTTTTTAGCCTAGTGATTTGTTTCTGCCAAAGGTGATGTATGTCGATTAGGCCTCTCCCTCCATTTTGTCTTTTGATTGTGAGTCGTTCGACCGCAGATTTAGGATGTAGGTTGTTGTGTTTTGTGAGTGTTGTACGTGTGATTCTTTCTAATTGTTCGATGTCAGTTTTTGACCATTTTATTACTCCGAATGAGTAGGTCAATATTGGTATTGCGAAGGTATTCAAGGCTTTTATAAGATGCTTTCCAGATAGCTGTGTTTTACAAACTGCGTTAATTCTTCTCCGATATTCTGTATTTAGTGTCTGTTTAATTGCTGTGTGGTCGAGTCCTTTAAGTTGCTTGTATCCTAAATATTTGTATAGATCTGTTGATTCCATAGCTGCTATTGTGTCGATGTCGCTGACTGCATAGTTGCCGGGTTTTACTTTTCCTTTTATAATATGCAATGTCCTACACTTATCTAATCCAAATTGCATATTAATATCCTGACTAAATGTTGTCGTCACTTCTATAAGAGTTTTCATTTCTTTTTCGGTTTTAGCATATAATTTAATGTCATCCATATATATGAGATGCGAGATAATAGTTTCTTCGGTATTGTTTTTTAAATTATATCCAGCCCGACACCGATGGAGTAAGTGAGACAAGGGGTTCAGAGCGAGACAGAACCAAAGAGGGCTCAAGGAATCCCCTTGGTAAATACCCTTCCTAATATGTATCTGTCGAGTTATGAGAGTGCTGAGACGATTATTTATCTGAAGTGTGGTTTTCCAACGTGTCATTACAATGCGTAAAAACTCTATTATTTTGGAATTGATTTTATATATGTCTAGGATTTGTATTAGCCAAGAGTGTGGGATGCTATCGAAAGCTTTTTGGTAATCTATATAAGTACAGTGTAGGTTTCTATTTTTTGTGGTGGCATGTTTATGGATAGTAGAGTCTATGACCAACTGTTCTTTGCATCCCATATGGCCTCTCCTGCATCCCTTTTGCTCCTCTGCTATCATAGTGTGGTGTTCAATGTGTGAGTTGATTTTATTAGTTATTGCTGATGTTAGTATTTTATAAATTGTGGGTAGGCATGTGATTGGTCTGTATTGGGAAGGGTCTGATGTGCATTCAGTTTTAGGTAGCATGTACGTTATTCCTGTGGCAAAGAATTCGGGTATATTCTGTTCTCCTAATACTATATCTGTTAAATTTTTTGCTATGGATTTGTGTAGTATCGTTAACTTTTTATACCAGAAATTTTGTATTTTGTCTATACCCGGTGACTTCCAATTATGTAATCTAGCCGTTAAATATGTAATTTCAGACTCTGTTATCTCTTTAAATTCCATTTCATCTATTGCTATCCACTTTCTTGCTTCTTCTGTAATCCAAGTTGCTTTATCATTGTGATGTACCTGCTCTTCCCATATGTTAGACCAAAATGTTTCTAAGTGTTCTTTTGAGGGTGTGTCTGTGTCTTTCTCTGTTGTTGAATCGGTGTGTGGTTTCTGTATATTCCTATAAAATATTTTCTCATTCGTTGCAAATACGGCATTATCTTTTTTGCGCTGTTGTGCTTTCAAATATCTCCTAAGCCTATGGACTTTAAGTGCCAATTTCTGTTTTAATGTATCTAAAAACTCTTCAGGCTTTCTATTGTTATTCTCGTGTCTAGTGTGTGTAAAATTGTTTTCAAATATTGCTTCAACTCTTTTAACTACTTTATTTGATCTGCAACCGTTGATGTAATGTGTAAGTCTACCACAGTCTGCTCTTAATTTCTCAATGTCTTTTTCGAGCCTCTGTTGCCATGGTGGTTTGACCGTGTCTCTTTGTATTGTGTTTCTTGCGTGTTCAGTGATTTTAAAGTTGAGTTCTTCCGAAATAACAACTGCTGTGCAATAAATAAGGGTGTGTATGTCATTCAGTTGTGTGCCATCAGATAAAAACTGTTTCAGTATATCTTCATTAAATAAGTTAACTAAGCGGAAAAGTTTAGGGCTATATTTGAGTTTAGGTAGTTTTGGTCGAGCTGCTGGGTCCATCCCAGAGTACTGTGTTAGTGTAGTTCTAAATTTGTCATGTATTTCTTGTATATACATATCTGTTATCGGGTTTTGATTCACGGCGGCAACTGTCTCAATATCATTTTCTAACGTTAGGGTTAAGGTTATAGATTCGGTTTGTGTAGATGTGTGTGATGTTTGCGATTGATTATATGGTTGAGATTCAAAATTAGGTTGTAATAGGATGAGCGATTGTGGTTGATCTTGCAGGCTATTTTCGTTTGTGTTTTGTGTGATAGTGTTAGTGTTTACAGAATTTTCTGATTCTTCCTGTAGCAATTGTTTTCGTACTTCTTCTTTTAATTGATCTATTACTTCTTGAGATAGAAGTTTATTCCTTACTATGGCTCTTCTTTGGTCTGATATTCTTTGTTCTGTAACTGTAATTTCTGGGTATTGTCGTGTAAAAAGTGCATGCAGTTGGTGTCGGTAGGTGGTCATGTCAGTCTCTAATTTAGTAATGTATAAATAGGTTCGCATGATAAATAGGTTTACATCTTGACTCCATCTCATACGAACTCTTGTTTTTCCAGCCTTGGTGGACGCGGGTAAGAAGGTAGATACCTCCCGCGCAACATTCAGGGCCGGAGTTTGTGGAACTGAACTTAAACTAATTATGGGGGGTGACGATGGTATGGATGGTGATGATGTTCTTGAAGGTGTGTACGATAGTGTGCTTGGACTGTACGGTTCTACAGGGGTGTCTGTCCTGTTTGTCAGTCTGTCACCATCGTCAATGATTTCGGCTGTAACATCTTTGTCGGTGGGAGCCCGCCTGTTTATTATTATTATTATTATTTGAAGAGTGTAGATTCAACCGTTTGGCTGTAAAACCTGTGTGACAGACGACGGGCGCACACGATAGTGACAGCAAAAGGGCTCCGTTTGGACCCTTCGGGTATGGAACCCTAAATGGGCCTTCAAAAAATAACTTATTAGTTTTATTTTTTCAATTTAAATTCAGGGAAATTAATTGTTAAGCAAATAGTATGACTACCAACTTAAATGGTCCATATATTAAAATGACAACACCTTTCATTCTTTGACAGTTGTATGAAATGGCTATAACACGGAAAATCGACGTAGGGTCTCAATTAACTAAATAATTTATTTATCTGACTGTATCTTTCCAAAGAAATGACACAACGCTTGTAATTTGCAAAATATGAAGCGTTTATATATTTACTCAAAAATTAGTTGAGTAATCGAAAATTAAAAACAACCAAGTTCTGCATACAAATAAGACGTTCTTGTTATTAAATACCAACCGTACGTTGATATTTAATACAGATATTTTGGATTGAAACTCAAAGTAAAGGGTTAGTTTACCGTTAATTTGTATAGATTTTTTTTTTCTAAACGTGTTTTGGTAACAACCAAGTTCTGAGAAATTTGTTCAAGAATAACATATATTTTCCCACCACCACCACGAACTATATAGATTTAGCAATTTTTTTGTTTAAGACAAGCCTACTTTTATCGTTTGCCTCTTGTCAACGCCTTAAGTAACATACAAAACAATACTTTGTCTGTCAGCAATCTAAAGTGTTTATTTATTTTATTTTTAAGAAAATTTACAACTAAACAGATACAATGAGTAATAGCATACATAAAATATGGCCAATTACAAGTTTCCACAAAGTGTCTATAAAGTGATGGCCTGAAATACAGGTTTGAACAAACCTAGGTCGGGCGGGTCGCTACCTAACATTCTAATGCCGAAACATCATTACTTGCACCTGTAATTAAAAATATTTTAGCTTAAATTTATTATTTATTAAATTTATTTATAATTGTATAGGATATTTACTCCCTGCTGTTGGCTTTTATAAACCTTTTTTTTTTTAATTCATTAGCGATAAGACCACCTGTATTTTATATTGGTTGTTATTTATATGGTACCATGGGGGTAGGCAGAAACAACGATCCTTAGGTGAATCCTTACTATACAGGGTGGCCTGTATAATTAGGATTCACCCTAAGGATTGTTAGGAATTATGTGAAAAGGCGTGTAAAAATAAAGATATAATTTTTTTAAGCGGATCCTATTAAATATTCAAGAAAAAATAATAATATTATAACTCGAAAACTATCAAGAACTGCGGAACATACATGAAATGGGCTTTTTCTAAAAGTAGCCTATTAGTGTTAAGTAACTCCTTATAACATCAGCTATCTGCCAGTGAAAGTCCCGTCAAAATCAGTCCAGCCATTTCGGAGATTAGCTGGTAACAAACAGACAGACAATTTTTTAAATTGTGGTTTGTTTTTATAAGTAAGTACCTACCGTTTACATTTTTATATGCATTTAATAAAAAGCTGTTATTTTGACATTACAAACAGAATTTCAGTTTTATTTATTTGTATAAACTAGAATTACATTCACAAAATAACAATTCTAAGTCCTACCCATAGTCCATTTGAAATAAGATTAGAAATTTAAATAAACCTTTTTTTACGGTCCGTTCAACCGATTTTGAATTCTATTCCGTAGGCATTAGGATGTAACTGTTTATTACAGCTGAAATTTGTTATTTAAATTTCTAATCTTATTATTTTCAAATGCGAATACAGTAACAATTTAAATAAAAATAGATTTCCGAATTTAGATGTCCATAAAATAATTAGATTTAACAGAACCAATTGGCAATTTGACGCCACTCAAAAGCTAAATGGGAAACAATAATTTTCACAGGAAATTCAGGGAGAAGAGTTTTGATTGAAAACTCCGTTCGTTAATATTTACGTTTCCAAGTATAGGTAGGTAGGTAAGTACTGTCGGTACGAAATCTAGGGATGCTACGGAGCACCAATTTCGATTTCAAATCGACATAATATAAAAAATTCTGAGCGTTTTTTCATATAAATTCGTATGAAAATACGTTCTCGTAGCAGAAGATATCAGCTGTCATAAAAAAAAATAAAGCTTTGCGGGATTAAAGTTAACATCATATATTTATGTATTGTTAGCTGATTGGTGAATGCAAGTACATATATAAATATAGGGCAAGGCAGAGGGTGTACCTATAGTACAACCCCATTTCGCCAGTTATAAGAAAAAAATGCTAAAAATAAATAAATGCAAAAAAATATATATCTTTATATTTAAGTGCCATATAAATTAATAGGGGGCTAGCCTATTGCCATCAACCGGACACAAAACCAGACTCCGGGCTGCTACTAAAAAAATCTAGATAAATAGGTACCTACGTCATATTTGGAAAGTGATAAAATGATCCAATCATACAGAGAAGCAATATTAAAGGTCTGTTTTTAACATTTTATTTATTTTCTAAATCTTCAAAGTCCTAGTTAAACAGTCTATTGACTGACGCAACATGTATTAATTATTTAATGATTAATATTAATTATTTAATTTATTCGTTTTATTTAGTCTTCATAAGACGTACTGTATAAGATAGCAAAACAAAATATGTTACCTACTTCTTATATATTTCAAGCAATCTTATTCTTGTGAAAAATCTACTACTAAAACCAATAAAGATAGAATTACACTTAACGCATATTAAGAGCGTTTACGACAACGACGGCATTTTAAACAAACTTTCAAGCCCTTGTTTTTCGAAATGAATGAACCGATTTTAATGAATCTTCATATGCATAAGCAGGATACCTACTAAGGTCTAAAACGTTAGTTAAGAACATTTCATAGTTGGGATGAATTTATCCCAAGAACAAACTTAACATTTACTTTTTACTGGAACCTTCCCATCCGAATGGAAAATGGCCAAAGTCGTTCCTATGTACAAGTCGGACAAAAAAGACACTATTTCTAATTATCGGGCTATCGCGATTCTCTCCACGTTTGCCAATATATTTGAGTCGATGATCTGTCCTTACATTCAACGCCATTTCAGACTTTATCTTGGCGATCACCAACACGGCTTTGTTACGTCTAGGTCTACTGGCACTAACTTATTGTCTTTCTTTTCTTTCTCTTCTTAATAGAATCTGTCGACTCAAATAAACAATTTGATGTGTTGTACACCGATTTCAGCAAGGCCTTCGATAAAATTCCTCATTCCATACTAATTCACATACTAGCATCGTATGGTAACACTGGTCCTTTGCTGAAATGGCTGAATCATATATATCGAAGCGTGAATTGTATGTTGTTGTTAACGGTTTTCGATCTGACAGCAATTATTGCATGACTTCCGGTGCCCCACAGGGATCACATCTGGCTCCTATATTATTTATCATATATATTAATGACCTTCCCCACTGCTTTCACTTTTCCGAGTGCTTTCTTTACGCTGATGACCTAAAGTTTGCTCGAAGAATCTAATCATCGAGCGTTACCGCGCTTCTTCAAGATGATCTGAACAGACTGGTTGAATGGTGTGAGGCTAACAAAATGGAACTTAATTTAAAAAAGTGTTACCATCTGTCATTTTCAAGAAAGTCTCACCCTATACACTCGGAGTACATCATAGGCAATAAAAAAATACAAGAAGTGGATGCAATTAGAGATCTGGGAGTACTATTTGATAAAAAAATAACTTTTGTCCCCTACATCGAGACTATTATCAAGAAAGCATCGAAAATTTAATGTTAGGGTTTGTGCTAAGAAACACTAGGGGGCGTTAAACAAATTGGTACTAAAATAATGCTGTACTATAGCCTTGTACGAAGTGTCCTGGAGTATTGCAGTGTTGTATGGAGACCACACTACGCCACACATAAGTTACTTTTGGAAAGAGTTCAAAAACGGTTTCTGTGGTGGCACCTCGCATTTTCTAGAGGAAAAAGTAAACAGCTTCTCTCCTATAATACCCGTCTCAAATATTTCGAAATTCACTCGTTATCAACTCGAAGAGAAGTTATTGATGCTTTATTTCTCTATAAGTTGCTTAGAAATAAAATCGACTGCCCAAACCTACTGAGTCTCCTGAAGTTTCGTGCGCCAGCCCGATATCCGCGAAATCCTATCACACCACTATACCCACCCTTGCGCAGGACGATTCTGGGTGCTAACTCACCGATTTCTCGCCTGTGTACAAATGTAAACAGTTGCAGTGATCTTACTGATATACATCAAGACAGCATAGGAAATTTTTATAAAATATTTTTTTTTTTTTTTTTTTTTATTATTATTATTTTTTTGTTTGTTTATTGTGTTTTTGTTTTTTTTTTTATTGACTCTTACAACGAATGATCTCCTTAGCGAATGTTAATTTTTAATTTTAATTTTCATTATTTTAGATTTTTAAAATTTTTATTTGTTAAAAGTTAATGTTAATAATCTTTTTGTTATATTATTTTTAGATGAAATTTTTGTTATTATTATTGTTACGCGTGATTAACCAAAATGATTGAATAACCTTAATTGTAAATATCCTTTTTGGCTTTTTAATATTATGTAAAACCATAAATGGTGCATGTTGTGTTAGCCTGTAAGTGATTTTTGCACTTATAAATGTATCTAATAAACTATTATGGAAATGATTGTAAAAGTATTGTGTAAACAATTGTTGACTAACCTAAATAAATAAATAAACATTGTAGTTGAAAAACATGTTCTACCATACAATACAACTACAAATGTAAGTTGGTTGACTATTACTCGTTAACTTGTAAAGCCTAGCTGTGATGGTTTTCCTTTTAACTTCGTTATAACTGCCGTGAATTTTTTTACATATCCAAAGCAAGCATTTAGTTGGTGGGGACACTTGACTCTAACAAAAATTATAGCAATTTAAAGCTTAATATTACGTATACGGATCCCTGAATCGAAAAATGGTTTTCACAGACCCACTATATTTAAGAACGGTCCGTGGGACAGACGAGATAAAAAAAATCATCCCCACTTTACGTGCAAGGGAGGTACCTTAATTTTTTTTATTTTGTAATGATTTTATTTTACCACTTTGTCAGCGTATCCATGCCAAAGTACAGCTTTTAGTACTAACAGTCATGCCGCGGACAGACAGTCAGACATGGTGAAACTATAAGGGTTCCTTGTTGAATACGGAATTCTAGAAACCTATTATACCTTACGGCATGGGTAACTTCACTAATCTATAACTAATTTCAGGAATCGTGGGCCTATAAATAGTTTTCAGCGTAAGCGTCCCGAAGGCATGCAAATTTTCTAACTAATATTCCTTTTCATTTTCACATTTTAATGACTACCCTCCCGATTATTTAGCTGTTACTTTAATTAATTATTGCCCAATTGTGCTAGTAAAATTAATTGTAACTTTGTTGCAAAATTATACACGATAATATTGTGGGTAGTTATTGAGACCAGGAGGCCGATCGCGCTATTTCTCAACGTAATTACCGTTCGAACGGAACGTTTTTGGTTTTGGTTTAGCTGATGTAAGAAACGGTATCGCGCTATTTTTTGTAAGAGTATTGTTCGATCGATCGTTCCTCCAACGTAACTTCCAAAGTAAAGCTAAATCGTTTCCGTTGAATTGATTAGCGCCATACGAAATGTGTCTAACGTAGGTATTAGAAAAAAAAAGATAGAAAATACGTTTAATTGCGGTAAACATAACGCAAAGAAATAAAAACACAAACACGAAAGAACAAGTTGAGGGAAAATATGCGTCACATTCACGCAAAACGGCCATCGCTCAGCATAATGCTGCGACCCTATGTGAGACAGAGCCCCAGCGCGGCGCAACGTTCAAAATTAGCGCGATCGCCCCCCAGCCTTCTCAACATCGCCGCGCGCTGGCGGCAGTGAACGAGGGGTGCGGGGGCAGCGGCGAGTAAAACGGCCGCACGACTCGACTCGGGCCCCGCGACACGTAAGTCAGCTGTTGCACGCCTTCACGCAAGGCTGCGCTTACGCGTTTATATTAACGTCTATATACTTGATCTTGTTTGCTTTTTAACCGCCACAGTCTATGTAATTTCGTATTTCCCTTTATCTCTCATTATACATGTTATACAGTCCACTCACCTTTCATTTTGCTCCACTACGACCTATCGTCGCGATCAGTGGTTGTATGTTTTAGTTTAATTCGTTTTAGATTGTCTGTGTGCTGCCGGACGTCAAGAATAGCACTACCCTATTTCTTCCCGTGGATGTCGTAAAAGGCGACCAAGGGAATTACTAGAGAATGGGCCGCAGCGTTCTCTATGCACTTAACACCATACTGCGATCGCCAACCCACCTGCCAAGCGTGGCGATTATGGCTACTCCCTTTAGGGGCCTATGTCCAGCAGTGGACGTCTTACGGCTGAAGTTATGAGTTTTAGATTAGTATTCAATTAACGAATTTAGAACTCAAGTAATTACACAACACACTACGGCCATGGATGGTCTTTTATTGCACCAAATTCCGCCAAGTATTTCTGCTCTATGTATGCGATTATAAATCTGATTGTTTTTTTTTTAACTTATATTTTTTGTATGCACGAGTTTTTTCTGTGTGAGAAGGATAGGTTCCTTCTTTCTTTCTTTTATTTAGAATTAAATACACTAACTTCTTTTTATAGGTATACATGAAGATGGCGCACGATCTCGCACAAATAAGGCCGAAAAAAAAAGATCCATGAAGTCCTAATCTCCACTTCAAAGTTAAAGAGAGCACAGGCAGAGAATTATACTAATAGCACCTGTTCCTTCCCTGTTCATTGTTGCAAGCAATAGCGTAATCTCATTAGTAAAACAGTCTCGCTGCTCGCATATAAATATTCTTTATTAATTCCTGAGAGAATATTTCTGTGTCCAGCTTAGAGAAAAATAAATGATGCTCATCCGTTTCTCGCCACATGGGAAACGAGTAGTTCAGGAAAACGGCTTATTCTCACTCAAGAGTTACTAGAGGTACGAAGAAAAGGAAGCTTGCAAGCTTGGGTGTATTTATTACACAGGGTGTGTTAATAGTTGCGTACGCCTATAATTTGTGTATACCTTAGAAGTATAAATATGTTTTTAATTATTTTTATATACATGAATAACAACTTATATCTAATTAATTTATAAAAATAACAAAATCATATCCTATATAAACTAAAACTATTAATAAACTAAAATATGGCGTCAAAAAATTCCTCCGCATCGCTGTCGACTGGTAATATACCCAAGAGACTGGCGGTATTGCCACGTTATATGGCAATGCTTAGCCTCAAAAAAAAAAAGCTAAAGTAATAATTTAAAGTATAAAATATCTGGTGGCTTTAGAAGTAATAACTAAATATTGTATTAAGCTAATGTTAGTGTGTGTACTTATTAAATAAATAAACCACTACATGCTAGCTATTTCAGATCTGTAAAGTCCTGCTTTTCTTCACAGTAAGTAAGTACCTTTATTTGCATTTGGGATGTGGTAAATATAAAGGATGATATATAGAGATATATATATATACAGATATCTTAGTGCGGGACACATTTTGCCATAATATAATACAACAGAATGCAAATTACTTAAACATAGGTTTGAATTATACGTGAAATAAGTAAGTTATGAGTGTCCAAGATTAACTTTGAAAGGCCGACGGGGCGCCAGCGCCATGCGGTGCGACATGCTGAGTGTCACTCTTTGTTTACTTGCGCGATCGGTTCCTCGTATGTGGGCAGTATCCGTGATATGCTGAACTGAACCTATTTGAAGCAACAATGAAGCACAAATTGAGTTTTATTGTTTTTTTTGCCGCCGCATTTGTGTCTCTTCTGCAGATAGTTAGGCTAACTATACGTAGGTACAATAAAAAACCCACCCTATGTTACACTTTACTATAAATTATATCTACAGCGTGCCGCTTTAATGGCGACATTGATTTAACACACGTATTCGGTCTTGCGTTTCCTTTTTTATGAAGGTATTTTAGTTTTTATTAAACATTGGATTTATTTACAATTTTCTAAAATAGCATCTTGGAGCAACCTGTACTTATTGGGGCATGTTACATTTGTCAATATTATCATGATCCTAATATCACGATATTTCAAGATTTCCTAAAGTCTTGTGATATTATCACGATACCGCCTATTCCACCATCAATATTACCACAGTATCGTGATGTTATTGACAATGTAACATGCCGCATAGAACTGTAGCGCCGAGATCATTTGCCGGGGTCACGGATCATAACATCGGATCAATTAAATTAAACTGAATAACTTGCAAAGAGTAGGCGTATTAAATGAAAGAGAGAGCTTTATTATTTATTTAGTTAATATTTTTCAATTTTATTATTTTTCAAATTTGTGTACTAACTTGACACGCGAATTTCGTCTCCGTGATTTTATTCCAAATAACGGTTAAAATGTCCAAATTTAATGTCGAATCGGCGTTCAACGATGTGATGAAGAAAGTGGCAGCGTTGACAGCAAAAATTGTGGCTCAAACAGCAGTAATTGAGTTGCAAAACAAGAAAATTGAAGATCAGCAGCGGACGATCGGAAATTATTTGGTCACAATCACGGAACAGACGAGGGTACTTGCAGATTTGTCCAGTAAAATTGAGAAGATCGAAGTTCACATTGTTTCAATGGATACTTCGAAGAGCGAGATGGAAAAAACTGTCGGGATACCTTCTAGGCAGCGGGCGAGTGAGATAAACGTCGGAAGTGTTGCTAAAGAAACGGACGAAAAGGTGACGGAACGTGCACGCCGAGCGACCGTGCGAGCCAATAATAAGGCTGCGTCCATACTGCAGAAAACCAGCGACAGATCATTGGAAACCGCTGAGACAGTATTGGAGGATAACGTTGTTTCCGAAGAATGGAAAGTAGTCAATAACAAAAAACGAACAAAAAAGGTTACTAATGCCATACAAAAAGGAGGAAACACTCAAATTGCTACGCTTCAAGCAATTCAGAGGAAGAAGTTTTTGCATGTGTGGTCACTACATCCAGATACAACTGAGAAGGCGATGGGTGAACATGTGGTGGGAATCTGTGGATCTGCAGATATTAAAATCGAAAAAATAATTCCGAAAAGTGCAAGAGACTATGCGTCTTTTATGGTTGGAGTTCCGGAATGCCTTTTTGATAAGCTGAATAACGTGGATAGTTGGCCATTAAATGCGCAATTCAGCCAATGGGTGTGGTTTCGAAACTCCCGCAATCCAGCAAAAGGCAATCAAAGCCAGCAATAATTGCATTCAAGTGTATTATCAGAATGCTCGAGGCCTACGAACGAAAACAAATACGTTCCATAATAATTTATTGGCATCGACGTATGATCTCTTTGCAATTACAGAGTCTGGTCTCAATAAAGGGATATATGACGAAGAACTAATTCCAACTGAATTCAACATAATACGATGTGATCGAGCAGACGGGCGAAAACAAGGAGGAGTATTTTTGGCGGCTTCCCCGCGTTTTTGTTTAAATCGCGTTTCTGTTGACAATGTGGACAAGGCCTTATTTGAGATTGTGTGCGCGACGGTACACAGAAAAAATAATTTTCTGTTCTTGTGTTGTGTTGTTTACATTCCACCAAAATGTGATGCTACTGAGTATATGCATTTATTTCATTTATTGGAGAATGTTTGTGTTATACATGACAAAGTTTTAGTGATGGGTGATTTTAATATGCCGTCTACGACCGTGGAAATTCAAAGTTATTTGGAATATTTTATTGCCTTCGGTGAATTTCGGCAGGTAAATAATGTTGTTAATGTTAATAATCGTACTTTAGATTTGGTATTGTCAACGTTTGAGTTTAGTGACTTAGGGGTACAACTCTCTGAGGAACCTTTAGTTATTATTGATGCACAACATCCGCCGTTGGTAATTAGCACCAGGCTTTCTCATCGGGAACCAGAGGGTAACCGGGGGCTTTCTCAGAATGAAAGTGGTTCGTCACTCAATAGACAGAGGTGGAATTTTAATAAAGCAGATTTTCTAGGTTTGTATAACTCTTTTAGGGTAGTTAATTGGGAGTTCTTATTTAACATCCAGAACTCCGAGGCGGCTTTAAATTACTTTTATAAAATAGTGAATGAGATCATTGACGAGTTCGTTCCTAAGAAAAATGATAAAGTAAATAAGCAAGGGTGTAGGTTTAGTTATCCAGAATGGTACACATCTGATTTGATAAGGGATATCAGACATAAGTGGCGGTATCACAAATTATATAAAACAACTGGATCCGAGAGTGATTATGAAATGTTTTCTAGTTTTAGAACTCGTGTCAAATTAAAAATAGCTTCTACCTATGAAGGCTACCAAAACAGACTTCAGAAGAACCTACAAGGGGATCCGAAATCGTTCTGGAACTTTATTAGGAGTAAGCAATCTAGGCGCAATAAACCCAAAGTCACAAAGGACGACTTATTGCTAAAGGAGGAGGAGTGTGCAAAATGTTTCGCCGTATTTTCACTCTGTGTACAGCGAGAACCGGCCGGTGCTGGACCCGGTAGCCGCGGAGCGCGCGGGTGGCGGGGCGGCGGGAGCGGCGCGCGTACATGTTGACCGCCTCAGCGCGCGAAAACAGCACGCGGCGCTCCTGCGTCTCAAGCCTAAACGCTCAGTAGGTCCTGACGGCATACCTCCTTACATTGTCAAAGATTGCCGTATGGTTTTTGAAGAGCCCTTGTTGCATGTTTTCAGCTTGTGTTTGCGGGAGGGTCAGTACCCGGACGAATGGAAGATCACTCGTGTTATCCCAGTCCCAAAAGATACCGACCGGTGGCGTTGCTGTCGGCGTTCGCTAAGGTATTTGAATCTGTCTTGCATAAAAGTATTTATACGCAGGTTAGCTCACAGCTGTCTGACGCTCAACACGGCTTTCGGCCGGGTCGCAGTACGGGGGGTAACTTGTTGTCATTTGTTAACTACCTGTCGCCCGTCATTGACGCCGGAGGGCAGGTGGATGTGGCATATTTCAACTTCCGGAAAGCGTTTGACACCGTGGATAACGATGTACTTTTGGGCAAACTCTCTACTATGGGATTCACACCGCACTTGCTCAAGTTCTTTGCTAGTTACCTTGGCGAGCGCCGACAGTACATTGAGTTTGCTGGTCATGAATCCAGACCTTATTACACGTACTCCGGGGTAAGTCAAGGGAGTAATATTGGACCTTTGGAATTTATTATAACAATTAATGATTTGCCAAAAGTCGTGAAAGAGGCAAAGTGTCTACTTTTTGCAGATGACTTAAAATTATCCCTTAAGATTGAGAACACTGCAGACTGTAATCGGCTCCAGTCTGACATTGATAATGTGGTCCAATGGAGTAAATCCAACAAGCTGCATTTTAATATTAAAAAGTGTTGTGTGATGAGCTACAGCCGCGCGCGTGCTCCATTACAGCATCAGTACGAGATGGACGGTGAAGTTATGCCGCGTGCCTCACATGTACGAGACCTGGGCGTACAGATGGTATCTGAGCTGACGTTCCGCAAACACATAGTTGAGATGTGCGGCAGGGCTTTCAGAAATCTCGGGTTCATCTTGAGACAGTGTAAGGATTTTACCGATACTGCAACGGTTAAAGCTTTGTATAATGCACTTGTGAGGAGTCATCTGGAAACAAGTGCAATCATTTGGAATCCACATGAAGGGAAATACAGCCTCATGTTGGAAAAAATTCAAAACAAATTTACCAGATTTCTCTATCACAAACAGTACGGAGTTTACCCTTTTTATCCCCTGATGTACCCAAGTCTGTTCGTCCTGAGCATGGTTGGGTACACCAGGCTGACAGTGAGAAGGGACGTGGCACTGGTCAAGTACGTGGCTCGCGTACTGCTAGGGTTGCTGCACCACCCGGAGGTGCTGGCAGCGCTGCGGCTGCGCGCGCCGGACGGGTGCGTAGGTGCGCGCCGCCGCCCCGCTCTGTTAGACGTGCCAGCGGCTAGGACTAACCTACTCAAGTTTGCCCCTATGTCACGAGCTGCACGTATTATTAACAGTATTACAGTTTCAGAGGATATATTTGGGCAAAACCTGCCGAGATTCATTGAAATGGCACAAATAATTATTGAAAGAGGTATATTATAAACGTTGTCATGTTTATAATAAAATATAATTTAATTATGTGTAATTTTCCTTACCAATTATTTATTTTGTATAAATCTGTGTAAGTAATAAATCTGTGTAAGTAGACATTGTGACTTATAACATCGCCTTGGATGAGTCTGTAAAGGTGTTATAATTGTGATTTAAATAAATAAAATAAAAATAAAATAAAATAAAAATTTACGATTTATTTTATCTTATCATAATTTTTATGATTACTGGCCACTAGCCCTACCCGTGTGTTTAATTAATGTCGCCACTGTAGCGGCACGTTGTATAATTACTATGGTGTGCATAATAAAAAGTATTCCATGTTTTATCTATCTAAAGGGAACAAAAAAGTGAACATTTTCCAACTTTGGTTTTGCAAGGTTTCGAATCCACAACCAACACGACTCAATCAATCAATCAAAATATTTTATTTCACATAAACCTACATGGGCACTTATGAAACGTCAGAAGCTAGGTGCACGGTTCCAATTGGTCGTTTCCTATGGAGAAGAGCTTGCAAGAAACTCCACGGTTACTCTTTTAATAAGAATGTGCTTTTACAATGTTTTCAAGTTACAGTGATAGGTATGGGAGGACAGTGTAGGCCTGTGAACAAGTACCAAGTACTTAACAAAATTGAAGATGGTTTACAAAACTACAGTCTATTAAGCCTACAACGTTCTCCCATTCACAAATTAAAAAATAATCTATATAAAATATTACTAAAATAATAAAAATAAAAACCTACCTATTTAAACCAAATGACAAGATTGCCATTACAACTGTAACAAATCTGAATTAATATTCTGTCCACTTGTATGACTCTCATCATACACGAACCTTCTGCGTTCGCTTCATACTTATTATCCTATATAAAACAGGTCATAAAATACGACTCCCCCAGGTTTAAGCTACAATAGCACTTTTATTAGATAAATACTGCGCTGAAAGTTAGTAGTGTCCATCGCAGAAACTGGCAGTGGACCACTTTTCAACCTTATTACTGAAAACATAAAGCTGAAAGTGGTTAAAGGAATTTGCGGATGGCACGTGAGCAGCAAGAGATGAAGCCGAAGACGGTGCATCGATATCCCGGAGGACTTTAGATATGCAAACTGAGTCTTTGAGTTGGACCGTTATAGTGGAATTTATCTTTGGTGTTAGAATAAATTGTGGGATAAAATGCCTTCATTGGTCTAAATTCTGGCGTCCCGAGACAGACACAATCTGCAATAGGTAGGACCGATAACGCCCGATTTTTGAGCTCCTCAAAAGTTATTTATTCGACGAAGACATTGCCATTTTTTTCTGTAATTTTTATTTTAAATTTAATTTTTATTTTTGTAAAAAAAAATGTAAATTGTATTGTATTTAGTCTAAGTCTTCTCATGCTGATCCATGTAACAGGAGAAACCTCAACCCCTGTCATACAAGATGTCCTAGTTCAGGGGCCGAGACCTCATTGATGTTGTGGCGGCATCAAGGAACAGGGTGTAAAGTTCACTCATCCTCCATAGAAAAGGGAGGATCCTCCAACTAGACGGGTGTTGTGTCTGGTGGGCAACTGCCCAACGATTGATGTCGGGTCGTTGTATATATGCTAGTCACGCTGTAATCTCTGCTTGCACGATGCAGAATTTTTGCGTGTCGTCAGTGTGACGCGTAGTTCACATGTGGCGATGTTGATGCCACCACAATATAACGTGTACCGAAGTTTGGTAATAAAATTACTATTCTTACTTTAACTGAGTGTCCAGAGAAACAAAACGTCAATAACTCAATTATAAATTAACTCCGGTTAAGAATTAAACACTAAAATCTAATTTGAAATTAAACTCTAATCTAAATTCTACTCTAAAATCGAGCATTAAGGGGCCGGTCTGAAACCTTTATTTCCCATAAAACAAATCGAAAGATCGGTAGTTCTTTACATTAGGATCGGATGATTCGTTTTGCGACCATCCTTGGGCAATCAAAAATCTCGTTCTAAAAGTTTTATTTCGCGACATAGTTTGTCCAAAATCACTCGGATCACAGTGAACTAAAATTGACTGCCAACATTTTGGCAATTAAATCCAACAGACCATAAAAACACCCAGCATGCAAATAAAACATTCAAACGAAATTATATCTGCTCCAATAAGAATTCCAATCCACCACAGACCGCAAATAGTCTAAGTTCTGAACAGCGGAATGTCAACCAAAGTCTGATGTCAGAAGTATTCGCAACGCGTTTTTATACAAGGAACGTGGTCAGAATAACGAACATTCTGTCTATCGGCATTCTTTTTTTATACATCTGAAGTCTGAATGTCGCCAATCTTTCGACAAATGCAATTTGGAGGGTACACTTTGAAAATAAAAGACTTTTCTGCTTTGTGTGAAAAGCAGCGAAGAGAAACGTGATTTATTATGATTTTGTTATATTTTGAGCAAAATTGCGTTGCTTATTTTTTGTACGGTGTCTTTTTCGATGTATAATTGAATTGCGACATGATTCGACAGCTTTCTTGGTGTTTATTAACGGAAAGAACCCTTGAAAGTGTACTCAATTATGCAAATAGATACATAACACCCATGAATAAAATAAAGTAAAAAGAGGTAGATCATAGGTTATACACGCTCCGCAAGTGGGACGTTAAAACTTGGCTGATTAGCCACATTTTCATCGCCTTGTCCCTTTTTCTCTCCCGATAATTACGACATGCCGTCCTACCTCCACTACACATAGTGTGACATTGTGCCGTTTTTGATGATCGAATGTTGAGTAGGTAACCTATCTACGTCTTTTTACTTATAATATCATTGTTATCATAATTTTCTCAGAAATAAATCTAAATTGGTCATCTAGCTACAAGAGTCGGTACTTCGCAATGCTTGTTCAGGAGAAAGAGGAAAATAATTGTAAAAAAACACCGGAGTACAGACGATGTACCTTTATTTAAGACCAGCATTGCTTTATAATTAAACGTATGTTTTAATATGAAACTACTAGCACGAGCCGTCTCACGTTCTAATTTATATAATTAGCCTCTATAAAGTCACCTTTGACCTACAATACTTTTAGGGTACTATCTCACTGACGACAGGTAGCAAGTTACACGAGCGAAGAATTGCTAGTTGGTCAAGAGTGTTTTCTAGCAGCATACATAGTCTAGGTATATATTGGTGATCAGCTAAAAGTAACCGTGAAAATATTTAATTATTTTATTTATTTTACAAAACAATAAAGCCAGAAAGGAATTTTGTGACTTTTTAAATCACCAGCAATTCGCTGTCGTAAATACAATATTAGTTTTAGTATATGCGAAACCCGAAACACGTGTCTAGTATTTTTATGTAAAGAATCTATGTACAAAAATTCAAAACTGTATCATGAAAAATCACAGATTTATAAGGTTGTTATGTACAAAACCAAACTACAAAAGGTATTTGTTTAGGCTTATGCCCTTGGATGGTGTGGTGTCAGGTAAGTGTGAGTAGCTGAAATGCTAAACTCAACTAGACGACTATATATTTTATTCTTCCTTTTACATTAGGTACTTTTTTATTATATACGTATGCATTTAATTATGACTATTACAAGTTCTGAGGTCCGACAATCGACGCGAGTTTTTTTTTTTTTTGTATGGCATCTCGCAGTTGACCTTGAGAGGCCGTGACTGCTTAACCGGTCTTTCCTGTGGCTGCCTTAAGGTGTGAGCTTAAAGCCTCCAGCCAGGAGCGTAAATATAATTATTACAAACTAAACGACAGCGCTCTAAGGGCACCCCCTGTGGGGTACGAACCTCGGCTTAGGGCGTCGTTGGGGAAAAACAGCAAGTTGGGGACGGGCTGGATCGAAAGTTTAAATTCATGATTATTAACTGGGATTACTATTAAATGCTACGGCTCACTCAGCCTCGGGGGTGGCGGTTCGACGTGCAAGGGACGGGGGGAACAATTAATTCTTGAACTTCGCGTGGTACCTCGGTGGCGAGGACGGAATGACGGTTTGTATTTGTGCGCTGTACTTGTGGCCCTATTGCTTTCCTGAAGGAGAGTAATGGGGTCATCCGAGTCTGAGAGAGTATCCCTAGGTCGGCGAGTCTGACTAATTTGAGAAGGCCTATAGCTAGCTGCCTGCACAACCAAGGGGTTTCGATGTCTATCTGCGGACTCGAAGAACCGCTTTGTCGCGCGTTTCATAAACTGCTTAATGGTGGGGATTCTAAGATCTACATGAAGGGTTTTGTTCCGAACGAACTATGGAGCGTCCGTAATTTTACGGAGAAATCGGTTTTGAAGTGCCTGCATTCTATGAATGAGATGGGGACGGGCGTGTGCGAAAGCGGCACACGCGTACGTCATAATCGGCCGGATGCACGCTGTGTAAATACGCAATTTGCCCTTAAGGGACAACTTGCTGCGTGAGTTCAGAACGCAATGAAGCCTACCGAGAGCGAAAGCGGCGCGCGAACGCACTTGCTTTATGTGCTCAGCGAACGAAATGTGATGATCTAAGATCACACCGAGATATTTGGCTCGCTTCTCCCAAGGGATAGGCTTGCCGAACATTTTGACTTGGCTCTTATCAGGATTGACCTCGATCCTCCACTTCCTGAACCAGTCACCGAGTCTGTTGACTTCGGTCTGTAGGATGCGGGAGATCTGGTCTTGACTGCGGCCGGTGTAGTAGATGGCCGTGTCGTCTGCGAACAGAGCTAACTGCGCCTTTCTACTTTTCGCGATGTCACTGGTGAACAGCGTAAAAATGAGCGGAGCCAGCACAGACCCCTGAGGGACGCCTGCGCGGATCGGATGAGGGGAAGAGAGCGCACCCTCGATGCGATAGCGGAAGGTGCGGTCCAACAAAAAGTCCCATAAGATGAGCACGAGACGATCTGGCACACCGAATTTGTATAGCTTATACAATAAGCCGTTGTGCCAGACTTTGTCGAACGCTTTCGCGATATCGAAGAACACAGCACCCGTCATGAACCCGCGCTGGAAACCGGCGCTTATGTGTTCTATGATACGGTGGACCTGTTGTACGCAAGAATGTTCGGTTCTAAAACCGAACTGTTCGTTGGGGATGAGCCCCTTCGTCTCGGCGTAGTCTCTGAGACGCTTATAAATAAGCCTCTCATAGACCTTGCCGAAAACGTCGAGCAAACTGATGGGACGGTAACTGGAAGGCTCGGTCTTAGGCTTGCCGGGCTTCGGGATACCGATGACGGTGGCCACCAACCAAGTGGTCCCCGGTGGTGGTTCCACGATTGTGGAAAAATGTTATTACTAAGAGCACCATTGAAGATGGTGGTCATTAGCATGATCAGGTGAGCTGGGAACAACTGGACCACTCTATTGGTGATACCGTCTGATCCAGGGGCTTTACGGGGTGACCAATCGACGCGAGCTGGGCGCGCGCCTTTTATATCCTCAGCGCTGCGGAGTAAGGACACTGGCCAGGCCCCCCGCACCCTGCGGGGGATGGGCTTTAACATACTCCCCCCGTTGAAGGGGAATCCTTCAACTTTTCTGCATCAGGCTGGAACAGCGGACACAGGCGATTTACCGCTCGACGGATAGTGCCACTGGCAGTCCTCACATCTGCTACTCTGGATACATCGTCAGTGCCCTTTTGTAGGGCTTCTATACGTCCGCTCCTCCATTTCAATGGGGGTAAATTATTTTCCTTTATAATGACCATATCTCCAACGCGAACTTCCATCGACGGCTTGCGCCATTTCGTACGATGTTGAAGTTCTGTAATGTATTCAAGTTGCCATCTCAACCAGAAATGTTGTCTCATTTGTTCCAATTGCTCATATCTGTGAAGTCGATTACAGTTAATATTGGTCAGTACTGGAGAGGGAAGAGCTATCAGCGGCTTACCGACGAGAAAATGCCCGGGAGTCAGGGGATGGAAATCATTGGGATCGGATGACATGGGAAACAAGGGCCGGGAATTCAATATAGCTTCTACTTGGACAAATAAAGTTGAAAGTTCCTCATATGTCAAATGCCTGTCTCCCAATATTCTTTTTACATGATATTTTGCAGACTTCACCCCTGCCTCCCACAAGCTCCCAAAGTTTGGGGCGTATGGGGGTATGAAGGCAAACTTCATTCCTTCATCAGAATTTTTTTTATTTATTTTGTCCTTTATTACTACCAAATATTTATTAAGTTCATTACTAGCTCCCAAAAAATTTGTCCATTATCACAATATAATAAACTGGGTTTAGAACGTCGTGCAACAAATCTCCTTAATGACAATAGAAATGCATCTGTACTTAAGTCACTAACGACTTCTAAATGAATAGCCTTGGTTGGAAAACATACAAATAAACACATGTAACATTTACTTATTTTGCAACCGCGGCTCTTCCTATCAGTGATTAAAAATGGACCAGCCAGATCAACACCAGAGGTTTCAAAAGGCGTCCCTGGACTTAAACGCTGCTTAGGTAGGTTACCCATAAGAGGGACTATAGACTTAAATCTAAATCGCTTACATACTATACAATTATTTGACACGCTTCGAGCCAACCTTCTACAATTAATTATCCAATACTTTTCTCTAATAGCCGATAAGATCAACTGCAGTCCTGCATGCAGTAACCGGTTATGTTCATTCTCAAAAATAAGCCTTGATAATCGGTGTTTAGAATCTAGAAGTAAAGGATGTTTTTTATTATACGACAAAGTTGAATTTTGAATACGACCTCCCACTCGTATAACTTTACATTGACTGTCTAGAAAGGGGCTCAGAGATAAAATCTTACATTTACTGCTTAGTGCCTTATTATTTAATAAACTTATATATTCATCGCTAAATGAATCATGCTGAGATATTTTTACTAAATACAACATACTATCGTTTAACTCATCGGCACTTAAATAACTACTGGTAAGTCTAGCTTTCTTATTTTTTATTCTACAATTATTAACAAATCTGAGAACATAGGCCATTGCACGTTGTACCTTATGTATACTAGAATAACGTTCAAATTCAATCAATTTTATATTATTTATACTTGTTACAAATGTACCTACGATCATTAACTTCAGATAAGTATCCAGTATGTAACTCATTACTATCTACCTTAGGCCATTGGGACTCGCTTAGGGATAACAAGGGAGGCCCACTCCACCACAATCTGTGAACCTTTTCATTCATACGATCTTCTCCTCTGGAAATGAGATCTGCTGGGTTTTGGTATGTTGGTACGTATCTCCACTCACTTCCCTTTGTTAAGTTATTAATTTTATTTACTCGATTTGAAACAAATACCTTTAATTGTTTTGGAGCGGCGGTGGCACGTAACCAACCGAGCACAACCACCGAGTCTGTTCAGTATACACACCGAGCCACAGTACATCGCAGGGAGTGAGTCACCTTTTTCCCCAACTCAGCGGACAGCAGTGCTCCGCATAGCTCGAGTTTCGGTATAGTTAGACCTTTTAATGGGGCGACCCTAGATTTAGCACAGAGTAACTGTACATGAATTTCTCCAATAGGATCTATAGAACGAACAAAACCACATCTCCCATACGCCCACATAGACGCGTCTGAATATGTAATGCATTTTTACACATGACATGCCTTGGAACTTCTACACAAGTTAGAGAATTCATGTTTTTTTATAAAATTAAACCACATAATCTGTACCTCATCGATTACTGGATCGTCCCATTCTAATTTACTTATCCATAGTTTCTGTAAGATCATCTTAGCCTTAACAACAAATATACTTACAAGTCCCAAAGGATCGAAAATCTTTGCAATAGATGATAATATACTTCGCTTAGTGATCCTTTCGGTTTTATCTACATGCACAGAGAATTTAAACTTATCAGACTGAGACCATGTTAACCCTAAAGTGCTCGTTGTTGTTTTAAATTCCGTAATTGATTGTATTTCATGTAATTTATTTTCAACCAATAACTGGATTGGCATTAGACCTAAATTTTCGTAACTTAAAACAAGCCGAATCTAAAATCTTAGTAATTAATCTACAAATACGATTTAACTCTTCCTCAGTCTGATGACCTGTTATCAAACCATCCATGAAAAAATCATGTTTAATTATCTCGCGCACTTCCGGATCATTACATTCATTTGCCAATTGAAAAAGACAACGAGTACTTAAATACGGGTCGGAAGCGGTTCCGTAGGTCACCGTGTTCAATTTGAAATACCTTATGGGTTCACGCTCATTGTCCCTCCACATTATCATTTGCTTGCTTCGCTTGGTCATAACATAATTATGTTGCCTAAATCGGAGCAAAATACTAAATATATCGTCCTGAATATATCATTTAATGAGTAACCACTATCAGTTTTTTCCGAAGCGTTAAAAACAACCCGAAGTTTCGTAGTCTCACTTTTATCTCGAATAACTGGGTGATGCGGTAAATAATATCTAAACTCAGGCTTACATGTCTCTGACAAATGATTCAAGTGCTCATATTCATTTATAAATTCAACATAGGACTCCTTTACTTTAGGTTGCCTTTTCAATATTTTTTCTAAATTCATCAAACGCGACTTTGCTTTAACAAAAGAATCTCCTAGTACAGAAGGTGAAGTGTGAAAAGGCATCTTAACACAAAACCTACCGTTTTCAATTCTATACGTATTTTTTACAAAGATTTTTTCACAAAATTCCTCTTCATTACTATACGGTACTTGATCAATATTTAATATCTCCTCTACCTTCCAAAATTTTTCTAATTGTTCACTAATACTTCTAAATAAGTTACACGTTACTTCACGATTTGGTTTACAAATATTTACGGGGCCCGTAACAAGCCAACCTAATTTACTACTCTGCAATGTGGGAAGACCTTTACCTAGTCTTATCTGTTGACCTGTTACTAGTTCCCAGAACAAGTCCACTCCAATTAATATATCTACGCTAGCGGGCTCGTAAAATCTACTATCTGCTAAATCAACAAATACGTCACCGGGAATCTTCAATTCATTTACATTAATATTTACATTTGGCAACATACTCGTGATTTTTGGTAAGACTATACAGTTGATTTTTATTTGAATGGTTGAATTTAGTATTTCCTATACCATATACATTAAGGTTGTCCTTAGCACGTTTACTAAATAAATAGTAACAGAAAGTTTTTGTAATAAATTAGGATTATCCTGATCCTAATTTATTACAAAAACTTTCTGTTACTATTGACATCTGACTACCAGAATCTAATAATGAGCGTGCTACGTAATGTTCATTATTTGTTTCGTTAACTACGTTAATGAGCGCTGTTGACGCGGTGTTGTTGTACGTATTGAGTAGCGATCGTAGATAAGGCAAGCGGTTCCGACGCGGGCGCAGAGCGCGCATGCACAGTGGCGCTCGCGGTGGTCGAGCGGTCGGGTGATGCGAGACTGCCGCTCGATCCCGCCTTGAATTACAACTCCGACCGAAGTCTGGGGTGACGTACCAGTCGAGTTTTCACTGCGCGAACTAACATTATTATCGATAGATGGAAGTCTATTTCTATGAAGTAAAACGTTATGTTTATACTTGCAAATTTTGCAGCCAAATGATTTGCAATTGTATGCACGATGACCTGGTTTTAGACAGTTAATACATAATTTATTCTTAGAAACGTTTTCATTTTTTTCTTCCAAACTCATAGAAATAAATCTCGTACATTCAAACAGACGGTGATCTTGTTTACAAACTATACAATTGTTTTTGTGGTTATTACTCGCCTGAGCGGACGCAACAAAACTAGCAGTTTTCTCATTTTTACTGATTATACTTGATTTACTATGCGCTGCTGTTTCTAATACATCCGCTCGATCGCGTAAAAACTTAAAAAACTCTTCGAGGGTAGGAACTTCGCCTAATATACTTTTATGTTCCTCCCACCTTCTACTAGTTACATTATCGAGTTTGATTATTGCTAAATGTATTATCATAGTATCCCAGTGTTCTACAGGCTGTTTTAACGTCTCTAAACCTCTCAAATTCTTCTTCATACTGTCAATCATATAACGCAAAGCTTGGTCGGACTCCTTAGTTATACTTTCCATACTAAATAATGATTACATATGATTGCTTATTAAAAGACGTTTATTATTATACCTCTGAATAACAAATCCCACGCTAAGTGATAGTTATCGGTACAAAATGATAATGATTTGATAACCAATACAGAGCTACCCTCCAATGACGATCGCAAGTAATGGAATTTATTTATTGCCTCGATAGAATCATTATTATGGATTAATGCCTCGTATGTATCCCTATACTCTAACCACTGACTATAATTCCCATCGAATGTGGGTAACTTTATTGTGGGTAATTTTATTGAACTTTTGAATATGTTTCCACCTTCGAATCTATCGGAATGCCTCAAAGTTTGATTTGCTTTACTTTTCTTTCGAACATTAATTTCTTCTATTTTATCTAAAATACATTGACCTTGAGAGATTAAAGAATAAAATTGACCTTCGAACTCAGAACGTACAATCATTTGTTCGTCCGGATCTTCTGATTCAATTTCAATTACGGATTGTAAGTCATCGAAAGTGGAAAAACATGCTTCTAGTTTTGTTAACCTCAACCTTAACTCAGAAACTTGCTGATCAGTTAACATTTCTACAGATTTGACTTCGTCCAAAAAACTTTTAAAAATTGTTAATCTACCCTTAATATAACTTCTCTTTTTTATTGGGTCAGTCACCTTGCTAGCGGTCTGAGACATTGTTATAATACGACAAATTTAACGTTGTGATAATTACCAATAAGTAAACACCCAGGTTCTTTACTTTACAACGGAAATTCGAAGAAAAATCAACTAATAATCCAAATAGTTAGCATTGGAAGTAAGATGTGGGTAGGTTAGAAAAAAAAGGAACGGGCTCACCAATTTCTTCAGCGCTTTATACTCTCTCTTTACTGTGTCCTTCAATTTCCTTATAAGTCCATAATTTCCTTGTCCTTCCAATTTATTTGGGTATTTTTCCTTCAAAATCCTGGTCACGGCACCAAAATGTATAGGCTTATGGCCTTTGATGGTGTGGTGTCAGGTAAGTGTGAGGAGCTGAAATGCTAAACTCAACTAGACGACTATATATTTTATTCTTCCTTTTACATTAGGTACTTATTTTTCTATATATACGTATGTATTTAATTATGACTATTACAAGTTCTGAGGTCCGACAATCGACGCGAGCTGGGCGCGCGCCTTTTATAGGTATCCTCAGCGCTGCGGAGTAGGGACACTGGCCAGGCCCCCCGCACCCTGCGGGGGATGGGCTTTATCAGTATTATTATACAAACACCAATCTCAGTTCATTTGAGGAACGTTCATTAGGTTGACATATACCCTCGTCGGCAATGTGCCGTGTGGTGCCGGACCTAAAGAATAGCACCATCTTATTTTTTCCCGTGGGTGTCGCAAAGAGCGACTAAGGGATTTACTAGAGAATGGGCAGCAGCGTTCTCTATGCATTTTAACACCATACTGCGATCGCCAACCCGCTTGCCAAGCGTGGCGATTATGGCAACCCCCCCCCCCCCTCCTTTTCAGATAGGCCTATGTCCAACAACGGACTTCTTTCGGCTGAAATGATACCCTCGTCTAGCCTCTTCCTTTTAAGATTGTTTTGTCACAAAATAATAAAGACTATCTTCTACTTCTACTTGTAACAACTTACCGCTTTATGGCATATAAAATATATGAGAGTTAACACTCCGTTTAAAGTAAACCGACCTATTTCAAATGAGCCGTAAAACAGTAGTAAATTTTAATGATTTAAACAATAAAATCCAGTGCTAATCTACGTCAGTTTAAGTTTTTAGCAGAGCACTAAGTTTTCACTGTAGTTTAAGTGCAAAAGCTCTAAAGTTTGACGGTAGTAAACGTAGGGTCAAGGGCTGGGCGTCCTTATGCAACATGTCCCAGAATTAACACACAACCTCTTAAATGGTCATTGTGCTCATCACTATGAACAACTTTACACTGGGACCAAACCTTTTTTTTTTTTTTTGGGTGGGAAATTATCAAATAACTTCTCCCGGCCTGGGTGGAGCTGGGCGAGTCAGACTTTTACTGACTAAAACCCACCCGTGTTCCTTCAGATGCCTGTGTGCCAGGGCCACGATATCCCTTTCGGACAGGCTCGTAACCCTGGCAGGCATTGGCCCTTTTGGACCCCGTCAATTGGTGCTGACATCTCTTTGAGGCATGGGACCAAACCTGAAATCGCAAAAAAAAATAAACAACTGTTCCTTACATTTTAACGCGTTATTCGAATATAATGTTGAGACAGGAGATTTTTTTTCGCGATTTCAATGACTCTTTAAGAGGTTGTGTGTTAATTTCGGGACTTTCTTTTATCCCGACATTCCCACGGGATCGAGACTTACACGGGTGTTACCGCGGGGCGCAGCTAGTTATAGAATAATTATTTCTACAGTTCAACATACATATTTTTATCATGATGCTCAGTATCATCTTTCCAAGGTGAGTCTCTATTTTTTTAAAGTTCTACATTAGAAACTTGTTTTTTCCAGCAGCTTTGCCCGCGTGTATGTCGGAAATTATACAACGGGAACATATTGTGGGATAAAAAGTGTCCCATATCCTAACCCTGGTGGTCTACCCATGTGCCTTTAATCCAAAATTTGACCTACCAACGATTAATAAGGCGTTAGCCCGATTTTGATCAATCTAAAGTATTTTAAGTAATAAAACCTTAAAAATAAAAAGCAGATTTGATTAGTCATATTTTAGGTAGAACAATAATTTTATGATTCCTATCAACTTCATAGAAACAAAACGATTTTTTCGCATCATAAATAGTTGCCAATTTTGACTTACGCCATATTAGAATTAGGTCGACGAAATCCGTTCAGCCGTTTTAGCGTGAATGCGTAACAAACAAACTCACTTTCGCATTTATTATAATATTAGTTAGGATAATGATTATCTCATAATATTATGCCATCAACTAATAAAATATTCGTAAAGTTCGGTTGTCCCAACCAACCTGGGGCCCAAGTCTGCTATTTTTATAAATTCAGTCATTCCAACACGATCCCATTGTCATGCCATTGTCTGGTAAATTCATAATGGTCGGTCATTGGTCGGTCAATGTTCTCGTAATATAATTGTGTTATTATAATGGCATTGTCGTATTGCCATTATTATAAAACCCATTAGTAGAAGTGTCATTCATTTGTCATTATGTACGAGATTACCAATATATGCAATTTCTTTCAATGTAGTGTCAGTGGCCGACCATTGGAAAGTCATAATGACGCCATTATAATAGTAGATAACCAAACTTGTCAAAATCAACAATTATGAAATCAAGTATCGACCATTCTGACACTATTGTAATAGCAGACTTGAGGCCCTGACCAAACCTCTACAGTGCGAAATCGGTAAATACGTTTTTTCAGTTATTTGCCTCGTATTACTTTTCCGAGTAGTTCGTGGCTAAGTAATAACAGCCGCACTATGTTGGTCCGTGGATGGGTGACCATTTTTACATACCGAGACTCCTCCGTGCCTCGGACAGCACGTTAAGCCGTTGATCCCGGCTGTTATTCGTGAATCTTTGACAGTCGTTACGGGCCATCAGAAGCCCGAAAGTCTGAGAATCAGTCTTATCAAGGGGTATCGTTATTACACAGTAACTGGGTTGTGGAGGTCAGATAGGCAGTCGCTCCATGTAAAATTATATTATGTAGTATTCAGCTGTATCCGGTTAGACTGGAAGCCAACCACAACATGAGAAAGGCTAAGCAGATTTATTTGTCTTGTATTGGTATTCATAATACCAGATTTTTTTATAGCTTTGTGAAGGCCTTTCCGTTGTTTTGAATTTCTATAAATGTAACAAAACAATTATAAAATACCGTTGTTATATTAGCCTGTGTGTCTGGTAAAACGCCTTTCTTGGAATTTTGTATGTGAAATTCAAAAAACAAAACAATAATAAAACAGTAATGTCTTTTTTTTATTATGTCCTTTTACTTTATTGTATGGAAATGCTCTGGGCGACCGTACCAAAGATTATTTTATTTTATTCTGCCTCGTTGGTCTTTTAGGTAACGAGACTACTGCGCAAGGATCCTGGGTTTAATCCTCGGGTTGGCAAAAGGTTTTGGGTTTATCTATTACAAAAATAGTAGCTGTACTTTTGCCTACCCCTTTGTGGAATACAGGAGTGATATTATGCTATTTATAATCTGGCTATTCTGTTATTTTATAAATTTGTTAAAAATAACACTATTTCACGTCAATTTTTTTATTAAAACTAGATGAAATCCTGTCCAGACGTTTTCAGCCTGACAAACATAAAGAATTAGTAGTGTATTTTTATTAAATTTTCCTACAACTAAATTTGACAGCACATTCACGGTCCTCCAACGACCCATTTAGTTCAGTTGACACTCGAAACTGCCACAAAATAACAATTACAGTTTTCTTTTCATTACGAGGCGAGAAAATTATTTTTTAATTGAAAAATAGAATTTTAAATGGAGAATATGAAAGTGTCCTTCCGAAATACCGTGGTAATGTTGAAAAGAGACAATAACCGAAGGCGGTGTAATCGCCATCTTGTTTATGGTTTGTGTTTATTTTACAATCCGCTTTGTAACTCTTTTTCTTTTAACTTTTTTTTTTTTTTTTTTTAGTGGACATTATTTTATTTATCCTCACGTAAGAGCAGGCAGTCTAAATCAAATTTCGAATGCAAGCTCCATCCCTCGCTCCCCGACACTCCGTTATATGCTAAACGGTAACACATCAGTAATAAAGTTCAATATCGCGTGCGTTCTTTGATCGTGTTCGAGCACGAAACTAAATAGCGTGTCTTTTTTTTTTTTTTTTTGGGGTGGGAAATTATCAAATAACTTCTCCCGCTCTGGGCGGAGCGGGAGGGCGTGTCAGACTTTTACTGACTAAAACCCACCCGTGTTCCTTCCGTTGCCTGTGTGCCAGGGCCACGATATCCCTTTCGGACAAACTCGCAACCCCGGCAGGCATTAGTCCTGACGGACTCCGTCAGTTTGTGCTGACATCTCTTTGAGGCGCGCGTGGAACACAACGCGCCGTCGACCCGGGCCTGGTCCTTATCGGACGGCGAGCTACCCATCGCTCACCGTACGCAGGCCCGCGCCTACGGTGGCCGGAAATCGGCTTGCGACTCCCGACGCCCGGGGCGTCTCCTGCGGCGACTAAGGGCGCGAGGGCGCGAACCTAGTCTCACCCACACGCGTTCCGCTTCCTCCTTCGCTAGCATAACTACTTCGCAGAAGGAGGTGACGGCCTCCCATGCACTCTCGCTCCGAACCATGGCCTGAACCAGGGCCGGACGCGAGAGATCGCCGCCGCCGATCGCCTCCGTGAGGACACGGCGGTGCTCCGCCCAAGCTGGGCAGACCTCCACCGTATGCTCCACCGTGTCCTCCGGGCGATCCACACAGTTTCCCGGGCGTTTCCTCCCGCTTAATCCTAAACAGGAACCTCCCGAAACATCCATGTCCGGTGAGGACCTGCGTCAGGCGGAAGGTGAGGACGCTGTGGCGCCTCTCCAGCCACTCCTCAAAGAGGGGACTTATCGCCACAATTGTGGCGTGCGTATAGCGTAAGTCTCAATTCTTATTTCGTTTATAACTAAAGTAATAATTAAACTAGAGAAAAAAAATCTGGTGGTTGGATAATAAACTATATTTCCTTGCTGTGAATATTTATTTTAGACATAGAAGCTAAACAATCTTGTTTGTTTTTTATAATTATCCTTAAAAAAGACATGATTTTCGGATAAAAAAAATATTGAGAGAAAATATTACATTTACGTAACTGTCTTCAACATGGAAAGAAAAAAATCCAATAAATCATACACTAAAGTTTTATTTTCCTTGTATGTGTGAATTTTTCAGAATATTCATGTAAATTAACATTAAAATAGGGAGCCTCCTCTTAATCACACTATAATATTATGAATGGGAAAGTGAGTTTGTTTGTTAATTTGTTACACTGTCATGCTAAAACAGCTGAACGGATTTGGATCAAATTTGGCAAATGGGTAGACTGTGACCTGGATTAGGACATAGAATACTTTTTATCCCGATATTCCCACGAAATCGAGACTAACGCGGATGAAACCGCGGGGCGCATCTAGTCACTTATAATGAAAATATATCATAGATACATAGATTTTTGATTCATCTACGCAATTTAGCTATTAATACTGTTGTTTTAATAAGGATAAAATAACTGGCATGGGTAAAACCGAAGACAATCAAATATGATAAATCAAAAATCAAGAAAATTATAAGTCTAAAATAATTATCAATCGAGAACCGTTACAATGTTAATATATCAAAATTTACACAAATTGCTTATGATGCACTTTTCCAAGCGCTTTTAGCTAAACTATTTGATAGAAACATGTGAACTTCCGTATACTAGTCCACTTTATCGCTTAGTAAAATAAACTGTTATTAAAACTTGCTTTGAAATAAACTTTGTATACAAAGTCTGGCAGCTACGCCAGTCAACGCCGCTACGCCGTAGCACCCTTCCTACAACATACGTAGCGCGTAGCACACAGCTACGAATTCCGAGCCGGCTAGTATAAAACCCCTATCAAACTTAGGTTTATAGTTACTAAAATGAAAATGAATTTGAAGTCAGATTTTAGTGGCCCTAACTTTTCATACGATACATATTTTCTGCATAAACGTGTTTTCTTTGTGTGTCAAAGTAAAACGCGAACCGCCAGTTGCACGTAAGTCCATTAATTTTAATTCCCCATTAAAAGTAATGCTGGCACTTTCTGATATGTTCCGTTAAATAAAAACAGAATTAGTTATAATGGGGAATTAAAATAAATGGACTTACGTGCAAGTGGCGGATAATCTTGAATACAATTTAAAGTGTTGTTCCATAGTTATTGTCATCATATTATGAATCCGACATTGACTTTCATCACAGTTCGGGCTTATGTTAATCATCTTTGTATACGTTAATCAACAATATTGAACAATGTCTACTAGCTATTAACTCAGAATTATTATTAGCTTACTTATTTGTACTTATTTCGCGTTATAAACAAACGCACTATTTTGTACATGCCTAGATGAAAGTTTTCCAAAAATTATAAAAAATAAAATAAAAATATAATAAATCTACTGAAATCTTGCCTTAAATAATAATTCTCAACTTTTCTACCCTATTTATCATAATAAAAATATATCAAACCAAGTATGCTGTCAAACCAAGTAAAGCTATGAAATAATGCTTGACTAAAAATAACACCAAAACTTTGTGATCATGGTTAAAAAATTTGCTTTCATATACTTACCGTAAGTAAGGCGTCCTACCCACTATTGGCAAATATTTCAATCGTGTAATTCGCAACGGACGGTACTCAGCTGCAGTAATCCTCATCTTTACCGTATATTAATTACAAAGTTAAAGTGAAAGAAAGAAAAAAATATTTTTATTTGTAGATAAAACGTTCATACAAAAACCCAGTGCTGTTGATACTACAGCCATTCAAGCTAAGACAATTTTCGCAATGTGATACTTTAGTAATTTTTAGCTAGTTTAGTCACTATAGAAAGAAAGAAAGAAAAATTGTTTATTTTGCACAAACAAGACACACTTTACAAAAATAAAATAAAAATTAACAAAAACACATACTAATTAATAAAAAACATAATCATCATCATCTGCCTTTTCCCAACTATGTTGGGGTCGGCTTCCAGTCTAACCGGATGCAGCTGAATACCATTATTTTAAAAACGTAATTCCTATCAATATCATAGCCAACAAAAATAAAGAAAAATTAACTATTGCTAAAAATATTTATACTTTTAGGAACAACCTGTATCAATCTAAGTCACATTCCTAAACCACTTTTGTTTGAAGAAAAATCACTTTATAAATTTCGATGTTAGGATTTATTTGATGGGCACGCCACCATTGTGGCGCTAAGTCCCTTCTTTGAGGAGTGGATAGAGAGGTGCCACGGCGTCCTCACCTTCCACCTGACGGAGGTCCTTACCGGACACGGTTGTTTTGGCAGGTTCCTATTCAGGATAAAGCGGGAGGAAACGCCCGGGTGTTACCACTGTGTGGATCGCCCGGAATACATGGTGGAGGTCTGCCCGGATTGGGCGGAACACCGCCGTGTCCTCGCGGAGGTGATCAGCGGCGGCGATCTCTCGCGTCCGGCCCTGTTCAGGCCATGGTTCGGAGTGAGAGTGCATGGGAGGCTGTCAGCTCCTTCTGCGAAGAAGTAATGCTCGCGAAGGAGGAGGCGGAACGCGAGAGGGAGAGGCAAAATTCGCGCCCGTAGTCACCGCGGTAGACGCCCCGGGCGGCGGGAGTCGCAGACCGATTCCCGGCCACCGTAGGCGCGGGCTTGTAGACGGTGAGCGATGGGTAGCTCGCCGTCCGATAAGGACCAGGCCCGGATCAACAACGAGTGCTTCACGCGCGCCTCAAAGATATGTCAGCAACAACTGACGGGGTCCGGTAGGGCCAATGCCTGCCAGGGTTGCGAGTTTGTCCGAAAGGGATGTCGTGGCCCTGGTATACAGGCAATAAAGAACACGGGTGGGTTTTATTCAGTAAAAGTCGGACACGCCCGCTCCGCCCAGAAAGGGAGAAGTTATTTGATAATTTCCCGACAAAAAATAAATAAAAAAGGATTTATTTAATAGTTTCAAAATACTGCATTTATGGTTGTATTGTCGTTTCCACAATCTCATAGTCTGTTGCAATCGTCTGCACATGTCTAGATAGTACCACTTAATACGTACGCGCCGTGAATAGACAGACTGATCATTGAGTGGACAATTCCACAAACATAGTCAGTAGCAAACTTAATTGCATTTAAATTGTATGGCACAATCAAGCCGCTTCTTAATAAAAAGCGATCGTCGCGCGAATACGCGATCGTCGCGTTCATATGTCTCCTTTTGTTCAGTGAACCAGAACGCGTAGACCGTGGTCGCGCCGACAGACGATGCCTTCCGGTTTTTCGACGCGGGTCAAGTTAACCCAATTAAGTGTGAAGCCCGCCTTAACTACAAACATCGTAAAATTCTATCAAGAGTGCGATACCAAGTTATGACGTATTAAAAACTGGACGCTAAAAGTATTTGTGTAGTTTATTTTATTTATAGTTATTTTACGTTGAAGTCACTAAGAGGGTATAGTTACATATTATTATGTATAGGTACTCATGAGAGGTAGAGAGAGGTAATCATGAGAAAGTCACTTACTCTGTAAGTGAATTTTAGTTTATGGCTTCTTTCTTCTCTGGAGTTTAGATAAGTGAGGAAAATACTACGCATCAAGAAGTTATGTTTTTATTGTAGTGAAAACTTCTTTAGGCGCGTTGAGCACTTTTTGGGTGATCAAAATCATGGAACTCGCGTCATCGTTACCGAACGCTTACACAGGTTACTTAGTTTTCACTTCTATCGGCAGTCCCCAAACACGGGCAGTGTTTGGGGACTGCCCATGTTTTTATTTATCCAATGAAAATGGTTGGGTGCGTTCTGCGCGTCGTCGCCCGCTTCGTCAAGTGTGGACTTACTACGAACCTACAACGAACCCTGTCCTCGAACGTGATGCAAATTCCATTGTGTTCGTCAAAAAACCGACAATTGGCGGAGCACAGGCCAAACACACAAGGCCCGCTCATTCGAGACTAGTAAGTCGGTCCAAAGTACGCGAATACGTGCTCGGCTTGTCCTCAGCTCGTGCTCGGCTTATTTAGCGTAGTATTTTATTAGATAGGTAATTAACATTAAAATCATAATTTCAGCCGAAAGACATCCACTGCTGGACATAGGCAAAGAGAGATCGCCACGCTTGGCAGTCGGGTTGGCCATCGCAGTAAGGTGTTAAAATGCATAGAGAACGCTGCTGCCCATTCTCTAGTAAGTCCCTTAATCGCCTTAAACGACACCCGAGGGAAGAAATAGGATGTTGCTATTCTTTACGTCCGGCACCACACGGATCAACACAACATTAAAATGCTTAAATTCAATTATTACAAAATGCCATAGTTTTATGAATATTTAAAATAACTATTATTTCGACGAAAATTTATCTTGGAATTATAAACCGTAACCACACAGCTTTAATTAAATAAGATTGGTTAAATAAAAAGATGAATAATCCTCATGGAAAAAAAAATTGAATCATATACAGAAATTACGCCAACTTTTTTGTATACGGAGCCAATTAGTATAATTGCCACGTCCCGACCCGCCATTTTAAATTTTGACATAAAAGCCCTGGAGCTTTTTAATTACTAGTTTGGACGGTACGTAGTAAATCCGAGGAAACAATGTTTCAGGTATTTCAAGTAGTAAATACTTAAATTCATAATGGTACTGTAAGTACTAAAACTGTGGTATTTGAAAGTCTAATGACACTTCATTATAATTTTGAACATTACAACAGCGAATTTTAGCCTTATCCACTTTATGTTAACTAGAAATGTTTATAGTTTCATTTATTTATTTCTTAATTAAAAACAACTAATTACTTTTTTTTTTCTCTAGCCTATGCTGTCCTACTGCTGGGCAAACGCCTCCCTCCACTCCTTCCATCTTTCTCGAGCCCGCACGTCCCCTTTCCAGTTTTGACGGAACCTATCCAGTTCGTCCCGCCATCTCCTACGTGGTCTGCCGCGACCCCGTCGCACTGTCTCCGGGCACCAATTCTGTGCCATTTGGGCCCATAGTTGGTCGGCAGACATGTCCTGCCCAGTCCCATTTAAGGTTGGGCAGCCTTTTGAGCCACGTCAGCTATCTTTGTTTTGGAGAGCAGTATTATGTTTCGAACGCGATCAGTTAGTTTAACGCCTAGTATACTGCGCTCCATTGCTCGTTGGCAGACCTTGAGTTTGGACTTCTGGATGTTAGTCAAAGACCAAGTCTGTGCACCATAGGTTAAGACGGGAAGAATACACATGTCCATGACCCTGCGTTTCAGTGCCATAGGTAAGTCACCTTTGAGTAGTTCCTTCATGGACCAGTAGCTCTTCCAGGCGTTATCCGTTCGTCTTGTGATTTCTTTATCTTGCCTCGCCTGGAAAGAGACTACTTGGCCCTAGTAAAGGTATTCCTGGTCATGTTGTATTGTCTCCCCGTCTACGAGTACTTTTATGCTTCCAAGTCTTTCGTTGCACATAACTTTGGTCTTCGACATATTCATCTTCAGTAGGTACTATATTATTATTTTTTATTTGTTTCTAAAGACCATTGCTGCATTCCGATTTGAGGGGTGTAGGTGTTATTGTAGCCCGCGAAATTCAATTTTTCTTAAATTTTTTGCAATGTGCTGGGGGCCTAAAATGGACGCTTTGGCAGAATCATAATATGATCTGCGTACTCGTACAATTCATATCCCGCTGTTCATCTGTTTGACAGTTTTGTATGGAGTTTCGTAAAATGGTCCACAAATTATGAATTGCTATAATGTAGTCTATGTCAAATAGCAGCTGTCAAACAGATGATTTGCGGGATGTATGAATTGTACGCAGATCATTTATAAGATTCTGCCAAAGCGTCCATTTTAGGCCCCCAGGTCTGTGTCAGGTTGAATGTTGATTAAAGTATGATTCGCGGGCGTAACAAATATGGCATTACAGGATTTTAATTATTAAAATCAGAAATACAACTAACTCTCTTCGTAGAATCCTATTTAATGACTATTCCACGCAATAGTCATTCAATAGGATTATATATAAGAAAATTTAAATTTCGCCGGCTACCCTGACGATTTCGCCTTAAGTATTTCTCCAACTGGCAAATCGATTAGATCATAATTTGGGAGGCCTTAGTTTAACAAGTTTTTCATATAAGTTGATAAACAATGATTAACAAGTTCTTAAAACATTTTAATTAGAGTCAGGTTAATATTTATTTGTCTGTGTCATCATTTCAGCCGAAAGACGTCCACTGCTGGACATAGGCCTCCCCTAAGCACCGCCACTTCTACCGGTTCTGTGCTTCCCGCATCCAGCGGATTCCTGCGGCCATCACAAGGTCATCGGTCCGCCTTGAGGGAGGCCTCCCAACGCTACATCCTCATGCCCGCGGTCGCCACTCCAGTAATTTCGGCCCCATCGGCCATCTGTTCTGCGAGCATTACGAGTATGCCCTGCTCACTGCCACTTAATTTTGGAAATTCTTCGAGCTATATCGGTTACCTCTTCTACGGATCTCTTCATTTCTGTTTCAATCACGTAGGGAACTCCAAGCATAGCCTTCCTTGACGGGGTCCATTAGGGCCAATGCCTGCCAGGGTTGCGAGTTTGTCCGAAAGGGATATCGTGGCCCTGGCACACAAGCAAATGAAGGAACACGGGTGGATTTTAGTCAGTAAAAGTCTGACTCGCCCTCCCGCTCCGCCCAGAGCGGGAGAAGTTATTTGATAATTTCCCACCCAAAAAAAAGCATAGCCTTCTTCATTGCCCTTTGTGTGACTTTTAGCCTTCTAAGATGGCCCATTGTGAGCGACCACGTTTCAGTGCCATAGGGCATCACTGGCAACACTCACTAGTCAAAGACTTTCGTTTTAAGATACTGCCTGTGTATTTAGATTAAAAATTTTACTCCCAACGAATTTATACATACTTTTTAATCGAAATGCGATGAAAAAGGTCACTCACTGCGTAAAACATACGGATTGGATTAATATGGTAATACAATCAAAATATCGCATCGTTTTTATGTCAGTCCTATAAATGACAAAGCGATAAGATACGGAAAGTGTGACATTGTCGATGTCACGCACTCTCGATTCAAATAATATTTTATATTTGACAACTTTATAAAGCTTGAATCCCATTGAAAAAATTCAAAATAAATATTTCGATAAAATTAAAATATAAAATAGCAAATGCTTTGAAAATTTAGAAATTATGATGGACATCTAACAGTAAAGGACATTAAAGATGGCATTTAAGAAATGCGAATGAGAAACCTCATTCTCGCTATAAAAAGACTACAAAAAGAAACGAAAAGCCGCACATTATTCTTTAAATTCTTTTAGGCTCGAGAATACTTTATTTCATTACTCGACATTTTCTAACCCCGATCCCTTTGCTCGTAAATTAATACGTATTCTGTCTCATAAATCTTTTCACGCTTAAAGAAATGCCGTATCTAGTGATACCTCTATTTCGATAGAACTCGCCAGGAGCGTGTTGGTCTGTACATATATTAGTATTATGTGGCTAAAAACCTTTGCTTGTGGAAGATTTATTGTAAAGTCAGGGAAATTAGTTGCTGAGCAAATTGATACCCCACGTCAATTAGCTGTGTCCCCTTTTTACAAGCTTTTATTGAGTTTCACCTGTCCCGATCTGTAATCAAATCTTGCAAGTTAAATTTGACCTACTTCCTGGGTTCTGATTGAGCTGAAATTTTGCATGCTTTTGTAAATCGGTTGACATTGCAATATTAAAGGTTTGAAAATATTTAATTATGCTATGGCAAAGAGGAAGGAGCTTGATTATCGTTTGAAGGTTAAGAAATATAGAACAGTTGATTTCCAATCGGAATAAAATGATTGTTAACTTTTAGTTCTTTTTTATTACAAATAATAAAAGCTTGTTTAAAAAAAAATCGTTTATTTTTACAACTGTGTGCAAATTCAACATACATCAGTTATTAAACAAAATAATTAATAATTCTGTACGTAGATCGCTATGTTGCCCCCTGCAACTCATAAGAAAGACGGTCGAAATACGTAGATTAAGAATAAATCGCGTTGATATTTGTACCAAATACGATACAAAACAAGTTAATAAGAAATCTCTTATTTGAGTACGGAACCATAAAACAGCGTAGCCAAGTAAAATATTATTGTCACTATAACAATGTCGAGGACAAATTGGAAGCCAAAACCTATGCCTAGAATCTGTATAAATTCTCATATGTCACAACAATCGAATGTATTGGAGATGTACAGCCGAATAAATAGGTTGGTGCACAGGCTTTTTTTTTTTTTTTTTTTTGGGTGGGAAATCATCAAATAACTTCTCCCGCTCTGGGCGGAGCGGGAGGGCGTGTCAGACTTTTACTGACTAAAACCCACCCGTGTTCCTTCCGTTGCCTGTGTGCCAGGGCCACGATATCCCTTTCGGACAAACTCGCAACCCCGGCAGGCATTGGTCCTGACGGACCCCGTCAGTTTGTGCTGACATCTCTTTGAGGCGCGCGTGGAACACAACGCGCCGTCGACCCGGGCCTGGTCCTTATCGGATGGCGAGCTACCCATCGCTCACCGTCCGCAGGCCCGCGCCTACGGTGGCCGGAAATCGGCTTGCGACTCCCGACGCCCGGGGCGTCTCCTGCGGCGACTAGGGGCATGAGGGCGCGAACCTTGTCTCACCCTCTTGGTGCACAGGCTAACATATGTATTCATCTTTCCACGACACTGCGAATCATCATCATCATTCTCCTGCCTTTATCCCAATTTATTTGGGGTAGACGCAACGTGTCTTTTTCTTCCATACTTCTCTATGAGTCGTCATCTCGGTAGCCATTCCCTTTCAAACCATATCATCTTTCACACTGCCAATATTTATTTGCATTTTAAGCTTAAGACCCATCGTCCACGACGCTACGTACAAGTAAAGTGTTACAACAACAATTCACACTACATACAATTTTCTGGCAACTCATTGTGAATTTGAGTTTGTAACTGATTACTTTTGAGTAGCGACGTGAACGAAGAGAAGTGAAGATGTGATGTGATGTTACAGATTTGAATATGATTAAATGTTTAAACTTTTATTTTCATTTAAGCATAAGACACACTTTGATGAGTGATGTAAAAGAATAAGCATCTTACCACACTCACAAAATTGTTTAACAGTAGTTGCAAGTTTGCTGCCTATGCTGCTTGTATACCAATCTCCTAGTTCATCTGTACATCGGCGTATAATAATTTTGTGTGGAATTTTCCAATAACGGCCGAGATGAAGACGTTCTCCGCGTGAGGGAATGCGAGACGCCGAGCAATGTACCCAATAATGTACCCACCGCCATCAGTTCAAGGCTCGCTTGATTGCTATCAGCTTGCAGGAAATTGAAACGGCAGGGAGACAGCATACCTTGGGTTGTGGAGACAGATTTACCTTGTCGTTTCTAATTGAATTGGTTTGTTGTTGTTTGTACGAGTAGTAGCCAACAGTAGCATGTTTTATTTTTCGAGATTTTGTAAAAAATACCGAGAACAATATCATAAGACAGAAAGATTAGGTAATAGAAGTTCATTAATCATCAATAATTATCTGTAAATTATAATACTATCCTAACTTTAATCACACTAATATTATAAAGGCGAAAGTTTGTGAGTGTTTGTGTGTGTTTGTTACTTCTTCACGCTCAAACGGCTGGACCATAAAAAAAAAAAAAAAAAAAAAAATTGTATGGAGGTAGCTGAGACCCTGGATGAACATATAGTATTCCCACGGGATCGTGCATGCGCGGGTGAAACCGCGCGGCGCAGCTAGTAATATCATAAATACGAAACTGAGTTTGTTTGTTATGCTTTCACGCTAAAACGACTGAATGGATTTAGATGACATTCGGCACAAAGATAGTCCACGATTTAGGTAAGGACATAAGCTACCTTTCATCCCGGATAGCAAACGAAGTCACGGGCAACAGCTAGTCTAGAATAAACAGTTATTCTCTTATAATAACTATCGCACTCATTTCTGTATTTAAAGAGATTCCCGCTGTTCTCAAGTGATGCGCTTACCAACGAAAAGCATTTGATTTGTATTATTTATATAAGATGTAGATAACGTTTAAAGATTATCCTGTTTCATTATTCTTACAAGATCAAGTAATTAACAAAAATCTGTAATCTTATTGTTAGTTCACGTTCTTTTCAGATGTTTCTGAAGACACTGCATGTTTTTCAGTTGCTAGTTTGTACTTGCAAAACATAAAAACAGAATGATGTTTTCACAACAAAACGATTGACCTGTTAAGTTATATATAAACGTTTAATTACCACATTATTATTTGAACAAAAGAAGCATTCTGTACTGCCCAATAATTACACACGCTAATTGGCTTCAACTCGAGCGTTTATTGTGTCAAGAGTATTATAAATTTACATTTTAAAATGCATCAAACAATTCATTTTAGTAAATGAACGACAAAAATTAAATACATATTGGATTTGTATGGTTTTACAATTTCATACACAAAATTCGTATACACATAGGTACAATATGGTCCATGCTTATAGTACACAGTTTGACTATTTAATCTATGGTTAATTTATGTATTTTTACTAATAATCTGGAATTTAACAATAATTAATTATTTAAGCAATCCAAATTGTAATTAAGTATTATTTTCGTAATAAAGTTGACTAAAAAAGGGACACAATCGTTTCACGATCAGAGGAAAAATAACCGTGAAAGAAATGTTGTTGGTTTTTCCGAGTGAAGATTTTGTTGTTATCCTATAAAATTCAGTCAGTCAGTCATCGGTCTTGTGGCCTAATAACGATGGAGCAGCCCTACCTAGACAAGACTGATGTGGATGCAACATCCGAACTGACAAAACGTCGATTGCAAAAAAAAAATCGCGTAATAAATAAACTTGTTTTATTAGTTAAATAATTAATAATTCGACAGTACTGTAATGATAGATTATTTTATAATGTATTTTAATAAAAGTAATAAATTTATAATCACCAGCCAGCAGTGACTTTTAAAACTCTTAGTCCCGTATTACAGAACGTCACTCAATACTCAATTAAGCATTACTTAAAAAAAACTATTTTCAACCAATCAAATGGCTTGAAACGAGTTTTAAGTAATGCTTGAGTATTGAGTGACGTTCTGTAACTACCATCATGCCTTAGACCCATCGTCCACGATGCTACTCAAAAGTAACGTGTTACAAATTTAATGTGTGTTTAGCAATGAGTAGCCAAAATGTCACAGCATTAGTATTTCAATGACGATATGTAGACGACGTGATTTACTAACGCGTTATTAACTAAGTAGTTTGTTGACTTGTGGACGACAGGCCTTTTTAGGGTTCCGTACCCAAAGGGTAAAACGGGAACCTTAATACTAAGGCTCCGCCGTCTGTCTGTCTGTCTATCCGTCTGTCACCAGGCTGTATCTCATGAACCGTGATGGTTAGACAGTTCAAATTTTCACAGATGATGTATTTTTGTTGCCGCTATAACAACAAATACTAAAAAATATAATAAGATAAATATTTAAGGGGGCTCCCATACAACAAACGTGATTTTTTTGCTCGTTTTTGCTGGATATTGATAACGGCAACAGGTAGACGCTTGAAATATTCACAGAATATTTAGTTATAATATGTTCACTTTAAAAATAAATAATTAAATTAAAATAAAATAAATATTTATTTTTTTATTTTTTATACAACAAACGTGATTTTATTTCAACAATAAGGAACTCCGATACTTCTTCATTTCGACAATACTTAAATTCGAAATACCTTAAGTCTGACACTACTGTACTCCGCCAAAGCGTTTCATCGACATGACTTAACTAGGAAACGATGCGACTACGACGACATACTTCTTCGACAACAATGCTAGTCCGACATGAGTAATTTTCAAAGTACTCTAGTCGGCATGCTGTACTTCGACAATATCATAAATCAAGCCAGCAGTGCCGAAATAAAATTTTGTCGTATTACGGTTTGTCGAAGTTCAGTTTGGTAGTCTTTTTCACAATTGTTTTCAAGCTGATCCAGCATAAGAAGCAATTCGTAATTATATAAGCCAGTCAGTTCCATTTTCCAATTTAAATTAATTGACAAGATGAAGTCTTTGTAAACTCTCGTTTCAAACTAGCAAGAAATAATAAAAATTGCATTTTAATATTCCGTAACGCAGTATTATCTCTTTTGTCGACTGGTAACACAAATACTCTGGGAAGTATTTATTAACATTCTTTAACTTTTGTGTAGAAATATATTTTTTGCAAACTTCAAAGCTTTTTGTGCATATTATTCTGCTCTGGGAATTTAAAGATGCCGTCAAAAACAAAAGTAGAATTCATGAATGTAAAGCTATTCTTATTATTTAAGAAGATTATTTTGTTTAATCGTTTTAATGGTTTTCTGTAAATTGATTACAAAATAAACGATTCTGCTTATAAAACCTTTTCTGTTCGTCGCGCAAATTTTGTTTTTATATGTTTTACCAACCATTTTTTTTTGTGAAGGGTTTAATTAAATCTGAATTATTTTTAAGCTTTGTAGAAAATCATGAAGCGTGCTGAATTAATATCATTAACACAGAATAATGTCAGCGTCAGTGAAATATCACCGATAATGCAGCTGTAGTTGTTGTAAAGGATCGCCTTTAGCGATAAGACTGCCCATTGTGTCACCCTACCCCAATATATTATATTATATTCTATTCTATTCTGGTAGTTGACAATAATCTGACATCAGAAAAATTAAAAATTAAATGTTCTTTGCCTATTTTTGTTTCAAAGCAAAGCGAAAAAGTATTTCCTTCCACTTAATTCTTCCTTGAGTTGACAGGGAGATTATCTCTTTTTTAGGGTTGCGTACCTCAAAAGGAAGAAACGGAACCCTTACAGGATCACTTCGTTGTCCGTGTCCGTCTGTCTGTCTGCCCGTCTGTCTATCAGTCTGTCAGTCTGTCAAGACCCTTTTTCTCAGGAACGCGCGAAGGTATCAAGTTGAAATGAATATCAAAATAAATACGGTCTACGGTGTCTACGGTCTCTTGGAAATCTAAAAAAAAATCAAACTTCTACGTCAACGCAATAAAAAAATAAGGCCATTTATACAACATTTTTTAACACTCGCAAATAAATCAAATCCGTTACTTACTGACCTTGAATCATAAAATTTGGCAAGAAGCAAGGTCTCACAGCATAAGTAAAGAAAAAGTCCGAAAACCGTTAATTTGTAGTAGTAGTATCACATTTTTGTTTCTGCGATTACATACTTACATTTGCTGTTGGCGAATTAACCGTGACGTATATCGATATATGGGAGAACATGTTTTTTACTGCAAGGTTTTTTTTATTTTGAGGAAAAATAATCCCAACTACGGAACCCTTCAGTGTGCGTGGCTCGACATGCACTTAGCCGGTTTTTGTTATTTAGACCTGTCAACACCCACAAGTGCCTAACGCTAACGATTTTTTACTAAAACGTTTTGAAAAGTAATCAGAACAACACAAATTACGACGAACTGCTTTTCATATTTTACACTTTCTGTGGACTCGAGATGCTTTCTCAGACATACGTATATACTCGTAAAAACACGTTTTTTTCCCATGGTGTAGGTAGAAACTATAAAACGCCACCTGTTACGATCCTTACATACTCCTTTACTGCTTGATATTTTATTTATTTATTTAAACTTCTCACACACAATTAGGTACAAAGGCGGACTTAATGCCTCTTATTTTCTGCTTTCCAACAAAATTATTGGCCTTTTTTAACCAACCAAGTGCTCATATAAAACCAAAGGATACGAAGTACTCAGTGGGTCTTAAAGCAACGTGGTCGAACCATTTCAAGCGAAACACCATAAGTCACGAGCTCTATCTGTCTTTACGCTCATTTTCCTTCTCGGCTTGGCGATGTTCCAAACGGTATTAAAACTAAATGCGCCAGTAATACTAAAAGCTCCATGTGGCAAATTAATGGCCTCCACATCGAAGGTCACAGGCCACAGAAGTTGTAAATCAATTAGGGAATTCTACAGAGATAATGGGCAATTTCATATTTTGGAACATTTTATTTTCTAAAGAGAAAAATATTATGGGTTAAATCTCACAAAAATAAGACATAAAATGACATAATTATATACCTTGTGATACTGGACTAAGTACTGAACCCACAATTTATTTTACATAATGTTATTTTACATAAACAAATACTTTTTAAAATCTGGTCATTATGTAAAATATTTTTAATAATAATTATGTAGTATGTGTTGTTTTGTTGTTCCAGTTTATTTAAAAGATTTTTTACAATGAATAATCAGGTCTATAGGTGATGACATAGGTGGTTACGTGGGTTCGATCCTCGGGTCGGGCAAAGCGTGTTTGGGTTTGTAAATCACCTCTGAATCCTCACTTTTACCCCTTAAAAGATTTCTAATTAATTCAAACTCAGCCTGTACAATTCTCACTCCAGCTAAAATCAACATTCATTTTATATAATTTTATTAGTGTCTCATACCAGGGCGTGTTGTCATGGCGGCGATAGATCACGTCTCCGAGACGTGTCTGCGACGTATTGTGCATATGTGACGTATATGGAGTGTGTCGTCTCTGCCACAAACTGAAAGTAATGGCTGTCCCAGTGTCGCCACTCCCGGCTTGACGTGATAAAAGCATGTAACAATGTAAGTTTAAATTTTGTTATAATAAATATTTTTTGACAATATTTTAACTTTATTTTTGATGGATGTTACCTGCTAATGTAGGCACAGTTAGGTACGTATGGTCCGGAATAAGGTAAGAAATGATTTTGAATGAATAGTGAATTATAATATAAACGGTTTCAGAGGCAGATAAAGATGAAACTATGCAAAAAAAGGTTTTAATTATTTTAATTTCGAATATACGAGTACTCGTATACACACACACAGAATTCGGAAACTTTTTAGTATTTTATGTTACTCGTACGAGTAACATAAAATACTAAAAAGTTTCCGAATTCTGTTCAATAAAATCCAGTTCCCAGCTACAAATAATATTAGAATGAAAATATATTTTTTCTTAACCGAACCTGCATTTATCATGAGATTTACAAACATTACGAAGATAAAAACTGTCGAAAAGTTTGAGAAGAAAATATAACATAAGAAAGTAAGAAATCCAAACGTACAATCAGGGTACGTCATGTTAAACTGAATGCAAACACCGTTCCACGTTCACAAAATATGACACACGTAAAGTAAAGAAAATTCCGTAAGATTTGGAATGAATGTGTTTTATTCGTTTAGCTTTCTTAACTGTGTTTTCGAGTGCTGTGACAATTTGAGCTTATTTGCACTGTTTTAAATTACATAGGGTGAATGAAAAGACGAGATTCAGGATAATTTTCAGTACGGATCTAAATAGAAAAGCATTTTGTCAATATTGCATTAGGTGGTGTAAAGTGCGTTTTTACCAAAGTCTACTTATGATGACTGTCATTGTTCAATCAATCTGCCTAGCCTTTCCCAAAGGGGGTCGGCTTCCAGTATAACCGGATGCAGCTGAATACCAGTATTTTCATGGAGCGACTGCCTATCTGATCTCCACAACCCAGTTACTGGGTAACACGATACCCCTTGGTAAAATTGGTTGTCAGACTTTTTGGGCTGACTACCCGTAACGATTGTCAAAAATCTATGAGTAACAGGACAACCAATGGTTTAACGTGCTTTCCAAGGCATGAACGGGTATCGATATGTAATTGATGGTCACCCATCCACGAACCAACCGAATGATGTGATTGTTACCAACATCTTCTTAGCTAAATCTTTGGAAGAGACTGTCTTAGCTGGTATATCTCAAGAGTAAGAAAATACTCATAGCCCATAGATGCAAATTAGGATAGGCCACATCCTCCCAATTCAGGAGAAGAAATCAAGTAATACCATGTGTCTATCACATAATTAAATAATCTGTCATTGCTTCATTTTTAATTCTTTCTACATACCTAGTAAAAAAAAAATGTATGTCCATTTTATTACAGTTGCTTCACACATAATTATTTATAATCAATAATAAATAATAAATTTATTTATTTCAGGCGAAAAAAAAAAACAACCATCGACAAACATAAACTAATAGAAACAAACCAGCCGCACTCACACATCCAAATCACAAACAACATCACAACACTTACATAAAATTGTAACCAATAAAATACAAACATTAAAAAAAAATGTACCTATATACAAAAAATTGTAAAACATGTTTCTAAAAGAGTAAGGTGGAGTTTCTTGCCCATTATTCTCCATAAGAAATTAATATACATTTTGGAACGGGCAACTAGAATCAATTCTATTGTTTTACATTTTAATGAAATTTTACGTTCAAAAGTGCTTTTATGTGCCTATATGAAATAAATAATTTGACTTTGACTTTGAATGTATCAAATCTTGAAAACAACCGTAACAGACATTGAGCACGTATTTGAAATTGTTATTCGTCGCGGGACGTTATGACAAACAACGTCACGCTACCGTCACCCCGTCACGTTGAACGTTATATCACGACCAACATTCTGTCACGCGAAATATGTAAAGTAATATCAAAAGGTTACAAGAATTGAATAATGGAAGGGTTTTGTAGAAATATATTATATTCTAGTTGACGAAAACGTTTTATCAATCGTCCTACCAATTGTTTGTGGTGGTGACACTATTCTTTTGTCCGCTTTCTAAAGGCGATTTTCCCAGAAACTATTTGGAACACCTACAAAGCACAAAAACATCCCTTTTTAGGTTTTAAAGTGCTATTTTTGTTAGGGTCAAGTGTGTCCCCCCAACTTCCAGCTAAATGGTTGGTTTTGGGCATGTGAAAAAATTCATGGCAGTAGTATATATAACGAAATTAAAAGGAAAACTATCACAGCTAAGTAGGCTTTACAAGTTAACGAGTAATAGTCGACCAACTTAAATTTGCAGTTGGAGAATTGACCGTAACGTATATCGTACATCGATATACGTGGGAGAGCATGTTTTTCAACTACAAAGTTAAGTTTGTTTTTGGTATAAATACGGAACCCTTCATTGTGCGTGGTCCGACGTGCACTTGGCCAGTTTCATTTGTAAAGTAGGTAAGTAAAATTATTTTGAATTTTTTAGGTATTCGTCTGGAATGGAATAAGTCTATTTCGAGAACAAAAACTATGTTACAATACAGGGGTCTACTCCAAAGCGCTAAACCGAAGTATCGGCCGAATGTTCGGCCGTTTTATAACTTCCAAAGTTTCCTTTTTTGACTTTGAGCCCTTACCCGACTTCAAGTCACAGTTTTGACTTTGGCTTATCTCTTCGACTGCCTTTTTTTTTTACGCCGTAGTCAGCGATAGTTAGCCGTAGTAAAGAAACGACCGAACATTCGGCCGATACTTCCGCTTTATGTTCGGATTAGACCCCCTGATCTACGGAAAAGTAACGTTTACCGACGTGAGATTCAAAAGTAACTTAATCAGTAACTAAGCATAGTTTACTTATACATATAATATACTAGCTGCGCCCCGCGGTTTCACCCGCATTCCATTCCGTCGGAATATCGGGATAAAAAGTATTCCATATCCTAACCTAGGTCATGGTCTATCCGTGTGCCAAATGTCACCTAAATCCGCGTAATTTCAGCGTGAAAGCGTAACAAACAAACTCATTTTCGAATTTATAATATTAGTAAGGAATATCTATTGTTTTTGTCCATAGTCTACGTATCTTTTTAATTTCTCCTTTCACAGGTCTGCTGGAAGAAATTTCTTAAGCAATAAGCAGTACCTTTGTAAAAAAAAAACCCGGCCCTTGCAGTATAGTCGCATATGATGTGTAACATCTGACATCTCACGTTGGTACTAAGGAACTGAGCAGCGACAGAAGTTAACCTCAAAATTTAAAAAACTTAATACTGAAATATTCTTATAATTATTTATTACTAGTGGTCGCCCACTGGTTGGAATTAAACCCCCTCTACATACAATCTATATAGTACTTAGTAATTCAATTATAAAGCAACTATTATAAAGTACTTACTTATTCCATGCTCAAGCTGTCACTTCCTGTTACACACATCCGTCCCTTTTCACGAAATCACTCCCACAGAAAGCGAGAGGATAATGTTACACATAAAAAAACCGTACCTATCTTTATGTATGAATGGAAGACATAACATCACGCCTGTAATCCCCGAAGGGTTAGGCAGAGGTCTACCTAATAGTACACCCACATTTCGCCAGTTATGTTTAAGTCCCATGTAATAGGGGGCGAGCCTATTGCCATCAACCGGGCACAAATCCAGACTCCGGGCTGCTTCTGAGAAATTCCAAATGGAAAATCCCAATATCACTTTGCCCGACCTGGGAATCGAACCCAGAACCTCAAGCTCAGCAGTACGTATTTTAGTGTATGTAAATAAATAAACAAATAATTAATAAAGGCAATTGGTATCCCATTTCCTTACCCTTTCCAATTTAACAAGTTTCATCTGGCCTAGCTATACAACCTCGCATGACTACACACACATTTCAATAAACTCGTGTACGAGTCAAGCGAATCACATTCTTATGGACTCAAACGCAATAAGACGAAGCAAATCGTTCACAGAGTCCATGAAAATATCGATGAGGAACCGCAATGTTGGGTGAAGGAAAAACGATTGGATTGATAGTAAATATGGCTGGTTTTATAGAAGAGAACCGAGCTTGAAACGTATTCATTTGTTTTTTGAGGCTGACTGCAGTTTCATAAGGAATATATTTATTTTATACTTTACTAGCGACCCACCCCCGCTTTGCACGGGTACGGCGACATGTCAGAACATCGAGACTTCAGTGCCAATGCCAAGTCAACAATATGTGGGCTTCCAAGCAAAAAGGGGCCAGTAATGGTAATGAGTTAAGACTAGATTTGGTAGAATAGTCAATTGATAATAAGTATTAAAAAAACCGGCCAAGTGCGAGTCGGACTCGCGCACGAAGGGTTCCGTACCAACTCTAAACATGGCAACTCTAACATCTCTAAAAATGGCAAAAAAATCACGTTTATTGTATGGGATATTTATTGTATGTCCTTAAATATTTGTTTTATTTTAATTTAATTATTTATTTTTAAAGTGAATATATAACTAAATATTCTGTGAATATTTCTAGCGTCTACCTTTTGCCGTTATCAATATCGAGCAAAAATGAGCAAAAAAATCACGTTTGTTGTATGGGAGCCTCGTTAAATATTTATTTTATTCGGTTTTTTTTTGTATTTGTTGTTATAGCGGCAACAGAAATACATCATTTGTGAAAATTTCAACTGTATAACTATCACGGTTCATGAGATACAGCCTGGTGCCAGACGGACAGACAGACAGACGGCGGAGCTCTGAAAAAGCTAGATTTGAGAAAAAGAATTTTCAAATTTGACATGGTGGTACCATGGGTGGTACCTTTTTACTAAACATTTCTCTTAAAATTTCGGGTACTTTGAAACATCATATTAAGTCATTTACTATATTATTATGCGCTTTTCGATAATTAAGCATTAATAAATAACCAATTAAAATCTTGAAATACAATTTTTTCATTATATTATACTTTACAAAACTACGTGTATCTCTGAAAATGTACCTCTTTTTGATTGGACGCCCACATAGTATGTTTATTTTGAAAGTATTTAAATCATTTTAAATTTAACAGACTTAAAATAATAATAATATTATGTACAAATATAATAAAAAAGGAGGGGAAATAATCACAGGGCATTAAAAAGTTCGTCCGCATCGCTGTCAACAGGAAAAGTGCCCAAACGGCTGGCAGCATTGTCACGTTGTATGGCAATGCTGATTCATTGGCCAAAAAATAGTCCAGCCCTCTGGTCACGTGAGGTGTCGACCAACCGCTTGGCAATGTCTCGAAAAATTAAGTGGACACTCGGACCCTATGGCCCTAGTGTTTTAACCTACGAGTCAGTCAAAGTCAGAACATATAATTTAATAATAATTTTTATTGTTCCAAAAACAGTAAACGATCGCTAGTCGATAGTGAAAAAGATCACCAGGGGGCCGATTCTACTAATTTGCAACGTCACACGTTCAATTGTGTTTCCACAACAGTTCGATTTCGATCGCCGTTCGATAGTTATCTAAAAAGTCATTCTACTAATTTTATAGCAAACTGGGAACTAAACTTTAGCCGAATCGCAACTGAATCGTAACGGGAACGTAGCTGCGGGTAACCTGTGTTACCAACATGCCAAATAGTATGTTTTAATAATACCACAGAAAAAAAAGTTGAATCTAAAAATGTTACTAAATACGAATAAGTGTCACTAAAGGTATTTTCTAATACAAAAGATATCTAGACCATATATATATTTTTGTCCTGTTTATTTTATTGTTACACATACAACATTTCAGCTTTCTAAATAATAAAAATTCAGAAGAACGTTTCGTTTTATGTCTGTAGCTTGCCGAAACTGTGAAACAAAACGTTTCGGTTATGTCAAAGACTCGCTCGAAAGTCAACAAACAGCAGGAACTCGGAAAGGAAAAACATTTATTATGCGCGAGTTCAAAATGGTTGATTTACTGTGAGTATTCGTTTCAAAATACTACTGTTTATTTATTCATCAATTCAAATATCGCACCATAGACCATTATTGTTATTTTGTTTGTTTTTTCCTCGGTACTCCAATTCTCAGATCGTTTTCTCTTTTGTTGGTTCATCACAATATAATATTAAAATTACTAAAGAATGTAATACCAAGATTATATCCGTATTTTATATACACATTGACATTGATTAATTTTATATATACAATGACATGAATATTTACTTTGTTAAGTATTATATTGTTTTAAGTATTGTAAATGTGAAGACTATGTGGGTTATTGTTCATTTTTCTTTTTTTTCTCAGTTAGTTTTTATCATAGTCTGGCAGTTTGAGTGATTTTATGCGGCCTACCCAAATGTCCTTTCTTTGGTATTGTTCGTTGAATCGTTGTGCTCCTTAAGTTCTTAGTTGAGCTGCACGACTACTGACAAATGCGCGCACTGACTGGACAGGTCCCCTCAACCTGTGTGGTTCTTTCGTCAAAAGATCATTTCAGGCACCAATCTACATGGTCTTCACATGATCTGACCAAGATTATGTCTGGACTTTAAAAAGAGACTGTGACCTCTGAGTTTGTTTCGGCCTTTCTTCTCAGAGTAGTCGGATACGAAACGCCGACCTCATCTAGTTTTTTTTAATATGATTGACGTGTAAAAGTGTTTGTACAAACCTACTTACAGAAATAAATCATTTATCATTTATCATTTAATACTATTAAAAAAGAGGCAATTATTTTATTAGAGACTTCGATATCTTAAAAGTTCCAAACCTAAATGCACTTTTCAACTTGCGATGGCTTTGTATGATTGTTTCATATATCGCGCGAAAATGTTACGTATCGTTACACGTACTAAGATGTATTATTAGTAATTAATACGACATTAAATGTGCTTACAAAACTGCAATTGACGAAATAACTAATGTTCCATGCAAAATAACAGTCTCAATATTTTTAACACTCATAAACATCATAATAACAATTAGCGTATTAACAAAAAGTTTTCTTTTCTGAGCATACAGAACGTTGCAATTGAATGATATCATGGTGAACGAATAATATTTGTATTAATCTGTGGTTGATATAAAGACAACGGTTCAAATGGGTTCTTAGCGGGAAAGTGAAGTGACATGTTTAGCAGTTTTGTTTTATTTTCTAAAAGCCGAATATTAATGTGTAATAATGGTGGATTATTAACCATTAAGTGTTTGTGAACGTGCATTAGTGTAGGCAAATGAAACAAAACAATGCAACATCACTTCAAGTTCTCTCAAGAAGTTCGCGAGAGGTCTCAGTAAAGTGCCACATCTTTACTGAAACTCAAGCAAGGGGAGTGGGCGGGGATATCATCATCATGTATTGAATATTTCATTTCATCAATATTTCAACAATTTGTAATTATATAAAGACTTGGCTAAAATGTCCTAGTAACCAGGCCATTAAAATATTATTTAACAATAAAATAAAACCTTTGTTTCCGTATCAATACCATCAGAACGAAGATTGACGGGCATATGAGGACTGATCTCCTCAATCAAAGCTTTTACGAGGTCTTTGGAGAGTCGGTACGTCTTAACAAACTGACGATGCGTAAGGTCAAAAGCATTATTGCTTAATCTTGACGATAAATTTCTTCCTCTTACCCTTCCAACGTCAACCTCATGGGCAAGTTCAACGAAATCCATATAAAACAACATTATTATTACGGAAGAAAACGAAAGCAATCTTAGATCGATGGTACAAAAGTTGCACTTTACCAACTTAGGTTCAACCGCGAATTTTGACAGATGAACCGCCGAAGTTTAGCTTTGATTCGATTGTAACTAGTGTCAAAATAATAGTAGAATGTGACTAAACGTCACGCTCATGTTCGATTTTGTTATCAGAATACATTTTGAGATTGCTTCGATCGATCGTTGGCGTCAACTGAACCATAACCGCAGTTGGATCGTTGTTCATTAGTAGAATGAGAAAACGTTTAAAAGCCGTGATTCAGCTGCGATTCCATTGCGATTTTTGAACATTTTTGTTAGTAGAATCGGCCCCCTGTATCCTGTACTAGTTAAATAAAACTGTATCACAGGAGACAGGGCACAGGGTAAGTTAATTATTCATGTATGATACAGTTATCAGGTACCTTCCGTTTTAAATGCTCTAAAGTCACATAAGGACAGTGTACCAAATTTCAACTTAATCGGTCCAGTCAATTCGGAGCAAATCAGCTGTGACAGACGCACAGACAGACAGACACACGAGTGATCCTATAAGGGTTCCGTTTTTTTCCGTTTTGAAGCACAGAACCCTAAAAATCTACCAACTGAAGGCACGACACTGAAGCGACGCGACACTAGTAGCAAAATTTATATGTAAACTTCATGGAAAGTGTCGCGCTGTGCGTTGCGCTGCTTGTCGCGCCCGCGATATCACGCCACGCACGACCCTTGAATCGGTTTTTAATAACAATCCAGTCCGTCTACGAGAGGTATCTAAATAAAAGCCAATGCTTGTTCACTCAGGCGCGGCCTGCCGGCGGAAGCGTTCATGGCGGGACTTGACACCCGGAAATAGCGTCACCACCGTCGGAACTGACGTCACACCACCGCCACCTACGATATTATTATATTGTGTAACAACTGGGCGTCTCAGCTGAGCTCCGTTAGTAATTTTAAAAGCTCAGTTAGTAGGTACTTTGCTTTGTAATTGATCAGTGTTATAAATGTAAGCGTTCGTGTGGTGCCGGACGTAAAGAATCGCACCATCCTATTTCTTACCGTGGGTGTCGTAAAAGGTGACTAAGGGACTTACTACAGAATGGGCAGCAGCGTTCTCTATGCATTTGAACACCATACTGCGATCGCCAACCCGCCTGCCAAGCGTTGCGATTATGGCAAACCCCCCCTTTGGGGGAGGCCTGTGTCCAGCAGTAGACGTCTTTCGGCTGAAATGATGAATGATAAATGTAAGGTCTTAAGAAAGTATATTTTACTGACTGTTCTATCTAATTTGAGGCCGCATGATTTGGAAGCTAAGTTTGCAGGCGAAAACGATAAGGTATTTTCTTATATTTATTGCAATTTGCAGGTCAGTATCAGGTTAGGAAAAGTTAGAAATGTAAATTAATTTATATTTCGCGGGCCACCCTAGCGCTAACCCCTAAGTTCTCTTGAATCGATTAAATCGAAAGATTTAAATAATGGAGTGGAAACCTTCATTGTGCGTGGTCCTACACGCACTTGACCGGTTTTAATACTTTGTACCTATTGTAGTATAGTTATTTTATTCCAGGTACATCATCTTCACATAAATGTAATTATACAAGGTTATTGGTAAAACACTAACAACTTATTAAGGGGTCAATGTATTCATCATTATGAACAACTTTTACCATGGGACCTAACCTAAAATCGTGAAAAAAATCTGCTGTTCCCTACATTTTGACGAGATAACCGACCATAAATGGTCTCTATATGCTTTAGTATCCTTCATAGAGATATGAAGACTAGTAAAGCTTATGGAGACCATTTTCTTCCTTTAATGTTATGATGAATATTAAGATTTGTACGGTTTTTTTGACAGCAGTTTTCAAAATGTCACTTTCAGCTGAGTGGATTTAGTTTGTCCGCTAACTTAACAAGACGGTCCTTGGAAAAGCTCGCGTTTACAATAAGAACTTAAGAGTCATTTCAGACTCTCAGCAACCGCTTCTAACGGTACAATTTACCCGGTTTACCCATACACTTTGCAACCGGGTACCCGGACCGTGTGAAACGCCACTAAGTTGTTTATTTCATCCACTTTATCCGACGCATTTTCCTCAATTACTTCTGAACGGACACTTGAGAGAAATGAAAAGGATTCATATCGGATTATCAATTACAGTAAATAAAGTGTTCTTTGGTTTCTACAAGAGTCCTCGTACAATCTTTGATGTGTAACATAAATATGTTACACATCAAAAATTGGATGAAATCACTCCCACAGAAAGCGAGAGGAAATCCTCTCGCATTCTGTGGGAGTGATTTCGTGAAAAGAGACGAAATTGTATACAGGGTGATTGGAAAATGGGTGCAAAGCTTTAAGGCGAAGATAGTACAGACAATTTAGAACCATTTAAGCCGTGGTTGTCTTCGACAAAGACTTACCATTTTTTATTAAACCTATTTGTTTTTCGAAAATTCCCAATATTTTAAGTAAACTGCTTATTTATGGCCAAATTGAATTATAAATGAATTCATTTTTATTTTAATAAATTAAAGTAACGTGTAAGTAATCTATCAAAATATGTTTTAGACAGTACTTACAGACTTAAATTTTATAAAAAAAAATATTTTTTAATAAATATTTTTTGAAAACCTAATAAAAAACGGAGTGTGCTTTTTTGTTCAAACCTTTTTGAGAACATACTTGATAATCGCTCTTTCTTCTGAGGTATCATTTACGCGAATATCTTACAAATTATTGAAGTTAGGACTTTTTGAATTATTGAAGTTAGGACTGCCTAAAATTTTAAATTTTAGGCAGTCTAATTAAAACAAAATCTATGCTAACAAAAATTACTTTGCGTTCGAAACTATAACTTAGTTCAATTGTAAGAATTTTTTGCACATGCAAGAACCAAATTGAAGGATTATCTAAACAATGGTCACCACGCGTGGTGCGACGGCATTTTCAGGTAGAACGCCCAGTAAATAGAAAATAGCGATAAGTACGGTTTTTACAGCAAAATGGTCTTAGTTAATAAAGCAACAAAGTCATGTTTCTTTAGTCAGGGTCAGTCAGTCTATGTTGAAGCCGTTACATCTTTTACTTATTAGTCTAACTACTGCCCTTGTGAGTGGACGGTGATTCACAATTTACCGTGTTCAGCCCTATGCGTTCCTGCACGTGTTGTTTGCGTTAGTTTTGGAAATTTTTGTTTCACCGTGTCCAGTCGTGGCCACGCTCCTGCACGTGTTGATTTTTGATTTGTGTTGAGTTGACATATAGTGCGCGCCTACGCCGTTTTTCTAAATTGCTAAATCAAATCAAAAGTCATTTATTCAAACTAGGCTGAGAATCAGCACTTTTCGAACGTCAAAAATTACATAAGACAGTCCCCCAAAAACGCCCACCCTTCACCACTTCCTAGTGCTTTAGCTGGGAAGAAGAAGTGGCGCAACAAACTCCCCAGCAGCACAGCTGTCTGTTCAGATATAAAACTTGAATCTATACAATAAAATGTAAAAGAATTTGCATTACGCAACACAACATTAAATTATTTGCCTTATGTTAGCTAGCACACGCCACTATACCAAAAAAAAACATAAAAATCGTCCAAAACTATACTCAAGCAGAAATAACGTAAACAGAACGTACCTAAATAAAAGCCTCCAGGCATAATGGGCGTGCCCGCCCACACAAAGCTATAGCTGCAACTCGAAGTCAAAAATGATAAACTAGCACCATCGTAGTAAAATAAAAAACATTTAATAATTAATAACAATAATAAAACCATGGTCAGCAAGACGACCAGTCACCACAAGCAGCACCCGTTCACGAGCATAACGCAAAGATCAGCCATCACCCCCCTCGCCATATTTGAGGGAAGGAGGCAACCCGACCCCCGACGCTACAGCAAGCAGTGACATTAGATGTCACGGGAGCATGACGAACTTGCTGCCGGTTGCTCAGGCAAGAATAATATAAACAATTGTCTAGGTCGCTAGCTAAAAACATTTTCATGAGTATATTATGTCACTAGTTAATAAAAATAAATTGACTTAGTCAAATAAAAATAAACAATTATATGAACTCATATAACCTGTCAGTAGATACGCTAATTCTGGAGAAAGAACATGAACATTGTCTTGAGTTAATCACAGCGACCAACTATTCTTATCGTTTAAGTAGTCATTGATAGAATAGTATGCCTTTGAACAAAGATTGGATTTAACTTTAACTTTAAACGCATTAAAAGGCAAATCTAACAAAGAAGAGGGTAGCTTGTTATAAAAAGTTATACCAAGTCCAACAAATGAGTTATGAACCTTATGAAGCCGGTGAAAAGGAGCACGTAATTTATCCTTATTTCTGGTGTTAATATTGTGAATATCACTGTTTTTAGTGTATAAGTGTATATTTTGCCTAACATATAAGATGTTGGCGAAGATGAATTGTGATGCTGCCGTGAGTATACCAATATCCTTAAAAAAATCTCTTACAGAAACTCTGGCACCCAGCTGGTAAATGGCTCGAACAGCTCGTTTTTGGAGTACAAATATATTTTGAATGTCAGCTGCTTTACCCCACAGCAGAATACAGTAGGACATAACGCTATGAAAATAACTAAAATAAACTAATCGGGCTGTATCAACGTCAGTGTATTGTCTTACTTCCCTGACGGCGTATGCGGCTGAACTGAGCCTTCCCGCTAGGCTTGATATATGAGGTCCCCACTGAAGTTTGGCATCTACTGTTATACCCAGAAACACTGCCGAGTCTACAGTTTCAAGCACCTCTTTATCTAAAACGATGTTGGGACCTAAATTTCTAACATTCGGTAAGGCAAACTTTATACATTTCGTTTTCTTGGCATTGAGAACTAAATTATTAGTCGTAAACCAATCCGTAACCATTGAGAGTGCAATGTTTACGTCGTCAAAATCTTGTTTATTCCGGTTTACTTTAAAAATAAGAGAGGTATCATCTGCAAACAGTACAACGTCACAGACACCCTTTATATAGAATGGTAAATCGTTAATATACACTAAGAATAAGAATGGGCCTAGAATTGAGCCTTGAGGTACACCTAACTCAACTGGTAGCTCGGAAGATTTCACACCATCAACATCTACACATTGGAACCTATTATACAAATAAGAATTTATTACTTTAAGAGCTTCATTTTGGACGCCGTAATGATGTAGTTTACGCAAAAGCGTGTCATGGTGCACGCAATCAAAGGCTTTGGAGAGATCACAGAAAACTCCAATAGCATTTTGCGAGTTCTTCCATGCGTTAAATATGTGTTTCAGCAGTGCAACACCCGCATCTGTAGTCGAACGACCTTTTGTAAAGCCATATTGTTCATTGTGAAGGAGGCTGTTTATATTAAAATGTCTTAGCTAAGTGGCTATGGCTACTTTTTCCAATCAGGAATATGCGGATATCGTATTTATGTATGGTAGAGCAGACGGCAACGGATTCTTGGCGCGATGGATGTATCAAGAACGCTATCCGAATTGCAGGGTACCGAATGTGCGAGTGTTTTACAACACATTTCGTCGACTTGCCCAAGATGGGTTTCACCGCGTAGAACCTGGAGTCAGTCAAGAAGAATACAGTTCTGCCGTTTTCTCCTCAATAGAGACATCGAAGACGCGTGGTTCCTGAAATCAATCTTGTGGACAGATGAAAGAAATTTTATTATGAAGGGCATTACAAACTTTCACAATCTCCATGAATGGGCCGACAAAAAAAACAATCCACATTTTAAGAAGCAGGTGTCGTTTCAGAGGAAATTCTCTGTCAATGTATGGGCTGGAGTAGTTGGCAGAACGTTGATTGGGCTTCACATCTTACCGGATACTTTGAATAGCGAAAATTATTTGCAATTTCTACAAAACGATTTACCAGTGCGAGGAAACCGGTGCCCCGATATTCAAAAGAAATCGAACAGTCATCTTTCAGCAAGACGGCTGTCCAGCGCTTTGGACGTTAAATGTAAGGGAACACTTAAATAATTTATTTTCTGACAGCTGGATCGGCAGAGATGGACCCAACCCTTGGCTCGCTCGCTCACCAGATCTGACCCCGCTGGACATTTTCGTGTGGGGCCGGGCCAAGGAACTGGTATACTAATGTAGAAATAAACACGAGAGAAGAATTGATAGGGAGAATTTATTCAGCGTTTGAAATCATGAAGCTGGAGATGATGTTGAAAATAACAACAACAGAAGTGAGAAGACGGAGCCGTGCTTGTATTATTAGGAATCACCGCAGACATTTTGAACATGAAAAATAAATAATTTAAATTCAAATGTTGTTTTAATTAGTCTGTCTATAATTTAAAATTTCTCCCTCAAATTGGTATGTAGGTCTTAATTTCAATAATTTGTAAGATATCCGCTTAACTTATACCTCAGAAGAAACAGCGATTATCAAGTGTTTTCAAAAAGGTTTGAAAAAAAGGACCCTCCGTTTTTTTTAATAAGGTTTACATAAAGTATTTAAAAAAATTTATGAACTTTAAAAGTCTGTACAAAAAATGTCTAATCACACAGAGGCCTAAAACATGTTTCGATAGATTACTTACACGTGACTTTAATTTATTAAAATAAAAATGAACTCATTTATCACTAAATTTGGCAGTAATAAGCAGTTTATTTAAAATATTGGGAATATTCGAAAAAAAACTAAATTTTGGTTTGAAAAAAAAATGGTAAATATTCGTCTAAGACAATCATGGCTTAAATGGTTCTAAATTGTCTGTACTATCTTCGCCTTAAAGCTTTGCACCCATCTTCCAATCACCCTGTATGTCGAACAATGGGCTAGAAACTACATAATATTGACTCTTTTATGGTATTTTACAATATTTTATACACATTGTTTATATATGTATTTAAATAATATATGTGAAAACGTTGTACCTAGAAGGTATAAAGTAGTTATGTTAGCCTGTCCGAAAGGGATATCGTGGCCCTGGCACACAGGGCATCTGAAGGAAAACGGGTGGGTTTTAGTCAGTAAAAGTCTGACACTGAGTGAGAAGTTATTTGATAATTTCCCACGCAAAAAAAAAAAAGGATGAGTACAAAGTGCGGAGCTCACATATTTAGGTACGAATGTTGCAACCGATTTTTCCTAACATTTTTACAAATAATTCATTCAATTTCAAGTTTTCAGTTATTTCACTTTGTATAATCTGCAGTTCGATAAAAGTATACCTATCCACAGCCTCACAAAGAAGCTTGCCATAATATTGTTACATCTATGCTGGCCCGCTAAGACGCTGGCAACACTGTCGGCGTGCCCTCACCCCTGTCAAGCCGCTACACGCACTTCAAGACGCCATGACGGGAAATGGTACATAAATAAGCTTGCACGTCTCATTCTCGCTCTCTTTTCATAAGGACAACTGACCAGGGGCTGGTCTGCTATTTTTATAAATTCAGTCATTCCAACACGATCCCATTGTCATGCCATTGTCATTTTGCTAAAAGTTCGTAATCTGGTAAATTCATAATGGTCGATCATTTTCTTTGCAATTTCTTTCAATGTAGTGTCAGTTGCCGACCATTGGAAAGTCATAATGACGCCATTATAATAGTAGATTACCAAACTTGTCAAAATCAACAATTATGAAATCAATGAGCGACCATTCTGACACTATTGTAATAGCAGACTTGAGGCCCGTGTCGAACCTCCGTCAACTTGCTACTTGATTCTACTTTGTATCCATTTTGTATCGCTGTTTGTGTTGACAATTAAAAACCCGATAAGTATACCTAATCCCTTGATTTATATTTTGCTTAATAAAATTATGGTAGTTCAATATTTGTGTCTAACTAGTAATTATTGATTGTTAGTTTGATTTTCATGTGACTAAATTATAACGGATATTTGTTCAAATAAGTTGCTGTGATTTCCATAAATAACTAATTAAAATAAGTTGCTAAGGTTGTTTGAATTGAATTTATTATAAACCCTGTGTTTAATCTGTTGTTACAATATAATATATTGCGTGCCTTTGAGTCTGTGCTAAATAAATGTGTTTTATTTATTTCTTTCTTTCTATAAAGGCACATGACACGAACACTCACATTTATAATCATCATTCTTTTAGTTACATGCATTTCCTCACTTCTCAATATATCTAAAAAAAATGGGCCATCGCGGGACTCCTGGCAGATGTGAAAATTAATTTTGAATACGGGAGTCACTTTTGGGAGCATGTTGGAAAATTAAAAAAAAAAACTTTTGCAATCTGTATCGTGTGACATTTATCAAATGAAAGGGCTTATTGTGAGGGTCTAAATTTTTGTTTTATAATTTGAATTTAATTAGTTTTAAAGTTATTTAAGAAAATAGCTAAAAATTTACCATTCCTTATCTCCGAAAGTACTATATGTGATCACGATGTACCTAGAAGGTATAAAGTAGTTATGTTAGGATGAGTACAAAGTGCGGAGCTCACATATTTAGGTACGAATGTTGCAACCGATTTTTCCGTACTTTTTTACAAATAATTAATTCAATTTCGATTTCAATTGTCGTTTTCAGTTATTTCAATAATACCTTGTATAATCCACAGCTTCACATAGAAGCTTGCAATAATATAATATATTGCGTGCCTTTGAGTCTGTGCTAAATAAATGTGTTTTATTTCTTTCTTTCTTTCTTTCTATAAAGGCACATGGCACGAACACTAGGTCCAGTAACTTGTGTGTTTGTACACACACGTTTTTTTGCCGTGTGTTGGGCACGATCATCAGTGTTGTATCGATCACTATGGAAGCTTGTTGACAGATACGTTTCTTCTACGGCACGGTGTATACGCCGAGTGTAGACACGATCGTCAGTGTTCTTTGAATCATTATGGAAGCTTGTTGACGAATACGATTTTTCTACGGCGCGGTTTATACGCCGTACCGTAAAGAAACCGTGCCGTGCACAAAGTGGTGTTGGCACTATTCAAACTGCATTAACGGTAATGGCTCCTTTGCTTCAGTCGATTCAGAACGCAGGGGATGCTCCGACTTTCTATAGAATGTAGTGTGACCTACATTGGTAATGTGATGCCTTTTCTATGAGTTCTTGACCATAATTAGTTTATTTATAACACTCGCAATCGGCGTGCGTGTATGACCAGATATATGAACGTAGGCGAAGCAAAAGGAGTATGTAAGGAGCGTAGCAGGTGGCGTTCTATAGTTTCTGGCTACCCCCATGGGAAGAAGGCGTGAGTTTATGCATGTATGTTTATGACACTTAAAGATCAGTAGCAAAATGTAGTGTACTTTAGATAGACCTCTGCGCAAGGCTCCTTCGATGAAAATGGTGTGTTGTTATATGTTACCTACGGTATTTTCAATATTAATTAGGTACGCTTGTCTGTTTTGCAAGAAAATACATGTATTTTGTTTATAAGAATGGCTAGTTTTAATGTTAAATACTCCGAATAAAATATTATCTTGCAATATTGTCCACTACGTAAGAGAAAATGCCTCTTTTGATACTGAAACATAACAGAATTTCCGCAAATAGCTTTTATATCAGGTCTAGGAACCCGCCCCAGGTCCACACAATTTCCATTTGAAGACGGTATTCTGATCACGACACGTTATGCACAAGACCTGAGCAGTAACCTAAGAAAAAGTACTAGGCTTGCATGAATTCAAGATAGTATTTCGTTAGTATTATTAAGTACTTCTTTTTGTATGTATACACCTAATATATAGCCTATATTCACCTGTAATAAGGTACTCTTCGAATGGTGATAGAATTGTTCAAATACGAGCTATGTTACCTGACATTATCCTCCACATAAACACGAATTAACAAAATTCGCTCTCCCTGTTTATAATATTAAGTGTGTAGAATATAATATGACACCAAACCCTCAAATCAAAAGTCATTTGAATAAACTAGGCTGAGACTAGAACTTTTCGAACGTCAAAATTACATAAGACTGTCCCCCAAAACGCCCGCCCTTCACAACTCACTTCCTAGTGCTTTAGCTGGGAAGAAGTGGCGCAACAAACTCCCCAGCACCACAGCTGTCTGTTCGAAAAACTTGCTTCTAAAAAATAATATGCAATATTATTTACATTACGCAACACAAAATATTAAATCAAATTATTTGCCATATGTCAACAGACTAGCACACGCCAATATACTAACAAAATCATCACTTCTGCACCTAACGTGGCTTCAATACATCTCTTTCGCACACCGGGAATTACTAATAAATACCAAGAACAACCTCGCTTCAATATCACAGAATTCCTAGAATTAAATACTTTCTGGAGAATGAAAAAACACATAAATCGAATTTACTCCGTATTTTTCCTGGAGAAAATATTAACGCCACAGCGAAACTGTTTGATTTAATATTGAAGATAATTAATTTCAATCTATACATTTAAAGGGAGTAATAACTGCATAGCATTTCTTTCGTGAATAGAATAGAATAGAATAGAATAGAATATTTATTTGCTCAGAATGTAAGTATTTACAATAAGGTAGTTACAATAATATTAAAGAATCCTTGTACATTCTACCATTTTGGCATGCAAACATTGATGCAGTTCATCAACAAACTTTAACACAACTAAAATTTATCAGCAAGAAAATCCGATACGGAGTAGTAACATTTATTTATAAGTAATACGGTTAGCTTCTTTTTGAAAGATGTTACTGGTTCCTCTTTTATGGAATTAGGAATGTGGTTAAAAATAGCCGGTGCCATAAAAACACTTTTCCTTAACAGAGCAGTCCTATATCCACCACTAATAATAATCCACCTGTGCGTAACAAGTTTTGGTATTGAGATCGCAAAGTTACATCTCGGTATCTGCTTTCCGATAAAGTTTAAAATAGATGTCGATTACATTTAACAAAAATAGCAATTTCTAAAATGTAAAGGCACGGAAATGTCAATAGAACTGCATAAGACATAGGCTAGGGGAGGGGTTAAAATACTGATATTCAGCTGCATCTAGTTAGATTGGGAGTCGACCCCGACAGAATTGGGAAAAGGCTATAGGCAGATGATGATTTCTTGCGTGAGAACGGATAGTCGTAGTAAAAATATCGTTAAATAGCCAAAGAAAGACAGGCTTAAAATTGAAACTTGAATTTAAAAACTCAGATACCGTTCAAACAATATTTTGGCGAAATTAAAATTATTCTTTTGGCATCGGCCATCTCCGACAGTACCTAATCTCTGCTGATCCTCCTCGCCGGCAGATAAATACTATCTACTAAGTCCGTAAGTTTACTTCCAACCCTTTTTTGGAAATAAATAGACTTTTCCGTGTTTATTTTTGTCGACAAACATTTCGGTTCGCTAAATTGTCTGATGGCAAATATTTATTTCTACCAAAAGTTCTCTTCTTCCTCTATTTGTAGGGTCGCTTTTTTTTTATAAAGCTTGGCACGATCGTGAGAACCGTATACTGTACTGTGAATACAGCCTAGCCTTTACTCAAATTTGTTGGGGTTGGCTTCCAGTCTAACTGGATGCAGCTGAATACCAGTATTTTACATAGAGCGACTGCCTATCAGACCTTCACAACCCAGAAACTGGGTAATACGATACCCCTTGTTAAGAATGGTTGCCAGACTTTCGGGCTTCTGACGACCCGTAACGACTGTTAAAGATCCAAGAATGACACAAGAGGCACGTAGCATTCTCGGTATGTAGAGATGGTCACCCATCTACGGACCAACCCCGGCAAGCGTCTACATCTATCTACACATAATATAAAACAAAATCTCTTTTCGTGTCTCTCTGTGTGACCGCTTCGAACTTCTAAATTTTTCACTATAATTTACGACGTCGAGCTAAGGCAAAAACAAAAAAAGTTAACTCAAGGCTGCAGAGATGATCAGCTCTACAAAGCTGGAAAATCTGTCAAGTGTTTGGCTCTATTAATTCAGTTACTAAGACTGCTATTGTTGGCTCCCGAGCATTTCAGTTAGTGGTCTATTTACCGAAAACCAAATATGAAACTGACCTTCTCCCCAAGCGCTCATAACAGCCGTAATACTTATGACTTCGCGCATCTCTGTAGTATAGTTTGTGATACCTCGTGCAAGGACCTGCGGCATACACACATATATGGGTCTAATGTACGACATCCATGGTCTAGTACGAGTATTACGCCGCCATCGTACCCTATTTTTTTTTTTTGGGGTGGTAATTATCAAATAACTTGGGGCGAGGGCGTGTCAAGACTTTTACTGACTAAAACCCACCCGTGTTCCTTCATTTGCCTGTGTGCCAGGGCCGCGCTATCGCTTTCGGACAAACTCGCAACCCTGGCAGGCATTGGCCCTAATGGACCCCGTCATATTCGTGCTGACATCTCTTTGAGGCGCGCGTGGAACACAACGCGCAGTCGACCCGGGCCTGGTCCTTATCGGACGGCGGGCTACCCATCGCTCACCGTCCGTAGGCCCGCGCCTACGGTGGCCGGAAATCGGCTTGCGACTCCCGACGCCCATGGCGTCTCCTGCGGCCCAGCCCGCTCTTGTGGATCGCTGGAGGATATACAGAGTTAAAATAAACTAACTATTGAATCTTCATCATTAATAGACATCAAAACCCATCACTTGTGAGTGATGGGTTTCGATATCACCTCACACTTTAGGTCCAGTTGAAAACCAGCGTCAGGCAGTTGTCTGGCATTTTTGCTGAACTGGGCCTTTTTGGCGCACCCGTGAGGCACACTTTCGTGCATTTTTTTTTTACTCTTTTTATTTGGTTCCTTTGTTTTACTTGTTTAATATATTGTGTGCCTTTTCGTCTGTGCTAAATAAATGTATTTTCTTTCTTTCCTTTCTTTATATCTTACCTTTTTATTTAGTTCCTTTGTTTTACTTGTTTAATATATTGTGTGCCTTTTAGTCTAAGCTAAATAAATGTATTTTCTTTCTTTCCTTTCTTTATTTATTTCTCTTTATATCTAATAATGATTTTAAAAAAAACCTCATAGTTTCAAGTAATTCATCATTTGCCTAGGCTTCTTCCAACTACATGTTAGGATTTGTTTCCAGTCTAACCGGATGGAGCTGAATAATTGCAATTAACTACACTGTGAATATAGGATATAGTTTAAGTTCGCATATCTTAAACATACATTTACATCACATACCACGCCTGTAATCCCCGAAGGGTTAGGCAGTGAATTCTGTACCTATAGTACACCCACATTCCGCTAGTTATGTTTTAGTACAGTACAGCCAGTGCAGGGTGTACTGTAATTAAACATGACTTTGTTGAAGTTCAGTTAGAATAAATTAATTAAGTCAACCGCTGGACATAGGCTCTTTCCTGTTCCGCCACAACACGCAGTTTTCCGCTTTCTGTATCCAGTCAAAAAATACGCCTGTATTTTCCAGTTGCGTACCAAAACCGTTTCACCAGTTGTGTTTGAGTGCCGTGTAATAGGTAATTGCCATCAACTGGGTATAAATCCAGACTCCGGGCTGTTCCTGAGAAATTCCTGATGGAGAAACCGAAATACTTGCCATACTGGTCTTGACTTTTTAAGATTCTCGGTCAAAGGGACTTCTCACGCTACGGTTCCCGATTTGTGGTCTCCACCCAAAGAATCATAAAATATTGGTGGACGACTGTAAGTACTACAGAACTACAATTAACGCGGTTCACGTGATAGAAATATACGTACCTATGAATGCTCTCATATTAACACCATCTCTTCCATAATACCTCCCTCGACTGCCTCGTTGGTCTAGTGGGACTGCCTCGTTGATCGAATGGTCACACTCCCAGGTCGGACAAAGTGTTATTGGGATTTTCCATTAGGAATTCCTCAGTAGCAGCCTGGAGCCTGGATTTGTGCCCGGTTGATGGCAATAGGCTCGCTCCCTATTTCATGGGACTTAAACATAACCGGCGAAATGTGGGTGTACTATAGGTACACCTCTGCCTAACCCTTCAGGGATTACAGGCGTGATGTTATGTCTTCCATAATAAAACAACGCATTACACTCTAGGTTCAAATAATAAGTAAGAGTCACAGACCAAGACTCGAAGTAAAAGGATATGTACACCTTTATTTTTAGAATATCCAAGATTTCTACTACCGTTCGGTCCGGTCCACCTAGAATGTCAAATGAGAAGTCTCCATTAAATCCGATCCAGCCTGTCCCTTGGTTCATTCCCCCAGCGATGCCATATTAAGCTGGGTCCGTACCCCACAGTGGGTGCCCTGGCTGAAGGCTATAGTTTATTAAGACTGACGCCGACAACCTCATAGATTGGCCTACGAGATTCCATCTTCCTGCCCTTTTTTACGTTATGTTCTTCAATTCTCTCCTGTCAACCGTCCCGCTGTCATTCAGTCCCTGCTCGTTGATATCATTCCTAATTTTCTTTGGCCTTCCCATCCCTCTCCATTCATCAACATTTATATTCATCATTCTTTTAGTCACATGCATTTCCTCAAATGACCCGTCGCGGGACTCCTGGCAGATGTGAAAATGAATTTTGAATATGGGAGTCACTTTTGGGAGCATGTTGGAAAATTAAAAAAAAAAAACTTTTGCAATCTGTATCGTGTGACATTTATCAAATGAAAGGGCTTATTGTGAGGGTCTCAATTTTTGTTTTATAATTTAAATTTAATTAGTTTTAAAGTTATTTAAGAAAATAGCTAAAAATTTACCATTCCTTATCACCGAAAGTACTAAACCTAAAATTTAAAAAAAAAATCTTTACATATAGATTACAGGAAAACCTATAAGAAGTCTACGGTGCTAAAATAACATGGCAAATCTCCGAATATTGTGCGTAGAAAGTTACATTTGCCTTTGGAATGTATGGGAGAACATGTTTTTCAACTACAATGTTAAGTTTGTTCTTGGGATAAATTAATCCCAACTACGGAACCCTTCATTGTGCGTGGTCCGACGCACTTGGCCGGTTTTTTGGATTTGCGATCTTCTCAAAGATCAAAGGACCAACTATACAGGGTAAACATAAAAGCAATTGCTTAAACGCGGGAATCCTTGTGACGCGGGAATATTCGCCCTATATTCTGCAATATGCTATACATTTTCTTCCACGCATCTCCGTAAAGTCGTCGCAATCTAAGAAGTCGGATTTGACAGGTATAAAAATACTTTGTGTAGTGAGGGAAAAAAATCGGATACTTTAAAAACCGATTCTTGAGACATATCGATTTAAAATAATTCGTTTGTAATCGACAGTTTTATTACACGCACGAGTTTGTAATATTTAACAGTTATTACATAAATTCCAACGAAGTTTAAATTTGGGCGAGATTCAAAGCCAAACCAAGACATAAACTAAAACCCGACATACTGATTTCTTCCGGAAGGTTTATGTTTATTAAATAAAGTAAGTAATAAATTGTATGTTATGCATCAGTGGCGTACCTAGACGCAAGATTAGGGCAAGCCACTGATATCATGTACCCGTGTGAAGCCTGGGCGGGTGGGTCGCTAGTCAAGAATAAAAATTAAAATAAATAAGTGTAAGGGGTCAGGTAAATAAATGAATTCACTAAATTTTTAACATTTTTATTTACTTTCGTCACTTGATCCAGAAAACATATCTTCACTTGAACTGTCTTCGTCGGTTACTCTTATAATAACTTGATTTTCAATTATACTATTAAAATGTATATCTCTTCTGAAGTCTTGCATTATAATTTTCTTTGTTGTTTCTACTACGTTAATCCAATCGTCTTTTGTGACATGTGCACATGCTTCTTTAAGCAGAACAAGCATTTTTTTTGTGGTGAATGGAGATTTTTTATTTTTACGTGCAGCATAGCCTGTAAAAGTAGTGATGGAATAATTAGCATTCGCATCCATTGTTAGCGTGTGATAGATCATTTAGCATTTAGCAAATTAAGTGTAGTCGCGAAATTCTGTGAAATGCGATATACTATTCTAAACTATCATACGTCAGAGAGAGCGTCGCGCATGCGCATGCAGCGGTAGCGTGTGCTCTCCGACGCACCCACGGGAAGTCAGGAATACTAAATCTATCGGTTTCATGTGAACGTGACTTCGTTCGGGAGTGAAGTTTAATAGTGCAGGTGCTGCGAACTTGCGAAGAATGGGTTAAGCAATTGTTATCATATTATCTTTGATTTGCGCGTACTTAGGGTTGTATATTGAATGAATGCTTGTGGATGTGATTGTTTAATTTATTTAAATTATAGTCTTTAGCAAATAGCATAGCAATAGCAATTAACACGCTAAGACTCAAGAATTCCCATGCTAGTTAAATTATTACGAAATCGCAATAAATGCCATTACTATGTAAAAGTGGTAAAGTTATAATGACTACATTATTTATTTCGTTAAACAGTCAAATGGCTACATGGGTTTTAAAAAATATGCCATTATATTAACTATGACAATACGACAGCACTAATCCGCAAAAGTAGATGAAAAATATCAACGTATATTATTATATTCGTATTTTTTTTCCTGTTTCCTGTTTAATGGTTCCTTTTTTATTTTTTTTATTAAAATATTTAAACATACATTATAAACTAACCTTTAACTTGAGCCCAAATCATCTCTATTTGCATTGTATTGGCAGTGGTATGGTCCTTATAATTTTGTGGCCATGTTCCTGTGCCAACTCATCGATGGCGTATCTTGGCCTTACAGGTTTATTTTGTTTTACTAATTGTAACAGTTCCGGTTTCAGTAAACTCATGTTGGCATACACACCATGACTTTGTAGCCATGCCACTAAATCCGCCTTTTTGTTAGCTTGTGTGAGAGGTTTGTCTATTTGGATTGAGTGATAAGGAGCGTTGTCCATAATTATTGTACACTCTTCTGGAAGATTTTGCATAATGGTCGTAAACCAATATTTAATTTTTTCGGCATTCATTTCTTAAATTTTAATAAAACCTTCTCCGGCAGATCCAGCATGACAAATAATGAGGCGGCCACCCTTTCCTATTGCGACTTTTGAGCTGGATGCTTGCGTATCATCCGTCCAAGACTGTGGTACAGTATGATTGGCATTTAACCATGTCTTATCAATAAATATCACTTTGTCCCAGTTGCTTATTTTATTAATTTCTCTTAAAAATTATACTCTTTGCAGTATTATGTCATATCTTTCCATCATAAATTTCCGATTGTCGGTTTTTTTGTATCTAAACCCAATATTCTTTAAAATTGTTCTTAAAGATGTTGCACTGCCATCGTTTAAGTTTGCAGATTTAAGGGACACGAGTAATTTACTCACGGTGGGGTACTCCTGTCTTGTGTAGTAGCCATAAACATGGTTTCTAATAGCACTAGCATCAAAATTATCGATACGTGTCACAGGTTTTACTTTTTCGCTTTTTGGGTATGTGAAGCAAATTGTCTTCACAACCAGAGGGCCCGTGCTTTTCTTTTATAATTTTTCCCACTATTTTTGTGCCAATCCCAAGCACTTGTGCGACTCGTTGATGTACTTTGGTAACTTCTAGAAGAGGCCCTCTATTTGCTGATTCTCGTTCAAAGTATTCGTGCAGCTTCACAACCAAGTCACGAGCCTGGCTGTTAAGAGTACGTCCTCTATTAGAGATGTTGACGAGTCCACAAAATAACACCAAAATCACGTAATGCGTAATCAAAGTCCGAAATTAGCAAGCCAAGGTCAACAAATATAACAGAAACAGTCCAAAAGTAATAGCCGAGTCTAAAAATATAACAATAACACAAGAACTTCAAAGATAGCGTGAGAATACGCGGAGCATTGACGAATCAATGATGTTTGAGACAGAAAATGGAGGATATTTTTTTTTTTTTTCTATATCATGGGGTGGACTCCGGGCTTTTTAACCAAATCATTTCGTATAATATCAGAATATTCATATTAAATATCAAAATAAAGCTAAAAGTATAGGTGATCAGATTTTGTTTTTATATGTTTAAATAATACAGTAATTACACATTTATCTCTTTTTTAGGGTTCCGTACCAAAATGGTAAAAAGGTGAGACTAAGTCTGTCTGTCTGTCTGTCACACCTGGATATCTCAAGAACTACTAACGCTATCAACTTGAAATTTAGAATGGTGTTAGATGACGTTTGCCCAACTATTTTGCAAACAAGTTTTTTTTTTAATACATCTTTTTTCCAAAAGGGACTGAAGGGGTTTTAAAAATTTGAAGTGGGGCTACTAGGACATGTGGGGTATCATATGAAAGAGCGCTGTTTGCACATTCTCAAACATTTTTTTTTAGGCAGCGTAGTTTCCGACTTTTGATGAAAAATGTAAAAAAATACCGTTCCCCCCCCCTCTCCCTTATCTCCGAAGTTTGCATAGATAAAAATCTGAAATTATTCTGATAGAAATGTGTGTAAAGATCACAGGAAAAATAAAACTAAGTCTCTAAATAGCACAGTTTTTCACAAATCATCAACATCATATATATAATACGTACGGAACCCTCGGTGCGTGAGTCCGACTAGCTCTTGACCGGTTTTTTAAATGTAATGTTTGTAAACAATTTTTCAGAAAAAGGATTTTATTCAGTAAAAAAACAGCTTTTAACGGTCACAACACTACGGCAACTAACCCAAAGACATGACATTGTAGTAATCAACGATTAATTCGTGTTTTTTTAGTGCATTTTTTCAAAATAAAGTTAAACTTGATGCTTACGAATGATACGCGTTGTGATAGTGTATGGGTAACATAGTAATTAAATAGGATTACGAATTTGATTTTTCAATTTCTTACATAGACGTTCATACAACGTTATCTATCGCGGCATGTCAAATGAGAAACGTCAAATCCGACTTCTTAGATTGCGACGACTACGACTGTAGTATCGTTTGACGATGACAGCGGAATCTAACGGCTTGGCGTGCTTTCCGAGACACGGAGGAGTCTCGGTCACCCATCCACGAACCAACCCCGGAAAGCGTAGCTTAACTTGATAGATCGACCCGTGCGGCTGTTACTGTGAATATGAGATTAAGAATAGCAAAAGGAGTAAGTAAGGATCGAGGCGATTTGTGAAATCAGCCAAGCGTCGATGACACAAGTACAGTCGGTGATCAGCATTACCTGAATCCTCTTCCATTGTTCTTCTTTGTAAGAGAGGTCAGGTAATTCTGGTCACCATCTGTACAACCCTGGACATAAATACACACACATGTTAATTCTTGTAGGTACGTACATTTAATCCCTCATATAAATTAAATAAAAACTTTATTTCAGTCTAAGGTCCATATTTTTTTTTTGTATTTTGGTGTTAGTAACAATAGTGCTTAGGTTAATATTGTTATTTTTCACAAATTACTTATTTATCAGATCTATGACTGTCCCCACCCAGTGTCCCTGAAAGGGACAGTCCGCTCTGGCAGCGATCACTTTCAGAATGCTGTTGTCACTACCATGCAGGCGCTGTAGTAAGGAGGCCGCTTTCTTTCGCATGATGGAACCATTTGTGCGAGCCTCCGCGAACATTCCAGAAACGCTACAACGCCGTGGCAGTCCCAACAGCATCCTAAAAGCATTATTAAACTGTACACGCAGGACGTTGTAGGCTCGACGCCTGTATGACATCCACAGGCCTTAAACAGGGTTAAATTAAATGAGCTAGCTAAACTCCACGATTGGAATCGATAGCTAAACATGATAAAATAAAATGAAATTGTTTTGATGATTTTTTGTGGGGTCATCGACCGCAGTTATTGTAGTATTGGAGTGAAAAATCAGTTTAAAAATCTTTTTTTTGTGTACACTTCACAGACGGTGATGGATATCGATATTTAGACACAATAAAACAGTTATCTCAACTCATACTTCAAGTAAGAACACTAAAAGCGGTCGTTGACCTCCCAAAAAAACATCATATCTTTATATTTTTTATTTCATCGTGTTTAGATATTGGTTCCCCTTCGCGTCTGCAGAATTTTGTAGTAGCGTTTAGTCCTTATCGATTTCGTTCACGGCCCTTTGAAATTATTTACTAGCGTGTGCCCTAATAATTATGACTCGTTAAAACTCATGCAGACCGGCGTAACTTGTCGCGCGAAACCGGTAGAATATTTTTTATGAAAATTTAATGGAAATTGTTCTACCAGGGTCGCGTCGCGCGACAAGTCTGTACGAGCCTTTAAACCGAATTTCGTTTTCGGTTACAGCTAATGTACCTATTCAACTTATCCGTTATACATACTCAGTGAAATCCAAGTAATCACACAACAATATTCACCTAACCGCATCGCAATAGCCAACCGCCATACGAATGCTAACATTAACCCGCTCTTAAAGTGTGCATACTAGTCCCACAGAGCCCATACAGGCACCACAGTGAGCTTAGCAATACGATTGCTATTCCATCATTAGCAGTATCGCACAGTGGGCAAAATAGCTGGCTGGCCACTAATTGTTGCTACGCTATACGCCAGTGACGGAATTATGTTCCTATCCGAATTCCGGCCTATTCGGCTAGCCTATTGCTATGAGAGAGGGACATCCGCAGTAGTAAATTGCGTTCAATTTGGACTTATGACGCACCTCTGCCGGCCGCATTGCAGTAAAGAAAATTAGTTCTACTGCATAAATGTATGTGAATTAGGTGCGTTACCGCTGTCGAAATGACAATGTATGTGACGACCTGGCGACCCCATTCAGCGGTGCAGTGGTTATACGTTGGCACAATATTCGTTATGCAATCCTTCAGGGCCTCAAGTCTGCTATTACAATAGTGTCAGAATGGTCGATCGTTGATTTCATAATTGTTGATTTTGGCAAGTTTGGTAATCTACTATTATAATGGCGTCATTATGACTTTCCAATGGTAGGCCACTGACACTACATTGAAAGAAATTGCATATATTGGTAATCTCGTACATAATGACAAATGAATGACATTTCTACTAATGGGTTTTATAATAATGGCAATACGACAATGCCATTATAATAACACAATTATATTACGAGAACATTGACCGACCAATGATTGACCATTATGAATTTACCAGATTACGAACTTTTATCAAAATGACAATGGCATGACAATGGGATCGTGTTGGGATGACTAATTTATAAAAATAGCAGACTTGGGCCCCAGTTCTGACAGATTTGTGCCTGGATCCAGTTATGGATTTCATGCGGTTGAAACTAATTACTATGATGAGAGTGAAAATACGTTTGTAGCTGCCTAATATCATTGGGGAAAATCATGATGCACGGAAACCAATAAAGTCTTAACATAACATCACTCACACCCAAAACGTTGGTGTACCTATTGTGTACACCCTCATTTTGCTTGCTTGTTGTGTTTAAAGTATTATAAGTACAATGGTGCCGATTCTCTTGTACACTAAACTATCACTAAAATTTCCTTTTTTTGGTTAAGAGAATCTTAAAAGCAATCTGCAAACAAGATTCTCTAAACATAAAAACAATTTCGACAGAACTAAAATCGAGTTTGACAATCGCAAATTTGTAAATTTTACTTCATGACAACTAATTTTATTCGACACATTTTTATTCGCGATTAAAAATAGTCTGATTTAGTTTGACAATGAAAATTTTAGATGAAAAACCTCAAATTCAGAATAGCATAATTGCCATTTTCACTAAATTGAATAACTAAATGTCATTAGTGCTGTCAAACTATAGTATAGTTAAGAGCGTATATAAATTTGATGAATAATGACAGCTTATTCTTTCACTATTACGATGTTGGTCCCCGGGAGAAAGTTGTTCAGTTTGATGGTCTGGCATATGGTCTGGTCATCACAATGTAAAGACGAGAGACCAAAACTGCCTCGAACGTTTTTTCTACCAGTCCTCAAACTTTTCAAAAAAACGTAAACAGTAAAATATACCATACAAAAACCCTAGGCGATAAACACATCCCAACACCTTAATTAAAACAAACCTTCATTTATATCTTACAAAATAATTAGGTACCTAGATGTAAAAGCGTTTCCTGGCTGTAATTAAGTGCTTACGGCGGTAGTACAGGATCCTGGGGCTAAGTGTTCATGATCTGATAATAGGCAGTACATCAAGCGCGGCGTAATCTCCGGAAACACCATTCAGGGCCTGTGTCTGGTCTTCTTAGGGTAGGGTGGCCATGCGGTGAAGGAGGTTTTACTAACTTAGAAAGTCAAATCCCGTACTTAAAAATGTTCAAATTCAAATCGCAATCTCATCTCAGCGAAAATCAGTGTCAAATATTAATTAAATATAATAAAAATAATAAATATATACTATATATTTATTAAATAGAGGTTTTTTTTGACAGTTTGAGACTGTGTTTAAAATGCTAACGTTCTTAAAAATGCTCTATGATTCGTTTTTTACCAACAACACTGGTGGGACTTACAAGTTGTAGGTCGTAGGTTTGAACCCAGGCAGGCGCTTTACTTTGTGTAAATTATTTCATCACCACTGCTCTCAAAACGGAGACGGAAACATCGTGAGGAAACCGGCATGTCCTAGAACCAAAAATTCGAAGACATGTGACATCTATCAACCCGCACTAGGCCCGCGTGATCCATTACGGCCCCAGCAGTGGGAACATTATAGGCTGGCTATGACTAGTTTTTTACTGGATGGATAAGTGAGAAATTTTAAACAAAGTAGATATTAATCTTAGACCAAGTTGTTTAAAATTCGTCTGAAAGATTTAACTTTAACATCATAACAAACTAACTCAGTGTTTTTATTACTGAGATATTTTCTTAAAATAAAGGATACAATTTAGGTACAATGAAAAAACATTAGTGAGCGAGTTAACAATTATAATTTTCATGGCCTTCAGATAACTGTTTCAGGCCTGTATAAACACAATATAATTTAATTATTTCAAAGGTACAAAATAAACATTAAACTTGAATTCTAAAACATTAAGAATCTAGAAGGTTACTTAGTTACTACCCTAATCTAATGAACCTTTTCGTTCAAAATAAAAGCAAATACTGTAAATGTAAAATGAGCAAAGAGATTTGCCAAACCAAGTACGGTAATTAGGTTTGTACTATTGCCGAGCCCTAAGGCATTACAAGCTATGATACTTAATTAGGTCTTGAAAGATAACGGTGTATATACAGCGTGTATCAAAACGGTGCGACCAAAAGCGACCAAAAATGCTACAATTCTTTTTTTCGTGGCCATTAATCAAACATTATTCATTAGATGCAGAATAATATGACGAACAAAAGTTAATATACGGTAACATAACCTAACGTCAGTTTGAACCGAGTTATATAAACATTTAAAAAAAAAACTTTTTATCATCTAAAAGCAGTTTTTTACTTATTTTTTACATAAAATTTGAAGTTCAAATATATCATCTCGGACTGCATTTGTAGAAAAATCGTTTATTAATTCATTTTTGTAATAGGTGTTTGCAATATTTACCGACTAAGGTTTCAACGATAGCCGCGGTATAAAATCAAATGCACCACTTCCCATAGTGATTTGGTCATTGTCCTTTAAAGGTTTTTACGTAACAATCACAATCTGAATGATTTTGAAGAAGTTTATTGCTAATCCATTGCTTCATATGTTCGAAAAAAAATTGTCTGCTCTCCACTACGTAAATAACGCAATGAATGTTGTTGAGCTGTCAAAATAGAACCCATTGCTACTGATATTGTGTTACGCAAGTAATTACCCCGCTGAACAACTATCTCCATGGGACTAATGGTAATCGCGAAAGAATGATCACCCTTCCCCACATTTAGGTCGAGTACATATTGAAGTTTTGAATGAAACATTTGTTAATGTTTCTGCGTTTACGATGTTAGTTCCATTAAGAAAGTTGTTCGGTTTGATGATCTCTCTTCACCCCCACCAAATTTGACCACACCTGTCTGAAACATGCTGTATACTGTTATTTAGCTTATAATTCTCTGGAAAAATTTCGCGGAATGAAATATCAGCCTGACCTTTCACAGAAGTTAGAAGTTAAATGAGTTTCCGATGTTATGCTATTTTTTTTACATTAAATCTATGAAATTCTCGGATTTTCTTTTACTGGGAAATGTTTTAATGTGGATATGTTTTAGTTGATTTCCGAGATATCACTCCTTACACACGACATTTACAAGAAACAACGTCTGTTTTCCGCGTTTTCTGCAATCTCTGCAAATAGTGTTTACAGTAAACATAGTGTGTTCTTAAGATTCCTTCTATCTAGTCACATATGTTATGAATGCCATGATTTAGTTACTGTTGTAAAGTTATTGACTTATCTAGGCCAGCCCAACCATTTTTGGAACGAAGTTCCTTAACGCGGCTTACGGTAGGAGTTGACTGGTAGAAATCGTCACGTAAGGAAAACAGTTATGCGACTTTCTCCGTCTCTTTCAATTATATATAATAGAAAGAGAGAGACAATGTAAAATTAATACGCGTTTTTAATACAGAGCTATCTAGTATAAGTTTTTAGAAGCTCTCATAAAGTTACCATACGCAAGATGGCTCTACGCGGGTGGGTAAAACAGTCTATAGATGCGAGCTAAAAGAAACTTAGAAAAATAAGTCGGTTTCAAGGTCTCAAGTTGCAAGTGTCAAAAGTGCTTGTTTTATATCATACGTGAGAAGGTACTTCGTTCCTGATGAGGTTCCCCCGACCGTACTCGTATTTTTTCTTTCCAGACCTTGATCTGCCAGGCTTATAAAACGGTTCTATCTCCCCCAATCTAAACCCAGTCTAAACGAACTGTCTCCATAAAGTCTAGTCATGTCGTGTTAATTTCACCAGAAATCTATAGCCACCCTGTACCATACATCGCCCGCCCGTATGGCGTATGTTTACTTATTATCAATATCATATACCAGGCTATGCTGGCGTGCAGGCTACTGATTTATAATCCTATTGTTATATATTTGAGGTAAAGTTAGGGGCTGGAGGTTTAAATAGAGATGAAATGCGCAGCATGAATCTACTTTTCTTAATATGAGTCGCCGAATGTACGTAGACCAGGAAATAATTTGTATAATGATTCAGGTTTCTTTTTTTGGTTCTCCACAAACAAAAAAGGCTTATCGTGTTAGATTGGGCACGCCACAATTGTGGCGATAAGTCCCCTCTTTGAGGAGTGGCTAGAGAGGCGCCACGGCGTCCTCACCTTCCGCCTGACGCAGGTCCTCACCGGACACGGTTGTTTCGGGAGGTTCCTGTTCAGGATAAAGCGGGAGGAAACGCCCGGGTGTCACCACTGTGTGGATCGCCCGGAGGACACGGTGGAGCATACGGTGGAGGTCTGCCCAGCTTGGGCGGAGCACCGCCGTGTCCTCACGGAGGCGATTGGCGGCGGCGATCTCTCGCGTCCGGCCCTGGTTCAGGCCATGGTTCGGAGCGAGAGTGCATGGGAGGCCGTCACCTCCTTCTGCGAAGCAGTTATGCTAGCGAAGGAGGAGGCGGAAGGCGTGAGGTCCAAGGTTCGCGCCCTCGCGCCCTTAGTCGCCGCAGGAGACGCCCCGGGCGTCGGGAGTCGCAAGCCGATTTCCGGCCACCGTAGGTGCGGGCCTGCGGACGGTGAGCGATGGGTAGCTCGCCGTCCGATAAGGACCAGGCCCGGGTCGACGGCGCGTTGTGTTCCACGCGCGCCTTAAAGAGATGTCAGCACAAACTGACGGGGTCCGTTAGGACCAATGCCTGCCAGGGTTGCGAGTTTGTCCGAAAGGGATATCGTGGCCCTGGCACACAGGCAACGGAAGGATCACGGGTGGGTTTTAGTCAGTAAAAGTCTGACACGCCCTCCCGCTCCGCCCAGAGCGGGAGAAGTTATTTGATAATTTCCCACCCAAAAAAAAAAAAAAAAGCTGCAGGCAGAACGTGCAATATAAGATTTTTTTTTTCAAACCTATAACTGCCATTTTATTTTATTTTCTTTATTTTTGGAGTTATTATAGACCAATAACAATAATATGTAACTAAGTTGCTAATTACAAACCCCCACTGATAAAAAATTGTTCCATTGTTTCGGTAATCTCAAAACTAACTAACTATACATTAAAAACCACTTCCTAGCCGTCAGAAATCACGACACCAAGTAGACTCCAGGGTGGGTCAAAAGGTTAAAGTTTGCATACAAGTTAAGTCAATCACATCAACTAGTGACCAAAAAAACACAAAAATTACGGGAACACCACATTCCTCTCATACCAACATAATTTATAAGCTAATAACACACTTTCATGAGTAAATACCAATGAGTATACACATACAGAGCGAGTTCGAATAATTGTTCACCAACAAACAAGGCTAATATATCAAGTTAAGTGCGTCCTCCATTGTCCTGGCCTGGACTCGGGCCAGACTTTAATGAGAGGCCTTAGGCCACTGGCCTATATACTTTGGCTATCATTACATCACATCACACTTCACACTATCATACTATATATGTATAATGACACTAATATTATAAAGGCGAAAGTTTGTGAGTGTGTGTGTGTGTGTATGTTTGTTAGTTCTTCACGCTCAAACGGCTTGACCAATTTTGATAAAATTTTGTATGGAGTTAGCTGCCACCCTGGATTAAGACAAAGGCTACTTTTTATCCCGATATTCCTTACGGGATCGAGACTTACGCGGGTGAAACCGCGGGGCGCAGCTAGTAATATATAATATAATCATCACACTAATAATAAAGGCGAAAGTTTGTGAGTGTGTGTGTGTGTGTATGTTTGTTACTTTTTCACGCTCAAACGGCTGGACCAATTTTGATAAAATTGTGTATGGAGGTAGCTGACACCCTGGATTAAGATATAGGCCTGTTTTTATCCCGATATTCCTCCAGTGCTACCCACTACGTTCTCCACAGATTACAATGTAAAGTATTTAAAAACTATCTAGGTAACACACAATACATATACAACCAACATTAAACAGGCGTTAATGACTGTGGCACAGTATTATACTAATGCGGTTGTTATCGAACACAGAGTTTCTGTAGACTGAGATTTTTTAGTTACAATAAAATTTATTTATTATTTATAAAAATATTGTAAGACGAACCAGGAAATATATAATGTTTCGTCCTACAATATTCATTTGTGACTTTAAGTACATTCAGTTACATTTTGATTAGAAAGATAGATAGATCAATCATTTCATCACAGAATAGAATAACAGAATAGAATAATTTTATTTCAATATTTACAATTTACACAAAGGCGATAGGTAGGTTAGTATAGTTCTATAACATTTTTTTTTATTGCATAACATGTCACTGAATTATTAGCTCCGTGACCCAAGCTAAGAATAAACTTTTGTTATGGGTGCCAGGCCTCTGTCTATTAATATTTTTTTCCAATTTATACAAACTAGTACAGAGTTGCGTTGGGTTAGTAAACTATCGTTTTAGAACAAAAATAAAATGAAGTTATTAAATTAAATTAAAGAAACAGAATTAAAAAAAAATTATAGCCTATCTCCAGTGGGAATTTGTGTGTGTACGTGTATGTGTTTGTGTGTGTGTGTGGTGTATGTTAGAGTTGTCTCAAATAAGCAGAAACAGTTAAAAAAGCTTTCCGAGAAAATTTTCTATCTCCTCGTAGGTAAGAGTCGAGAGCCATTGACTCACTTTCTTTTTACATTCGAATTTATTTAATCGATCATTGTTTGTTGTCTGCATTATAAATTCTACTACCTAATACTCGAAAGTGTCTTTCAGACATTTTAGTTCTATAACGTCTTCTACAAGACAGACATATATTCATCTTCTATTTGCCAGACGACAAGTACTGCATTTCAGAGAACCATGTCTGCGCAAAATGGTATTGAGCTCGAGAAGAAAACATAAAACACACAAAAGCGCAATCAAATGTTTTTTTTTTTTCTTTGAAAAACGTTGCCCCACACTAGGAGTTTCTCCTGTATCGTGGGTGCAATTACAAACATTTAAACTCACATACACCAACAGCCAGACCCGGAACAACTACTTGTAGGTCATACAAATATTTGTTCCTTGCGGGAATCGAACCCGCGACACGCAGCGCAGCAGTCAATCGCTTAACCACTGCGCCAACCGTGTCGATTGATTTCCTGTAAGAGGGTGCAGCTATTGTATGTCAAAGGTTGGTCCAGTCTTTCAGTGATATGTTTCGGCTCAGCAAATGATTAGAGCGAAAGCCACTGACACATTGCAATACCATCACAAGATAGCTGTTGAACGCAAATGTTTGGCCACTTGAGCCAATGTACAGGGCGGCACGAGCACTAATACGTATACCTACTATGTGTGTATACTAAGCAACTTTAAAAGTGATTTCCTCGTACTGTAATGATAGCAATTTTGTGTTGTTACGAACAAAGTCATTAGGACCTGACATTAGGGACTGCCAATTTGTTGCAGTATTTTAAGAGTGATCTTACACTATCTTTCCACTGCGTCATAGTTGCGTATGTATATTTTATTATTTTAAATTCTAGATTATAATTATTAATATTCTAGTGATATTTATTTTTGAAGTATGTGTCTATTGGTAGTATATTCTCATATTATTTGTATTATTTTATTAGGTGAATTGTTTTGGATTTTATGTATTATTTATTTAAACTTCTCCCACACAATAATGTACAAACGCGGACTTAATGCCTTAGGCATTCTCTACCAGTCAACCAAAGGTGGTGAAGAGATAAGATGGCGGGTGCTCTGATTGAGAGAAAATAATAATATTATAAAATTTAACATAATTAAATATAAATATAATAGTTACAAAAGTACCTAAATAGGTTTAACTTACTTATAATACACATATATTTACTATAATATATCCCTACATTATATATATATATATACATACAAATTCAATGAAAAGACATGTATTCTATTTTCTCTTCTATTCTTACACACGGTGTCTACATAATATCTTTATCTACTTTCCTATCGCAGGTATGCTGGAAAAATTTCTGTAGAAATAAGCATCACCTTTATACGTATTTTTCTATTATTTTCTTCTTATCTGTTTATTTATATGTGTGTGCATAAATGGTTAGTAGTTTGGAACCCGCACTATTATGAAATAGGTCATAACTCAAAGTTGCAATCGTTATTCCACGAGTAAAACAGTTTCAAATCTTGCTAAGTTACATTAATTTCTCTTGATTCTACTACAGTTTCACTACCTCTTATATGGGGCTGTATCCCTAGTATGTCCAAGGTTGGTGGGCAAGCTCACAAGTGATAAGTTACGTCTACGGCTAACCAAATGTTTAGAGCAAAGTGTTTTGTTTAAGTAGTTTCCTCGTACTAAACATTAAACCTTGTTTGACCCGCTATGATAAATATGACCTAGACTAATTGATACAGAAAAAGTTTATTTATTTATTTATTCTTTTACGTAATATATATAACTCAAATTTGACAACATGTTACTTAACGGCCTTTTAATAAACCGACAGCAGAATAATAAGAATGATTTTCGAATAATCTTTTCTAAGGCTTTGGCGAAAACTGAATCAAAATGGTTATTAGTAGCACTATTGCTCTATGAAAACAATAATATGGCACTCGCAACAAACTACAACGGTACAAAGATCAAAATCAAATGTCATTATATTCAAGGAATCCAAATTATTCAAAGATCTTTTGGCACGTGGCCAGAATCGGAACTAACGGCGCCATCTTGTTTTTTTTTCAATACAATTTCTATGACAACTTCACAAATGTTTCCGGTAGCGCCTATGTCAAACAGGCGCCAAAAGATTCTTGTCACACAGAATGTCATAGAGTCAAAGTTATCAAAATTCTAGTAAAAACCTTTTTTTATATAACAGTTTCTATTGTCAGTGGTTTAGCATAGGGGGTATCTGTCAGTCAGTCACGGAACGGCATAATTAATTATATAGGGCGTCCCATGGATATGCCACATGGAGGGAAAGTACCTTGAATATTGTAGATGGAACATTTTACTGAAAGAAGACATTATTTGAATTTAAAAACAATTTAAACTGCATTCATAGATATTTAAATAACTACATGGTTGAACCGGAAATCGAACCCGTTACACGTGAAAAATAATCAGCTTTATCATACCGATCGAAAGGCTTCATCATAAGGATTATTTTTTGCTAAATAACATAGTGTCACAAATAAAAGGAAAACTTTTTTAACCCCGTTAGATTATTTTTTATAGGGTTTTGTAAAAAAATTAGTTTACAAGAACCAGTATGAAAGTGTCCACGAGCTACAAGCAGAATTTAGACGTATTATTCTAAATATCCACCACAACAAGATCAAAAAATCGACAGGGAGCGAAATAATCAAAAGAGTTCGACTTTGTATTCAACAGGAAGGGACTGATTTTGAGCATTTGATAAATTGATTAATTTTGTATTAAAAATGTTATTATTCATGGTCTTCCTTTTATTAGAAAAAAATAATCTTATGATGAAGCCTTTCGATCGATATGATAAAGCTACAGGGTGATTATTTTTCACGTGTACCGGGTTCGATTTCCGGTTCAACCATGTAATTATTTAAATATCTATGAATGCAGTTTAAATTGTTTTTTAAATTGAAATAATGTCTTCTTTCAGTAAAATGCTCCGTTTACAATATTTAAGGTACTTTCCCTCCATGTGGTATATCCGTGGGACGCCCTGTATAATATAGATTATACTATGTATGAAGAAACATAATTGTTCGTATTATTGGGTTATTCCCATTCGTCCACACCCCGCCGTCCACACTGCGGACGACTGGGAAAGATGCGTTCTGTTCGTTCACAGTGTAGACGAACAGAACGCAACATTCCCAGTCGTCCGCAGTGTGGACGACGGGGTGTGGACGAGCGGGAATGACTCGTATTATTTACTAATACCAGAGGGTCTTCACGTTATCATAAATCAGCACACTAAATCACTAGAAATCCTACAATATTTCCAACTCCAATAGAAAGGGTTTACAAGAGTTTAAAACTAAAACAGGTCTCCTGAACTAAATCCTTCGGAATAAAGCGGTGGCTCGGTGATTCAGGTAGTCGGAGAGCGACCCGAAACTTTTATCCCATGATCCGAATAGTTGAGTACAGGGTTTATGTAGGTACTTTACCAATCACAGTTAGTTCTTTGTTAAACCATAAGTCTATAGTGATAAAACTTATTTATACAAAACCCAGACAGGCGTTTTGGTTTGTGTAAATTATTTCACCACCACTGCTCTCAAAACGGTGAAGGAAAACATCGTGAGGGAATCGGCATGTGCTAGAACCAAAAATTTGAAGACATGTGACATCTACCAACTCGCACTGGGCCCGCGTGTTAGAGAGGAGGCCTGTGTCCCAGCAGTGGGAACATTATAGGCTGAATATGTTATAATAAATAATAAATCCATTTTTTGTCAGGCAATACAGGCCCATAGATAAATACCTTAACCTAAACATACATATTTTTATTGTAAACAAAATAAAATTTGTGTTAATAAAAAGACTTAAGACTATGTTAGTAGAACTTCACATTGCACTAGCTTGACTATGTGCTGTCCTGTGGTACTTGTCCGCGGAAGCGACGGAACACCACATCCTGCGGCCAAAAGTCTTCTCCCATGACGAGGGGCAGATAACAATTAGGTACGCACCACAAACAATCATAATCTAAGCAGAGAAGTCATGGATAGTGCATAGACCGATGGCAAGATAGACGGATGGTCGACAACATGGAAGAAAACAAACAAAACAGGGAAGAATCACGTAAATGCGAGGCATTCCACTAAGAGCACTGATTTCAACAGCACTTGACCGAACAGCACCTTCTGTATGAACTTTAGGTAAAGTCACAAGCATAAATACATTACTATCGAAAGCTTGGCAATAATATCTGATATCATGATTCATCCATTAATATAAGCTGGCAAATATATGCGATAATTTGTGGAAGACATCTACAAGTGGCAGCACAAATATGGGACATCGAAGGAACACCAAAACTATCAGGCGAAACAAGCGACACCAAAGTATAGGGTGCTGGCGATGGCGGTGAGGGGAAACATGTTGGCTCGCTGGTTGTTCAGTACCGGTTAAAATAACACTTTGTAAGGCGTTTTGTCAAACATTTTACACCAGCAGCCTGTGGGGTAATCATACCGAATAAAATTGACAACACCCTGCGCATTAAATACAACAATGCCTTCAGGATGCTGTTGAGGCTTCCTCCTTGCATCACAGATGTTCTCTGATGCGCACACGGATGATTATTTCGCGATCATGCGCAAGAAAGTGGCGTCAATAATGCGCAGAGTGAGAGGGAGCAGCAATAGCATTCTGAAGGTTTTTTCTGATAGGTTAGACGGGTCTACAATGGATAGGTTTATTAAGGTACATGTCAGACATGGGGCTTGATTAATCTTCCTGGCTTTGCTTCGTTTTATTTTTTGACGTCTAAACGTTGTATTGTATTGTGTGCGTAATTTGTTACTACTAACTTAGTTTTTAAGTTACTTATAAACTAACACGCTATGGGCCTACGGGGGTCCCTATGTTGTTTCGAACGCCGCTGTTGCGACACACGCTGTTGCGAATTATTTTTCCACTGCCTCACAGGTTCGAAAGCTCACGGACTCGAATGAAGTAGTCGCGAAAGACGCTGTTTCGAAAAACATTTTCACTGCCTCATACGCTCGAATGCTTGTGATTTCGATTTATTTAGTCATAAAGTGTACAGAAAAGTATTTAATCATTTGGGTTAGGTTAGGTTAGAACAGTGACCCTCTATTGTTGGTAAATTCAGTTACCAAAACAAAAACTCTTCATCAATATCCAATTTAACTAAATTACTTACGATATGACTAAATAAATCGAAATCACAAGCATTCGAGCGTATGAGGCAGTGAAAATGTTTTTCGAAACAGCGTCTTTCGCGACTACTTCATTCGAGTCCGTGAGCTTTCGAACCTGTGAGGCAGTGGAAAAATAATTCGCAACAGCGTGTGTCGCAACAGCGGCGTTCGAAACAACATAGGGGACCCGGGCCTACGATACCTGCTAATAAAAGTTTTTTATTTTATAATTTTAACGGACTGTGTCGCATCATAAATATCTGCCGTTTTTATGCTGCCAAAGTGGTGTCAGATATTTTCAATCACAACGAGGTATCCCATTTTTCTGAATTTAACTGAGTAGGCAGATATTTATAACGCAACACATGTCCGTTAATATTGCATTGACACATATTTTTAAGCCGATTCAGCATCCTATATTTTGGCGTCGCTTGTCTCATCAGATATAGTTTTCGTGTTATGTTCCACAAATGAGTATATATTATATTTGCTGTCATAACTAAATTAATGGATGAATCATGAAATCAGATATTACCTACCTATTGCTGAGCTATCCATAGTAATAGGTACAGTCACGAGCATAAATATATGTCAATGATATTATAATTAGTCACCTACTACTTATCGCTCTGAGTAAGTTTGTATACGTACGAATTGAAAGAAAAGAAAGAAAGAAAATACGTTTATTTGCGGTAAACATAACGCAAAGAAATAAAAACACAAACACGAAAGAACAAGTTGAGGGAAAATATGCGTCACATTCACGCAAAACGGCCATCGCTCAGCATAATGCTGCGACCCTATGCTAGACAGAGCCCCAGCGCTGGTTTTCAGCGACCGCCGGCGTTGACGTGATGACGTCAACCGGTGCAGCATAATGAGATAAAAATAAACAAAATAAAATAAATGCAATACTTCGTTATCTATGTATATATAAATATAATATCTAGAATGGCAACATTCAGTAACGTCGGCAATGACTCAAGCGCCGAGCGCATGTTACGCAATCTGTGTGTGCAGCTGTCAGCTGTCATAAAGAATTTGGCGTTTTACGTAATGGTTACATCTCAGTCAGAGAGGGTTACATAATTAAATAACATGGCGCATTATGTAAAGAATGCTAGGATGTTATCTAACAAAGGATTCATTGGGTGACTGGGTATTGCTGAACATAGACCAAGCATCGTCACAACGACGACCGGTCCTACATATGTAGGTGCTAACTTAAGAAGAAAATAGATCGCAGAAAGCGATAAAGCCGCCCATTGTATATTTTGTAGTGTTAGATTTTTTTTTTGTGTATTGTGGTGTACAATAAATTCATTATTTATTCTGCCAATACAGTAAAATCATTATATACAGGGTGGAAACTTTCAGCGGGGCAGTAAGGGGAAGTACCTTATCCGTTGCAGCTACGCGAAAATGGTCTTAGGAGACTATCCTTATCGTTTTGAGAAATTTTGATCTGCATTCACAGATTTTGAAAAAAATGTACAGTCAGCAGGAAAATAAGCAATTTTCACAAAAACTTTTTTTTATGCCAATCGATCCTCTTTCTTATAAGGATCAAAAACCTCTATCGGACCAATTGAGGTTTGAGTACTAGAAAAGTCATAAATCGCAAAAAACTTTTCCCATACATTTCGTAGGAAATGAGACTCGAACTTACATTTTTTACCATCGATAAACTGGCCGCTACAAAAAAGACTGATCGAAAAACAAATACAAAAACTATAACTCCTACTTTGGGTATTATTTCACCTTAAAATTAAAAACTTGAAACTTTACATTTGGACTCGCCTAGAAATTTTACTTTTGTGCTCTAAGTTATGAAGTGTTGAGAATGGTAGCTGTTTTGACGATAGGTTTATTCCCTTTACTACAGAGTGGGTAGCAGCTGATAATGTGCTAGGATTAATTCCATAGAGAATCGTGGTAAGTAAATCTTTGAGTTCCTGAACACTGTTGTATTCCTTTTTATAAAGTTCGATTTTTAAATAGCGCCACATAAAAAGTGTAGACGCGTGAGATCTGGACTGCGAGGTGGTCACGTTAAAGGACCATCATTATTCTTGTATCCACTGCCTTGCGAATTGCCGAAATTCGATTGATGCGATTTCGAAATACGAAGTTTATTTTTTTGTTTATTTTAGGCCAGTCTTCATTGTAGCGCGGTCCATTTATCCATCATAAAAACTAAGTCAGAGTATCATTTCTTACGAAATGTATGGGAAAAGTTTTTTGCGATTTATGACTTTTCTAGTACTCAAACCTCAATTGGTCCAGTAGAGGTTTTTGATCCTTATAAGAAAGAGGATCGATTGGCACAAAAAAAATGTTTTTGTGAAAATTGCTTATTTTCCTGCTGACTGTACATTTTTTTCAAAATGCAGATCAAAATTTCTCAAAAAGATAAGGATAGCCTCCTAAGACCATTTTCGCGTAGCTGCAACGGATAAGGTACTTCCCCTTACTGCCCCGCTGAAAGTTTCCACCCTGTATACTGATCACGCCACTAACTATTTACACTAGGTACATATTAAATGACTTTTTAAGGAAATTTCTCACCGACTGATCAACACTTCACGTGACCAAAGGGCTGGCTGGTTCTTTGGTCAAAGAATTAGCATTACCATTCAAAGTGGCAATGCTGCCAGTCTTCTGGGCACGTTTCCGGATGACAGCAATGCGTAGGAGAACTTCGCCGCTTAAATGTCCTCTAGTTTTTTTTATTTAGTTAGTTAGTCATACTTACAATAAATTATATATAAAATAAATAAATAAATAAATAACTCCATAATCAAAAGATATAAAATATTAAGAAATTTCATAGCTGTTTCTAGCCAACACTTGCATACTAATATTCTTCTTAATATTGAATACTCTCCACGCCGCGCTGTAATCCACTTTACAACTATAACTCGGCGGTAAACTGCAAGTTTCCACAAACTTCAGTAATCTCTGTAGTCAGATTATTATTCCTTCATTAACGTAATCGTTGTAAACATCGGTTCTGGCACCCCAAGTTGAAGTCTTGGATGTTCTAATTGGAGTTTTCTTTTAAGTAATTTTAATCTTGCTTGGGAATTTTGTTAATACGAGGGCGACACTGAAAGTTTCTTAGAACTGGCCACTTGTAAACGATATAATAAAAAAATAAGTTCAAATTTTGAAAATGGAACTCTTTGCCAATATTATTGTGTATGTATTTTATTCATTTGTCATTTGCTTACAATTTGGCAGCAAATTTAAAATTGTCTGTGTCATGTCAGCATGAATTTAACGCGAGAAAATTTTCGTACAATGATTTTTTATGGCTTTCGACGTCATTTAAGTTAACAAGAAAGTTATGATAGACTTCGATTGGCCTTTCACGATGAAGCCCCATCTTGTGCCACTGTTTACAACTGGTTTAATGAGTTTAAACGTGGTCGCACTAATCTCACCGATGATCTGTGTGAGGGACGGCCTTCTACGGCGACGACTGAAGATAACATCAGTGTTGTGTGGCGTATGATAGAGACTGACAAAAGAGTAACTTATCAGCAGATTCGGACAAGCATAAGCATCGGTATGAGTCAAGTGCACAAAATCCTCCATGAACATTTAGCGGTCAGGAAGCTTTGTGCCCGGTGGATACCTCATAATTTGACAGAGGCCCAAAAACTCCGTCGTGTTGATTGGTGTCGTGAAATGGTTCAAAGATTTAACGGAGGTGACTCAAATGCTGTGTTCGACATACTTACGGGTGACGAAAGGTGGATTTATTGTTATAATCCTGAAACTAAGAGACAGACTGCTGTCTGGGAGTTTCCTTCCGAGGAGGTGCCAACTAAAGTGAACAGAGGTCGAAGCGTGGGATCGTTCTTCGGAAGGACAAGTCATTACGCAACAATTGTTTTAGAGGATCGAAAAACAGAAACGACCTCGCAGGTTCCTCCTTCACCACGACAACGCCTCGTCGCACACCGCCAAGCAAACAATCGACTACTAGGCGACGTCAGACGTGGAATTACTGGGTCAACCGCCCTATAGCCCCGACCTAGCACCTTGCGATTTTTATTTGTTTCCGAAAATAAAAGAAAAACTTCGAGGAAAACGTTTTATAGACGCCGAGGAAGCATGCGTTTCAAAATGCCGTCGAAGACACCTCTAAGGACGAGTGTTTTTCTCAGTGTTTCCATCGGTGGCAGCGATGTATTGATGAAAATGGACACTATTTTGAAAAGATATAATAATACTAATAACTTGATAGTTTGTTCTGTTTTTGATTTTCTAAGAACTTTCAGTGTCACCCTCGTACTCAGCATACTTGAATAGCATACTTGATCATCAACAATGTGACCAACTTTTCTATTTTGTTAACCGATTTCAAAAAAGGAGGAGGTTCTATTTTCATCTGTGTTTTTTTTCCTGTAGTTCTTTGATATTTTCGTTATCAAAGAACTACAGAAAAAAAAACAGAACTCCTCGTCCTTATATTGCCGGCTCGATCAAATAAACACAGTAATTAAAGCTTAACTTGCCTACTTGACACAGAGCAGTGGTGGCTCAGTGGTAACGGCCTCGACTTACGGTCGTGGGTTCGAACCCAGACAGGCGTTTTACTTTGTGTAAATTAATGGATTTAGGATGTTGATGGGGCTTCCGCGCTTCTCCAGCGATTCGCAGATGTTCGCGGAAGCCCGTGTTGACGATTTTCATGCCATTATGAGAAAAAGAACAGCGTCAATAATGGTTAGGTTGCCCGGAAGCTCCAACAACATCCTAAAAACATTATTAGACAAAAATCCCTTCATAAGGCACTGGGTACGGAGGCACGTGCCAACGCGTGTTGGGCCACGTCGCTATTCGTTGTTTTAGTTTGTTAAAGTTTACTAACATAGTTTTTAAGTCATTGTTACTAATACTATATGGATTGTGTGTACATGTATGTGTAGTCCGAAATAAAGTATATAATAATAACAATTATTTCATCACCACTGCTCACAAAACGGTGAACGAAAACATCGTGAGGAAACATGAAAATTTCGAAGACATGTGACATCCACCAATCCGCACTGGGCCCGCGTGGTGAATTACGGCCCTCTCACAGAAAGAGGGAGCCTGTGTCCCAGCAGATTTAATTCAAGCAACAAGACTCCCAATAGTGTTAGAAACAAAATACTTACAGACTACGAGTATGTAAGTAAAACATTACACAGAAACAATTTGGGACATAACTGCTGCAAGGTGACAGGCCCAGCCGATACCTTGCAGCAGTGGCTCACGAACGCACAATCTAGCCTGCATGCTTATACGAGTAGGTATTATGGTTATGCTTACCTACTTATTTAAATTCATCTATATTATTGGACATTTTTATATCATGACCTATTCTTAATACAAATTAGTGCTTATCATCAAATATTCGTAAAGGTTGCATCATGGAAGCACTGAATAGGCTATAATCTCCAGCAGCAGCTAGCAGCTTCTTCATAACTGCCCATGTAGGTTTATGTGAATTCAAATATTTTGAATGTTGAATTTGAATCGACGTTCAAACGATGTTAAATCAAAGTACCGTTGACACAAAAAGAAGATGAAGCATCATCAGTTCATCACTAACAAAATACCAGTTCGAAAATCATAGAAATTGAAAATATATTTCGAAAATTATAACAATATAATATTTTTCACCCCAGAAGATATTTTCATTTTCCATGATTTTCGTCTATTTTCTTAAATAACTTTAAAAATATTTATTATAAAAATATATTTCTGAAATCGATATAACAAGCCCTTTCATTTGATATGTCACAACGGTACAGTTTACCAAACTTTTTTTTCAATTATCTAATTTCCCCCTCAATGAAACTCATATGTTCAATATTCATTTATTTACGTTTCATGTTCGTGTTTAAGTCACAGAAATTCATATGTGCACCAAATTTCAACTTAATCAGTTCAGTAGATTCGGAGCAAATTGGTTGTGACATACGGATAGGCAAACAGACAGACACACGAGTGATCCTATAAGGGTTCCGTTTTTAACTCAAAAAAACATACACAAATTACCAATAATAAAATCATTATTGTGCCTTATGTCCTACAAAGTTGCCTACAGACATATTATGTCGTTTCGTATTTGTGTACGAAAGGCCTCACATATTCACTACATTGTGCATTGATATTATACCGGATTTATTGAACGTTAGAATTCCTTTGGCACGGTATCCCTATTGTCCCAAAACCCACAATGTACGCAAAGCTTTTAGATCAAATGAAAGCGAGGATCAAATCTATTCATGCCATAAACACCACAAATGGGAATTAATACCTCAAGCGGTGGCTTAAAGGGATGTTAATACGATATTATGATAATTATATTAGATATATGCTGCATGCCATACAATAAATCAATACTAAAGAGGTAAAGTTTGTTTGTAAGTTTGTATTTAGGGAGTAATGCTAGTCGGATTTGAATCCTTGAGGAAGTGTTCAACGTTACTTTTGGACATTGACTCAGCACTCGGCCCGGCTGACGCGCGGCCCAGTTAAAAATATTGATTTGGTTGCATCTCACGCGCATAGGACACAAAGATTTTATATAATAGTGTGTGTGAAGAAAAAGTAGTATATAAGCTGTATCATTTTGTTAATAAATCAGATTTGAATTTTATTCTTGTCTCATTACCCCTCACTGTAGCCAAGACACCTTTAGCCATCTCTGATCAGTCTCGTGAGTCTGCGCGACTGGCAGTGAGTTTACCCTTCCCAAACCTGGAAATCCTGTCTACTATCCGTCTGTAACCTTAGGTCGCATGGTGCAGACATCTTGAACTTATTTATATATTTATTTATCACATACTAGGTATATGATAGGTTAGGGCTGTAGGGCTTGTAGGGCTTAGGGTCATAGGGACTGTTAGGCTTGTAGGTCTACGCGGGGATCGTGCGGTCCATGGCCCTTTACGGGGCACCGGTGTGGGCGCGTTCTTTAAGGCTGCGACCAGCCCAGCGGTTGAACGCGTCCCAAAGGGTCATAGCCATCAGGCTGGTACGGGGTTACCGCACGGTCTCCCGTGAGGCGGCGAGCCTCCTTGCCGGACTGCCGCCATGGGATCTGGAGGCGAAAGTCCTCGCGCACATTTGGGTGTGGCGCGAAGAGGCGAAACTCCGGGGCATAACTCCGCTGCCGCAAGAAATCGCGGCACAGCGGACGGAGCTCCGGAGGGATCTCATGGCGACATGGAGAGTGGGATTGTCGCAACCCAGCGCTGGGCACGCCACAATTGTGGCGATAAGTCCCCTCTTTGAGGAGTGGCTAGAGAGGCGCCACGGCATCCTCACCTTCCGCCTGACGCAGGTCCTCACCGGACATGGATGTTTCGGGAGGTTCCTGTTTAGGATTAAGCGGGAGGAAACGCCCGGGTGTCACCACTGTGTGGATCGCCCGGAGGACACGGTGGAGCATACGGTGGAGGTCTGCCCAGCTTGGGCGGAGCACCGCCGTGTCCTCACGGAGGCGATCGGCGGCGGCGATCTCTCGCGTCCGGCCCTGGTTCAGGCCATGGTTCGGAGCGAGAGTGCATGGGAGGCCGTCACCTCCTTCTGCGAAGCAGTTATGCTAGCGAAGGAGGAGGCGGAAAGCGTGAGGGTGAGCCAAGGTTCGCGCCCTCGCGCCCCTAGTCGCCGCAGGAGACGCCCCGGGCGTCGGGAGTCGCAAGCCGATTTCCGGCCACCGTAGGCGCGGGCCTGCGGACGGTGAGCGATGGGTAGCTCGCCGTCCGATAAGGACCAGGCCCGGGTCGACGGCGCGTTGTGTTCCACGCGCGCCTCAGAGATGTCAGCACAAACTGGCGGGGTCCGTTAGGACCAATGCCTGCCGGGGTTGCGAGTTTGTCCGAAAGGGATATCGTGGCCCTGGCACACAGGCAACGGAAGGAACACGGGTGGGTTTTAGTCAGTAAAAGTCTGACACGCCCTCCCGCTCCGCCCAGAGCGGGAGAATTTATTTGATGATTTCCCACCCAAAAAAAAAGGCTTGTAGGTCTGTGTAGGTTCCCTTAACTTATCATATATTTTCATGTACTGTCACACCCTTACCAGTATTGCGGCTTTATGTGACGTTTGTTAAGGGTGGACGTACAGGAAGGTTATAGGCAATATAACATCACGCTATGACCCTTAGGAGCCGAGCAAAAAGAAAACAGTCAGAACGAACGATAAAAGAAAAGGAAGTGACAGCGCGGGAAGCCAATGCCATGCGACGCAGTGGGTCGGGGGAACAAGAAATTTCACGTGGACGAAGTCACGGGCAGAAGCTAGTTAATTATATAAGCCTGAAGACGTTGCTTATTGCACATGAATGCCTACATTATATGCTACTGTTTGAATCATAATCACGAAATGATATTGCTACTTATCACTAAACCTATTACACGGTTTCGTGTTTATAGTATCTACCTAAACTATTTTTTTTTGTGTTTTTGTTTGTAATGGATAAACTCAAAAAATACATAACTGATTTAAAAAAAATATTTCACCTATAGAAAGCTACATTATCAGCGAGTAACATGGGATGTTCTTTTATTTTTATTTTATTAGGGGTCACTACGAAAATTGCAATAGCAAATTTTTGATACCTTGATAGGTATCAAAAATTTGCCCGTAGGAGTAATTATTTGGCGTACGCGAAAAATATTGATGATACATAACATAATGTACAAAATGTTGTTAGTACTCATCACTATCCCCAAAAAAGTCCGCGAGGCTATAATAATATGTCTAACTATTATAGTTAAGTCACTATAACCGTTTTTTGTTCAAAATAATCAATCAAAACACAGGTAGAATCGAAAGGTCGAAGACATTCGTATCATGATTTTATTAATCCTGTAATATGAAACATTTAGTTGGATAACCAACTAAATATTTTCAATAATCAAGTTTGATACATGTAATTTTTTTTCTTTAAATTATTCTAATCGGACCTTTCGTTTAGAAGTTACGACGGGTAAAAAAATACTAAAAATAAGAAAAATGCTGCGGTTTGAACAGCCCTACTTAGTCTATTAGTTACCTACATATTATTTTTTTTGTAAACTAGAAACAATTGAATAGTACTACTTGTAATAAACTAAACTACTTGTACTTGTAATAAATAATAAAGTTTGTCATAATTTAGGTAATAAATAAAAAGATCGCAATCATTCGTTATCGGAAACTATCTATTAAACGGAATGGAGACAGTGTTGAACTTTGTAGGCTAAGATACCAAATCCACGCGGACGAAGTCGCGGCCGAAGTGCTAGTGTTGTTATAAGCAAAAACGAACAAGCTGATAACCTACACCAGATAAAAAAAATAAAACTAGTAAAAAGAGTAAAGTGCGATGAAAGACGCAAAGACTTCATAAAGGATTCATAACGTTACTAACAATTTACTTACAAAATCAAATCAAAAAATGTTACAATAGTGGTTCCAGCATACCCTGCCATAGTATGGCGATGGCGTACAAATATTTATTTATTTATGTATACAAAAACAAAGCCCATATTACTAACCTATTTATAATTATGAATACCTAATAATGGATTAGAGAATAAAATATGAATAATAATGAATTAATACTGATTTAGATTGTATTGTAGTAATAATAATAATTATAAATAATGAAATATGTAGTTTTTGCATGTCATGGATTAAAGGTTATTTTTATTACTTATTATATTATGATATAAGATTTGATTGATTTTGATTATGATTATAACGATTTATCCTCCAAGTATTCTTGAACACTGTAATATTTTTTTTCTAATAACAGTTTGAACAATTCCCTTCTGAACAACGGCAATGGCAAATCTTGAGTACTATTTGCCAAATGGTTATATATAGGTAATTGCCATGCAGTAAGAATTTCTTTTAAATAGCATTAGTTTTATTTGGGGTAATTTAAATTTATCTGTGTGCCGTGTTCTACTATTCATTTTGTAACTGCTTTTTTGGAATAAATTATATTTTTTTTTTACAAAAGTGCATATTTCAAAAATATAAAGACATGGTAAAGACTATGTTAGTACCGCCGTTAGCTGCCGACTATTTGTTTTACCAGTTTATGTTTTCATATATCTTGCACGTGTTTCTGTGACAAATAAAATTATTTTTCTTTCTTTCTTTCTAATATTTACAAAACATACCACAACAACAAAAACAACAAGTTTTCAGTTTCAACAAGTAATTCTACCAGAAAACATGATGTAGATCCAAAAGGTATATCTAGGACATCATTTTTTTTAAAGTAAAACTCTTTGTTTTAATGCAGTCGTCAACTCGCCACAACCTGCACACAACGAAAATAACAGGAACGTCTATGATATTCGGAAAAAGAACCAAAATGTGTAAATCAGTACGAATTACAATAATCAAAGAACTTTCTAACGAGTTTCATTAAAACAGGACTCCAACTAATGAATCTAATCAGAGGCCCATAAAACTTTTATTTAGTGGAAACATTTAGTATATTTTAGTACAGCCACTAAAGACTTAATGGGCTGTGAGCGAGTAATGACTACTAATGACTGCTAGCTCTGATATATAGCTCATTTGCTACTATAATTGTAAATACGGCGGCGTCCAGAATGCGTAATTGTGTGGATAGTCAGTAGAAAAATAATATGGAGTCCTTTTAATTTGTTGATACTATCATCTTGAAAGATATGTTGAGGTCATTACCATTTGGTGCTTGTTATGTTGCCTGATCAAGATTAGGTCTGGACTTTAAAAGAGACTGTGACCTCTGAGTTTGTTTCGGCCTTTCTTCTCAGAGTGATCGGTGAGGAAACACCGATTTCATCTAGTTTTAAAACATAAGTCATTTTGGATGTGTAAATGTGCTTTTTTATCAAATTTACAGAAATTTATATAATTTAAATATCATTTAAGAGCTAGAAGAGCTTCATTGAGGGTTGAAATGAATTAATGTATATAGGTGAATGTGGGGGCTTAATTGTATTATCATTTCAGCTGATAAACGTCCACTGCTGGACATAGGCGTCCCCCAAGCACCGCCACTTAGACCGATTCTTTGCTTCCCATATCCAGCGGATTCCTGCGGTCTTCACAAGGTCATCGGTCCACCTTGTACGAGGCCTACCAACGCTACATCTTCCGGTACGCGGTCGCCACTCCAGAACCTTTTGGTCCCATCGACCATCTGTTCTGCGAGCAATGTGTCCTGCCTACTGCCACTTAAGTTTGGCAATTCTTCGGGCTATGTCGGTTACCCTGGCCTCGCCTGCGGATCTTTTCATTTCTGATTTGATCACGTAGGGAAACTCCAAGCATAGCATAAGCTTAATTTTGTAGTAATCAAGAATTCACTAAAGAAGTCTGGATGATGTATTCCGCCTTAAGGGACTTTGAAATGAAGAGTCGGTCGGAACAGAGCAGTTTTCCAGTTCCAGCTTAATCTACAGCATTACTCAGATTTGACCCACTGTGACACCATTTACAATACCGAATCCGGAAACCCTACAACCTGTATAGAATAATAATCAAACTAATCAAAATTACAGCTAGAAACGCTATTATTATGCAAAACGCATATTACTGAAGGCAATAAACCTTCATTAATATTGGTATTTAATTGGGATTTACTTACATTTACGACCTATACATTCGCAAGTTGCCCGTATAACCTGATTTCGAACAAAATTATTGCAATGGGTTCCGTAAGTGTCTTCGAATGTGTGTAGTTGAGTCGAAATGGTGCTAAAGACAGATTTGTTGAATGTTCGTTCAGTGTAATGTGCTCAAAAGGACGTTAATGGTGGGTTTCGACGCCATTTTGGGATACGAATCTCCGGTATGGACACTTTAAATGAAGGATATTGACATTAACACGTGGTTGGAGAGTTTGTGATCGACATTTGTTTTTATAAAATTTTCGCTTGAATGGGTATACGCGTCGACTTGAGAATCTCCACCTTTTTTAAGGGTCGCTGTTATCGAAATCGATAAGGAGAACTATAGTAGCATCAATAAATAAGTAGACTTGCCTACATTTGAACAGTTTTATTTTTAGCAGCAATTATTGCTGAAATGCTGACTAACGAACTACATACATTTCGTATTCAATAAATCGATAAACTTCGAAATTTCAGGATATGGAGAACGTTCTCAGCGGATACTCTACATATATTTTTTATTCATTTTCAAATTAAATATTAAAATTAACATTTCGTATACCTCATCATCATCATTTCAGCCAAAAGACGTCCACTACTGGACATAGGCCTCCCCCATGGGGGGACCATGATGGGGTCGCCATAATCGCCGCACGCTTGGCAGGCGGGTTGGCGATCGCAGTATGGTGTTAAAATGCATAGAGAACGCTGCTGCCCATACTCTAGTAAGTCCCTTAGTCGCCTTTTACGACACCCACGGGAAGAAATAGGATGGTGCTATTCTTTACGTCCGGCACCACACAGAACAAACACGTCTAGATACGTATAAAACAGGTGAAATAAAAATAAGTATAAGACGTCGTCATCAATCAAAATATTTCGAAAGGTAGGAATTATCGGTGTTCCGGTGTAAGCCGCTCAGTTCTTTGTTATTTTGTGATGCCTTTAGGATATTAAAAATATTTTTCACCTACAAAATATTCGTGGAAGCTATTTTAAAATTTTAATATTCTGAAGCACGGGTAGTAATAACGTAGAACAAGTATTTTCCTCTAAATGTGTGCATCTATGTAATAGTGTATAAGTAGGTGTCGTAGGTAGGTACTTCTAGTAGTATCTCTTTAGTGAAATATGGCTGACAATGTTCTTGAAGAAAAAAAACCGGCCAAGTGCGACTCGGACTCGCGCACGAAGGGTTCCGTACCATTATCTATAAAAACGGCAAAAAAAAAAACACGTTTTTTGTATGGTATTAAATATTTGTTTTATTTAATTTAATTATGTGTTTTTAAAGTGGCTAAGTATATAACTTAATATTCTGTGAATGTTTGAAGCGTCTACCAGTTGCCATTATCAATATCAAGCAAAAACGAGCAAAATCACGTTTGTTGTATGGGAGCCCCCTTAAATATTTATATTATTCTGTTTTTTAGTATTTTTTGTTATAGCGGCAACAGAAATACACCATTTGTGAACATTTCAACTGTCTAAGTATCACGGTTCATGAGATACAGCCGGGTGACAGACGGACAAATAATAAATAAATACATTTTTATTTCAGTTAACTTTACAAACTTCTACAATATTTAATCTTACATAGAGGCCTCCTTTTAAGTATAAAAAAAATACCTGTGCTAGGAGACCCAGCTCTCACTTCGTTGGAAGACGGGGAAACTGGTCCTCATAAAGAAACCAGGGCGCCCGGCGGACTCTCCGTCCGCTTACCGGCCCATCGTGCTGCTCGACGAGGTGGGCTAGCTCTTTGAAAGAGTAATTGCAGACCGCCTTGTCGGGCGGCTGGTGCGGGTGGGGCCGGATTTGGCGGAGAGCCAGTTTGGTTTCCGCTCTACGGTGGATGCCATCATGCGCGTTCGAGCCCTCACGACGGGGGATGCTGTTGCCCGGGGTGGGGTCGTCTTGGCGGTGTCTCTTGACATCGCCAATGCCTTCAATACCTTGCCCTGGAGTTGCATTAGGGAGGCACTTCGGTATCACCGGATGCCGACCTACCTCTGTCGTGTGGTCGAGGCCTATTTGACGGACAGGGCCGTCATCTACCCCGGTCACCACGGAGAGTGGAACCGGCGAGAGATGTCGTGCGGTGTCCCACAGGGATCGGTCCTGGGGCCGCATCTGTGGGACATCGGGTACGACTGGGTGCTGCGCGCCGACCTCCCTGGTGGCGTCAGCGTAGTCTGCTACGCTGACGACACGCTAGTCCTGGCACAAGGGAGTTCGCATCAGGCGGCGGCCGAACTGGCAGCACGTGGAGTTGCGACAATCGTCGATAGGATCCGGCAATTGGGACTCGAGGTGGCATTGCACAAGTCCGAGGCCATGTGTTTTTATGGTCCTCGGAACGCGCCACTGTCGGGTTCCCAGATAACGGCGGGAGGGGCTCACATCGGCGTCGAGTCGACGATGAAGTACCTGGGACTCGTCCTCGACAGCCGGTGGAACTTCGTCGAGCACTTCCGACGTTTGGCTCCCAGACTGGAGCGGGCCGGGGCTGCCTTGAAGCGGCTTCTGCCCAATCTGGGGGGTCCAAACGCCTCCTGCCGGAGGCTCTACGCGGGGATCGTGCGGTCCATGGCCCTTTACGGGGCACCGGTGTGGGCGCGTTCTCTGAGGCTGCGACCAGCGCAGCGGTTGAACGCGTCCCAAAGGGTCATGGCCATCAGGATGGTACGGGGTTACCGCACGGTCTCCCGTGAGGCGGTGAGCCTCCTTGCCGGACTGCCGCCATGGGATCTGGAGGCGAAAGTCCTCGCGCACATTTGGGTGTGGCGCGAAGAGGCGAAACTCCGGGGCATAACTCCGCTGCCGCAAGAAATCGCGGCACAGCGGACGGAGCTCCGGAGGGATCTCATGGCGACATGGAGAGTGCGATTGTCGCAACCCAGCGCTGGGCACACCACAATTGTGGCGATAAGTCCCCTCTTTGAGGAGTGGCTAGAGAGGCGCCACGGCGTCCTCACCTTCCGCCTGACGCAGGTCCTCACCAGACATGGATGTTTCGGGAGGTTCCTGTTTAGGATTAAGCGGGAGGAAACGCCCGGGTGTCACCACTGTGTGGATCGCCCGGAGGACACGGTGGAGCATACGGTGGAGGTCTGTCCAGCTTGGGCGGAGCACCGCCGTGTCCTCACGGAGGCGATCGGCGGCGGCGATCTCTCGCGTCCGGCCCTGGTTCAGGCCATGGTTCGGAGCGAGAGTGCATGGGAGGCCGTCACCTCCTTCTGCGAAGCAGTTATGCTAGCGAAGGACGAGGCGGAAAGCGTGAGGGTGAGCCAAGGTTCGCGCCCCTAGTCGCCGCAGGAGACGCCCCGGGCGTCGGGAGTCGCAAGCCGATTTCCGGCCACCGTAGGCGCGGGCCTGCGGACGGTGAGCGATGGGTAGCTCGCCGTCCGATAAGGACCAGGCCCGGGTCGACGGCGCGTTGTGTTCCACGCGCGCCTCAAAGAGATGTCAGCACAAACTGGCGGGGTCCGTTAGGACCAATGCCTGCCGGGGTTGCGAGTTTGTCCGAAAGGGATATCGTGGCCCTGGCACACAAGCAACGGAAGGAACACGGGTGGGTTTTAGTCAGTAAAAGTCTGACACGCCCTCCCGCTCCGCCCAGAGCGGGAGAATTTATTTGATGATTTCCCACAAGGAGACCCCGCTCTTCTAAAACAGACTAGAAACAATAATAATGTAGGAGTGTACACATATAGACAGACAGACGGCGGAGCCTTAGTACGAGTAATAGGGTTTCCTTTACCCTTTTGGTACGGAACCCTAAAAAACGAGCGAGCCTTATATTAGTGGGTCCGCGCCCACTCGACCCGAAGAATAATACCAGATGTTTTACTACTATTTCAGTGCCATTTGTACAGTCAGACTAAGTGATATTAACTTATTGTGCATAGAATATTTAATATTTTTTATGATACATAATTTATTCTAGCTACATTTGTATGCAATCTATCCAATATCCAAGCTACATTTTTAAGAATGTAGCTTTATAAAGATAGATAGACTGATTCAATAAATACCACCGTGCCACTAGCTCTAAGATTGTAATGATATAATTAAAAATAATCTGTGATTTTTACTACAAAGTACTTATTATTTTTTAATATAGTACTTACTATATTAAAAAATAATAAGTACTTGTTTAATTATAGATAACATTGAATAATAAACATTGTATATATCAATATATCTGTTATTAACGCGGGAGTCAGGTGATGTAGGCGGGGGTGATGATGTTCCCTTGACGAGGGAATTTAATTGAAACCACTTTCAGCACTTTTTAAAACGTTATATTTGCTATTTACACACACAATAGTTTAACACGAATTTAAATCACATACGTAAGGTTAGTTAATTGTACACAACACGGAAATACAGTCAAATAAGCATAAAGGATCATTAAAGAGTACACGGAAATACACAATAATAGAGAAGTAAAATAATCCTAAGCTATGATAACTTGACTGCCCTGAGCTATTTATAGAAAATTCGCGACTTGTAAAGCTAACAGTTATGAGGAGCTGTTACTTCACCGGAGACTTGTCGAAGACTGCACTTGCTGACACAATAAGAACTTTTAAGCGTTTAGAACTTAATTTAATTTGAATTTCTTCTGTATATATGGCTTTGGTCATTAGCTCAAGTAGCGTGTGGGCCCTGAAGGGTTTTAACTTTTCTTCCATACAATGCTACGGGTTACCAAAGCGTGGCTGGGTTTGGCCTTGAGTTAGGTCGCCACCTCAGAATCGTGTTGCAACTTGATTAATCTTACGCAATTGACAATATTATTGCGTAAGATTGATCATGCATGTTTCAACCCGAGTTTTTACCTTGCATTATTACGATCATTATCCAAATGATGATGTTATCAAAATACATGTTATGTTACAATGTTGTTATCATGTAAAGTGATACGTAACACAATCTGTTACAGCATATCTGACTATGGCATGCTATAAGTAAATAAAACATAGTTACAACTCATGTTGTTGTATTATCAAATCATGGTGCTTCGCCTACATTCCACCCCCTGTAACAGGGTTCAACCGTATTACATTTCTTGGTCTGTGGGAAGCACGATGATCTTAGCTACAGGCCGACGCAGGACCCCGTTTGTAGTTTTAATGTCTACTACACGGATGATGCCGTCACTCCCGTGGTACACTGTTTTTATAACTCCTTTAGTCCACGCACTACGTTGTTTGTTATTGTCGGCTATTATCACAACGTCGCCGACACGCACATTTGGCACATTATCTGCCCACTTTTCGCGACGTTGCAGCGTTGGGAGATATTCCCGCAGCCAGCGCCGCCAGAACATGTCAGCGAGCGCGTTTACACGCCGCCATTGCCGGCGCGAGTCGACGTCGTCGACGTCGGCTGGTGCCATCGGAGTACTCCCGGACGCCGTGCCCAGGAGCAAATGGTTCGGAGTCAGGACCACGGGCTGGTGGTGGTCGTCGTACACGTAGCTCAATGGTCGGCTGTTGATGATCAGTTCGGCCTCTGTGAGGAGGGTATACAGAACCTCCTCACGGGGGGCCCGCTCTTTAAGCGTGCTCCGCAGCGCGTTCTTTACGGATCTCACCAGGCGCTCCCAGCAGCCGCCCATGTGTGGGGCCGCCGGGGGATTGAAATGCCACTCGATTCCTCGATTGATGGCCTCGTCCCTTACTCGACCATGGTTGAGGTCTTTCAGGGCCGCTCGGAGCTCGGTATTTGCCCCGATGAAATTGGTACCCTGGTCAGAGTACAGATGCGCTGGCTGCCCGCGGCGCGCTATGAGGCGCCGCAAGGCTAGTATGGCGGAGTCGGCGCTCAATGAGGCGGCCAACTCCAGGTGGACGGCGCGCGTAGTGAGGCAGGTGAATAGGGCTCCCCACCTCTTTTCGCGCCGTCGCCCGATAGCGACCTCCATCGGGCCGAAGTAGTCGACTCCCACTCGAACGAAGGCTCTTCGGTTCACCTCTATCCTGGCGAGTGGGAGGTCACCCATCTTTGGTGGGGCTGGTTTAGCTCTGCAAATACGACAAAGCTGACAACTTGCGATTACTGCTTTTACTGAGGTCCTTACCTTTGTGACCCAGTATTTCTCTCGTAGGTTGTTAACGACTGTTTCGTGGTTAGCATGTAGAGCCAACGCATGGTAGTGTGCGATTAGCTTTCTAGTCAGAGGGTGACGACCCTCCAAAATTATTGGGTGCTTCTCGCCGAATGTGAGCGCCTCACAGGCACTTAGACGTCCCCTCACTCTTAGCAGCCCTCCGTCGGCGATCATCGGGTCGAGCGCCTTGACGTTGCTGCTGATAGGGACGGGCAGGCCTTTTAGGATTGCGGCCCGCTCGTCATGGAAGCTATCTTCCTGACACAACTTTATTAGGAAGTCGTGTGCTTCCTCTAAGTCACGTGGGCTTAGCTCGGTAGTGACCCGGCGTTTACGACACCGGGCGACAAAAATTAGTACGCGCGCTGTGACGCGCTGTATGCGTGCCCATGAAGAGTAGCGCTCGTACTGTAGAAGTGGAGCCGCGGGCGTTGTGGTCGCGTGGACCCGCTGGATGCGCTCGAGGTCCGCCTCGGTTTCCTCAGGCTCGCGACATGCCGGCCACTGCTCCTGTGGGTTACGTAAGAAAGAGGGGCCCGAGAGCCACTCTGCATGGTTATCAGGCCAACACAACCTGGTCGCTTTATCAGCTGGGTTGTCCTCCGAGGGTACCCAGTGCCAGTTGCCTCTGTCTGATAACCTATCTATCTCGGCTAGTCTGTGAGAAACGAACCGTTGGAACTCTTGGGCATCAGAATTGATCCACTTTAAGACAGTTTTACTGTCGGTCCAATAGAATTTCTTTTTAATTTGCAAACCTAACTCTTTCTCAGCGGTGTCTGCCAACCGGCAGGCCAATACCGCAGCTTGCAGCTCTAATCTGGGAATAGATACTACTTTTTGTGGAGCCACTCTAGCCTTCCCTAGCAGCATGACAATCTCCCTGCTACCTTCGGAGTTATAACCCACTAGGTAAATGACCGCGGCGTATGCTAGTTCGCTAGCATCTCCGAAGGCATGCAACTCTAGGTTTTCTAGGTTTAAACCATACCACCGTGGTATTTTTACGTCTTCTAGACGTTTCAGATTACTTAACCAAATGAACCACACCTTGGCGTCTTTGTCTAGTAAGGGTTCGTCCCACTGGATCCCCGATTTCCATATCCTCTGCATCAGTATGCGCGACTGAATAACGCATGGATAAAGGAAACCCAGTGGATCATAAATTGACATAATCATGCTCAAGAACTGACGTTTCGTGGGCACCAGGTTACCGTTCAATATTTCGGCCGGCAGCCTTTTAAATGAGAGATCAAAGCCTAAATCGTCTTTCTTTGGTGACCATATCAGACCTAGGGTCCTCTCCACAGTGCCCGCTCCTTTCTCAAGGGCTACCCTATCAGGCATATCTATTGCCAACCTATCCCTAAGCTCTGGTGAGTTGGTGACCCACCCCCGGATTATGAACCCGCCAGAGGCGTGTATACTGGTCACCTCCTCAACCAGCCTATTGGCTTCGTCTGCGGACCAGGCACTGTCTAGATAATCGTCCATGTAATGCCTGGTCTTTATTGCCTCAACAGCCTCGGGATATGTCGTTCCAAACTCACTGGCATTTTTGTTTAATATATATATCGCCGTGGTAGGTGATGAGGCTGCGCCAAATATCATGGAATTCATCGCATATGTATCTGGTTCCCTATGTTGGTCCGCGTCTCGCCACAAAAATAACTGGGCGCCTTGATCCTCTGCCCTGATTCGTACTCTTAGGAACATGTCAGCGATGTCGCCTGAAAAGGCTACAGGGCCTATTCTAAATTTTATTAAAATTCCTAACAATGAATTTAATAAGTCAGGTCCGGTCAGTAGGTTGTCATTTAGACACGTTCCATGTGACGTGGCGGCCGCGTCGAACACTAGGCGAAGTTTCCCTGGTTTGTTGGGATTTACCACTGCAAAATGTGGCAAATACCAAACCGGTGTACTGGCTACTTCGCCTTCTACTTTGCGCGCGTAACCCTCGTCCACTAATCGATTTATTTGCTTCGCATATGCCTCTGCGAAACTAGCGTCTTTGCGCATTCGTTTCTCTATACCGTACAACCTCTGCCGGGCCTGATTGTAGTTGTTGGGCAATTGTACGTTATTATGCTTCCACAATAGACCTACTTCCCATTGCGACTTATCTATGGTGCGATGGCTAGTGCTGTCCAACACTTCTAACGCCTTTTCGACATCCCTATGTTTGCGCTTATTTTCTGAAATGCCTATTGATTCTAGCTCAAACTGTGACTTAACTAAGTTATGTAAGTCAGGGAGGGAGACTGTCATGCAATTGACTATTTCATCAGAACTAGAATTATTGAATGGTCCATGTATGACCCAACCTAATCTAGTAAGTGAGGCAACTGGCTTACCGGATCGTCCCTGGCGGATGTCCTGGCTGACGAGTAGCTCCCAGTTGTCCTGCCCGAGGAGCAGCAGCGGCTTCGCGCCCCTCATCTCCACGCAACCCAAGTCGCTGAGATGGGCATTGTCGCCTATCACTGAGGCGGACACTGTCTGCGTTGGTAGGTTTATGTCTACCATTGTGCGACACTTAATGTTGTGACACTGACCATTGGGTCCTTTCACGCGCACTTGTACCATTCGCGAGGTTAGGTCCGTCACTCCGTGGCCGCCCGCGGTCTTCAGCGAAAGAGGTACACACGGACCCTCTAGGTCGGTAGCGAGAGAACTGTCTATCAACGATACCGTCGCACCATCGTCTAATAATGCGTAACATTGTTTATTGTCGCTGATTGATACCGGCACTATTTTTAATAACGCGGTTGCTCGCCACTCTCCTATGTTCGTGATGCTTTCTGTTTTCTCAGTTTTCGGCTGTTTATCCTCCTTCGGCTGCTTGTCCGCGTGCAACAACAGGTGATGCCCGTAGCCGCACTTTTCGCATCTACTTGCGCGGCAAAACCTCTTAGGGTGTTTTCTCACCAGGCACTTGAAACACGTGTTTTTATCTTTGATTGTGTCCCAACGCTGTTGCACTGTCAGCTTTTTAAACTGTTCACACTCTTCAATGGTGTGTTTCTTCTGGCATATTATGCACTCTTTCGGTGCGAGGGATTCGTCACTTTGCGTGTTCACCTTTTGAACCCACGGTGGCCTGCTGGCAGCGGGGCGTGCATTGGTCACTGGTCGGGTTTGACCGGCGCCATGCTTTTGTTGCTTCGCAAGTTGTTTGGGTGGACTTGACTCGAACATGTTAGCTTGCGCGTAGTATGATGCCGAGCGTGTTAGGTGTGTCAGGAATTCCGAGAACATTTCTAAGTTCGGTGACACTCTTAAATCCACCCCCTGCGCGTTATCTAGGCCCATCGCAAAGTCACCGTACTGCGTACGTTGTACCGGTGTTAACTTGCTCAGCAGGTCACTCACTAATTGTGGGTTATTTATGTAGCCCTCTGCGTGTATGTTTTTTAATAATGATACACAATTTCTTACTGTAGAAGAGAATTTACCTAGCTCCCGGCAACTCTCCGTCACTCTAGGTAAATCTCGTACTTTCTTCAGTACGCACTGTAGCACTAAGGTCGGGTGACCAAACTCGTCCTCTAACGCACGCATTATATCAGTGGGATCCGTCGACGTCCTTAATAAATCCTCCACTGATATCTTTGCCTCGCCTTGTAATGAGGTTTTTAACCGTGCTAAGTTTTCATGCGCTTTAAATTCGTATTGCCGGGTCGTATCCCAATACATATTTCTATAAGATATCCAGTCGGATGGGTCCCCATTAAAATATGGCAATTCGTAAGCTTGTCTTGGTACCGGCCGTGGTCGTGCCATGCTTGAGATTGCCTCTGCCAGTCTGTCGATTTTGCTGTCTCTGTCTCCCGACGATTCTCGCCGTCTCTCTCTTTCACCCGCTCCGTACTGCGTCTGCCGCCGTGTATCCGACTCAAGTGTTGATACTTGAGGTACACTTGCGACCGGAGTGGTAAAGACGGGATAATATTCGGGTAGACGAAATCTCACACCTTCTGTTGACACTGGCACGTATGATGGCGTACTCGGTACCGTTATGTTACGTAACGGTACTGGCTCAGATGCCCTTGTTATACGCGACACATTTTCATTAGGCACTGACGACGCACGGTATGTATTCGGTACGCGATTCACTCTACTTACAGTTTCAGATGGTTCACGGGGCGCAGCCATTTCAGTGGTCGCGCCTGACACAGCCGGTGTGCGCAATACTTCGTTCAATTGCGGCACCTGGGGCGTTGTATTCACCCACTCTTCCACGCGCTGTGTCGTACTCACATCTGAGTGAGAGTCATCGCTGTCAGCAGCCGCCTCTATTTCGGCGATGTCAGCTTCTAGTCTCTTTTTGACTAAGTTCTCCTTCATTTGCACCAACTCGCGCTCAGCTTCGTATTCGACTCTTTTCCTTAAGTAATCGACTCGGCTATGTTTAGACGAGCCTTTGCTTCGCGGCGATCTATGTCGGTCTTTAGTGGCTGTCTGTCCTCCCTGTGGTCCCTCTGGCGTACTCCTACTGAAGTCGACTACTCGACCACCCGTCAGTGGGATATTGAGGGCAGACGTGGATGCCATCGTTGGTGCAACAGACGGTGACTCTGGTGCCCTTTCGGTGGTCACACCTGAGTCAGAGACCATCTCTTGATGTCTACGAACACTCATTTCCTCCGTTAGCTTACGTAGTTTACTGCGTGTGGTTATTTCGCTCCTTAAACTCATTATTATGTGGTTTTTTAATTAATTTATTATTTATTATTATTTATTAATTCCCTCTAGTTGAACCTGATCCGGCTCGACAGGACCAAAATGTTATTAACGCGGGAGTCAGGTGATGTAGGCGGGGGTGATGATGTTCCCTTGACGAGGGAATTTAATTGAAACCACTTTCAGCACTTTTTAAAACGTTATATTTGCTATTTACACACACAATAGTTTAACACGAATTTAAATCACATACGTAAGGTTAGTTAATTGTACACAACACGGAAATACAGTCAAATAAGCATAAAGGATCATTAAAGAGTACACGGAAATACACAATAATAGAGAAGTAAAATAATCCTAAGCTATGATAACTTGACTGCCCTGAGCTATTTATAGAAAATTCGCGACTTGTAAAGCTAACAGTTATGAGGAGCTGTTACTTCACCGGAGACTTGTCGAAGACTGCACTTGCTGACACAATAAGAACTTTTAAGCGTTTAGAACTTAATTTAATTTGAATTTCTTCTGTATATATGGCTTTGGTCATTAGCTCAAGTAGCGTGTGGGCCCTGAAGGGTTTTAACTTTTCTTCCATACAATGCTACGGGTTACCAAAGCGTGGCTGGGTTTGGCCTTGAGTTAGGTCGCCACCTCAGAATCGTGTTGCAACTTGATTAATCTTACGCAATTGACAATATTATTGCGTAAGATTGATCATGCATGTTTCAACCCGAGTTTTTACCTTGCATTATTACGATCATTATCCAAATGATGATGTTATCAAAATACATGTTATGTTACAATGTTGTTATCATGTAAAGTGATACGTAACACAATCTGTTACAGCATATCTGACTATGGCATGCTATAAGTAAATAAAACATAGTTACAACTCATGTTGTTGTATTATCAAATCATGGTGCTTCGCCTACAATATCTGTATATTTGTTAGAGCTGCAAGGGACCGTGGATCTACGTACTTGATATTAATTTCTACTTGATACCTCCAAGCGTTCCTGAGAAAAAGGGTGTTGATAGACTCACAGACGGACAGACAGACAGACGGATCCTATATGGGTTCCGTTTTTTCCTTTTGAGGTACGGAACCCTAAAAAGGGATAACCTTTTAGTAAATATTTATGTACTTACTTGTTTAATAATTCATTTTGCTATCCAAACATTATTTAAATTTTACACTCTGTGGTGCAAGCGTTAAATCGACACTTTTCTGTCTGACTATACATCGACGTTTTTACGCCTATCAAAACAGAAATATTCAGGTATTATTCTTCTGGTCAAGTCTAAGCGGGTCGAGTGGGCGCGGACCCATATTAGTCGCATATGATGTGTAACATCTGACATCTCACCTTGGTAACCTCAAAATTTAAAAAGCTAAATCTTACTAAAATAATTAGGTATTCATCACTAGTGGTCGCCCACTGGTCGAAAATCGACCCACTCTACTTACAATCTATATAGTTCTTACTAATTCCATGAGTACACTAATTCCATGCTACTATAAAGTACTGTATGAACGTAGGCGAAGCAAAAGGAGTATGTAAGGAGCGTAGCAAGTGGCGTACTATAGTTTCTGCCTACCCCCATGGGAAGAAGGCGTGAGTTTATGTATGTATGTATAAAGTACTTACTAAATGCATGCTATTAAAAAGTACTTACTTATTGCGTGCTCAAGCTATCACTTTCCGTTACACACTTCCGTCCCTTTTAACGAAATCACTCCCACAGAAAGCGAGAGGAAAAATGTTACACATTCAAAATATTTAAGGCTAGTACAGACTGGTGTGATATCACAAGCGCGACGCGACACTAGTAGTACAATTTCTTTGTCGCTGCCTGTCGCGCCCGCGATATCGCGCGAGTCTGTACGAGCCTTTAATCGAAAAAGCCGGTCGTCGACCCCCTACTTATCTAGCATCCGACAATCCGATTGGCTGGCTATTAACCTTATTTTTTTCTGGCTGCTATAAAACTCCACAACATAAACGAAAACAATTGACGATCCACAAAACAAAACCAACCAAGTAAAAAGAGGAATGACTAATTCTTAACACAAAATAATTTAATTGTTATTCCACTCAGATCTCTAATTCTACCGTTGCAAAGTCCATATTTACGTGTAAAAAGGCCTGCGGACAACCGTGGACCCTCGTGAGGTTTTACCGGGCATCAGTCCCTAATGATAATGAAGAGGCGTGAATAATGCGTTATTTACACGGGGAAAGTTTCTAGCTTCGATTAGGAGATTATTGAAGGGAGATAATAAAGTTGAGTCGTGTAAGAAATACCTACCGTAGGAAAATCCAGGGTACCTACAACGCTACAAGGTTATTTTGTCACGCGGCCAAAATCGGAACTGACGTCGCCATCTTGGTTTGTCATAACAATTTCTGTGACACAATGGGGAAGGCAATTGTCAAAATGGCGCTGTCGTAGCTAGTTCCCAAATTAAACTAATAATACAAGAAAAAAAATATATATATATATTTCACATAAACCTACATGGGCACTTATGAAACGTCAGAAGCTAGGTGCAAGGTTCCGATTGGTCGTTTCCTATGGAGAAGAGCCGGCAAGAAACTCCACGGTTACTGTTTTAAAAAAAGTGGGCTTTAACAATGTTTCCAAGTTACAGTGATAGGTATGGGAGGACAATGTAGGCCCGTCAACAAGTACCAAGTACTTAACAAAATTAAAGATAGTTTACAAAGCTACAGTCTATTAAGTTATTATTAACAGATCCTTAACGGAAATTCCCCATAAGTCTTCAGTGTTCTTTATGTTAAGACTTTTGAATGCTTTTTTAATAGTGACAACAGAAATGGGCTTGAATTCGAAACTTGGAATGTCTTTAGAGAAGTTTTCTTTGAGAAGAGATTCAGCTAATACGGATGATGAGGAGAGAGATTTCGTAACCTCTATTGGGATGTTGGTAAAGAAGTTTTCTAGTGTCTCAGCAACTTTTAACTTATTTGAAATGATTTCATTATTTCATATCAATTTTTAAAGACTGATCAAGGCGAGAGGTGGTTTTATTTTAATTTTGCGAGAATCATTCATTGTTGTATTCCTAAATGCTCCGAAATTGGAGTTCACCATTTTCCGAAAGACTTTTAACGTATAAGATTGTGGCTTAAAGCTATCGAAAAATTTGTAACTAAACAAAGTTTGAGGTTTTTTCGTAAACATTTTAACGAACGTGATTACGAGGAAGAACTAATATAATTAACATTTTAAATTCTTATGCTTTCCATGTCGAATATATATTGATTTAAACTATTAAAATTACTGAAAATAACGAAATAGTGAACAATCAATGTCATTCGTTATCTCTATAGCTCTCCTCCTATTCTTGTAGTAGGTACTTACGATAAACGCTTCGAATATCAAAATTTACAGTTGAACGTAAATTATTTATTATTTATTAACGTGTTTTCAAGTTTCACAACGTGTACGTGATGCGTGATGCATGAGTTGTCTTCTTTTTCAGTTTAAGAAATGAGAATCATATGACATCATGCGAGTTTTTGTTTCTCGCTTAACTATTATCTCAATGCGATAATCACCCGCAGAATCTCGCATGAAAATTCTCGTCTTTCAGTCGGGCGAGAAACTGTTCCCGTGTAGATGAGCCTTTAAACGAATGACCCCAGTCGGTCAGCCAAGTGTAGGCCAGATGTAGGCCACGGTCAACAAGCCTGCCCCTCCGGATTTACATATTTTCTACTTTAATTTGTACCTAAATCACAGGGCTCTGTGTACAGAGGGTTCATATTACCTGAAACTAATGATCCCTCTCAACTTAAGTATACTGTGGTTAGTGGTTAAGGATATTGTTGTTGTGAAGTTTTAGTTTTGGGGTGATTTATACATTTTTAGGCTGTGTAGGAAAATGAGGGTTGGTTTGAGACAGTGGTTTTGAGTTAGGTAACATAAAAATACCTTCTATGTGCTTAAATGAAATAAATGGTTTAACTTTGGGAGTGTTACATCACCCAGATTAATGTGATAATGAAGGTCAAAACGAGAGAGCTGGAATGTTGTGCACCTACAAGAGCGTAGCATTTAAGTTGAAAAAGAGGAAAACTAGATGATGTAGAGAGCCGAGAGAGAGCCAGAGAGAGGCCAATAAATTGAGCCGTTCCTTCAAAAGGTACTGCTCTGGATTACACATTTAAAAAGTGGTAAGTTTTTAAATGAGTAATACCTTATTTATTTATTTATTTTATTATTTATGTACACACAGTAAAATACAGAGAGATACGACATAATTACAATATTAGTACAAAGGTACTGCTTATTTCTTAAGAAATTTCTTACAACAGACCTGCGAAAGGAGAAATGAAAAAGAAATGTAGACAATAGTGTGTGGGAACAAGAAGAGAAAAATATGAATATGCGAAGTCTTAAAGTAAAATGTTAAATATACCTATACTCGTACTATACTAAAACTAATATAATTTTTTTTTTTTAATTACACCCGTATACGTACACGTGCACACGTGCAAAAAAACTTACATAAAATATACCTAAATAAACCTATACCTTACCAATACCTTTTCAAGGAACGTTTCAATTTATTGGCAAAAAAGGGGAAATAATGTTTTCCTCAATTAGTACGAGTCTTTCGCCAATACTTTAAGGGTACGCGAAATCGATGACCCTTTCTACATCGTAACAAAATACTTTGTTTACTTTTATTTTGTTTTGGAACCTCGAAGTACTTGCCTTACTTTACCGATCATTAAATGTTCCGTAAGTCGGAACGTGACGCCGAAACCATCCGATTGATGGTAGGGTTTGGGACAGTTACGAGACCCAAGAATAGTTGCCTGGATTACTGTCTCGCCTCTTTCGTATGTATAAATAGTTGAGCCAGGCTATTATGTAGGATACCACATATATAGGACACAATACAGTAAGTAGTATCTTCGAATAGAATAGAATAGAATACTCTTTATTACTCGTATGTACACCATAAAAGTTACAGATATAAATGTTGTAATTTTACATAGGGTGACACAATGGGCGGTCTTATCGCTAAAAGCGATCTTTTATGGACAACCTTTGGATGGATTAAAGGGAGAAGGAGAGGCAATACCTACTGCAGGTAGTCAGTGGTGCACCATTTACATGTACAATAAATACATACATACATAAAGCATTCACTATATTATTTAACCGTTTATGTACACACTTATAAACAGGCAAGAAGAAAGGAACAGAAAAATACGTGAAATTTAAGACAACTTAGTGCTATAGCTTTTGCCATGCTTTTGGTTGCATGTAGGATACACTCCTAACTAATCCCAACTAATATTATAAAAGCGAAAGGATTTTTTTTTACGCTTTCATGCTAAAGCGGCTGAACGAATTTAGATGAAATTTGGCACACAGGTAGACCATGACCTGGATTAGGATATAGGATACCTTTTATCCCGATATTCCTACGGGATCGAGACTAATGCGGGTGAAACCGCGGGGCGCAGCTAATTAACGATAAGTCTATTCTGTAAGAATCTCACCGTGAAATCTTAGGTAAAGTAAGATTTAAGTGAGCTATGAATTGCTAGGGATTTACACTTTTGACAGCTCCCTTCAAGCTCACTTCACCTAGGATTTCACGGTGAGTTTTTACAAAGTCAAAGTCAAATTATTTATTTCAAATACATGACACTTTTGAACGTCAAAATTTACAAAAAAAAATTGAATTGATTCTAGCTGCCCCTTCCAAAAGGTAAACTCCACCATTACTATATGTGTTATATTTTGTATAGGTACATTAATTATATAATTCACACGGTTGGCGCAGTGGTTAAGCTATTGACTGCTACGCTGTGTCGCGGGTTCGATTCCCGCACGGAACAAATATTTGTATGACCTACAAGTAGTTGTTCCGGGTCTGGCTGTTTGTGTATGTGAGTTTAAATGTTTGTACGATACAGGAGAAATTCCTAGTGTGGGGCAACGTTTTTTTTTTTTAAATAATATATGTGAAAACGATGCACCTAGAATAAAATTACTATACCACAATAGGGTAAAAGAATTAAAAATGAAGCAATGACAGATAAATCAATTATATCATATCACATAATTTACAAACATTGTTAAAAAACGTTATCCTAAAAAAATAATATTAGTGTGTGAGTTAAGGTAATCACAGAATGTAAAATAAATGTCATAAAAAAACAAATTATACAATTAAAATAGCAACCAGTTTTTGTCTAGACTCTAGATGGTCCTATGGAGCTAGACCAGCATGTTTCCAAGCATTCTTATCTTGGATAATATAACTCTTAGAACATACAGAATATTCTAAAACAGAATAGCAATAAAGTATGAATAATACAGAACAGCACTAAAGGATGAATAATACAGAATAGCACTAAAGGATGAATAATATAGAATAGCACTAAAGGATGAATAATACAGAATAGCACTAAAAGATGAATAATACAGAATAGCACTAAAAGATGAATAATACAGATTAGCACTAAAAGATGAATAATACAGAATAGCACTAAAGGATGAATAATACAGAATAGCACTAAAGGATGAATAATACAGAACAGCACTAAAGGATGAATAATACAGAATATCACTAAAGGTTTCCTCATGATGTTTTTCTTCACCGATATCAGTAATATCCAAGATAAACTCAGGAAGTACATACGTCCAAGTATAAACCTACAAAATTCTTGTAAATGGTGTAGGTAAATAAAATAAAACAAGCGACTTCTAAAAAAACACTACATATTGAAAAATAACTATAATTTCGGAAGTCTGTGTCTTTAGATCTGTATTTTAGTTTATTGCCACCGAATTCCGAAATTAAAGTTACTTTTTACTTTGTATTGTTTTTTTGGAAGTTGTTTTTTTTGTAAGTTGTTTTTTATTTTTCTCTTTTTCGTAGGTCAGTTTTTAATTTATCTAAGTTACAATAGCCTAATGTCAACTGCTCATCACCTTTTACAACATATTGCTTATCCCGATGCTGAGACGTTAATTGTTGAGGAGTTCTCCTGGAACCAGGAACCAGGAGAATTGCCGCTCACCATATGCATTGTGACGAGCATAAATTGCTTAGCAACCATATTAAACTACCTAATCGAATCGCAACCCGTTAAGTACTTATTATTATGTTGTTCCGGTGGCCATCTGTGGACTTCATCATCAGTTCCACTTCACCAAATGGTGCTTTCCGAGAGCAAATGCACGAGTTACTATAAAAATACCCAAATCGTTATAGGTGTGCCTTTAAAATTTTAGAATTTCCCTCGTTTTTCTTGGGATCCCCTCATCAGATTCTAATTTCGTGGCAATAGGACCATCTTGGGAGCAACCCTTTCAAACAAAAAATAATTTTAAAAATCAGTTCACAATAGACGGAGAAATCGGTGAACATAAATAAATAAAAAAACAAACGTACAGCCGAACATAATAACCCCCTCCTTTTTGGAAGTCGGTTAAAAATGAATAGCTGTTTTATTTAGCACTTTCTAACATAAAATATTGTGTATTTGTTTACTTCGTTCAATGGTGGAGGAAGCCAATCGATTTTAGTACGCACTGTGGGAAATATGACGGTGTTGCTAACCGGCTTGCATGAATAGTGACGGCTATACTTTACACAGTGTGTATCAGAAATCAATCTGCCTAGCCTTTTCCCAACTATGTTGAACCCCAGCATAGTTGGGAAAAGGTTTCCAGTCTAACCGGATGCAGCTGAATACCAGTATTTTACATGCAGCGACTGTTTATCTGACCTCCACAAACTAGTAACTGGGCAATACGATACCTCTTGGTAAGACTGATTGTCGGACTTTCGGGCATCTGACAACCCTTATCGACTGTCAAAGATCCACGAATTACAGCCGGAACCAACGGCTCAACGTGCTTTCCGAGGTACGGAACAGACGAGTCTCGGGATATGAGTTTATTCAGATTATGATTCATTGCAAATTTGACCATGTAGGGCTTATGTAACTGACTATAATATCATTAATAGACTTCACTTTAATTTCTATTTTGTTTTGTTGACATTATTTCATTTGTAATAATATTTTAATTTATGTAATAATTTGCACGCCGTAAGATAGCCGATCTCATTAATTTATGTGCAACATCTTATACCTGTACCTACATTCATAGCAAATAAGTTCTGATTCTGATTTTTATGTAAAGATGGTCACTCATCAAAAATCCAAATCAAAAGTCATTTATTCAAATTAGGCTGAGAATCAGCACTTTTCGAACGTCAAAATTACATAAGACAGTCCCCCAAAAACGCCCACCCTTCACCACTTCCTAGTGCTTTAGATGGGAAGTAGAAGTGGCGCAACAAACTCCCCAGCAGCACAACTGTCTGTTCAGATATAAAACTTGAATCTATACAATGAAATTTTAAAGAATTTGCATTACGCAACACAACATTAGATTCAATTATTTGCCTTATGTTAGCTAGCACACGCCACTATACCAAAAAAAACATAAAACTCCGGACATCCACGGACTAACCCCGGCAAGCGTAGCTTAACCTGATGGATCAACCCGTGCGGCTGTTATTACTTAGCCACGAGTTTAGTGAATCAGAAATGTGTGATCGTATTTATGAGTATCTACCAGTGTCTACAGACCATCAAAATGTAAAACTTCCTCCGAGGAACCAAAATCGTAATCACAAAAGAATAATCAGCTGTCCCATAAAAAAGTTCAATATGTACTCGACCGATATTGTGTGTACACAAAAGTATATCAAATGTTAAGAACATTTCTGATATCCATAGTTTAAATACTAGGAAACTTTGTAAAAAGGGTAGGTACTAAAAAAAATCTGATTATTTAGAAGACAAAAAAGCTTGGGATTGAGCTACTCGCTCTGCTAGGTAAGCCTTGTGACAAAACTGGAAAAGTTGACATTTTAATTATTATGCAAAATCATCATCATCTATAAAATATAGTAAATTAAATAATTTTATATGTATATAAAATACACAAATGTGACTGGCGAAATGTGGGTGTGCTATAGTTACACCTCTGCCTAACCCTTCGGGGATTACAGGCGTGATGTTATGTGTTATGTGATAAAATACATATAAAATTATTTAATTTACTTATTTATTCAATAAATTTGAATATATTTTAATGTGTTTAATACAAATTTAATAATTACAAAATAATATACACAACATTTAAATGTTAAAAGTCACACATACATAACACACACGTCAAAAAACTTAATCAAATAACCCGCCCCTAACTGTTCCCGGCGCAAAGGTGCCCATAACGCTTGAAGCATTGCCACGTTGGATGGCAATGGCTAACCTTTGCACCAAGAAGGAGCCGGCGCGGGAGTCACCCGTTTTAAAACAGAGCTTGTGCCCTATCTCCCTAATGAGCTTCCTGGCCTCAGTGCCCCAACTACCCATGGTCTCAACGGCAATGGGCACAAAATGGTAGCGTTCCACCAACGGTGCGTATTTCACTCGCTTCCTCTCTGCAGCGTCTTCCGCTGCTGCCGACGGTGAGAGGACGGTGCGACCAAGGTGGCTGGCGGCAACAGTGCTGACGCAAGTTGCGTCCCATATAAGGCATTTGCCGTTCCTCCAAGGCACCAGGGTCAGCCCGTCCGGCCTCTTGCCGTCAGTCCTGCACAGACCTGGAGGCTCCAGCACGCGGGGGACATCTGCCGACACAAATGCCCTCCGCACAATATCGTTGAGCGCATGGTGACGCGGGAACCTCCCAGAGCAACGACGACAACTCAAAGCGTGATGGCCATCGGCCTCCACCATGGAACCGCAGGTGCATCTGTGGAGTTCACACACTTTGCAGCCCAGGCGGAAGGCCAACGCCACACGCAAAGAGTCGTCATCCAACAACGTGCCCAAGTGAGGTGAAGAAAGCGCGTGCAACCATGCCCCCGATCCCGGTTGCGATAGAGCCCTGAGTCTGGCCAAATCAGCCCCCGAGGAATCCACCAACATCTGTTCCCGGATCTGCTTAGACGTGACGTCGTCCCAAGCGCGCTGAGCATGTGTCGCGTCAGGGCCCGCTGCCCCCCCGTTGAGGACAGACCAAGTTGATCCGACATCCAACATAAATGGTATGTTTGCCCCGTCACCATTGGAATTGAGAATTACAGTGACGAGGTCAGCCACCCCATGTGTCGACGCCAGGAAAGCCGGCAGGCCCACATCATGCACGCCCCGTACCGGATAGGAAGAGCCGCTTGCCTCCACTGCGCATCATTCAAAGACACATTCAGGATCGACTCAACCGTTGCCTTTAGAGCACAGTCAAAAGAACATACCTCCTCAGGACAAAGCCAGGTAGGAGCAATCCACAAGAGATATGTTACCTTAGGTAAGGCAAAACACATGCTTATTTATTCTATAATTTTATCTTTATTATATATATTATTATTATTATATTATTCCTGAATATTATATACAAAGTTACATAAATATTTACTTTTAAAAGTATTATATTTATTACTTTAATTATTGTGAAAGTGAGCACTATGTGGGTAATTTTTTAGTATTTTTTTTTTTTTTTCATTTAGAGCACTTTATGCGGCCTACCCAAATGTCGTTTCTTTGGTATTTTTCGTCGAGTCGTTGAGCTCTTTAATTCCTAAGTTGAGCTGCTCGATTACTGACAAATGCTTGCACTTATTGGACAGGTTCACTCAAATTTGTGTCGTTATTTCCTTAGAATACCATTTCAGACACGGACCTACATGGTCCTGACATGATCTGACCAGGATTATGTCTGGACTTTAAAAGAGACTTTGATCCTTAAGTTTGTTTCGCCATTTCTTCTCAGGGGTAGTCAGATAGGAAACGTCGACTCCGTCTAGCTTATGTTTAAATTTTTAATATGACGGCGACTTTCTACAATATGCCAGGAGCGTGCCCTCAGCTTTTTTGGACATATTATGCGTTTATGACCTGTCTTGTTTAGTTTTTAACCGACTTCCAAAAAGGAGGAGGTTATTATGTTCGGCTGTATGTTTGTTTTTTTTTTTATGTATGTTCACCGATTACTCCGTCAATTGTGGACGGATTTTGAAAATTCTTTTTTTGTTTGGAAGGGTATGCTCCCGAGGTGGTCCCATTGCCACCAAATCAGAATCTGATGATGGGATCCCATGGAAATCGAGGGAAATCCCCAAATTTTATAGGCATACCTATAGCGATTTGAGTATTTTTTATAGTAACTCGTCCATTTGCTCTCGGAAAGCATCATTTGGTGAAGTGGAACTGATGATGAAGACCACAGATGGCCACCGGAACTACTTATGATAAGTATTTCACCGTTGCGATTCGATTAGGCACTTTAATATGGTTGCTAAGCAATTTATGCTCGTCAAAATGCATATGGTAAAGTCACCATCAGTTCTCCTGGTTCTTACCACCTCAACAATTAACGCCCCTGCATCGGGAATACCAATATTTTGTAAAAAGGTGATGAGCATTTGACATTAGGCTATTGTTAATTAGATAAATTACAAACTGACCCACTAAAAAGTGAAAAATAAAAACTTTTTACAAAAAAAAAACAACCGACTTCCAAAAAAACACTACAAAGTGAAAAATAACTTTAATTTCGGAAGTCGGTGGCAAAAAACTAAAATACAGATCCAAAGACACCGACTTCCGAAATTAAAGTTATTTTTCACTTTGTAGTGTTTTTTTGGAAGTCGGTTGATATTTTTTTTGTAAAAAGTTTTTATAATTTTTTAGTTTCATTTTGTTTTAGTTCCTATTTTTTATTTCTGCTCAAGTATAGTTTTCGATGATTTTTTTTGTTGGTATAGTGGCGTGTGCTAGCTAACATAATATGGCAAATAATTTAATTTAATGTTTTGTGTTGGGTAATGTAAATTATTTTACATAGGTACGATGGGTACTATTGTATAGAATCAAGTACAAAATGTTCGTCGGCGCAATTTGTGTTTTGCGTTGATTTTTGCTTTTGCAATAATCAGGAAAAAAAGGAACCCTTATAGGATCATTTCTATGTCGGTCTGTCTTTTCATCTGTGTCACAGCCGATTTATCTCAGAAACTACAGACCCAAAAATTTTGGAAATTTACGGAAAATAGTTCGTTAGTTTTAGATTGCATGAAAACCTATAAGAAGTCTATGGTGTTATTATATGTCATGGTGAATCTCTCAATATTGTGCGTACAAAGTTACATTTGCAGTTGGAATGTGTGTGAGTACATTTTCAACTTCAATGTTAATGTTGTTCTTCAACTAGCACTGATCCGGTTTTTTTTAGCATTCGTTAACAGAATGATTTTTACACGCCATTTTGAATCAGTTTCCCTATGAAAAGCATATTACATTAATGAAAACAAAAAGCAAGTTCCGGTTGAAATAAGTACAGACGGACTCATTCCGACGACTACACAAAAATGATATTAAAATACATGGGGAACAGTGCAGTAGAGCAGTTGTGGCCCTGTGGTAACGGCCGCGACTTACGAGTTGTAGGTCGTAGGTTCAAAACCCAGATAGGCGCTTTAGCTTGTGTAAATTGTTTGATAGCCACTGCTCTCAAAACGGTGAAGGAAAACATCGTGAGGAAACCGGCATGCGCCCTAAAACCAAAAATTCGAAGACAACGACAACCCGCACTGGGCCCGCGTGGCTGATTGCGGCCCTCTCTCTCTCTCAGAGAGGAGGCCTGTGTCCCAGCAGTGGGCACATTAGACTGGCTATGCTATGCATGGTAAAAAAAATCTGTAGGTTGGGTTTCAGTCACTCAGGTAATTCAACAACCTGTACCTCTGTATAAGAAGTCCAATTGAGAGTAGAATTCTTCCAAATTCAATCATGACATGACAATTCGCTAACCTAACATTGGACGTGGCAAATCTCTTTTAACGCTTTTAGTCATAAAAGTGTGCGTCATTGTCAAATGACATCAAAATTATAATCCACGGGGATTAACATTAGCACCGCTTTAGTATCATGAAAAGAGAGTATTGAACAAATGGAATGATAACGTTCGGGCTGCCGCCGTGTGCACTCTAAGTACCCAGAATAGGTCGCTCTTCTGCTATAGTGTGGCCATTAGTGCTGTGCACTCCCTGAGGTATGCGCGCGGCCAGATGGGGGGGAGAATCGGCTGTTGCGCTCTGTCAGTGCGCCGTCAACGCTCGTGGCGCGCGTGGCGTTCTTCGCCTCCCACCTCACCGCGCATACCTCAGGGAGTGCACAGCACTAATGGCCACACTATAGTTTACTGTGGTCGACTGTCAAGTAGCAGCTACGCTGGTCCTCCCATTAGTCATTAAATAATAATAATATCGTAAACGTAACGTAATTATTATTGTCATTTATTGTTATTTTTATCGAGGTTTATGTGCACAAGTCGTCACTACACCAACCTCAATTAGGCCTAGTTCTCCATTCATTGCCTACTCAGTGCAAACGCATAACGACCGCATACTTTCAATCTACGAAATTGTTATTCAACACAATGCTTTCAAAGAAATTTAAATTCAGCTAACAAAGAATAAAATAACAAAAAAACTGATACTGCGTACAGTCCACATAACACTAATAACACCTGAACTATAAAAGTCACCCTTACTGCTACGACATAAAGGCACTTAATTGTTACCATGGGCGGGTGGTCCATTGTAGCTACCAACGAGTAGGTACTTCGTTACTTAAATGCGGCTTACGTCACGTTTTATATTAACTTTGACTAACGTGACCAAAAAAAACGTGCCCGTCATCTTTTTAATTTTTTAGGCTTTGAGGATTAAAATTATAATTGTGTCCCGTGACTCCGCTCGTGGGTACGATTTTTAATTTTTCCGCGATGAATGTCCTAACAGCTAGGTAACAAGCTACCTCTCTGCATAAAAATTGGTTTTGTGTTTTGGCCGTGAACACGTATCAAAATATATAGTTAAAAATAGCCTCTATACGAATGGCAATAAAAATCAAAATTAAATCAAAAGTCATTTATTCAAACCAGGCTGAAAATCTTTAGTCTAACTTTAAAATAGACTGCAACCTCTGAGTTTGTTTCGGCCTTTCTTTCTTCTTCTTCTTTGAGTTAGGAAACGCCGACTTCATCTAGTTTTAAAATATGATTGACGTGTAAAAGTGTTTGTACAAAGCTATTCCCAGAAATAAAATCATTTATCAAAGTGAGCTTAAAGTGAGATGTCAATAACAGCTCACTTCTCACTAGTTTTCATTGTGAGTTTTTTACAGAATATAGCTTTAGGTAGGCTGTGTGTGTTAAACTACTACATACGTATAACCTTAATAAAAAGCTTAAAGCATCAGGAGCTTATAAAAATGAAATGGAGCGATATTTTCTTAGATTTTTATACCTTTACTTTGCCTCTATCACAACAACAGAAAAATATATGGAAAAAAAAATTGAGCCGTCACTGGATGCCTGGCAGATGTGAAACATTGAAACTATTTACACACTACTACCTATAGACTGTATAGGTAATAGCGACGAATCGCCACGCAGCATCCGTCGCCCCGCCAGTAATCGGTTTTACGTGCGCCTATAGATGTTTCACATCAAAAAGAGAGCACACAGCTTATGACTACTCGATAGAAGTGAAAACTTACGAATGGAGCCGAGTCTCAGAACAATGAAAAGCAGAGTATACCCGATTCAGCGCCTAGTACTTATACATTATTCAGTGTCACCTACTGACTAGAGCCGAGTATACCCGATTCAGCGTCACCGATCCGAGCGTGACGGTTCAGTTTCCTTCACTGTTCAGAAAGAGCGCAAAGTGCGACTATTTTCACTTCAAAAATAACCATTTACTAAATATTATTTCTTTTACCGTATAGGTTAGTTCCCACTTCTCAAAATACAGGGTGCGCGGTAATTCGACCTATTCCTTGAAAAAGGTTATACTAGAGGTAATTTCCAACAAATTAAGCCCCGCCTCCTCACACATTTTGTTCAAGTAACACACGTCTAAATTTCAAAAAATATAAAAATGAAAGAAGGTTTCCTTGGCACTCAAAACCTTTTATTTCTAAAATTACGAGAATTTAGGGCATGTTTTTTTTTTTATAAATGAGCACTCGTTTATTATCAGTCTGAAAAATAACAAATAAGTGTCGACTATTTTTTATTGTCGTGTATTTGTTTTTGGTGACCAGTCTGAAAATTTGAACAATGATCTAAAAACCTTCTTAGAAGCGAAACCATTCATTTTCAACCCCTAGTGGGCGGCGCTTAATTTGTTGGAAATTACCTCTAGTATTACCCCTTTCAAGGAATAGGTCGAATTACCGAGCACCCTGTATAAGTACGTAGGTATATTAGCAAAATTAAACGATAAGGTACATGTGTGACTGATACGGTTACACAAACTCCTTTCAAGACACTACGATCATAAAAGCTGGGGCCAAGTCTGCTATTTTCAATGATTGGTCATTATGACGACCATACCAAGGCAACGCCATGACCACTGTGCCAATAGTTTGTAACCTCCTAAATTTATAATGGCGTGATAGTAGTCCATAAGGAAGTCAAAATAATAGGAGCTTGTCAGTACGAGATTACCAAATACAGACAATTTTTCCAATGGAATATCAGTGGCACGTCATTGAAAAATCATAAAGACTGCTTTCAATTAGGAGATTAGCAAAACTGTCAAACTCTACAATTACGGTGCCAATGATCGGCCATTCAAACTCAAACTCAAACCGCCTTATTACAAAACAAGATTTATATTTTGACATGGCTTAAACCATGCAGCCAGTTTTTGTAATAAGAACGTAACAGTGATTGAAATACCGTTCTTTATACAAAACTGAAAACTTAGTTCGGTAATAAGTTGTCAGTTTTGTGTTTAGGAACTTTACCATAGTCGGAATAACGTTCGAAATTCCATAATGGCTCCATGTTTTAAACCTGGGTCTGAAGATAAACCTTGTTTTGTAATAAGGGGGAAAGCATTTATTTCAATTAAACCATTTACAGGCACTTTTGAATTGTCAAAGAGTCGGTCAGTTAGTCAGAAAGTGGAAGCTATTTGCCCATTCCAAAACGTAGATCTCTATGGAGAAGAACAGGCAAGAAACTCCAAGGATACTGTTTTAAATCAAGATATTACAAAATCCTGGGTACATTATTCTTGTCGCTTCTATATGTGAGAACAATGTAAAAAAACAAACAAAATATATTTAAAAAACAATTCAAAATATAAAATTAAAAGATTACAAAATAAGCCCTGGCAGTCAAGAGGTGACCAGCCTCAACTGACGGCGCCCGTTCACGAACATGACGCGTGGATCAGCACCATCCAGCTCAACCACTTTGTAGGGAACCGAATGATCCAACACACGCGCCACCATCAGCAAAACATTTAAGTGAGCATGGCATACTCTCAACTGCCAGGTTTTTTTAAGTCAACATACTTCATAACGTAATAAACGGCTCCATGGTACTCACATTTACAAAATTGAAAAAATGCTTTTAAATTATACAAAACTATAGCTAGCAATGTATTTCGATGATTAATAAAATTTTACTAGCAAAAGAGAAATCGTTGTTAGCTATTGAAGTATTCAACAACTAAAACTTGATTAAGTACATAAAAATAAACGATAAGAATGTAAAGTCAAAACAAAAAATAAAAAAGGGGGAAGTATTACTTCCAAATATTAAAATTCTTACAAGTGAGACCAAGGGGTTGTGGAGCAGGACCGGCATTAAGCCAAGCATCTTCAGCATTCGGACACAACTGCGTTAGCTGACTTGGCCCCCAAGCCGGATTACCATTTGGCCTTATAATCCAATTAAACTAAGGCCCGGTACACACACTAGAGCATTAGGTAGCTAATAGCGACCGATGTTACGCCTTATGTCGTCAAGCTTAGATAAGGTTGGCAGGTCCAGATTTAGATGGATATAATACGAACTATTTTTCAGCATTAATAGCCAGAGTTTTTAAGATGGGATTTCTTAGAAATATAAAACTTTGAGAAATAGAGAAAAGTGGTCAAAGGAGTCCTGAGCTCAATTTCAGAGAAAATTCCGCTATGACTCCAAAGAAAATTGCAAAAAAATATACCATCCTGTATTATTGCATCTTTATCATAGAATCTTGCAATGAAATGGTATGCAAAACTAAAAGAAGAACCAGAAACTAGTCAGCTTCGAAACGAAAACTGTTTGCAATGAACTTCTACGAACTGCTGACCGACTATGTTGTTTCAGGATCTTCGAGAGAATTCTCCAGTCGTCTTCCATTCGTTAACAAATACTTTTTATTTGTAGATTATTTTAGAGTTGTGACGGAGATCTCTTTAGCGGAAGCAGAGGTAGATGCGGAGGTTAAGAGCTTGGCCTCCGCGGAGGCGGAGGTTAACGGAGGCGGAAACGAAGGTGGGTAAAAAGATCAATAATCATTTATTACCCGACTGCCCCGGAAGGAGGTGTTTTTAATTAAATAAAATCAACCAAATCATATTCAAAAAGTCTTTATTCAAAATAGGTACATCATAGTACATTACCATTTATTTTCCTAGTCCACTTCACAAACACAATTCTGACCATTTCGTGCGCAAGGCTGAACCGCGCGGCGGCGCGGGCGGCGCGTCTCCCAGCGTCGCGTCGCTCCTCACACGTTGACATAACGTAAACAAACCTCCGTAATAACTCCACAAAAAACTTACGGACGCGGAGGTATGTTTTCTTGCACAAGTTCCGCACTTGCAGAGGCAGAGGCGAGGTTCCGCTACAACACCAGTTTATTTATTAATTCATGTTCACGCAAACATTCAAAACACTAACTTAATATAGAAAAATACGTATAAGTAGAACAGCAAAAAGCTAAAACAAAACAAATCCAGTCATGGGTTGTTTTCAGAAATATAATGATATAGTCAGTTATATATACGTGTATATACAACATGCCCCGGAATTAACGCACAACCTCTTAAGGGGTCATTGTACTCATCATTATGAACAACTTTTACTATGGGCCCAAACCTGAAATCGCGAAAAAATATCAGCTGTTCCCTACATTTATGTTCGAATCACTCGTAAAAATGCAGCTGATTTTTTTTCGCAATTTCATGTTTCCGAGACATGTTGTATAGGTATATGTTCTAACCACAGAAAATTAAGAAGAAAACTGGCTCTCTGAACAAAACCCATTTCAATTTGTACAACACAATCTATAAAATTTCACCAGACATTTAGTTTACCCTATTTAGCAGCCCTAACAGGGTAAATGAGGACGTAAATAAAATAAATAGCCATCTCATCAGCCTCTGGATCAAACAAATGAATGTTTCTCGAAGAAATTCTTCTGAAATTATAATACATTTAGAAAGAAAAGAAAGAAAGAAAATACGTTTATTTGCGGTAAACATAACGCAAAGAAATAAAAACACAAACACGAAAGAACACAGCAACTCAGCAGCTGTCTGACACAGCAATTAGGGTCGTGACTAAATAATACCAGCCGCACGGATCGATTGTAGGTTAAGCTACACTTGCTGCGGTAGGCCCATGGATGGGTGACCATCCATTACATATTGAGACCCTTTCCAGCCTCGGAAAGCACGTTAAGCCGTTCGTCCTGGCTGTCATTTGTAGATCTTTGGCCGTCGTTACGGGTATTCAGAAGCCCAATAGTTTGGCAACGAGTCTTACCAAGGGGTATCGTGTTACCCAGTAACTGATGGGTTGTCGAGGTCGGATGGGCGGTCGTTCCATGTAAAATACTGGTATTCGGCTGCATTTCGTTAGACTGAAGCAAACCCCAACATAACAGCAATTAGAAAACTTAAAAAAAAAACAACTGACTTTCCGAAAATACACTACAAAGTGAAAAATAACTTTAACTTCGGAAGACGATGTCTTTGGGTCTGAATTTTAGTTTTTTGCCACCGACTTTCGAAATTAAAGTTATTTTTCACTTTGTAGTGTTTTTTTTGGAAGTTAGTTGTCTTTATTTTACCTATATAATAAGTTTTTTATTTTTCACTTTTTTGTGTGTCAATTTGTAATTTATCGAAGTTAGCCTAATGTCAACTGCTCATCACCTTTTACAAAATATTTATTTTCTTTGATGCAGGTTTCTGGTAAGAACCAGGAGAACTGGAGCACCACTTCACCATATACATTGTGACGAGCATAAATTGCATAACAACCATATTAAACTACCTAATCCAATCGCAACCCATGAAATACCTAATACTCATTATTGAGTAGTTTCGGTGGCCATCAGTTCCATTTCACCAAATGGTGCTTTCCGAGAGGAAATGCACGAGTTAATATAAAAAAATACCCAAATCGCTATAGGTGTGCCTATAAAATTTGAGGATTTCCCTCGATTTCCATGGGATCCCCTAATCAGATTCTGATTAGGTGACAATGGGGACCCATCGAGAGCATACCCTATCAAAAAAAAAATCGGTGATTATACATTAAAAAAACACAAACATACAGACCAACATATAAAATATGACCTCCTCCTTTTTGGAAGTCGATTAAAAAGTAAATGTTTAACCACACAAAAGGTTCGGCAGCTATTAATGAAAAAGAAAATGTATGTTGGTACAGCTCATTAATATTCCTTTTTAAAGACTAACGAGTTTAATTTAGATTTAAGTACGAAGGAAAAGGGCGAAGCAGCTGTCTTTGAGTCAGCTTGACCTAATCTAGATAAATGCTGGCTGGAAATTGGTAGGTAGGTAGTAGTTTATCCAAATTCATTTCGAGATACCTACCATCGTCTATAAGCAGCAAATGAATGCAAAAGAAGACTCATGTGTTAGATCACTGGTTAAAATAAGTCCACGTATTCCGGGTGATTAGTTCTTCTACTTAGTTCTAATAACTATGATATAGTTCAACCTTCTAAAATAATAAGCGCGAACAACCTTCCTCGTTAATTCGACTCGATCTTCTGAACAAAGAAAAATCAAGTTACTTAAAAAAATGTTACAAAATGAATTAATTTTCTTTTTCAATTTACAATTTATTTGTTAATGTACTGTACTTATTAATTGAAATTGTTTAATGAAATAATTGATTTACATAAATATTTACAAAATAGGGCCATACACTAGAGGTTAAGGTAAAATAATAAATTGGATTCTACCTGAACTAGGAATAAACCTGTATCTCAGGTATCTCACTCAAGAGCTTATACATAAGTGTTATCTAAGATTCCAAAAAATTGTAACTAATTTAATATTATCTACTATAAATTATGGTTTTATTCAAATTTAGAAAAAAAATAGTATGCTACTTTTTTGAATCATCGTAAGACATTTTTTACAACCATGACTTATTATGATTTTTTTTTTTTTTTAGCAATGGAACTTTTTAACTAGGTCGCCAGTACTTTATCATACAGAAAATTTTGCCGTGTCAACAAAAAGTAAAGATTGCATGTTTATTGATGCGAATTGTAAAAACTAAAACAATTTTTATGTGTAAAGGGCAATATTAGAGTAAATAACAAATAAATAACATTAATGAATAAAGACTTAAAGATAAACTGTGTCGCTATTACGCGACTTCAGTATAATCTATAGAATTTATGTATCTTGTCTCAGCTATCTTCTTTGCAGGGCATTCTTGATCGCCTGTTTTGTGGTGGCTCGGTTTTTTAAATCGCAAGCATGTTGCACAGTCTGATGGTTCAGCATGTTTAGTGCACTCATAGTGCTTGATGACCTTGTTCTCCACAATGTCTACACGTATAGGTAGCCTCACGACAAGTTTTTGCAGCATGTCCATACTGTTGACATTTAAAGCACCTGGTCACAAGTGTGAAGTCCCTCACTGGGCAGGATGTCCAATTAATGAACACTCGACTTTGGTTTATAAGCGCCTTCCTTATGCTAGCAGTTACTTCAAGAATAAAGTTTCACGTAGGCCCCTCTTTTTTACCAGACTTGTGACCTAAATTTATAGAGGCCAAAAAAGAGTCACGGGACAAACTAGGCAGCTTGTCGGCTACATTCTGCTCATAGATACAATCATAAACATCTTTAGTCACTTAAAACGTTCGGTACACCTACAACTATAATTCTTGGTCTTCTCCTATGGGGCTCTTCCACTTTCAGGCCGGAACTACTTAGCTGCGATGATTTCCTAAGTTTTTCAATGTCGTCTTTGGACTCCGTGCTGATTATAACGCCTCCGTGTTTTGTTTTGCGCAATCCTCTAACGTGCAGTTTCATTTGTTCAGGACATATGATTTTTTGGACAAAAGATTTAGTGTCGTCACTAGATTTTAATTTATCCGTTGGATAAATTGCAATAGAGCTGACATTATTGGGTCGCAAGTAATTATTTTGATTGGTTTTTACCATGTCAGCGAATGAAACCTTTTCTGCCATCGTCGGTTTAGCGCAGTTTTCTTGAATGTTAGCTTGAATAGTTTTCTGGAAATTTTCGAGGCAATCAGTGAGGTCACCTTTTCCTTTCAACGCTAGTTTAGAATTTTGTATTTCTTGGGCCTTTAGCTTCAAGTCCTGGTAATAAACTGCCATTTGTGAAACGCCATGTCCAACCTTCCGCGATAAGGAATTGATCCTTAGCTTTTGTTCGGAGTTCAGCTTTCCTTCCTGAGCAATGGTACAGACTTCATTCAGGCATGATTCAATTGAGATCAACCAGTTACTAATGTCACTGGTGTCCACTGCCTGAATTTTTCCTTCACCAACATTGTAAGGTATTTGTGGTTTGCTGGCAGGGCTGCTTGGTGGTGGGATACTCCGAGGTCTGTTTTCACTATTTGACATACTTAATTCTTAAATGTTTCTCATAATTAATTGTCATTCACTAAAGTAAATCACTAACTTAGCAGAAAAATGCGCGATTTGTTTTCTAGGTCACAGATCACTCGGAAATATTTGAACGTCATATGATAAATAATATTGCTTATACACACGTCCACTCTACTTGAGTGCCAGTAGAGACGACGAAATACAAATCTTCATAAATGTTACCAGCTGAATTAAACTTATTTATGTTATTGTAAATTGTAACGGTGTATGCCTAATATTACCTATTTACAAATCAACAGAATTTATGAAAATAAACCAGATTTGTAATCCATAAAACAGTTTTAACACATGCATTATTACAAATCACACTAATATTTTAAAGGCGACAGTTTGTGAGTGTGTGTGTGTGTGTATGTGTGTGTGTTTGTTACTTCTTCACGCTCAAACGGCTGGACCAATTATATTAATTATAAGATAAAAAAATATGGAGGTAGCTGACACTCTGTATTATCATATAGGCTACTTTTTATCCCGATATTCCCACGGGATCGAGACTTACTCGGGTGAAACCGCGGGGCGCAGCTAGTACACCATAATCTTCAAAGCGTGATTTACACCCGTTTACATGCTTGTTAAGACTTGTATTTATACCTACAATACGTATAGCTGTAGCCGCTTTAACTCGCTATTTTGGTCTTACGTCATCGTAAACCCAGTTTCCCCTAACCAAGGTTTAAACAACCCTTCCTCGGTCACTATTTGACTTTCATTATTGCAAAGATCTTCAAAACGATTCAAGAACCATTATTCAAACAAAGTATGAAAGATACAATCAAAATTACGCCTACAAATTCTAAAAGGTTTAATAAGTCGCTGGGATTTGTTCTGCCGCAAAATATTAATTAAAACTTTACGGCATTACCTTTAAATTGATTACTTTCACAAAAGTAATTAATGTAAGCTATATTATTAGTCCCCTGCGTTATTGAACGGGCAGGATTTCATTAATTCCCTTTACGAGGAACCCCGAGGGGCAGCAAGTAAAATATAGCCACTAAGGTGAAACAGCGAGACTTACTGGGAAATTTGGGTACGTTGTCCCTTCGGCTAATTTTATACTGTAGCTACGTTTTTCCCCTTATAATATAGACCCTTAAAATTTTTGTACCGTTGTTGTTTCCACAAAATTCCTGGACGGAATTAGAAGGTACAGCAATGCTAAAGAGAAACGTTTCAGAACAATCCTCAGAGGAATCCGGTTCGCAAAAATTTGCTTACTTTGGATTTGTTTTTGTAATATTTTACGCCTGTCTTACCAATTTTAGCAGGTGATTTGCAGATGACATATTATACAATAAGTCCAAGGAGTATAGTGTCTCATACTTCAGTACCAAGGGACCTTATATAATATTTGGAACTCTAATACTACTACTCTAATATTTGGAAAACGAAATCTCAGAAACCTACATGAGCATTTATGAAACGTCAGAAGCTAGGTGCACGGTCCCAATTGGTCGTATCATAATGGAGAAGATCCAGCAAGGAACTCCACGGTTACTCTTTTAAAAATAATTGGCTTTTACAATGTTTTCAAATTACAGTGTTAATAGGTATGGCAGGACAGTGTCGGCCTGTCAACAATAACCAGGTACTAAAAAAATATAAAATAGTCTACAAATCTACAGTTTTTTAGCCTATAACGTTCTCATAAAAATAAAATAATCTATTTAAAATAAGAATAAAAATAAAAACCTATTTAAACCAAATTACGTGATTGTACAAAAACCAATAATAAATAGTTAAAATTAAAACTGTAGTACACTAATCCTGTGCTAATCGCAAACTCTAGGATGTAAGTAAAAAGTTTAACAGAACAAGTCTAACTTAGGGCTATTGAAACACTATACTGTTTACTATATTTTGCAAAGATAATACTTACGTATTGTAAAAAGTAACTTTATAGGGTAAATCATATGCCATGGGGCGTGAAACCAAAGAAAATACTTAATACATATTTTCTCTGGTTTGATGCCACATGGCATAGTATAATTTACCTTATTATTATGGTTTGTAACAGGCCAAATGTGGAGTTTAGGTGCTATACAATTCTGCCTACCCCTCAGGGGAATACAGGCAAGATTTTATGTTTAAGGTGTGTTTAGGCTGGTTCATCAATCAGAAATATGACGTTTATTTAGGCATCTACGAATAAGGTAGTTTGTTATTGTAAGTTCAGCCCAAACATTATGTTAGAAGTAGCACCCTGCCAGGGTTGCGAATTTGTCCGACAGGGATATCGTGGCCCTGGCACATATAGGCAACTGAAGGAACATGGGTGGGTTTTAAGACAAGTTATTTGATAATTTAACACCCAAAAAAAAAAAAGTAGGACATTCCGAAGTAAACTAACTTAGTGATATACTATGAGTGTTCTTGCTCTCTAAGATTATTGAAACAGGGATAGAATTTTTATCTCAAAAAGCGACGTACGCTTTACTTGTGGTAACCAAGTGTACAAACAAGCTGTGAATTAGTGCGTATAGATTAGTAGCGTCAGCACATCTTTCTTTCTTTCTTTTTTTTTTGTTTTTTTAAAACGTCCACACTAGGAATTTCTCCTGTATCGTGGGTGCGTTTACAAACTCACATTCACAAACAGCCAGACCCGGAACAACTACTTGTAGGTCGTACAAATATTTGTTCGGTGCGGGAATCGAACCCGCGACACGCAGCGCAGCAGTCAATCGCTTAACCACTGCGCCAACCGTGCCGTCCAAAACACACACATGACCGTCCGTGTCAGTAGATAACACACACTTCCGACTTCGCCATTGTCTCGGACGGTACCGAGACTCCTGCGCTTACCCACACATTCACAGCGTGCTTGTACACGTGGTAACCACGAGTATAGCGCGCATCGCTTCTTGAGTTAAAAATACTGTAACTATTAGACCCGTGTCCTTCCAAAATAAGAAAACTCATTAACAAGCTGACGGTATTGACAATAAGTCTGGAATTAAACAACGAATCAAAAACACCGGACAACTGCGAGTTGAACTCGCGTGGTGAGGGTTCCGTACAGTAAATGTTATCGACCATGTTTTTTATCCCAAGATAATTTTATCCCAAGAACAAACGTTAGATTGTACTTGAAAAATATGTTATCCCATAAATTCCAACTGCAAGTGTATGTTTGTACAAAAGAAAAATAACGAAAATACGTTTATTTGCAGTAAACATGACGCAAAGAAAGAACACAAATACAAAAAAAGACAAGTTGGGGAAAACATGCGTCACATCCATGCAAAACGACCCAGCGCTGGTTTTCAGCGACAGCCGGCGTTACCCCAACGAACAAACGCTCAATATTGAGAGATTTACCGTGTTATTTTAACACCATAGTATTTTTATAGGTTTTCCTTTAATCTATAAGTAAAGAACTATTTTCTGTTTTTTCAAAGTCAAGTCAAAGTCAAATTATTTATTTCAAACAGGCACATAGATGGCACTTTTGAACGTCAAAATTTACAAATAAAATAGAATTGATTCTAGTCGCGCCTTCCAAAAGGTAGCTTCGTATGGAGAAGAATGGGCAAGAAACTCCACCGTTACTCTTTTAAAATGTTTTACAATATCGGTACATCAATTATTATAATTATATGTGAAGACGATGTACCTAGAATAAAATTACTATACCACAATAGGTAAAAAGAATTAATAATGAAGCAATGACAGATAAATTAATTATGTGATAGATACATGGTGCTCACATATTTACAAACATTGTAAAAAAAATTAAAATAAAACATTCTCAGTAGATTCGGAGATAAGGTCTCAATGGTCAATGTTTTAAAGTTAAAACTATTAAAATTTATAAAAAAAATAGCAGAGACCCTCACAACAAGCCCTTTCGTTTGATAAATCACAGTACAGTTTGCAAAACTTTTTTTTTTGAATTTTCTATTTTGCCCTTCAAAAGTGACTCTCATAATTAAAATTAATTTATTTACGTTACACGTCCGTGTTTGGGTCACAAAGATTCATATGTGTACTAAATTTTAACTTAATTGGTCCAGTAGATTCGGAGCAAATTGGCTATGACAGATGGACAGACAGACAGACACACAAGTGGTCCTATAAGGGTTCCATTTTTTCTTCTGAGGTAAGGAACCCTAAAAACAATTTAAATTCTAATTGGTTTGTTGATCACAACCAGTCAAATTTATTTTCCTCTCTTCAAAATAAACCAATCGGTAAGCTTCTAAACTAAAAGGTCGTTTTTAACGTTATTTATTTCGGCTAAAATTGAACGCATTTTCCGAGCGTGAAGCTGACCCGAGATTGATAAACAAATTTAATTCCCATCTTGTTGGACGAGAATTTCATGATGCCTCTGCTTACCTAAGAATTTCAACCCCGACAGATTCCTAATCAAATTAAAATTTCATCGTGACTTCGCTTTCGGGGCAGAGAAAAATTTCGTTTTACTTCTGAGGTGGGTACCTACCACAACTTCGTGAGGCAAGGTCGTGGCCAAATTAAAAACTCAAATGAAAAAAAGGTTTCAGCAAAAAGTTTTTTTTTAAATATTCAGTGGAACTCTTTGAAACTTAAGCATAAATCCAGAAACTTTTTTTTAAACCTTTAAATACCGAACATAAAATATCGGGTCTATTATTTTATCTTTATGTATCGGATATTGAAGGATTTTAATACTTACCGGTTACCAGAATATATTTTTAACGAGGCCTCGTATATTTTATATACATAGAATGATTTTGCTACAAAATGGTCATTGTGCAGTAGACAATTCATTGAAGCATTTAATTGATTAGGGTTCAGATAAATATTCTCTCGATGACTTTCTGAATAATGTGGTTGTAGTGACCCTAATGTTCATTGCGGTGAATGTTCCAGGGGATTCTACGTTTGACGAAGATATTCAGGGTCAGAAACATAGCCCTTCGCAAGCGAGGACAGTGATCAAAAGAGCTACCAGCTCGTTTACGAATACTTTATGCGCATTTGTTTATTTATGAAGAAACGCAGCTGGTTTTAAAGGAGAATACTAATGTTCCATACGATTTCCGAACCGGCCAAGTGCGTGTCACCACGCACAATAAAGGGTAGTGCGGATGAATTTATCCTAAGAACAAAGTTTTGTAGTTGAAGAAATGTACCCCGATACATCAATATACCTACGTCACGGTCGATTCTCGAACTACAAATTAACGATTTCCATTTTTTTTCTTTGCTTATGCTGTGAGACCTTGCTTCTTGATTTATTTGCAAACATCAAAATATGTCGCATAAATGTGGCCTTATTTTTTTATTGCATTGACTTAGAACCTTGATTTTTTTTTAGAGCTCCAAGGGACCGTAGACCTACATATTTTACATAAATTTCAACTTGATACCTCCACGCGTTTCTGAGAAAAATGGTCTTGACTGACAGAAGGATAACGTAGTGATCTTATAAGGGTTCCGTTTTTTCCTTTTGAGGTACGGAGTCCTTACAAACATCACGCGACATTTTTTTTTTAAAGGACCACTTGCAGGCTTAAATGGTGGAATTCAAAATAAATATTCATAGAATAGCGTAAGTTTCAGTTTCATGAATTTACGTACAAATTCTCTGAAACACCTTTAAACAAGCGATTTTGATCCTGCAGTGTTTGAATTTCACAGAATATTTTGAATGATTTCAGTAAAGCTCGAGGAAGGATCACAAAAGACTTTAGTATTTCGGTATCTCAGTATTCCTATTGAATCAGTTCGGCTTTCATTTGCAATATTTCTCATTTATGGTGCAACTTTTATTTTATTTTTATTCTTTCAGAAGGAGAGTTTATTAACTACGATAATATGGCCCGCCCCTCCAAAATTCAAAACGTTTGAAAGTATTTACAAAGCGCTACCAAGACTCACAACGCATGTGTGCGTAATGAGACGACCGTCAAACAAAAACAAATCACGGATTTGTTGCTCGACTAGTGGCGTCATTAATCCCTCATTATTATTAGTATGGCGCTGCACTGACGTACTATATGAAAACGACACGTGCGTTGTCTTGCGCGATCTGCTGCTGTTATGATTAGTTGACCAACAAATCTGCTAATAAGTGAGATATTACGAGTACTTACAACTACATACAAACTCTTTCGTAAGGATGTGACGACACATATTGAAACAGTAATTTGGAGGGGCGAGCCATGTTATCGTAGTTTATCTCTATATCGTTAATCCATTGCTTCATATGTTCGCAAAATGTGTCTGCTCAACACCGTAAATAACGCAATGAATGTTGTTGAATTGTCAAAATGAAACCCATTGCTTCTGATAGTGTGTTACACAGTTACCCTGCAGTTACTTTTAAAGAATTGTTGATTTAAACAGCAAAAGCAATTACAAGCTACAAATTGAAAGAGTTTATGTTTGCACCAACTTATATGCATAAATTGGAAAGGAGTTAATCATTTAAGTTTTATATTTTCATATTAAAACTTGTCGAGGGGCTTATGTAGCTAAATAATAACAGCCGCACGGGTCGATCGATCAGGTTAAGCTACGCTTGCCGCGGTTGGTCCGTGGTTGGGTGACGATCGTTACATAACCCCTCCGTGCCTCGGAAAGCATGTTAAGCCGTTGGTCCCGGCTGCCATTCGAAGATCTTTTACAGTCGATATGGGTCGACAGAAGCCCGAAAGTCTGACAACCATTCTTACCAAAGGGTATCGTATTACCCAGTAACTGGGTTGTGGAGGTCAGCTAGGCAGTTGCTCCATGTAAAATACAGGTATTCAGCTGCATTCGGTTAGACTGGAAGGCGACCCCAACATAGTTGGGAAAAGGCTAGGCAGATGATGATTTTCATATTAAAACTTACTTTTATTGCTATGGAAAAGAAATTCAAAGAAATGTGTATGTACATTAAAAAGTTGAAAAGTAATTTACACATTACTTAACAAGTTATTAAGTACTAGCTTCTGCTCGCGGCTTTACTCGCGTTGCTTTTTTTCTAAAATAAAAGTAGCCTTAGTTACTCCTTATAACATCAGTTATCTGCCAGTGAAAGTCCCGTCAGAACCGGTCCAGCCGTTTTGGAGATTAGCCGGAACAAACAGATAGACAGACAGACATAAAAACCAAATAAAATAAAAAAATATTTAAGTACCGTGTATACTTTCATATAAATTTAGTAAAAAGCTATTATTTTGACATTAAAAACAGACACTTAAATTTTATGTATTTCTATAGCTAGCCTCTGCTCGCGGCTTTGCCTGCGTGAATATATATTTTTTTTTAATCAACAAATGGTCAAAAATTACCCAGGGAACGTACTACCGGGATAAAAAATGTCCTATGAAGAAGTCCGTGACAATGGCCAATGTCCTAAGAATCCTATGTGTTAATCCAGGTTACAAACTGTGTTTCAAATTTTCATCCAAATCCGTTCAGCCGGTTTTGCGCGATTGAGAAACAAACATACAAACAAACAAAATTTCATGTTTATAATATTAGTAGGATTTATAAGGCAGATCTCATTATGAGCCTTAAAAAGTAGATGATAAGAGTTGAAATGAGATAATCCCGTTTTAATTATGTTTACAAACTTTGTTGGACTTACTTTAGGGAGCTGCTAGTCCAAATAAATATCACCTTCGCGGAAATTCGGAAACAAACTCTTATTCTGGTAAAGGACATGCGACTATCCAACTTCAAAACGAACCCTCTCTATTGTAATAATACACCTTTGAGTATTAATAACGTAGAATATAGAGCGCACTTTTTATTTTTGTTGATGCAGCCTGGTGTTTGGTTAAAAGTCACATTTAAAGGGTGCCTACACACGTGAACACATTTACAATAAGTTTGTAGAATCATCTCTGAATTGTTGATTTGTCTATATCATCTGCGTGTTATGCGTTAAGAACCCTTCGAGACGAATTCCGAACGAATTCCTTTTATTATTTATTTGAGTTGACATTGACTATTTTATTTGTATTTAATTTTGAATTGATTTTGAGTTGACATTGAATTATATTGTTTTGATGTGTTATCTTGTTATTTTTTAAATGTTCGTGTGTTTTTATTTTTTATTATCTAGAATTATATTTCAAACACAATGTAAATTGATTTGAATTGAATTGATGAGTTGTTCTCCATCTCTATATTTATCCACTTAATATACTCTATATCTATGTATTTATTCTTGTATTTTAATTTTATTTTCAAGTTAATTTTCTACCATGTTGCTCTTAATAAGTTTTTTTCTCTGCATAGACTCTATAGATTACCCTAAGATAGACTGGCAAAAAATGCCTAAGGCGTTAAATTCGCCTTTGTAGGGTTGTTTTTGCTTGTGCGTTAATTGATTTATAAATAAATAATTAAAATGAAATTAAATAGTATAACAAATATCATTCGACTTTCGTCAATTTAGCCCGAAAAATAACAAGGCTTAATATTTTGAATTTGCTCATAGATAATATCTCATTGGTAAAATAGATGATCCTGCACTAACATTTGTATCAGAAGAAAAACAACAGCCCAATTTCAATTGTTTTAGTTGCAGATCCAACAAGCATAATTTCGTTTATGAAAACTTGTCTAGGTAGGCTATGATTTTACTCATTTTCATAGAGACATTTATAAAACGGGTAGTTTCTACAAACATGTTCGTGAAGTGAAGCCCTGGGCAGTACTTTGCACAAACTATGCCGAGAAAACACAATAGTGTCTTATCTACTTACACTCTGTAGTGATATTGAGTTAGCCCCTTAAAAAAACTGTGATAAGTCGGAACAATTAATATCTATTGATCGCAAAGTTGCGTAAAAATATTTAACATTTTCCCAGAATCACCATTTACGCCTCACATCGACTTTTTGCGAACTATTTGGTATTTGCTAGAATTTACGGGAATTTACAAGTATGTATATGTAAAGGCCTTTCTTTTAACTGTATCGAAACAATAAGGCAATGGTCACGTTTATTTTTTATTCGTCACGTTCGTTTCCGTTCAATTCGTACTAATTCATTTCATTCAGTAGTATTCTGCTATACTATAGTATACAGGGTGCTCGGTAATTTAACCTACTTATGACCCCTTTCCCCGTCATGCGTCATACAGTATGACTCATTCTAGAGGTAATTTCCAACAAATGAATCCCCGCCAACTTACACATTTTATTCAAGTAAAACACGTCTAAATTTCAAAAATTATAAAATAAAGAAGATTTCCTTTGCATTCAAGACCTTTTATTTCTGAATTTACTTATGTTTTTTTATAAATGAGCACTCGTTTATCATCAGTCAGAAAAATAACAAATAAGTGTCGAGAGAGAACGTGGAGGTACTTAGTTATTTTTAAATTATTTGTTTTTTGGTGACCAGTCTGAAAATTTTAACAATTATATAAATACCTCCGTAACTCCGAAACCATTAATTTGTTGGATATTACTTCTAGTATAACCCCTTCCTAGGATGTCTGGGATATCATATGCTGGAGACCAGAAGGGCATGTGGCCAAGTAAGCGGTAGACTCAAAGTGTGGAAGGGTATGACGGATGCGCCTGACATCCCTAATGAGCTGATTCGACTCTTCACACCGAATAATTATCTCCGTGGCAGAAAACATCGACTGCTAGGCGTGCCTTCGTGTCGGACAGCAGCCCGTGCTGCATCTCCCATACCACGCGTGTTAACCGCACTAAATAAGCTCGTGGAAGCCAACCCGGACTGCGATCTGTTCGCCAATAAATTTGCCATTTTAATGGTTATGTGCCTACATTTTTGTGAAAAGAATTGTATTTAATTGTTGTTATTAGTTTATGTGTTATGTTTGTATATACTTTGATTTATGTAATTGCTTTTTTAAGCCATGTAAATTAAATAAATAAATAAGATAGTTTGAATTACCGAGCACCCTGTATATATAGTACATGGGGGATTGAGTTCGTTCGTACGTTTCCGAACGTATTCGCATGCACTATCACATAATCACGGTACACGTCAAAAGTGCAGCATGGTAAAGCTTGTCTAATTCATACTCATTATCACTCAAAGCACCTTTATTGTTTCTGGGGCGCTTCTTATTTTGACACTGCGTTTCTAATTTATGAATTTGGAGCCCTTCCCTTGTACACAAATAATTTTGGGGTGCCATAAGTACCTACACTTGTTGAGTTTATTAAAACAAAACGGTGCTTGTCGAAGCGACGAAGCAATTAAATTAGGGATTTACGACGCTGCTTGTAATTTGGTCTCATATTTATATTTTTTTTTTTTCGGGGTAGTACAATAATTTTATTATTAAGCGCTTGAGCTGAGCTCTTGGTGTTAACTTAATAATTTCATTGTTAATTCATTCTCAAAGATTATACCTGCCTATTCAAAACATTTTATGATGATTTGAATAGGCAGGTATAACCTTTTTATATTTCGTCGCAGTTCTCGACTTTGCTTAATTAACTAGAATGACAAATATTACACCACCACATCTGTAGTTACACCTGCCTAACCCTACGGGGATTACAAGCGTGATGTTATGTGTTATATTAGTATTGTGCGAACACTATTGAGCATGAGAAGTTATTTTGTCTGGGATAAACCGATTTTTTTTTAACTTACTAAAATCAAAATCAAAATATTTTATTTCACATAAGCCTATAGTGCCCAATTATGAAACGTCAGAAGCTACAAAAAGCCCGAGTCTCGCATTTATAATATTGAATCAAAATCACAATATTTTATTTCACATAAACCTACATGGGCACTTATGAAATGTCAGAAGCTAGGTGCACGGTTCCAATTGGTCGTTTCCTATGGAGAAGAGCCGGCAAGAAACTCCACGGTTACTCTTTTAAAAATAATTGGCTTTTACAATGTTTTCAAACCACAGCGTTAATAGGTATGAGAGGACAGTGTAGGCTCGTCAAAAGTACCAAGTAAAGAAAGAAAGGAAAAAAAAGAAATATTGTTTATTCTGCACAAACAACTTTACAAAAATTTAAATTTAAATTGACAAAAATACACACTCTAATACAAAGTAGCCAATAGTACAATAATACTTTAACAGGATAAATACTCAAAGTACTTTAAGACTATAATGTAAATATTTAAAAAAAATGTTAAAAGCCTAGTATTCAAAACCTTAAAACTACCAAAATAGAAAACTTACTTACAAAATAGAAAATGGTCTACAAATCTACAGTCTATTAAGCCTAAATATATACTTATTAGGAACAACAGCCGTCTGACCCTGGCAAACACATTGGACATCCGGGAATATACATGGTTTCATAAATACCAATGTCACATAATCAGCCTATAATGTTCCCTACTGGGACACAGGCCTCCTCTCGGTGAGAGGGAGTGGGCCGTAATCCACCACGCGGACCCAGTGCGGCTTGATAGATGACACATGTCTTCGAATTTTTGGTTAGAACCACCAAACAACCCACCAAAGGTTTGGAGGAATCCGGCATATCCTAGAGTAGGCACATGCCGGTTTCCTCACGATGTTTTTCTTCACCGTTTTGAGAGTTATGAAATAATTTACACAAAAAAAGCGCTTGTCTGGGTTCGAGCGACCTACATCTCGTAAGTCGCTGCCATTACCACTGGGCTCTCACATAGACAAACACTCAATTTCAGAAGAAAAGTAATATCACATTACGACCTTTCTGCGTCCATAGAAAGGTCGTAATTAATTAATAAGAAAGCCTACACAAAAGAAAAACGCAAGGACTAACTACGCGTCACAATACAAACTCCTTAGTAACTCTATATTTTAACATAAACCCTTGAAGACTTATAACTTCATGGACAACGTTTATTATTTAAAATTTAATTTTCATAGAGTTTACTCCTTCGCAGAACTCCTGGGAAGAGCGAAAAAGAGAAATTATAAATTAAAATTGTATTATGAAGGCAATTATTATTTTAAACTTAGCACTGAATAAACGGGCAAAGGGCATTGTCAACATTTTCAGAATAACTAAGCATTTCCAGATATTTTGATGTGAAACATCTATGGCAGCACGTAAAACCGGTTGCTGGCGGGGTGACACATACCGCGTGGCGACGCGTCGCTACTATACAGTCTATGTAGTAGTGTGTAAATAATTACGATGTTTCACATCAGCCAGGCGTCCCGTGACGGCAATTTTATTTTTCCAAAGGTTTTTACGCCATTTCAACAGTATTTTAACAACGACTAATATCGGATAAATTAAGTCAGCTCCCAGTTCCCGTTTTACAGGTAATGTTATACGTTCCTTTGTGATAAATTTAAACCTAGAACGATGTTTCGAAACGACAAAGAGCGCTTTTCCGTTCAATATCCTTCAATTTATTTGGTCTTTTGACGCTGTACCTACGTACTTCATAAATTACAAAAGCGTCGCTTTTGAAACAACTCGGAAATCTGACCAACTTCAAAATTTAAAGGAATATTGTATTTTGTAAATAAACTGCTAGCTACACCGTGTTTTAATTAAGCTGAGGATGTAAAACACAGAATTATCTACAGAACAACTGATGGAGGTACCAGGAAACACACGATGGTTTTTTATCTAAGTGCCTATTATTACTAACTGTCAATAGACATTTTATTTTTTATTGACATCATCTGCTGACTAGGCTTTTCCCAACTATGTTGGGGTCGGCTTCCAGTCTAACCGGATGCAGCTGAATACCAATATTTTACATGGAGCGGCTGCCTATCTGACCTCCACAACCCACTTACTGTGTAATAACAATACCCCGTGGTAAGTCTGGTTGTCAGACTTTTTTTATTGTCATTTTTTTTATGACTTTTTGAATATTTAAATTTATTTAATTACGATTTTATATTGGGTTTTTATGTTTAGAATTTATAATAGTTTATAATTTAAATGTGTGAGTGTAAAATGGACTAGAATTATCTTTTAAATAAATAATTTATTATTATACTCACGCCGTCTTTCTCTTCGGGGTTGGCAGAAACTACGGAACATCACCTGCTACAATCCTTACTCCATTTGCTTCGTTTACGTTCATACGCACGCCGGTTGCGAGTACTATGCACCTGAATTCTGGAGAACATCACAACATTATGATGTCCTTCTAGGGCGACCCTCCCCCCGGTGTTTCCGCTCATATCTGCCTTGTAAATACATTTATTTTTTTACTGTCAATAGAAAACGTTATAATAAACTTCTAAAGGCTTTATTTTCCTTTTTACACCATTTTAAATGCTGGTTGCAATTATCTCCGAGAATAATATTAAAATGGTAGGTGAAGATGTCTTTTTAATAAAATCTTTTGCAGTCATTACCGTTTGTGTCGCAAAATCTATTCATATAATAAAATCGTAACTAAGACACATCTGTACATTGAATATAAAAAAAAGGAATTGCTGCGAGGTCTATAGGATCGATTCTAACGCTAAAAATATAGTTCTTAGAATGTTTGTCTGTTGGTCTGTTTCTGTTTGTCTGAATGTATGGTCCATCATCATGAAAATTCTATCAGATAGATTCTGTTCAAATTTTGCATAGATCTTCCGTATAAGTCTGGTCACACGCTATTTTCTATGAGAGATGAGCATAATTATGTGGTTTTTTGCTACACAAAACCACATATTTTATTATATTTAGCATTCAAAGACCTGTTGTGTCCAACAAATCTTGTTATAATTCGATATTGAAATCATGTTTTCAATGGTGACACTCTTTTAATTCACATTTTACATATTTTATCTAAACATTCGAATTATAAACTTCAAAACGAGATTATATTGACATGCTTAAAAAACAGAGAAATTTAAAAATATAACCATATTAGGTATACCACTTTTTCTCTAACAAAATGATGTCATTGAACTAAAAAGTACTAAATTTTATTTTTATTTTTTTTTTAAAACGTTGCCCCACACTAGGAATTTCTCCTGTATCGTGGGTGCGTTTACAAACATTTAAACTCACATACACAAACAGCCAGACCCGGAACAACTACTTGTAGGTCATACAAATATTTGTTCCGTGCGGGAATCGAACCCGCGACACGCAGCGCGGCAGTCAATCGCTTAACCACTGCGCCAACCGTGCCGTCAAATAAATAATAAAACTTATGTAAACATAGAACTTTAATATTTTCTTAAAATCTTGAGGCTTATCTTTAAGTGTAAGAAGGACGTTCACGCCTCAAGCTTTAAGAAAATATTAAAGTTCTATGTTTACGTAAGATTTATTTAGTACTGACTTTTTAGTTCAATGAAAGGTTGATTTCAATAAGATTTTTACTTATTACCAATATTTTATTTAGTACTTTTTAGCATCAGAATTTGTTTATCTACTTAATATCCATATCATGAGAGTGCACAAAAAATAACTAATCCGCCATCTTGGGCCGTCCGCCACATTGGATTTTGAATGACGTCGTCCAGGTAGCTAACCATGCATTGTCATCCAAACTAAACGTATACACGTTTAGTTTGGATGACAATGCAATGCAAAATTTCATCTCAATCGGTTGAGGATAAATACTTTAAAATTCAGTTGCAATATTTGACCCGAACATCCAAACATCACATACAAACATTGCAAGTTAAATAAAAGCTTGGAAAAACCGAACCATTTTTCATCATAAATTGTCATCTGTCAGATTTCTTTTTCTATGCTATAAAGCTAACATGATTACGCCAGGACTGCATTGTAAAGTTAGTGTACTAAGACTAGGTTCTCACTATAAGCCATTTTATTGGTTTTAGCCGACAATCAAACATGAAGTAATTTGAATCATGTTTGGGCACAAATCCTGACTTGAATGATGGAAAACCCAATTACACTTTGCCTGACCTGAGAATCGACCCCAAAACCGCCAGGGATTTCAACTACTAGGACTAGACCAACGAGACAGTTTTTAGGGTTCCGTACCCAAAGGGTAAAACGGGGACCCTATTACTAAGGCTCCGCCGTCTGTCTGTATGTCCGTCTGTCACCAGGCTGTATCTCATGAACCGTGATAGTTAGACAGTTGAAAATTTCACAGATGATGTATTTCTGTTGCCGCTATAGCAATAAATACTAAAAACCAGAGTAAAATAAATATTTAAGAGTGCTCCTATACAACAAACGTGTTTTTTTTGCCGTTTTATTGATAATTGTACGGAACCCTTCGTGCGCGAGTTCGACTCGCACTTGACCGGTTTTTTTTAATAAAAATGTGGCTGTATTTTAGTATATTGTGGTGTCTTACTATTCCACGCGAACGAAGTCGCGGGTAGGAGCGAGTAAAGTAATAAATCTTGAAAATAATATAGAGGCGTAAATTACCTATCTAGAGTACACATTATTGTCTTAATTAAGTATCGCCCTTAGGCGCAAAATGAGAGGGCGAAACAAAAAATGATAATAAAGTTGGCCGTGTTTGAAAAGTTTATGCTTGTTTTAAAAAGAGACAGTAAGTATTTGTCAGGTACTTGCCCAAGCATATAATATCTGTTTTCAGTTTGAAAGTAGACAAGGAGTTTTAATAACTACATTATTAGATCATTTGGAACGAACTTTTTCTTTTAATGGGTAATGTTCTTCAGAAAGATCAGGTGCGTAGTACCTATTCGCAACCGGCGTGGGTGTATGCATCCTTAAGTCTTCAGTCGAGCTGCACGATTACTGACAAATGCTTGCAATGATTTTTTTGCTCGTTTTTCCTCGATATTGATAACAGCAACAGGTAGACGCTTGAAATATTCTCAGAATATTTAGTTATATATTTAATTTATAAATAAATAATTAAATTAAAATAAAACAAATATTTAAGGAGTTCGTTTTTATAGATAATGGTACGGAACCCTTCCTGCGCGAGTCCGACTCGCACTTGGCCGGTTTATTTTGTATTTTTTAATATGACGTGTAAAAGTGATTCCGACATCCTATTTATAGAATAAACGATTTCATTTCATTTCATGACCAGCATGTCGATTCTGTAAAAATCTCACCGTGAATTCTTACGTGGAGTGAGCTGTCAGTGTCATTCCACTGATGCTAGGGATTGACCAAGGATTAAATTTACAATCATAATCGAGATTTTAATAATATTTTAATCTATTGATCATTCTATTCATTACAATCTAATTCTATTGATCATTTTATATTATTTCAAAAATTACTATTTAGGAGGATTTTAAATAAAATAGTTAAACAGAAATTTAGTCAAACTCAATTTAATGTAAAAAACAAAATTGAGTTTCTGTTCAAAATCAAGATTATGATTGTCAATGTAATATTTTGTCCATCCCTAGCATCAGGTGGGATGACACTGATAGTTCACTCCACGCTGACACGCTCACTTCATCTATGTTTTCACGGTGAGATGGTTATAGAATGACACTGCAGATGTATGAACGTAAGCGAAGCAAAAGGAGTATAAGGATCGTAGCAGGTGGCGTTCTGAAGTTTCTGCCTAGCCCCATGGGAAGATAGCGTGAGTATAGGTATGTATGTGTTTCTTTTAATAATTTGAGAACTTATATAAGTAGGTGTTAGTTTAAACTTCGGTTCCCAATATCCAAAATTAGTCCTAGTATGGGAAGTTACAGATTTAAATAATTTTAAACCCACCAAGGGCATGTCGGACCACGCACAATGAAGGGTTCCGTAGTTGAGATGAATTTAGTGACGTGTGCTACTTTGACTTGAATGCGGTTTCGTTGGATAAGCTCGACAGACTACTCAACAATGGTATCCGGTTCATATTTGATCTAAGAAAATATTCATTAAAAAAAAAAAACGTTGTTTTAAGTTGACAGTCGTTACGGTTAGTCACAAACCCAAAAGTCTGACAACCAGTCCTACCAAGGGATAGCGTGTTACCCAGAAACTGGACTGTGGAGGTCAGATAGGCAGTCGCTCCGGCAGTTGATCCGGTTAGACTGGAAGCCGACCCCAACATTGTTTGGAAAAAGTTAGGCATATGACGAAAAGTACATAATAAAAATCAAGTCACATGCTCATCCAAGTAGCTAACATGGTGTGTTTCCGCTTGCCACATCATCTAGAAAATGACGTAAAGAAAAAATGAAAATTTAATTTACGATTTCAATAACAAAAGCTCGTGATTTATTCCCATCTATGACGTAAGAGATTTATTCATACCGACAGTACTGTGTATAAATATACCTACAGGCTGAAAGGATTTAAAAACGACAGACATGTTGAAGGAAGATTTTCAGGATTCGAATCTCGTTTCAAATACGGGAAAAAAAAATGACACACGCATTTCTGCCTATCTTAAGCCCAGCTTAGGCGCGGATCACACTTCACTGCATCAAACGTTATTCCTATTCATTTAAGTTCAGTGCAGTCGCCTGCACTAATGTAGATTCAGCCAGCGATAGAAGTTAATGAACACGTCATTTTTTTAAATCTTAACTATTGAACTGAATGCCTAAATAAAAACCGGCCAAGTACGAGTCGGACTCGCGCACGGAGAGTTCCGTACAAGTATCTAAAAAAATGGCAAATAAATCACGTTTAGTGTATGGGAGCCCCCCTTAAATATTTGTTTTATTTTAATTTAATTATTTATTTTTAAAGTGAATATATAAATAAATATTGTGTGAATATTTCAAGCGTCTACCTGTCGCCGTTATCAATATCGAGCAAAAACAAGCAAAAAAATCACGTTTGTTATATGGGAGCCCCTTAAATATTTATTTTATTGTTTTTTTAGTATTTGTTGTTATAACGGCAACAGAAATACATCATCTGTGAAAATTTCAACTGTCTATCACGGTTTATGAGATACAGCCTGGTGACAGACGGACAGAAAGACAGACGGCGGAGCCTTAGTAATAGGGTTCCCGTTTTACCCTTTGGGTACAGAACCCTAAAGACGAACAGAAGTAAATTTAAAAAAAATGTACTCCTAGTTAATATGAAATGCTGAAATACAAGGTATCGAATAGTTTTGTGTAAATTAAGATATATTATATGTAAAAATAGCACCTACACTATGCGAGGTTTTCTTTGCGATTACAGATAGTGCAATCCACGAAGAAGCGCCCCACCCTTTTTCCTAATCGCTTACAGTGCAAGTGTGCATACTTTCGCTAGTATTGTAGTGCTGTCGATGCATACGTATGGCCTAAGAGTGCGCACGCACACTACGATGAATAAATCAGCACGGATAAAACTCCTCCTCACACCCCGCGGCCCCGAGGTTCGTACCCCACAGGGGGTGCCCTTAGAGCGCTGTCGTTTAGTTTTAATAAATATATTTACGCTCCTGGCTGGAGGCTTTAAGCTCACACCTTAGGGCAGCCACAAGAAAGTCCGGTTAAGTAGTCACGGCCTCTCAAGGCCAACTACGAGATGCCATACATAAAAAAATTAAAAAATAAAACCCGCGGCCCCTTCGACCAAATATAGTGGGGCGTCTTCGTGGATTGCACTATCTATATACATGGTGATTTTTTTAATATTGGTTACATGTGAGCATAAATAATTAGGTAAGTATATCCCTTGTATCAGTCGTAAGTACCTACCGTATTATACATTTATATTTAGGTATAACTATATGTACGGTTTACGTTTCTCTGCGTTTGTTTAATTAAATTAACAAACTTCCGTTTGAAAGTAACGCGTGTGTGCCGCTCTCGAAAGATTTTGATTATTCGAAAGGGGGAAACTTGCTTTGCTGCTAATATAAATTTGGAGGAAATTGTATTATTTCTTGCATTTCAAAATACTCGTTGGTATCTATGAAAACGTTACAAGTAACTTTGTTAAAAACTTTAGTGTTCACTTGACTTCAGTTAATTTTAATGTTGACTTGACTGCTTTCTTGAGTAGGTATACTTGCTTATTTTGATCATCATTACTGGTGTTTTTGTTACCAATTTTCTGGTTTGTTTACATCTGGTGTATTGCTTGATCTGATGAAATCTGGCAGCAGAACTGATCCAACGAATTTTCTGCCTATTTCGATATAACCTACATTGAGTAAAATCATTAGAAAAATAATTTTAAAACAAATGATAGGCCATTTCAATGGAAAAAATTACTTCATCTGAAACAGTTTGGTTTTACAAAGGCTCATTCAACTATAGACGGGGGCGTGGAATTACTGAAGCGCATATTCGTCGAGTCAGAGCTCTTGGCACACACTTTTGTTTTGTTGACTGTAGATCTCGTGCGTTGTTGTTACAGCTTTACTTATTGTACATCTGCATGCTTCATCATTCTTCTTCTTCTTAGTCGTTAACTTCATTTCTGAAGGTCGTGCTTAATCTGAAGTGTTGACCACTCGATGCACTATGCTCTTCCAAGTGATTCTGTCCTCAGCGGTCTTAATAGCCTTGGATACTGGTTGGCCAGTGAGCTTCTTTACAAGGTCAGACCACCGGGTAGGTGAGCGCCCGCGTGGTATTTTCCCGTCGACTTGGCCAACTACCATCAGCTTCTCTAGGCTGTCAGGGTTTATCCGAGCGACGTCACCAAAATATTTGATGATTCGCTAAAAACAGGTAGCAGATAGCCTTGTGGTTATTCCGAGCTCCTCTAGGATAGATATGTTGGTACGTCGTGCGGTCCATGGTATTCGCAGCATCCGTCTCCAACACTACATTTCAAATCGATCTTCGCCCTTTCTCTCTGTTTTATCGTCCAAGACTCGGCGCCGTAAAAGAAAACTGAGAAGACCAAAGTTCGCACCAGCCACACTTTGGTTTTACGAGATATATTTCGGTCTTTCCATATTCTAGTGAGTTTAGTCATCGTCATTAGACGACGATTATTTATGTTAAAAGATAAATCTCATATATGTGAACTGTATCATGTTCATAAAAGAAATAAAGATTCTTTAAACCTATGTCAAGTTAGTTTTTGGGATAAATTCATCCCAACTACGGAACCCTTCACTGTGCGTAGTCCAAAACGCACTTGGCCGGTTTTTTTGAATACTTACCTACTCATCATAACAGATCTGACATACTTATATCGAGGTAGGTAGGTACGTTGTTAACAATTTCCTATATTTATGTAAGTAGTATTCTTTGGTCCAATATTAACCTAATTAGGCATCTAAGATTGATATTAGGTAACCAGACATTAAATTGTTTTAATTAGACGGAACATAGCGAACAAAATCGTAGTCTAGTGTGGTACGCCTGCATGTCAAGTCGCATTCGAGTCCTCAAAAGAAAAATATTTACTAAGAAATTATACCGAGTTGCGCATCACGATGTTGCAAATCTCGATATGGAAAAACGACTGGGGGTCTACTCCGAAACGCTAAACCGAAGTATCGGCCGAATGTTCGGCCGTTTTATAACATCCATAATTTCTTTTTTTGACTTTGAGTCCTTACCCGACTTCAAGTCACAGTTTTGACTTTGGCTTATCTCTTCGCCTGTCCTTTTTTTTTTCGCCGTAGTCAGCTATATTTAGCCGTAGTAAAGGAGCGACCGAATATTCGGCCGATACTTCGGTTTAACGATTCGGAAAAGACCCCCTGGACCTAACTTCGGTTTATTTAGATGGCGTCACTGAGAAATGGCATCACAGTTTTTCTATGACATTTCTTCGCATAGCCACTCTATAATAAGTATCTTAATCTTTTTGCAGGTAACACACATGATGCGATTTATAGCGTTACGTAGAAAACATGTCATATTATTAGAACCGATTTTATGACGATAAATAAATAGTGAGTATTGAGCAAAATGACGGTGAAAAAATACTTACGTAAGAACAGAATCTGTCTTTCCAAATTACTTACTTATGACAAAACAATGTCGCCTTGTCGCCTAGAAAGGTTTTCTTTTTATATTCATCACGTCGCGTTGGAAGGCTTACAAAAATAAGATATTTTTTATCCTTCATACGGTCTACATACTAAAATCTGAAAGGTTTCTAGGTCTTACCTAGGCGAGATGAGGCAAGGGAGAATCTGTTTTTTTTACCAGGTGGGAAAACAACCAGGAAAATTCGATAAAAAAAAGATTACGTAGGTAGAAGGAGAAAAGGGAAACCTTTGTATTTATTCATAAAGATTTCACAATACATGTATTTGCTTTTACTATGAGTTTTCTGTTTCATTTTTAGTCAAACGGTAAAAGAGTGTTAAGGCTTGGTTTCAACAATCAACTCGGTCTAAGGCCAGGTTCGCACAAACGACTTTCTAAACGCGAAGTTTTTATCGCGCACTCAATTTTCAACTCTCTGTGTTGAGCCGAAAATTGAGAATCCAACAGAATGCATCCCAGCGCGTCAAAACAACACACTGTTCGTTTTTCGACTCTCGGCGCTAAGCAGTGCGTTGAAAATCCTTCGCGCGATTTAAAATCGCCCATGGCTAAAAGTTTTCCTGTTATAACAAACCAATCAATCTGCCTAGCCTTTTCCCAACTAGGTTGGGGTCGGCTTCCAGTCTAACTGGATGCAGCTGAATAGCGGTATTTTACATGGAGCGACTGCCTATCTGACTGGGTAATACTTTCGGGCTTCTGACGACCCGTAACGACTGTCAAAGATCCACGAATGACAGCCGGGAACAACGGTTTAACGTGCTTTCCGAGGCACAGAGGAGTCTCGATATGTAAAGATGATCACCCATCCACGGACCAACCCCGGCAAGCGTAGCTTAACCTGATGTATCGACCCATGCGGCTGTTATGACTTATTTATAACAAATACAAATGCCAAAAAAAAATGGCAGCCGATTCTCAGAGATCCATCACAGCCGTATTGTTCTTGACAGGATTTCAAGCAAAACTCTCAATGCGAGGCTTTTACGTTCGACTTGTAAAAAATAAAAAGCCGTCCGGCAGATTACCTTCGAGCTTCGTCGGCTACAGAATTCGACGAACAGATAGATGTGTCAGACTGCCAGTTAAGATGGCTACACACAGCTGCAAGCTCATCAAGCCTGCATAAACAATTATTACGTGTAAGCTTGCACAATAACTGCCCTATAGACTACTGACGGTACAAGTAAGTTGGAGCAGCGTTAGTTTTTGCTTGAGCGATGATTGACGACGATGAGCTTGCTTTAGGTGCAGAACTTCCACTTAAATTAAGATGAATAATGTAGGCAGGTATCCTACTGCCCCTACCTACCTACGCACTTTCAAACATGCTATTTTAAATACTTATTTTATTTATTTACTAGCTTTTGCCCGCGACTTCGTTCGCGTGGAAGTCGTAAGACACCACAATATACAAATAACAGCCACATTTTTGTAAAAAAACCGGTCTCGTGCGCGAGTCAGACTCGCACTTGACCTGTACTGACTTGTAGGTTTCCGTACCATTATCTATAAAAACGGCAAAAACACGTTTGTTGCATGGGAGCAACAAAAATTTACGTTATTCTGGGTTTTAGTATTTGTTGCTATAGCGGCAACAGAAATACATCATCCGTGAAAATTTTAACTCTCTAACTATCACGGTTCAAGAGATACAGCCTAGTGACAGACGGACAGACAGACAGGCAGATGGCGGAGCCTTAGTAATAGGGTTCCCGTTTTACCCTTTGGGTACGGAACCCTAAAAACTGCCTCGTTTGTCTATTGGTCGCAAGCGCGACTGTTGAGCATGAAGTTCTGGGTTTGATTCCTGGGTCAGGCAAAGTGTTATTGGGTTTTCCATCTGGAATTTCTTAGTTACAGTCCGAAGTCTGAATTTGTACCCTGTTACTGGCAATAGACTCGCCCCCACAATACAATTTCGCCGGTTATCTTTAGGTCTCAAGTAATATACTTGGGACCTAAACATAACTGGCGAAATTTAATGTGGATGTCAATTAATATTTATGGTAGCTGGTACACCTCTCCCTAACCCTTCGGGGAATGTAGACGTCATGTTATGTTATTTTTATAAGACATAAATACACACATAAACTCACGCCTTCTTCCCATGAGGGTAAGCACTAACTATAGAACACCACCTGCTACGCTACTTACATACCTACTTCTTTTGGTTCATTTACGTTCATACATCTGGGGGCCAAGTCTGCTTACGCAGTTGTGTCCGAATGGCCGATCATTAGCACCGTAATTGTAGTTTGTCAGTTTTGCTAATCTCCTAATTGAAAGGCGTATTTATGATTTTCCAATGACGTGCCACTGATACTCCATTGGAAAAATTGTCTGTATTTGGCAATCTCGTACTGACAAGCTCCTATTATTTTGACTTCCCTATGGACCACTGCCACGCCATTATGAATTTAGGAGGTTAAAAACTATTGGCACAATGGTCATGGCGTTGCCTTGGTATGGTCGTCATAATGACAAATCATTGAAAATAGCAGACTTGGCCCCCTGGTCATACACCGAAAATTAAAAAACTATAACGGCTTTAAAATCGATCCCAGACCTCATAGCGATTACTTTTTTTTCAAAAATACAATTTTGACTTCGCTACGACTTTATTACAAATATATAGTTGATTGTGTTTAGTTAAGTGTGGGATCTTGGTGTGCGAGTCCAAATATCTAATTTTTTCTATCTTTCATTCACAACGTCACGTTGGTTGTTCAAGCCGCAGCTGTAGCCCGCGAAATTCAAATTTACTTTACGTTTTTTGCAATTTGCAGGTCAGGTTGTATCTTGATCAAACTATGATTCGCGACTTTATCAGATATGTATTTACAGAATTCTAATTATTAGAATCATTCATACATCTCTCTAAGTTAGATTTGTTCCATTGAATGACTTTTTCATGAAATCATGACATTGAGGAACAAATTTAACTCAGAGAGATGTAAGAGAGCTGAAACATTCGCTCTTAAGAGATCGCTAATCTCTTAAGAGCGAATGTTTCAGCTTGCCCTGTGGAATTTAAATTCAAACATATAAACCCTAGCGTAGCGTAGTGTGGGACGCCCCCCAGCTAGATGGACCGACGATCTTAAGAAGGTGGCTGGGTCAGACTGGATGCGGAAGGCGGAGGACAGGGTGTTGTGGCGCAGCCTGGGAGAGGCCTATGTCCAGCAGTGGACTGCGATAGGCTGAGTTGATTGATTTTTTGATTGATATAAACCCTGTGGTCGCTGTAAAGCTTTTCAAACAACTTAAGATTAAAATTGCCGGAGATCTGTGGGGCATGTCTACTAAAGTTTGAGAGGCACAAGATGCAATAGGCATCTTTTGTGACCTATCCAAGGCATTTGATTGCGTGAATCACGAAACTCTGCGCTTGAAACTTGAGCATTATGGAGACTGGGTAAACTTGCGCTTAACTTAGTAAAATCATATTTGAATGATAGACTTCAGCAAGTTCAAATAAATGGTGTGAATTCATTGAGTTTAATAGTCAAAATGGGTGTACCGCAGGGCTCAATATTGGGTCCGTTCCTCTTTTTAGTATATATAAATGATTTACCTCATTTACTGAAAAACCGACCACAAATGGTGTTATTTGCTGATGAAACATCACTGATTTTTAAAGTAAACAGACGTGCACAGGAGCTTGACGACGTAAATAACGCTATGCTGAATGTCCATAATTGGTTTACTATAAATAATTTGGTATTAAATGAGAAGAAAGCTAAATGCATAATTCAGATTCGCGTTACCGAATGTTAGAAGTAGTGAATGTCATGTTGTATTGAACAAAGAGATACTAGAATTCGTCGAAAATACTGTTTTCTTTGGAATCACGCTTGACTCAAAACTGCAGTGGAGTGCTCACTTAACATGACTTGCAGGGCGGCTAACTTCAGCCGCCTTCGCTGTTTGGAAAATACGCCAATTAACAGACGTAGATACAGCGAGACTGGTCTATTTTAGTTACTTTAATAGCATCATGTCTTACGGTATTTTGCTGTGGGGACGGTCTGCAGATATTGTTTCTATCTTTATTCTGCAAAAGAGAGCTATCAGAGCCATCTACGACCTCCGCAGAACCGAATCGCTAAGGGATCTGTTTAAAAAAAATAACATCATACCAATATACGCTGTGGCATTTTAATCGTCTTACAACGGCAGCCATTCAGGAAAGTATAAAAAATATTAATTAACATTAGAATAATTTTACTTTCATGAATAATTAGTAGCCATTGGATACATGAAGTGGACTGCCGTTGTAAGACGATTAAAATGCCACGGTGTATATATAAAAATATTATGTATGTTAGAAAAAACCATCCAACATCCAACCAACATCTTTTCAGTAAGATTAGTGACAGGCATAATGTTAACACTAGAAATAGGAACAAATTAGATCAACCATGTTTCAGATTGTCAAAAGTACACACTTCTTTTATGGGGTACTGTGTAAAATATTTTAATAAAATACCACTAGATATTCTTCAACTAAATGAGAAGAAATTTAAAACATGTATTAAACGCACACTATGTATACAAGCATATTATAAGTTGGATGATTATATCGTAGATAAAAATGCTTGGCTTAATGCTGGTCCTGCTCCACAACTACATGGCCTCTCTTGTTAAAATTTTAATATTTGGAAAACATGCTTCTTCTTTCTTTTTTAGGGTTCCGTACCTCAAAAGGAAAAAAACGGAACCCTTATAGGATCACTTCGTTGTCCGTCTGTCTGTCTGTCAGTCTGTCAAGACCCTTTTTCTCAGGAACGCGTATAGGTATCAAGTTGAAATTAATATCAAACACGTAAGTCTACGGTCCCTTGGAGCCCTAAATCAAGCTTCTAAGTCAACGTAATGAATAAATACGGCGATTTATGCGACATATTTTGATACTCCCAAATAAATCAAAACCTACTCGTATAAGGATACTTCCCGTTGACCTAGAATCATGAAATTTGGCAAGAAGGAAGTTCTCACATCACAAGTAAAGGAAAAAGTCCGAAAATTGTAAATTTGTAGCTTTAACACATTAAAAAAAATTGCGACTCTCTCGCAAATAAATCAAACCTATAGGATACTTCCTTTAATCATGAAAGGCAAGAAGCAAGGTCTCACAGCACATGTAAAGGAAAAAGTTCGAAAATAGTTATTTTGTAGTTTTATCACATTAAAAAAAAATTGCGAGTATCTCGCAAATAAATCAAAATAGGTCACCGGGAAGTATCCTATAGTACTTCCCGGTGACCTAAAATCCTGAGATTTGGCAACAAGCAGGGTCTCACAGTATAAGTAAAGGAAAAAGTCCGAACATCTCAGTTGCAGTTGGAAAATGGACCGTGGCGTATATCGATGTATGGGAGAACATGTTTTTCAACTACAATGTACAATTTGTTTTTGGGATCAATTCATCTCAACTATGGAACTCTTTATTGTGCGTAGTCTGACACGCACTTGGCCGGTTTTTGTTCTGACATTATATTGAAATACATTGCAAGCTATAGTTTTGTATAATTTTAAAGCATTTTTTCATTTTTGTAAATGTGAGTACCATGGAGCCGTTTATTATGTTATGATGTATTATATGTTGACTTAAAAAAGCTTGGCAGTAGTTAGAATGTCATGCTCACTAAAATGTCTCGCTGATGGTGGCGCGTGTGTTTAATCATTCGGTTCCCTACAAAATGGTTGAGCTGGATGGTGCTGATCCACGCTTCATGTTCGTGTTCGGGCGCCGTCAGTTGAGACTGGTGATCTCTTAACTGCCAGAGGGCTTATTCAAGTAATCTAATTTTAATCTTATATTTTGTATTGTTTTTAAATATATATTTTTTTACATTGTTCTCACATTATAGAAGCGACAAGAATAATGTAGGTATCCAGGATTTAGTAATATCTTAGTTTAAAAAGTGGTGTTTGGTGGTATGAGGAACAGGGTGTAAAGTTCACTCATCCACCATAGAAAAGGGAGGATCCTCCGACCAGACGGGTGTTGTGTCTGGTGGGCAACTGCCCGACGGTTGATGTCGGGACGTTGTATATATGCTAGTTGCGCGGTAAAATCTGCTTGCGCGATACAGGATTTGCGTGACGTCAGTGTGACGCGTAGTTCGCATGTGGCGATGTTGATGCCGCTACATCACTCCCCCCCGGAGATCGGAGGTCGATAGTGGGCTGAGTCTTGTATCTTGCGATGCTTGCCAGTGCCAGTAGAGGGTTCCAGTGAGTCGGAACCGGGTGCCGCATAGTTCTCGGTGGGTCGGAACTGTCTGCGGTGATTCCCCAGTGAGTCGGGGTGGCGCTGCATTATGCTCCAGTGAGTCGGATGTGGTACAGCGCCGGATTGAGGCTGACTGCTGGCGTCGACCAGGAGAGGTATAATGTTCTCTGCTTGTGGACCGGCTGAGAGTGCAGTGTGCTGTGCCAAGGTTGCTGATGAGGCTGTGGGTGATGACCATGAATACGCGTCCGCTGCATGCTGGTGGTCAGTATACCCGTTGAAGCCGTGGGATCTGGCTGGCTGTGTGACTCGCCGCTCGAGAGCTTGAGGAAGTGATGATGATGACGTCACGCTGAAGGAGTTGCACGAAAGCTGCGATGACGTTCATACTCGGGGTCACCAGTTTGGTGGTATGAGGAACAGGGTGTAAAGTTCACTCATCCACCATAGAAAAGGGAGGATCCTCCGACCAGACGGGTGTTGTGTCTGGTGGGCAACTGCCCGACGGTTGATGTCGGGACGTTGTATATATGCTAGTTGCGCGGTAAAATCTGCTTGCGCGATACAGGATTTGCGTGACGTCAGTGTGACGCGTAGTTCGCATGTGGCGATGTTGATGCCGCTACATCCTGCGAGTTTCTTGCCTGTTCTTCTCCATAGAGATCTACGTTTTGGAATGGGCAAATAGCTTCAACTTTCTTACTAACTGACCGACTCTTTGACAATTCAAAAGTGCCTGTAATTGGTTTAATTGAAATAAATGGTTTGAGTTTGAGTTTAATGATTATATTTCTCTAAATACATATCTGATATAGTCGCGAATCATATTTTTATCAAGACACAACCGTACACTGACCTGCAAATAGCAAAAAACGTAAGAAAAATTGAATTTCGCGGGCTACAGCTGCGGATTCACCTTCAAGGAAAATCAATCGTTCAAGCCGCTTGCACAATTTTGTTAAAATATACGCGATTGACGGGACGCATGCTCGTACAAAATGAATGTTCATAGAGGCTTGCCAAGCTTGCAGCTATGTGTGTAGCCAGCTTTATCCGCGAGAGAGTCCTTTCTTTTGCCCCTTTCAACCGTCCTCGCATTTCCTACAGATCGGATCTCTAATCCCAGGCTAATTTACTCTTAAGGTGAATCTTCCATTCGTTGACAACCTAAATCATTTAGGCTAAAGAACTCGTGGATTAACTCATTAATACCCTTTGTCTTTAGGTCTTTGTCCTACTTCGAATAGTTCTAATGCGGTCTCTGAGAGATGTAATGTATATAGCCAATAACATTAATGAAATATACCCCTATTAACGTGACTGATTTATTGTTATTGTGCTGGCACATTACCCCTTAGCAAATTATGGCTCTCATAATTTTATGGCAACCTAGTTTGGTTAAATACCGCAGGCATTAAAAGGGAGGTACTTATACTTCCCTAAGAAGTAGTTTATGCTAGAATATAGGACCATTGAGGAACGTTCTTATGGACGCATTTAAATCTGACAAAAAATTGCAGGTTTTCGGTACATTTTGCGGCAAAATGCAACTAAACCAAATGTTACTAATAATTGCCGCAGATAGATTACATTTTTTATTAAAGACTGGCGGTAATTTCATAATTATTCATTTACCTATACAGGGTGAGTTTTTAACATTGATCATAATGGTGACTATGCCAACAGTAATATATATTAATTTGGTAAATAAAGAAAAAAATAGGTCTATTCAACATACTTCATTTATTATTATGTATTTACATAACATCATGCACAGGCATGATGTTATGTAAATACATAATAATTACAGAATCCCCGAAGGGTCAGGCAGAGGTGTAACCTACAGTCCCATACCTATAGTCCCATGCAATAGGGGGCGAGCCTATTGCCATCAACCGGGCACAAATCCAGACACCAGGCTGTTTGTTACTGATAAATTCCTAATGAAAACTCCCAATAACACTTTACCTGACTTGGGAATCGAACCCAGGACCGCTCGGCAGTAGCTAGACCAACGAGGGCATTTACGTGTGATAAATGATTTTATTACTGTAAGTAGGTTTGAACACTTTTACACGTCAATCATATTTTATAAAAACTAGATGAAGTCGCCGTTTCCTATCTGACTACTCTGAGAAGAAAGGCCGAAACAAACTCAGAGGGCACAGTCTCTTTTAAAGTACAGACATAATCTTGGTCAGATCATGAGAAGACCATGTACATTGGTGTCTGAAATCTTTTTTTTTGAGGAAAGAACCACACAAATTTGAGTGGACCCGTCCAATCTGTGCACGCATTTGTCTATTATCGTGCTCAACGATTCAGCGAACAATACCACATAGTCATAGTAGTGGAAAAGGGGAGATTACTCCTTCATATCCAAATGGTACCAATTTTGTATTCGAAAATTTTAATTTATAATATTGTAAAAAAATAGTTCAGGTGTCTCTTCACACAAAATATATCGTGTCGAGTTTAGGAACATTTTTCTTCAATAAAATAACATAAATTTAGCTATTTAAAGTATTTTATGTAAGCGGACATGTTCAACACAAAAAGGTAGCAAAAAGAACTATCGAAATGTAACAATTAATAGTCTCAGAAAATAATGTTGAAAAAAACCTATATTTTATTTAAAAACCAAGTCGGCAAGTAATGTTTTTTTTCCTATTATTTAACAAACCATATCAAGAAATTTAAAAATCACACACTGGGCTTCAGCTATCCTAGTGATAAAATCAAAATTTTATTTTATGACTAAACAATCAATATGTAAATAAACGGCGAAATAAACTATATTTTCGAGAGCGCAAAAGTGATGAAACTATTAACAGGTGCTGAGACTGACACGAATGGTTTAGCACCACGAAAACTGAACTTTTATAGTTACACAGACCTAATGTATTAATTATTTCATCCTTTCTCACAATTAGATAAGAATTTGACGAAAATCTTTTTTTTTTGTAAACGCTCCGTTAATATAAGATGGCCACTGACCATTAATTATGGCCACTAATAAGCTTTCCCAAGCAACGGACTCCGGCGACCTTAACCACCGGGGTAATTAAGTAACACACTATCGGTACCAATGGATTTCATTTTGAAAGTTCAACAACATTCATTGCGTTATTTACGATGTTGAGCAGACACATTTTTCGAACATATGAAGCAATGGATTAGCAATATGCTTCAAAATCATTCCGATTTCGATTCAAACTGTGTTACACAATTAGGGTGCTGGTCTTCTACTGCGGACCTAGTTTAAACATTTTTTTCTGCTCTAACCATTTAATACCTACCGACCAATGTGAATCATGAGACTTTTTCTGTGCACCCGGCGTAGGCATTGGTGACATTAGTGGTGAAATTAATGGATATGTGGTTTAGGTAAACGGGGCGGGAAGGTTGGCGCAGTGGTTAAGCGATTGACTGCTGCGCTGCGTGTCGCGGGTTCGATTCCCGCACGGAACAAATATTTGTATGACCTATAAGTAGTTGTTCCGCGTCTGGCTGTTTGTGTATGTGAGTTTAAATGTTTGTAAACGCACCCACGATACAGGAGAAATTCCTAGTGTGGAGCAACGTTTTTACATACATGTATATGTTACGGCTAATACCCGAATAGTTTTAGCCGGTTAGAACTAGGTGTAGCCACTTACTCTTGGTTAAACCTAGTACGAGCCGATTGTTTTCGGGTAAAATCATGACAAACGTGCCGCGGCAGCGGCCGCCGAGCGCCAGATCCCCTCTATTGTTGGTAAATTGGTTTTATCCAACAGGGATTGTCTGGACCTATAATTCTAACCGGCTAAAACTAGGTGTAGCCGCACTTCGGGTATTAGCCGTAACATATACATACATAAACTCACGCCTTCTTCCCGAGGGGGTAGGCAGAAACTATTGAACGTGACCTGCTACGCTCCTTACATACTACTTTTGCTTCGTTTACGTTCATACTTCAGGGGGCCGATCGCGGTGTGCGAGTACTACGCACCTGACCTTTCTGAAGAACATCACCAATTAGGTCACTATCTGTCCTTCTAGGGCGTCCCCTCCCAGCGTTTTCACTTCTGCCTTGTAAATATATCTACTTTCTGGTTTCCACATATCCCGTAGCTACCATATAACATGTTAGGAACTTTGATGGCAAGATTCAAAGGCATAATTAATGTGATGTAATTAATGGCTGTCAAATTACCTGCCTACCAAATGCCATTAGTTATCCCTTAGGACTTCATCCCTGTCGCAGAAATCACGTGAAATTATTACCCTACCCACCAATTGCAGCCTAGGTAGACAAATGAGGATGCTAATCTCATGCCCAGCCTCATAGTGGGTGCCTACCAGCGTTGCAAGATGTCCCGATTTTGCGGGACGTCCCGACATTTGCCCAAAATTAAATGTCCCGCGCGGGACAGTCTCAGTCCTGCTTTTCGGGGGTAGAAAAGTAAACAAGTAATGCGTAAGTAATGTATTACTTATTTATATTCCTCTGAAGACCAAGCACACCAGACAGTTATTTGTACCTATAGTAAAGTAACGTATTTTGATTACATTTTCTATTGTTTAATTAATTTGAAACTAGATAAAAAGACAAGTACTTAGTTTATTTAAAAAAGAAAAAAAAATACTACTTATCCTTTTATTTGAGTTTAAACCGAAAACATACACGTAAATAATCAGTTATGTTTTTAAATAACTGATTATTTACGTTTTATTATTATGTCCCGCTTTTGACGACAGAATCCCGCTTTTTTGCTCAAAATATTCAAAATCCCGGTTTACCCCAAAATAAAGTCTGGCAACGCTGGTGCCTACCTACCTAACCATTGTCGTCTTTTAAAATGATCACAGGAAGAAGAGTGATGAGTATTTTATTTGCTATCTATGTCATTAAGAGTACCAGATTTATTTTAAAAAAATTGGCAATAAATAGAGACGCATTTTCATGGAACTCGCACGAACTAAAAATACTAATTATCAACTAGTGTAGTTATCAAAAAAAGAATCTGTTTCATACAAAAGTGCAATACCTACCTACGTGGTCAAAATATATGAAACAGCAAATATATTTTCACCTCACTGCTGCACTGTTGTGTGTAAATAGAGTTTAGGGTACAATGGGGTTGACGTATCCGTGTGGATAAAAACCCCTTATTAATAAAGAATACAAAAAAAACCTCGTAAAGGTTCTGTTTATCATTCGAAATCTGAGTGCAAAAGTGCATTTTATCCTTTAGATTTTTTAAAATTCGAACCTTTCTATTCAATAATCTTCTCGTCAGTCCACTTAAATGCAATACTATACCATTTCTTATTTCTTATCAGTGCGCCAACCTGATTTTTTGTTTTTGGCACGGGCGAGCACGAAAACTGCAAGAAAAAAACTTTTTAAATTATCTTATGTGTATTCAATTCCCTTTGCATCATTTTGGTTTGTTTTTGATAAATCGTAAGAAATCATAAAATATGAGCGACTCCAGCAGCGATTTTAATACAATTATTTAAGCTGTTTTTCTTGCACCTAGCATTTTCCTCGCTGTAGTGAGGTGAAAAGTTGTGTGTTTCGCATGGCAGCAAAGTTATTCTGCCACTCGTACCTTTGAAACGCACACGCACAGGATTCTATATTTGAAGTTTGAACCACTCGCTTCGCTCGTGGATAAATCCTAGTCTTTCGCTTGCTCACGTTTCAATACAAGTAGGTACTCGCGCCAAAAGACAACTTTGCAGCCTTGCATAACAAATAATGTCACCTCAGCACCACAAACAAGCAAGTTATGCTGTTTTTAAGAGGAGGCTCCCTATTTTTATGTTAATTTGCATCAATATTCTGAAACAGACACATACAAGCAAAATTAAACTTTAGTATATGGTTTATTGGATCTGTTTCTTTCCTGGTTGAAGACAGTTACGTAATTGTAATATTTCTCTCAATATTTTTTTTATTCGAAAATAATGTCTTTTTAAAGATAATTCTAAAAAACAAAGAAGATTGTTTAGGTTTTATGTCTAAAATAAATATTCACAGCAAGCAAAAATATAGTTTATTATCCCGACACAAGATATTTTTTCTCTAGATCAATTATTTTATAGATGAAACAAAACCAGAATTGAGACTTACGCTGTTTAGTTTCGTGCTCGAACACGATCAAAGAGCGCACCCGATATTCAACTTTATTACTGATGTATTAGCGTTTAGCACTTAGCGGATTGGCGGGGAGCGAGGGGCAGAGCTTGCGTTTGAAAGATTTAGAATGCCTGCAGACAGTGAGCAAAATTCGATATTGCTGCGAGCGTGAGAAAAAGTAACTTTTTATATTTTTATTTAAATGCCGAAAAGAGTGCTGGGTCTACTGACAAAATTCGAAATATTTTAACTTTACTTTGTTGTCACTTCGATACGAAAAAACCGAGAGATAGAAACAAATCGATTCGAAGTTCGATTTTCAAATTCCATACCTAGTAGGCCAAAAAAAGAAACAAAAAATAAAACGTTCGGATACACATCTAACCGTAAAAATGCAAATCATCTGTTAAAGTTTTAAATGTAATTATTATCATTAAACATTAAGTATATTTTAATACTGTTTGTTTTACAACATGCATGTGGTTTAATTTTTTACCTTAGTTAATATGTTCTCGCTGATGAGGTGAAACGTTGTAGGTACAGACGCCAGCAGGTCAACCTACCCGAAACTGTCACATTTTCCCAATCAACCTTGAACCTTAAGCTTTATTTAACGATAAAGTTCAAGATCTTTTAAAGAAATTTGACAGATTGTAGTAGCTTGATGTACTGGCGTCTGTACCTACTTACTCATGTGTTACACGAGACCAACGTTGTTTTGATCTCGTGTCTTTTATTCCTTCGCTATATCGGGGTTCAAAAAACAACACTCTCAGCAAAAACCAACTTTGCTTTCTTGTTGCATAAGTACCTAACATTTTTTAGTTTGGTTCAGAATCTTAATTATACTGAATCCATGGTAAGAGGTTGGGCGGCGATGTCTCTGCCACACTGTCTTTGATACCGACAAGGCTAGGCAGATGATGAAGCACCCCTACCTAATAAATGACTTATTTCCCTACAACAAATCGAAACATTGAGACAAACAAAAACATAATTCATCAAGCTGTCGATATTCATCCTGTTTATCTAAACTAGTTATGGAAAGCAAAAAGTTGTGATTACACGATTGTTATTATACCTACCTAATCAGCGTTCCCGAGGCATATCGATTGACCTATCTACATGCTATGATCGTCATTCCTCATGCTTCCTGGCACGAGATTCGGATGACAAGGAGCGCGGCAAGTGACGCGTAATACAGGAATAGGTCCCTCCCTCCCATCCCATCCCCATCGGGGGGCTCATATCTTTTTCATCGCCATTTTAAAACATGTTGGTACTAGTATCGAGAGTGTAGAGCCCGCGAGCTACGGCTTGCTGGCCGGCATCGCCAGCCAGCCTCAGCCACGGCGCGGCGGCGGGCATTCAAACCATCTGCGACGATAAGCTCGTGTGGGGCCGCCCAAACCCCGCAGCGCCGGAGTCGATACAGAAACAATGCCTGCTGCATGTTGCATGCTACATGTTTGCTTGCATGCAGCATGCACCTGCGGCGTTATCTGCATATATATACCTGCGTCATATACCATCTACTGTTATTGAATCATTTGGGTTAGGTTAGAACAGTGACCATTAAGCCGCCCCCGAGCGTCAGATCCCTCTTAGAGCTCTTAAACACGAGCGGCATGTTCCCAACGGCAAAGGTGCACTGCAGCCGTCGACGCGCATCGGCGGCAACCGTTGACGCGTCGACGGCAGCCGTCGACATTTCAACTTCGAAGATCAGCGGCAGCCGTCGTCTGCTCTCTTAGTATAGGAGTCAGTTGTAAAGTTGCCGACGCGCGTCGACGGCTGCAGTTACCTCTGCCGTTGGGAACATGCCGCTCGTGTGTAAGAGCTCTTATTGTTTAGGCGTTTGGTAAAATGCAAATATGGTAAGTAAAAGAGTGGAATAATGTATGTTCGGAAAGATAATACTTCGAACAAATGTTATTTCGGCTAAGTGTAACTTTGGTAATCTCTGATCTAATGATTTTATTTATTTTATTTTATATTACTTTCAGCCACCGACCAGTAGCAATTTTTTTTTTATTATTTATTAAATTATGTATTTAATGCTCGTGCAGACGCAGGCGACTCGTCGCGTGACGCGACACTGGTAGAACAATTTGTATGAAAAATTCAAGGAAATTGTTCTACCGGTGTCGCGTCGCGCGACATGTCGCGCCGGTCTGTACAAGCCTTTATTTATAATTAGGTTATTTTTCTCTCATCATACGTAGGTAGTAGGTAACGCTTAGGGTAATGGTCGATACAATTATTTATTATCTTTCAAAGCAAGTAAGTTCTGGGTGTCACTCGATTTAAAGAATTATGTAGATAATTATATTATAATAATAATTTTCCACGTTAATAAGATCTTATATACGATTAAATAAGAACTTTATCACAGCTTTATTATAAGTTTTGAAAATTTAAGTGAGAATTGTTGCTAACCAAGTTTAAATCGATAGAGATCCTGAATGGTCATTCGAAATAAAAAATAATTTGAGAAACTTAAAGATGATTTTCAAATACCTACCCCACTTGACGTAGTTCGTAGACTTTAATTTTTTTCTTTTTCACAATATGGTTGATTCTCGCCATATTGACTTTTGATTACTGTCGTGTCTTTAGTAACTAACACTCACAAGATTAAGACATTAAGGCCCGTATTAATAAACGTTACTCAGCCCAAGAGCTCGCACTTGATAACAGTCTTGAGGTGATGATCGTATTAATAAACATAATAATTGATGTACCTACTCAAGTTACGGCTTGGGTTTACGTTATCAGCCGAGTGATGGACTGATTAATAAACGAAAATCAACACTTAAGTATACAATAGGTTTGTGTACTGGAGATGCTTAAATCTGAGTGTAGGCAGTCCGTGACTTGGGGTCGTGATTAGTAGCGCGAAATATGGAGTTTGAAAATATTTTGGGTGAAAATAATTATTACGATGAATAAGAGTAACTTGTACTATGACGATATTTTTGCCAAAAATCTATATATGGGATGCCTCGAATCCTTTTGAGTTACCAAGTGAACATTTAAAAAAAACATCCAAGTGCATGTCGGACCACGCACAATGAAGGGTTCCGTAGTTGGGATGGATTTATCCCAAAAACAAACTTAACATTGTAGTTGAAAAACATGTTCTCCTATACATCGATATACGTCACGGTCAATTTTCCAACTGCAAATGTAAGTTGGTCGACTATTACTAGTTAACTTGTAGAGCCTACATAGCTGTGATAGCTTTCCTTTTATTTTTTAATAAGTTTTAAAATAATTTAAGTTTTCACAGATCCGCAATAGTTTTGAAAGACCTGGCCAACGATAACACACCATGGGATAAACGAGAAAAAAAACATCATCCCCACTTAACGTGCAAGGGAGTTACCTACCCAAAAAAAATTTTCGAGCTTTTATTTTACCACTTTGTCGACGTGATTAATAAGAGTCGTAAGGAAAGAAAGACAGACGGACATAGCGTAACTATAAGGTTCCTTGTTGACTTCGGAACCCTAAAAATGATCCAGATTTGTTGAAAAGTCATCACATTAATAAAAAAACTCTTTGGTGAAATACAGTAACAGAGGTCTTCCAATTTCCCTAGAAATATTTATAACGTGATACAGCGCTATACATAAAAGTTATAACAAAATACAAGTATTTCACTAAATCCTACGACTTATCAAGAACGAAATGTGATGAATGTCATTCAAAACGATGTAATCGATCATCAAGTACAGCTCCTTGAGGAGCTGATCTTGGTATCTGAGATACTGTTTTCATGTGTTTATTAATTAGTAATGTTCTTGAGATGCTGATATCGTAATAATGACGTATCAAATAATTACGCACTTGAGTATGTCATTGGGGAAACGTTCCCCAATTCCCCCAGTTCCCCATTAATACGGGCCTAAGACAAGACAAATCGATTGACGTAAGAATCATCAAAATCGGCCCACGCGTTTGGTTTCTAGAGTACCACAAAGGAACAAATATACATACGCTGATAAATAGACATGAGTAGCTCGTGAGCGAGTGATAGCTCGCTCTTTTCGATTGACGTCGCTCTGGCTCACTTGCTCGCTAAATAGCTCACTAGCTCAGTTAGCTCACTCAGAATTTGACAATGACTATTATTGAGCGAACCAGTTTCTTTCGACGCGCGTGCGGCGTGAGTTAAATGAGCTAACAGTCGGCGTCTGAGTCACTGAGCTATAGAAGAGCTAGTGAGTAACTGAGTTCAAACTTTCAAAGAGCTATTGACTATTGAGCGAGCCGAGCAGTCTCCTTCGACACGCGTGCGGCATGAGTCAAATTAGCTAACAGTCAGCGTCTGAGTCACTGAGCCATAGAAGAGCTAGTGAGCTAGAAGAGTGATATAGCTCCTTAGAGTGAAAGAGCTAATCGCTTTTTTTCTTTACAGTGAGCTATTGCGCCCATGTCTACTGACAAACACATTAAGTACCCTCCTTTGCGTCACGCAGTCGGGTAAAAAATACCCAAATCGGTCCAGCCGTTCTCTAGTGATGCGCTTACCAACGAACAGCATTTCATTTTTAGGGTTCCGCAATCAACAAGGAATTATATCCCCTATCGAAACTCTTAGACTAGAAAGCTGTAATTCGGCAAAAAAATCATGAAAAAAAAAAAATTTTATGGACCTCCCTTACCTACACGTAGTGGGGATGATTTTTGTTTTCGTCTATCCCATGATGTGGGGTATCGTTCGATAGGCGGTTCAAAAATATTGAGTCCGTCCTGATCATTTTTCGATTCAGGAATCCGTTTGTGTACCTAATATTAAGCTTTAAAATGCATTTTTTTGTTAGAATCAAGTGTGTGTCCTCACCCCCCCCTGCGAGCTAAATGGTTGTTTTTGGATATGTGAAAAAAATCATGGCAGTAGCATATATAACGAAATTAAAATGAAAACTATCACAGCTAGGTAGGCTTTACAAGTTAACGAGTAATATTCGACCAACTAACATTTGCAGTTGGGGCATTGACCGTGACGTATATCTTATGGGAGTAGGGAGAACATGTTTTTCAACTACAATGTTAAGTTTGTTTTTGGATAAATTCATCCCAACTACGGAACGTTTCATTGTGCGTGGTACGACACGTACTTAGCCGGTTTTACTTATAACGATATGGCGTGAGTACCTAGGTACATAAACATTGCAATTATCAACCTCATGGTCTTACAGCATTTTATCTAGAAAGACTGCAATAAAGCACTTCAATATGAAACATTGCCAATACCAAAAATACCTTCTAAAATTCTCGACCATCTTCACGGACGATTAGTTCCAAAGCTGTAATTTCACACTGAAATATCGAAAACCAATAGCCTCGATAAAAGTTTCAGTTCAAAGATTGCAACTACCTTAAGTTTCCACAATAACGACACTACATACATAACGGGTAAGTATGTGGACTTACAAAACTCTTTAGTGTATAAAACCGACAAAGGGTTTTATATAATTATTGTTAATGAACCCGGCTAAACTTTGTTCAGTGGGTGTCAAATGTCAAAGTTCGCCGTAGCCACGACTGGAAGCCCGCCATCCTGCTAACTTCACAACAAACTTCGGCACTTATCAATGAAGACCTTGTGAAAACCGACACTCAACCGTAGGTATACCTATTAGGATTAAGAGATGGTAAAGTTTTAGTATAATATAGTCCTCCACTCCTTATCGATTTCGATAACGGCAGCCGTACCTTGCGTATGCCCTTAGATGGCTACAAAAATAGAAGAGATACGTAAAGTTCTGGTAACACATAAAATAACACCACGTCTGTATTCCCCGAATATATATATTACTTCTATACCTACACCTCTGTCCATCCCGCAGAGGTGTATAGAAGTAATACCCATGTTTCACCAGTTACAGATGTTCTATGTCACGAAGTCCGTTCGGCTATGAATGTTGTCAAGCGTGCACATGCACATTGTTTTTGTGTGCGTAACCTCGAGAGCGCTCAGTGTCGATCGGGACACGGTCCGGATCAGTAGTGGTTTTTAGTTGGCGCCAAATTGTTTCACGGAGTAAGGTCAGCATGGCAACAAAACGAAGAAGAGTTGTCCATAGTGAGGTAATATTTATTTATACGTTTTCAATTAAAATGTTATACAAAGATACTTAATATAGCAATAGAAGTATTTATAAAATGAATGTTTTTTTGTGTTATAAAATGTTTATATTACTTAATTATTTTGATTACATTTTGTTTTAGGGTCGAAACATGATAGCTAGTGTTTATCATTTTCTGCGAGAAGAATATGAATTTACAAAATCATTAATGGAACTCAACTGTGATTTGTCTCATTTACGAGACATTACACGCCGTACAGCTGAAGCTACGGGTGTGAGCCAAAAAACAGTTCGGAAAACGGAATCGGAAATCGAAAATTTATCTGATAGTGATTGAAAATACTGAATAGTCCTACTTGTTTCGTTTCCATTCTGTAACACCACTGCTTAATTAAATGCCTACATATTCTTAATATTTTTGTATTTATTGCAACCTAATCTAATTTATTTACAAAATGTATATACTTTTAAAACCAAAATTTTATTTAGATTATTAAATCTCGACTTGAATATATATCAGATTTTTTTGCTAACGTTACCTACTTTTACACACACAAGCGCGCTTGTCGGGATACGTCACTACTACAATCAAAGCCGAACGGACTTCGTGAAATAGAATATCTGTACCTATGTTTAATGGGTGGGCGTTTTTGGGGGACTGTCTTGTGTAATTTTTGACGTTCGAAAAGTGCTGATTCTCAGCCTAGTTTGAATAAATGACTTTTGATTTTGATTTTATTTCCCATGTAATTGGGGGCGAGCCTATTGCCATAAACCGGGCACACATCCAGGAAATATGGGAAAATACCCAATGGAATGACCCAAATAGGTTCACCTTCACGTTTTTAGATAACCAGTTGTCGTGAAGCTACAAAGGTACACATAGAAACAAATAAATATAATTGAAGTGTCTGTAATGTCAAAATAACAGCTTTTTCCTAAATGCATAACAACAAAAAACAATTTTAAATAAAATGGTCAATCTGTCTTCTCCGTTTGTTTCGGCTAATCCCCGAAACGGCTGGACCAATTTTCACTGGCAGATTGCTGATGTTATAGAATAGAAAATTACCTACAGATATAAATGTTATAAGGAGTAACTAAGGCTACTTTTTATTTTAGAAAACGCCACGCGGCAGAAGCCTCGGGCAGCAGCTAGTACTTCATAAAATCACGCCTTTTTCACATGGGGTAAAGCGGAAACTACAGAACGCCACACAACACGAAACTACTTGTATCCACAACAAAAAGATTTGATCAATTTCGTTTAGTTAATAAGTAAATACAAGCAACACGATAACGATTACTATTCCTACCTACCGGATGTTCGCTCAACCGATATAGATCCGTTGTGACGCTCAAGTAAGCAATAATCTTACATTAGGACATTTCTTTTCACGTTTTCCTCAACTGGATAAAAACGAATTTATTGCCTATCGAATCGAGAATTTGCACGCGATATACAATCTAAATATTTACATACTTTCAAGAAGAAATCAACTGGGAAGTAGGATCTAATTCAAGTCAGAATATGCATAAATAAGCATATTACCTATATCTAATAGATCTATTCCATCTATGATATGGAATACAGTAAAAAAATAATATGAACCACCTATAACTATTTTTAGTTTGTTACCCGTGGTCCCTCCATATTCCCTCTATTTTTGGTGAATCATTTTTAATGTTTTGAGTAACTAAGAGCTAAAGCTAACGGTTCACCATTTTAATTTGGCAGCATTGTATTTCTCGAAGGGACCACGGGTAAAAAAAATACCCGTGGTCCCTCCAGGGACTACGGGACCCCGACCACGGGGTAACGAATGTTATTTTTCTCATAAATGTAAGTTTCTTTGCCAATGTTTTACACACTCAACTCGGGCCGAATCCTGCTTACATTTTTGACATTAACTAAAAAAGTCAGTCAGATTAAGCTCGAACACGTAATGGCTTCTTAATGAGGCCCGACAAAAGGCGCTCCGCAGAAACAATATTAACGCACATTTATAATGAGGGGGCAAGGAGAACCCACCCCTTGCAACCTCTTTGCAATTCAACTCCGCATATTTCATTTTAATGTTTAACGCCAGAGGCCGCGTCCGTCGACTCACGCCTACAATTCAGCCAGTAATTACAATTCCTGCGATTAAGTTTTTCATTGAGTTAATTGCAAACATTAACTCTCTACTAATTCGAGAAATGAATTGAAACACCCAGCTTTTTATTAACATTTAATTGTACATAAGTACCTAACTACAGACGTATCTTACGAAGAAGCTTATATATATAAACAGGAGTTACATTCATGGATTGATAACGATATGATAATATCGAGCAGACATTCAAAAGGAGATATCAGAAAGTCGACTAAGGCGGTTTAATATATCGATACTTAATCGATTTTTCATGATAATCGCCTCAATGAACGCTAGACCATAGAGATCGATTGTGATATAATTTTAAAACGAGTACCTTCATAACGATGTGCCTCGAAATCATTAAAAACTTTAAAATTACCATAGGCAAAAGAGTCTTCGATAAAGAAGCGTTTAGTCAAATAAATACTTAAATAAAAAAATATTTTTAACTATCAAATTGATAACTCTAAAAATATCACATAAAATTACAATCGATATTGGTGTTTCCATTATTTATTACTGAGTCTGCTGATAATTAATTTATAAAAAAGTTAAAATTAGTTTAGAATTTGTAATTTTATTTTTGTTCGTCCATGTTTTAGTTCGTCTAATTCTAAACACAAACACAGTACAGTCACAGTCTGAAATATTTTCACAGTTTAAAAAGTATTAAAACAATCTTATGTCTTTGGAAGTTGGTTATCTTTTCATATTTTAATACTGAAAGACAGTTAAACTTTATTTAGAGTGGGGACCGTACCCCATACTGTTATTCACGAAATCACGATACACCACAATAAAAACTTCAATAAAATATTCATACAATACAAGAAACCTCAGTCCTAAACAAATTTTTTTGCGAAACGTGTCATCTATTTACTTTATCAACTAAATGGAGTACAATAGTTTCTACATTCCAGCATACATTTATTATTTAGTATTTTACGAAGTGGAGAGCGGAGTATATTCGCGTTATATACAAAAACGCATCTATGTAATTGACTTTACTTCATTTAAGAATGAGGTCTCGCCATTCTACTAGTTCACATTGTAAATTCATTAAAGGTAACATAATTTTGGAATACAATACCTATTATTATACGATCAACTTAACCTAGCACGACGACTACAGACAAATGATTACAAACTTTTTTTTAGAAAAAAATAATGTAAAACCTACCTATGAATCACGAGTAGACCATTTATACAAAAATCTTTTTTTTTTAAATATGATCACTTACGTCAGTGATAACATAAAAGCACCATCAAATTATCTAATTAATGACAATAATAAAAAATATTAAATGCTGGGTATAGGTAATAAAAGGCAAAAAACTTCGCAAACCCTGAAACACACAATACATATCTAAGAATCACATAACTCTCTAAAAACTATAGGGATACCAGGCAAATAATAGCGCTCACAAAAAGCGAAGGAGGTGTACATACGCTGGGAATTAAAAATCAATGTTAAATAGTGCAGCGAATCAGCATAAATTTCTCGATTCTTTCGAATTCAAATAGTGGAACTACAACCTACTTACAACGAATAATCGTGTTCGAAATGAATGAACCCGTCAAATACAGAATGAACTATATCATTCACTCGTACATTCAACAGCGCAAACACATTACATTAGTGAGTAGCTGTGTCTATCTACACTAGGTGCTCGGGATAGGGCGGGTAAATAAATGGCGGACATACTAAAACGAAGCAAATAACACAACAAACCAAACGGAAAAAGTGCATCACGTCAATAATATAAAAAACATACCTACGATTTTTTATTTTTTCGTTTTTTTTTTATATTTCGTGTAATCTCTAAAAAATGCATTCTATTTTACAGATTATAAGATGATATGTTTGAGCTTTGCAACAGTCCCACGCCCGCGACACCGCGGCCGTTTGAGTATTCCAACGCTCCGGACGCGTCGAATAAAACGCATCCGAAATCTATTCATATAACAGGTACCAGCTGACATGAATTACGCACTTTCAGCAAAGAAAAATATGTCAAAACACTACTAACATTTTTTTCGACTTGCGACTAGTTAAATCAACTCTACTTGACCATTTATCGATTAGTTGTCGTTTTTTTTGTTATAAAACCTCGATTAGTTCGTCCACGAATGCACTATGTTTTAGTATTATACCCCTATCTATCATCAGACACCGTGCTATTGGTAACAGTACACACATTTACCTTTTACTTATCAACTTTCTCGTAATCATATAGCCTGTATATGAAAAGGAAAGTCAAACACCTTCGATGTGCAGCCGATGAAACAGTTACACCTCTAATTCGATTATGTTCTCGATTATTTTTTCGATTATTTTTTCTTATCGACGATGATTGATGTCGATAGAAGGCTGACTGTGTCGTCGACTACTCAAGCAGCTTCATAGCTATAGCGTAACACATTGTTTTCAATAATTCCCTACAGATTTTACCTTAAATTTTAGCCAATTCTATAAATTAAATTATTAATTTTGAATTTCGATTCGATGACAGGATGTCTCCCGAAGAGTTTTACTAATGTGTTAATGAAACATTTGATATGAGACGTGACAACCTTGATATGTTGAATAAATCTGATCTACTTTGACTAAATAAGCTAAATGTAAGAATCTTCCAGTACAGTACAATAACGAATGTATCAAGTACCAACGAGTTACGAGGTGTTAATGTCACGGAGTAGTTATCAAATGGAGTGTCAAGTGTGGACAACACCTGCAGAACACAAATCATCGCGACATCAGGAGTTGTCGATATTTGTGACTTAAGCTTGTGAGTACTCCATGTGTTCACCACTCCGTGTAAAAGTGAATACATGTCGTTTATATCAACAATAATAGTTTTATTTGTAAAATTAAGGCTTGTATCAAGGAAGTAGGATCACGTCTCTATGATGTGGAGTGTTCGCCTGCCTGTGTGGCTAATTCTGGTACTGGACAATGGTATCTAGAGTTGACACACTGTTTTCTGTCATCGCGTGGTCTCAGGGCAGCTATTCTTCACCGCCAGCGTCTTCAGTGATTGTGTCGCCCGCTTTCTCTTGGGAAATGTTTTGACCTGCAAGTTGGTTATCATAATATAATAAAGAAAAAGAAACAATAATGTTCAGTATAACCTACATGAACAATATTTGATTATTCCTGACCACTTGTTTGTCTGTGACCTAAATTAGTTTTTCTTTTTGATGTGTAACATCTTTGCTCTCGCTATCTGTGGGAGTGATTTCGTGAAAAGGGACGGAAGTGACAGCTTGAGCATGGAATATGTAAGTACTTTTTAATAGCATGAAATTAGCAAGTACTTTATAATAGGATTGTAAGTAAAGGGGGTCATTTCTGTCGCTTTTGCTTATTACCAAGGTTAGATGTGAGGTGTTACACATCATATAAGACTACTGTTAGGCACGCTACATTTTTTTCTTTTTTTGGTTTAATTTTGTTCCTTGATATGAGTACATTGTGCTCCAATTACTAGTTTAATAAATTAGATAATTTTATATTTTCAACAGCATTTTTATTTCCAACAATAACGCTTGTGCCACATAGAGCTCTCTGACGGTTTCCACCTTCTCGTCATTCAATTAAGTGTGCTGTTTCTTATTAAAAGTTTTTACAGGACGTCGCGAAAAAGACTTGTGGCAAATGCTTTCGGAAATATATTATTATAATTAATATATTAGAAAAGGGAAGGGTATTATTGTTCCCATAAATAATAGGTATTCGATTTCAAATATGATTGAACACGAACTAACGAATTATTTTGAATGTTGAGAACTCATCAATTACTACTTATACTTACGCATTACTTTTATGCATAAAATTTATATCGTATCATAATTTTTCATGCATACCTACATTTTTAATTTATGGCAAGAAATTTAAAAAAAGCATGCATGCAACAAAGATATATTTCTAACCCTTTTTCGCTGATGAAAGTATGCACTTCTTGCAGCTTATGAAGAAAAAGGAGACACGTTAGAGTTAGGCGTGGAGGGCATCAGGTCCATGGTCTTGCACACCCAACCCGCTATGTCTACCTTCTCCGCGTCCGCCTTGCGGATCCACTCGTGGTTCTGTATGGAAAATAGTATAATTATATTTCTTTCATAGCTTTCTCAGAATCGATATAAGATGTCTACGATAAGAACCACACCACCACATCTAAGCCGCCAGGCCGACAGCCGGCGACAAAATTTCACAATGATTCTTGTGCTTGTGTGTCACCGACTGTCGGCCGGAGTACGCAAAAAGGATACTGCTAAGCCTTGAAAGAAAAATACTTGCATAGATGATTGATCCGTAACTTTATTATAAAGAGCACAATAACTTAGCGGCCTTTACCGTAAACAGCGATTTTTCACACAAATAAAATATATCGTTTCTCACTATTTTTTTGTTGCTAAATGTTACTTAGATGTACAAAATGCTTAGACAACGGCTATGTGATGGGCGAACAGCACATGCCGTTGAAATACAATCAATTTAACACTCACCATCAGCGTTTTCAAGTCAGCCCGTTCGTCAGGGTTCTTCTTGAGACAGCGATCCACGAAGTCTTTGAACTCGTCGGAGAAGATACCGGCCGGCAGTTTGGGAGGCGGCTCATTCACTATATAGTCTAGGAGCTCGAATATCGCCATCGGACGCGGGGAGTTTGGCGCCTGAAATGGTTAACAAAAATGTAAGGGGCAAGAAATGTTTTGACAATGTCAAACTCAAATTCGCATTTATTTCAATTAAACCATGTACACACGGGCACATATCAAGCTATACATTTCCAATATCAGCTGATCTTGTATTGTGTAGAATTTCCGTACAATGGGAGGTCAGCTTATACTGGAAATGTATAGCTTGATATGTAGCCGTGTGTACATCCTGAAATGATTAATACACCATGGTTGACAAAAATGTAAGTGGCAAGAAATGTTTTGACAATGTCAAACTCAAACTCGCATTTATTTAAATTAAACCATTTACATGGCACCTGAAATGAGTAATACAACATGGTTACAAAAATTTAAGTGGCAAGAAATGTTTTGACAATGTCAAACTCAAACTCTCATTCATTTCAATTAAACCGACGTACAACCTGTTAGAATGGATTCAGTACATGATTCTGGACGCAATTTTTCTTCGGTTATTTAAAAATAAAGCCACTGCTTCCTACAAAAGTGCAAGACCTACGCGGTCATAAAAGTATGGAACAGTATTTTTTTTTTAATAACCGACGTATAAGTTCAACGTAGGTTGCGCGTCGATGTCCTGCTACCCTGTATTATGCTATTCTTTGCCAAATACGAGGGCGACACTGAAAGTTTTTAGAACTGGCCACTTGTAAACGATATAATAAAAAACCGGCCAAGTGCCAGTCGGACTCGCGCACGAAGGGTTCCGTACCATTATCTATAAAAATGGCAAAAAAATCACGTTTGTTTGTTTGGGAGCCCCCTTAAATATTTTTTAATTTTAATTAAATTATTTCTTTTTAAAGTGAATATATAACTAAATATTCTGTTAATATTTCAAGCGTCTACCTGTTGCCGTTATCAATATCGAGCAAAAACGAGCAAAAAAATCACGTTTGTTGTATGGGAGCCCCCTTAAATATTTATTTTATTCTGTTTTTTTAGTATTTGTTATTATAGCGGCAACAGAAGTACATCATCTGTGAAAATTTCAACTGTCTAACTATCATGGTTCATGAGATACAGCCTGGTAACAGACGGACGCACGGACGGACGGACGGACGGACGGACGGACGGACGGACGGACAGACGGACAGACAGACAGACGGCAGAGCCTTATTAATAGGGTTCCCGTTTTACCCTTTGGGTACGGAACCCTAAAAATAAGTTAAAATTTTGAAAATGGAACTCTGCCAATATTATTGTTTATGTATTTTATTCATTTGTCATCTGTTTACGATTTGGCGGCAAATTGAAAATTGTCTGTCACGTCAGCATGAATTTAACGCGAGAAAATTTTCGTACAATGATTTTTTATGACTTTCGATGTCTATCATAACTTTCTTGTTGCCTTAAATGAGTCAACAAGAAAGTTATGATAGACTTCGATTGGCCTTTCACGTTCATCGTGAAAGGCCAATCGATTCGAAGTTCAATCGCCCCATCTTGTGCCACTGTTTAAAACTCGTTTAATGAGTTTAAACGTGGTCGCACTAATCTCACCGATGATCTGCGTGAGGGACGGCCTTCTACGGCGACGACTGAAGATAACATCAATGTTGTGCGGCGTATGATAGAGACTGACAAAAGAGTGACTTATCAGCTGACATCGATATGAGTCAAGTGCAGAAAATCTTCCATGAACATTTAGCGGTCAGGAAGCTTTGTGCCCGGTGGATACATCATAATTTGACAGTGGCCCAAAATCTCTGACGGAGTTGACGGCCACTGTCAAATTATGAGGTATATATATTGATTGGTGTCATGAAATGGTTCAAAGATTTAACGGAGGTGACTCAGATGCTGTGTTCGACATGCTTACGGGTGACAAAAGCTGGATTTATTGTTATGATCCTGAAACAAAGAGACAGTCTGCTGTCTGGGTGTTTCCTTCCGAGGAGTTGCCAACTAAAGTGAAGAGAGGTCGAAGCGTGGGAAAAAAGATGGTAGCCTCGTTCTTCGGAAGGACAGGTCATTACGCAACAAATTTTAGAGGATCGAAAAACAGTTACTGCAGAGTGGTACACTAACAATGTTTGCCACTTGTGTTGGAAAAAGTTCGGGAGAAACGACCTCGCAGTAGGATCCTCCTTCACCACGACAACGCCTCGTCGCACACCGCCAAGCAAATACTTGGCGACGTCAGCCGAGGAATTACTGGGCCACCCGCCCTATAGCCCCGACCTCGCACCTTAAGATTTTTATTTAAATAAAAGAAAAACTTCGAGAAAAACGTTTTATGGACGCCGAAGAAGCAGTGGCTGCGATCCAAATTGCCGTCGAAGAGGACGACTGGGCAGTGCTTTTCTCAGTGGTTCCATCGGATGCAGCGATGTATTGATGTAAATGGACACTATTTTGAAAAGATATAATAAAACTAATAACTTGCTAGTTTGTTCAGTTTCGACTTTCTAAGAACTTTCAGTGTCACCCTCGTATCACTAAAATTAATCCATAAATTAATAATCTCTTAGACAAATTATTTAATTTTATAAATTAAAAATCAATACAAACCTGCCCAGGAGAATGATCTTCATTCTGTCCACCGAATATAGCCGCTAAGGTCTTCGCATCAGGCGGCGGGATGGGATACATTCCTATCGCCATCTCGACTAACGACAGCCCAAGAGACCAGATATCTGACTGCACCGAGTAATGCGTGCCTTGGAGTCGCTCCGGCTGTAAACGAAAAGACGTACTTAATATTAGAGAAAGGTACTATTTCAATTTAAGTCAATACCTAAATATAAAATAGGATCTTGAAGGATACTGTTGTAATCAAACAACTCTAAATGCTTTGGTATAGGGTATAGAACCGTCTGCGTACGACGTTATATTGTAAAAACAAATTATTAAAAAAAATCAAAAAACCCGACTGCAAAAAAAATAGTATTAATAAGTAAATTATTATTAAGGATACTGGTTTACTTTTCATCTTGTTTCCATCTTTTCAGTTAATTTTTTTGCAGTCGGGTTTTTTGTTTTTTTTTTTAATAATTTGTTTTATTTCAAGATTTTTAGTGTTACTAATGAACAAATTGTTTAGTTAAGTATTAATAAGTTAATAAGCTATACGACAAAGTAAGGTTAGCAAGATAGGATAGGTTAGTTTGCTCCTTTCATAGAATTCTTAACGTTAAAACTTCAATTTAATACCTATTTCTTTTACGAATTTGTCTATAATTGTATGTTACGGTTTGACTGACTAACTTCCATTAAATATTGGCATGCCATCATTGCACGGCGGAATATATCTTCGCGCAGAATTTTATACATCTTTTGTACGCACCACATTTTTGCAAATAAACGATTTTGATGGGAAAAACTTTTGCTATTTCTTATTTTGTAATGGCCATTCTATTCATTATAAAAAAACTGGTCAAGTGCGTGTCAGAAAACGCATAATGAAGGGTTACGCAGTTGGGATGAATTTATCTCATCAAAATATGTCGCGTGAATGGCCGTATTTTTTTATTGCGTTGACTTGAAGCTTGATTTTTGTAGAACTCAAAGGGACCGTAGACCTTCGTATTTGATATTAATTTCACAGACAGACGGACGGACGGACAGACAACGAAGTGATCCTTGAAGGGTTCCGTTTTTTTTTCACCATCTTGCGTTTTGATTTAGACTCCGTTGTCGTCTCCAGCGCCCTCTAAAACTATGAAAACGACACCCATGACAAAAAAATTACAAATTTTCGGTAACGCCATTTCAAATTTAGATTTTGACCCAATTATTGTTGTCAGTGCCCTCAAAAACCATGAAAAACACGGGTTAGAAGCGTTATGACTACCTCTCGATAAGACTAAATAGCAGATATGACTAGTTCGCTATAGGACTTAATCTCGATATGACTAGTTCGCTATAGGACTTAATCTCGATATGACTAGTTCGCTATAGGACTTAATCTCGATATGACTAGATCTTGTTAGGACTATATCGTGTTTGGACTAGATCGCAATAAGGCCAGATAGCGTAACGACTATATTTTCGTTTGTTTTTTGGAGTACAGTTATCGAGTTATAGCATTAAGTTTTTTTCCTTGGTACCTATACTAAAATACTTAAAATGAAAGCATTTCATTGCAACATAATTATTTATTTATTTAAACTTACACTTTAAATCGCTAACGTTTTTTAAAAAGATAGGAGCGTAATCTCCTTTGTCTCAAGTTTATTTAATTCTCTTTGATACTTGCGATTGAATAATATGGTGTTTCTTCTTTTGTTGTTCGGTTCAAACAGAGAATTTTGATTTTTTTTATCTTGAACATGTGCCTCTTTTTTTAAATAAAATAAAAATTGTAACAATGTTGGTTTGTGCTGCATGCGCACATTAAGGCGGCGATGCCATGCTTCTTATCTGTTATTGGTTCTGTGCTTTTGTTTTGCACAGGAAATAAGCAAAGGATTCTTTAGCCATTGCCTGCAAAAGTAGCTTCCGAATGCATTCATTTCAGGTGATTGCGTTGAACATTCCACAATAGCAGACCATCCGTCTTGTATATAAGATGAAGGCAAGAGCGGCAAATTAGCAGTAATTCTAGTGATGTATCGTCCTTCTTGAGATTTCGTCAAACCAATATCGTTCGCCTTTTTCCACACCGATTTATTGTAATGGTAAAAACATCCTGTAACTTTAGCATTCGTATACACATTCCTAAATGCATTGATGAGTCCCAATTCGTAATCACATTTAAAATGTTTAATATGTACTTTAAGCACATCACGTATTATTGTAAATAAAGCGAAATAAGTTGTTTAGCGTTTATTTGGTAAGAGAGCATACAAGACGGGAAATATATTTGTCGTCTCTTCCGTGCTATCAATGTCTACGTGAATGGAGAACAATTGATAGAAAGGCCTGGGTGCACTTTTAAAGGTTCCGTCACCAAAAAAAACCTTTTCTTGATCTGCATAAATTTTCATATTCCTTTTGGAAAATTGTGATGAGAATACAAGCATTTTATCATCTGTTGGTAATTCAAACTCGGCAATCAAAAAGTCTTTCTTAATCATATTTGGTACTGTCACTTCACTGGATTTAGAAAACTCTGTTTTTTGCACTTGAAGGAACCTTTTACGATGTCTGTACAGGACATCGTTCACTGAATTATAAGGTCTGACATTAAAGGTTGAAGAAGAGGGTAGTTGTTGGAAGACTTCTTCGTAAACCTTTTTTACTGAAGACATATCTTTGCATACATTCTGTTTTGCCGTATCCAGTAAAAGGTCTTCTTGCATTCTGTCATGGTCTTGCTCACACTTGTGCAGACTCTTTCTGATTATAATGGTATTTTCTTGATTTAGTGTGAGAGAAGCACTACACTCTTGTCTCTTGTAGCAACGCCAGAACGATGTTCCGCTTGAATTGTTGGACACAAAATTGTATCGGTAGCCATCATGAAGAAGTGCTTCCTTATTCTTTTTATTTTTAATAAAATGAAATTTTTCATTATCCTGCATTTTAAATAACAATAAAATATGCCATGCAAGATAAAAATTCGAAGTGACAATGACAACTATTGTTTGAATTTATTTTTAATAGTGGAATAATAGATAAAGTAGAACTTCCTAATGCCACTTTTAGATAAGATTGTACGTCATATCGATAATGAGTCATTGTGATAACAGGACTTATGCATATGTAGTCAAACAGCTAATTAGTTTCCCAACCATATCGAGATTAAGTCCTATAGCGAACTAGTCGTATCTGCTATTTAGTCTTATCGAGAGGTAGTCATAACGCTTCTAACCCAAAAAGACACCCATGACGAAAAATCATCACAAATTCACGACAGCCATCTTTTCGCGTAGGTGGGTGTTCGCGCAAGTGTCTTTAGCAGAAATGTCATTCGCGCAAGTGTACCAGATCTGATGCATCAAATCTCAGTTGGTCTAACTCTCTCATAAGAAACAGCTAGGATCTATTGGCATAAAAAAAGTGAAAATTGCTCATTTTCTTGGTGGCTGTATTTTTTTTTAAAATCTGTGAATGCAGATCAAAATGTCTCAAAATTTTAAGGACAGTCTCCTAAGACCCAATTTGTGTAGCTACAACGTTTAAGATATCCTTACTTCCTATCTTAAAAATCCACCCTGCATATGCCATGATAATTGACTGCTTAGCCCCATAAAGATATAGCGTGATCATAATCATTTAAAAGGATAAATCTGTAACTATCTGCAATGTTCTAACCGTTTGGCTCGTCTTTTTACAATTTTCTGTAAACCTTAGAGGCATATAAACATAATGCAATATTGCTCATTCCCCATAGTAAATAGCATGATAATATATAACCTATTGGTTGAACAGACTTATAGGGAATATACAGGGTGTCCCGTAAATAATGGATCAAACGTAACGGGTAGGTAGCTTACCTCATTTCCAACAACTAATTTGAACAGTAAAAAAAACCGATAAGGTAACCAAGATTTTTTTTTTTTTTTGATTTTTACTATTTTCTGTACCAGCATTCAGTGTTTTTAATGCTGTTGCTGCAAATGGTATCATATTAAGGTGTGATTTTTGTCAAACATTTCTGAATAGTTTACTAATGTTATAAGATACCATTTTTTTAAATAACATTTTATTTGCCTTAGAAAAAAAATCTTGAATTGAAAAGTTTTGTTTTTACGATGAAAAGACCAGAATTGGAAAAATTCTCCTGTAAAAAAAATGTATGACACCAAAGTGTACCATTATTTTAAAAACTTGTAAAATTACTAAGGTTTGCAAATTGGTATAAAACTTACACCTAGTCTTTGTCGTTACAAAGATATTGCTATGAATCTGACAGAGGTGCGAAATTACGAAATAAAATAAAATTTGAAAAAGTGTGCACAATTCAACTATTTTCTTAAAAATGTTTAGGTATCTCAGCGTATGAAAAAAATTGGGAGGTTAAATTTAAAAAAAAATACAAATAAATCGTTTATTTTGTTTTTACAGTAAATGTTCAAACTTACGTCCCCCTACGAGAATGCAAAGTCTGCACCTCCTAATAAAGGAAGCTCTTATCCGACGGACAAAATGGCTGTTGTTTATTTCTGATACAGCAGATTGGATGCGCTGACGTAATTCTTCTTCCGACGTTATTCGTTGTTTGTAAACTTTGTCTTTTAAACATCCCCAATAAAAAAAATCTAAGGGATTTAAATCCGGAGATCGCGGAGGCCACAAAATTGGTCCTAATCGGCCGATCCATCTGTCAGGGTAAGTTTCATTGAGTTGCGCCCTTACTGCCGTCGCATAGTGAGCGGGGCAACCATCATTTCGTAACCACATTGCTTGCCGCACGTCTTCTGGAATATTTTCTAATAACGTTGGCAACTCATTCCTTAAAAAATGCAGATAGTATTCGGCGTTTAGAGTTGCTGGTCAAAGGGCCCTATTATTTGCCCATTTATTATTCCTGCCCATAAATTTTTATTTTAAATTGATGTTGGCTCCTGTCCTCTCGCATCAAATGTGGGTTTACCAGCTGCCAACTGTGCAAATTATGCAAATTGAGATATCCATCTCGCCGGCATGAAGACTCGTCACTCCATAAAATTTTATTAAAAAACTGTGGGTCCGCCCGTATCATTCTAAGCATCCTTTGGCAAAATGCTACTCTTTGCGGGTAATCACGTGACGTCAGCGTTTGAACACGTTGCACGTGATATGGGTGCAACCGGTGCCTTTTTAGAACTCGATGTACCGTCGATCTTGGAATACCTGTGCGTTGCGCTATGACGCGAATTGAGACCGACGAATATTCCTCGATTTCTCGAATAATAATATCGTCATTGACTTGTGACGGTCGCCCTTCACTGGCACCCCCAACTCCGGTGCCAAGAATTCTTCCCTAAAGAAGCGCGTTATGCACTCTAATGAATACGCGATAGTCGGGATGTCGATCCCGGTTCGGGTATCTTTCACGATACAATCTTGCGGCCGCCCTGGCATTACCTCTTTCTTCTCCGTAGATAAAATGCATTTCGGCATACTCCCGTGGCGTGAACTCGTAACGAGGCATCGTACTACTGCACACACGTACAACCTCACACAAACGATTGTTTTCGAAGTCCGTAGGATTGCCAAGTCATTCGTCCAAAACACAAACAGTTCCAAATCGTTAGGCAAAGCAAAGTCCAAATACACAGCACAAGTTTAATTTTAAGGAACACAACAGTTAGGCACAGCGGGAGCGAAAGTAGTCTGACGTACGTATCAACTCGAAGAGAGATTCGGGTCAACTAAACAAATAAAATCATGCAACAATGAAGCCCTGTATGAGTGAAGGGTGAAGGAAAAAAAATACCTGCACAAAGACACCGATTTACCAAAAATACAAAAGCGGCGCTATCTATCCCTTTCACACTGAGTGAGGTGCAACTCCGCAGGTAGCGGTCCCAAATTCCGAACAGATGACGTCATCGGCTCGGAATTACGCTACACGCTTAACCACATGCTTAGATTACAAGCATAAGCCATTACGAGAAAGAAAAGTTAGATTGTACCATTTTAATTTCTGTTCTGTCTTCTTCATCACATTCATAGCAATATCTTTGTAACCGCAAGGACTAGACGTAAGTTTTATACCAATTTGCAAACCTTTGTAATTTTACAAGTTTTTAAAATAATGGTACACTTTGGTGTGATACATTTTTTTTACAGGAGAATTTTTCCAATTCTGGTCTTTTCATCGTAAAAACAAAACTTTTCAATTCAAGATTTTTTTTCTAAGGCAAAATGTAATTTAAAAAAATGGTTCGCGCCCTCGCGCCCTTAGTCGCCGCAGGAGACGCCCCGGGGCGTCGGGAGTCGCAAGTCGATTTCCGGCCACCGTAGGCGCGGGCCTGCGGACGGTGAGCGATGGGTAGCTCGCCGTCCGATAAGGACCAGGCCCGGGTCGACGGCGCGTTGTGTTCCACGCGCGCCTCAAAGAGATGTCAGCACCAATTGACGGGGTCCGATAGGACCAATGCCTGCCGGGGTTGCGAGTTTGTCCGAAAGGGATATCGTGGCCCTGGCACACAGGCAACGGAAGGAACACGGGTGGGTTTTAGTCAGTAAAAGTCTGACACGCCCTCCAGCTCCGCCCAGAGCGGGAGAAGTTATTTGATAATTTCCCACCCAAAAAAAAAAGAAAAAAAAAGGCGTCTCAAAGAAGTCGTCGATTTAAAGTAATTTAAGTTACGTTAACATCTACTCCACGAGAATTAAATCAAATAGCCTGTTTTTGGCCCCCAATTTGAAAACGACCTATCTTGGGGTCAGTTTCAAGTCTAACTGGATGCAGCTGAATACCAGTATTATTATATGGAGCGACTGCCTATCTAATCCTCCACAACCCAGTTACTGAGTAATACGATACCCCTTGGTAAGACTAGTTGTGAGAATTTCGGGCTTCTAACGACCCGTAACTACTGCCAAAGATCCACGACTGACAGCCGGCACCAACGGCTTAACGTGCTTTCCGAGGCACGGAGGGGTCTAGGTATGTAGAGGTGGTCACCCATCCACGGACCAACCGCGGCAAGCGTAGCTTAACCTGATTGATCGACATTTGGCTGTTATTACTTAGCCACAAGCCCCTCATGCATATGAAGGTATATACGGTACATAAAACAAAACATCTTTTGTTTTTAATTTTTGTCTATCTGTTTGTTCGGGCTAATCTCCGAAACGCCTGGACCGATTTTGACGGGACACACTCGGGGATCACTGGCAGATAGCTGATGGTATAAGGGGTATAAATACCAAAGATCTAGTACTGCTGAAAAAAAATGTACTTCGATTTAAATTTAATAAAAAAATCACGAAAATCCTCTAGAAATGCGACGTTGCCAGCTCGCGAGGCGCTCTTAAAACAATGTGGAAAAGGGGCGGGTCGCTAGTTGCTAATAAATAATCTTATTACTTACCGACATATAACTCCTAGTCCCCACAAATGAGTTCGCCATGGAATCTATCAGCTGTCCCGACACTCCGAAGTCACAGATCTTGATCTCTCCGTTGCTGTTCACTAGTATATTGGACGGCTTCACGTCACGGTGCATGATGGCGTGCTTGTCTCGAAGGTAGCTGAGGCCTTTTAGTACCGCTGATGTTATTGTTCCTGGAAAATCCATTTATTTATGATTTATTTATTTATGATTTATTTATTTATGATTTATTTATTTGTGATTTATTTATTTATGATTAATTTATTTATGATTAATTTATTTATTATTTGTTTATTTATGATTAATTTATTTATGATTAATTTATTTATTAAATTGTGATGTCAAGTAAGCTTTAGACATTGTCCTTCACATATGGGTTGTTAAACTAACGTTTACTGCAGCTGTGATTGGCTTACTGAATAAACAACAGTGTATCAGATCACTTGAAATGATTGTGTTTGACAATCTGCTAGCAAACTTTTGTGTTGATTATCCTTTCAAAAACCAAGTGTGGGTGTTGAAAATGGCTACAATTATTGCGATAAGGCTACCAGATACTCTTTTAAGACAAATATTACAGCTGAAAATCTACTGTTATGCCTTGAAACAGATGGTTCATTAATTACTATCTAAATTAGCACCGTAATTGCATATTACACTTTCAATCACAATCTGAATGATTTTGAAGGATATTGCTATTCCATTGCTTCATATGTTCGAAAAATTTGTATGCTTAACGACGTAAATAACGCAATGAATGTTTTTGAACTGTCAAAATAAAAGCCATTGCTACTATAGGTGTTATGCAACTGGTAATTACAAAAAAAAAAATATAGGAGAATCTACTAACGTTTTAGAACAGCATGTTTTATAAAATTCTACTGTATTAAATGTTGTATGCAGTTGGATTTTCTATCACAAGGACACTGCTTGTGAGGTAGAAAATCCTTATTTAGAATAAAAAAACCGGCCAAGTGGGAGTCGGACTCGCGTACGAAGGGTTCCGTTCCGTACCATTATCAATAAAAATGGCAAAAAAAAACACGTTTGTTGTATTTTGCCCCTCTTAAATATTTGTTTTATTTAAATTTAATTATTTATTTATAAAGTGAATATATAACTAAATATTTTGTGAATATTTCAAGTGTCTACCTGTTGCCGTTATCAATATCGAGCAAAAACGAGCAAAAAAATCACGTTTATTGTATGGGAGCCCCCTTAAATATTTATTTTATTCTGTTTGTTAGTATTTGTTGTTATAGCAGCAACAGAAATACATCATCTGTGAAAATGTTAACTGTCTAACTATCATGGTTCATGAGATACAGCCTCGTGACAGACGGACGGACAGACAGACGGCGGAGCCCTTGTAATAGGGTTCCCGTTTTACCCTTTGGGTACGGAACCCTAAAAAGCCATCAAACACTTAATGTTATCGCATTAAACTTGGTGTCTTCATAGTTACAAAAGACGAAAAACATGTTTGGGTGCAACGTATTTACATATAAACTTCCATTTTAAGATTAGAAGTTAAAGTCAGTAAATATTTAGCAGTGTTAAGTGAAGAGAGACCAACCGCATGATTATGCAAAGATAACGTTGGCATTGTGTGTGATGAACTAACACACTTATATGACTTACATGTATGACTCAGTATTAAGGAATTAAATTAATTAAAGTAATCTTGACAACATTTCTAAAACATCCATTTATCTACAAAATGTTCCATATCAAACTGTTCACCTCTTTGAGCCATAAGTAAACTTCCTTTACATACTTGCATAAATTACTCATGTAATGAATGAATTTACTTTATCTTGAGGTGACTGACTGGGCTGTGAGACTGTATATCCGTCTGCATTCAAGCACAAATACAAGAGTCTGGCATTGGATGCAATTGAACTACCGGTTCTTGATATTGTCACAAAACCAGAACCCAATGTGCTTGCAGCAAAAACTGAACCAAAAATTGTTTTGTCGCCATGAGATGTGCTGAAGTGTTCTCTCCAAAATGCTATAAATTCGTATGCATTTACAATATATTTTTTATGACAGTCAAAATATAGACAGAAAAAAATTTTTTTTTATGTAAACAACAACATTTATCAAAATAAAACTTGTATTACTGTTAAGTTTCTCTTGTGATAACTGTTTGGGGATTGTTGCTTGGCAAAAAGGCCTTACAGTTCCTCGTAAGGCTCATTTTAAAGACCTATTAACACTTACCTAGAATGGATTCTGGAATTCTTCCAGCCTTCTTCAAAATCAGATCCAATGACCCACCATCCATGTATTCCATACAGATCGATATTTCTCCATCACTATAGAATGCCCCGTAGAACCCCACAATATGAGCAAAGTTACATTCATGCAGTACTTTCAGTTCTCTTATGATTTGTTTCTTGATGGCTGGTTTCACTTCTAGATGGATTAGCTTGCGAGCCATTATGAGGCCTGTTGACTTGTGGCGGACTTTCATTACTACGCCGCCATTGCCTTGACCTGCGAAAATTAAGGTGAGATTATGTATTATTAGGCCCATATTACAGAATCTCACTCAAAACTCAAACATTACTGAAGACTCCTTTAAAGCTATTTAATGGGTTGAAACTAGTTTTAGGTAGTGCTTGATTTTTGAGTAGGGTTCTGTAATACGGCCCTTAGAATTTTCTGGAATGCTATGCTATTTTGTTTTATGTCTACCAATTTCTAAAGGTTTCCAAGAATCTCCACTTTGGTCAAGTCTGTTAAAAGGTATGAGTGTGTGTGAATATTTAAAGCTCTAGATTCTAGAGTTAAACTCAATAGTAGAGAGAATATTTTGTACTCAACAGACTGTCAATCAATGATCTCTTCAATTTTGCTCAAAGAAAAAAGGCCAATTTCTTAAATTATTTTAGGATCAATTGATCAATCAGATATCAGCCATGGCATCAGTGGCATAACTTAATGATTATAAATGTTAAAAACTCTGTCACATCGTCAAATTTGTTTCTAGTTTAGATTCCTGGCTATTGAAGAATTGTCCCTTTGCATGTAATATCTCATGAGTATGTTAGTTAAGAGTATGCTTAGATGGTTTGGTTATGTTGAGATGATGAGTCAAAGGTGAGTAACAAAGGGTATTTACAAGGAAGATTTGAGTGGAAACGCCGGGACCGACGCCTTAGGATTTATAGTGACCTTATTGGTGATGTTCTTCAGAAAGGTAAGTGTGCATAGTACTTGCAACTGTAAACGAAGCAAAAGGAGTACTTAAGTCAGGATCGTAGCAGGTGGCGTTCTGTAGTTTCTGCCTACCTCCATGGGAAGGTGTGAGTTTATGTATATATGTAATATCTGCAATATCTTACCTAACTCTCCCAACTTCTCAAAGTCATCATCACTAAGCTCTCCGATCTTCTCTTTCTGACAGAGGAACACTTCTATCCTGCGTCGTTGGGTGTCATCCATCTCAATCTGCTCCAGCCTCTCCGTCAACGCCTCAATGCTTGTCTTGGACTTCCCAGCTAGACCCTGCCGCCTACAACAGTTGTACAATACCTATTATTTTTATGGCTTTTGAAATAAATTGAAATAAAAATCCATCCATCCAGGAATCCATTTAACATTATTCCAAATCCTGACTTACATTTAATATGTACTTGCCTACCTCAGTTTCAAAATATGTCATAGTTATTTATGTGATTTTGTGTTAAGGTTTTCAAAATAGTAAGAGTAGCAATTTTCCTGTTAATCTTAGTTGTAATATTTTTATGTTCAAAATGCAAAATTGATGATTGATTCAAAATTACAATACCTATTGAAAAATCATATTATAATAAGCAAAGGCTGATGATATAAAATTTCCTATAACCATCAGCCTGTTTCATTCATTCAACACACTTCATTTATCATCATTCAATTTCAATCTTTTTTTTTTTTTATTCTTTCATTTTTTTTTCCAATCAAGCATACAAATTTACAGAATCAGACTTAATGCCATAGGCCTTTTCTACCATTCAACCTATGAATGATGCAGTGACAATCATCAATTTATTCATCTCATATGTATGGCTAAAAGTATCTTCAAATATTAGAGGTTAATGTTAATACTTACTCCGTAGCTGTCGCAGACTTTAGCTGTGGCGTCATGTTAGATGGTGTGACCGCTGGTGCCGTGTCGATTGACCCTGGCGGCAGGGTCAGGTTCAATTTGTTCTTTGACATTTTACTCATCTTGGATAAGTAGTGTCTACCGCTTTAACCCATGAAATGTCCTTGTTATTCTCCAAGTTGGTAGCTAGAATGTTCGAGATGGATAGATAATCTTTATGGTATACTGAAAGTAAACTAAGCAAGCAAGTAGGCTAGTAAGCTTTGATGACTCTCCAAATAATCAAGGTTGGCCATCAACTCTATTAAACAAACATTCAAAGGAACAACAACATAACATTAAGAATGGTGGTCAATATTGATTTTAGTCAGGTATTGTTTGTCTAAATTATTGTGTGAATAAACAATCTAAGGCAACCTACATAATGCCAGTTATGGAATGACATTTTGAAATGTGTATGAGTAAAGTATTTATAGGTAATATTTTGAGGAAAACAGGGAGACATTTTATCATAAGGTAAAGCACTAAAGGTCAGTTAGATCTTATAAAAATAGATAAAGATGGCTTTGAAGATGTTCACGAAACTGACACATCAATCAATAACACCATGAAAAAGTGAACTGGAAGTCCGCCCCTATTACGACCCACTGACCGGAATGTTTGATTACAATGGTAAGTATGCCAAATATTATCAAAATAAAAGAAAGCACAGGAAAATTCAGTAGTCATTTTAAATTGAAATTAAATTGACTACAGATTGTTTCTGATCAATCAAAGATCCTGAATCATTCCGTACATTTCAAAACAAAAGTGTAGCCGAAATTTATTTCGCCGTGTACCAAGCGGTATGAACAAAACGAATAGACGTAAGCGAATACTTGAGTTTAAAGACATCTACTCCATACAATGTAACAAAAACATGAATCTGTGATCCAAAATTAGCAAAAAAATAACAGCGCAGGCAGTGACTCAGTCCCAGGGTGAGTTATTGTATTGTAAGGTGTAGGCAAGTAAAAATTTAGAATCAACACTTACAGGATTAGGAGACTTAATTCCTTCGTCACTGCATTTCTTTCACCACTCGGAACCACGTAAACAATGAATACCTACTGTGAAACTTGTAAAAAAAAATAAAAACAATGCCGCAATTATAATTTACAACGATCGAAAAAAAGAAAATCGGAAAACCAAAATTTGTCAAACGTCAGCCAACGAGCGACAGATAATGAATGACAGCATGACAGTTTTTTTGACAGCTCTAAAAAAAAAAGTAATTTCTGTTGGATCCGACTTGTCAGTAATCCGCACAGGTGATCCGACTGAATCTGAATTCAGAATCCTCTGTCAAATTCTGAATGTAAATCGTAATGCTAATGTCTGTCTATTCCAAAATTATGATTAGTTGTAATATCAACAGCCAATCGGATCAGTTGATTTGCGTTCACACGTCGATAATTTTCATTACAGAAACCGGCGTCTATCGTTTCTATGCTACAGTTTGACCAGTATATCTGTGTACCGTACACAGATTTATAATGGGGGGAGCAATGAGTAATGACTTATTTATGAAAACTAAGTTTGCTTAAACGAGTTCAAAATAATGTCAATATTGATCTCGTTTTACGTCCAACCAATTTCACCAGCCATATTGATCGCGTTCACGGAAACCAAACTATGGCATAGAATGTAATGTTGTCACCTGAACGCAATTCGTTTAACATTTGCAACATGCGATAGCGACTTTTTTACTGCCACGTTTTTATTAAGTCACTTTCTTGTTTGTCTGTCTGTCTGTCATTCCGGGTGGAATCTACCAACTCAAATTTCGAGCACTTCCTTATTAGCTATCCGGCTGAAACTTTCAGGGTAGCTCACAAATCGATGACAATGCATTTTAAATCCATATATTAGTATGCAATGCCGACCTTACCTAAAAAAAAACAAAAAAACCGCTAAACCTTGTAAAGGAAGCGAGATAGAGCAAAAGTGACACTTTTTGGATGTTTCTCAAAGGGGTTTCACTAATCATGACACATCGATCGACAGGTTCGCAAACCTGAAAACATAACCTATTTTTTTATTTTTTTGCGTTTATCTATCGAAAGCAAATCAGCAGCAAAAACTGTTGTTATGAAGTTGATGATGATACTGCTATTTGACAACTGCACTAAAGCAATATTCATCATTTGTGGACCATTTTACGAATCTCCATTATAGGTACTGTCAAACAGATGAATGCCAATGCCATTTTTAATATGATTCATAATATTATCCTATTGTGATTCTGCCAAAGCGGCCTTTTTAAACCCCCTCATTCTCATCTCAGCTTTCGTTATAATATACCTAGTCTTAGCAATTTTTTTATTTTTAATTAGTCAAATACTAACAAAATCAATATACAACAAACAATATTTTCTAAACAACACGACACGGACAGCTCTTGAACTCATTTCAAGGCTTGAACGCCGAAAATCGGGCGTTCAGAATCTAAACTAGTTTAAGCTTGAACTGCGTTCGCTTTATGTTGGTGAAATCAAAAGTAGAGTTCTGAACTTAGTTAAACGCTTGAACTGAGTTCAGCGTGAATTGATCACGTTTAATTTCGTTGGTGAAATCCACCCTAGTGTTATGGATGGTGTTGTAGGTACAGAACGGGTGAATGTAGTTGCAACCGCTACATTCACAATCCTATCGTGATATATTATACGATCACTGGCGGTAAGGGGAGGGGGGGGGGCAGCAGGAGTGGCCCGGGCCCGGCACGTTTATGATTAAACGTAGGGTGATAAAATTTTCGAGCTCGCTTGGCTTGCTCTTGCATCTTAAATTCTAAATACCTTTTTCTCAGACTTTTCTGCGTAATTCTGCAAAGTTACTTTCTTCTTTTGACTATTCATAAAGAATAGGATTCTTTATGAATAGTCAAAACAAAACCTTACCCATCTTTGGCTGGGTGCTACAAATTTTCGAGCTCACTTCTTTTTTTTTTTTATGTATGGCATCTCGCAGTTGACCTTGAGAGGCCGTGACTGCTTAACCGGTATTTCCTGTGGCTGCCCTAATGTGTGAGCTTAAAGCCTCCAGCCAGGAGCATAAATATAAGTATTACAAACCAAACGACAGCGCTCTAAGGGCACCCCCTGTGGGGTATGAACCTCGGCTTAGGGCGTCGTTGGGGAAAAACAGCAAGTTGGGGACAGGCTGGATCGAGAGTTTAAATTCATGATTATTAACGGGGATTACTATTAAATGCTACGGCTCACTCAGCCTCGGGGCTGGCGGTTCGACGTGCAAGGGACGGGGGGAACAATTAATTCTTGAACTTCGCGTGGTACCTCGGCGGCGAGGACGGAATGACGGCTTGTATTTGTGCACTGTACTTGCGGCCCTATTGCTTTCCTGAAGGAGAGTAATGGGGTCATCCGGATCTAAGAGAGTATGCCTAGGTCGGCGAGTCTGACTAATCTGAGAAGGCCTATAGCTAGCAGCCTGCACAACCAAGGGGTTGCGGTGTCTATCTGCGGACTCGAAGAACCGCTTTGTCGCGCGTTTCTTAAACTGCTTGATGGTGGGGATTTTAAAATCTACTTGAAGGGTTTCGTTCCGAACGAACCATGGAGCGTCCGTAATTTTACGAAGAAATCGGTTTTGAAGTGCCTGCATTCTATGAATGAGGTGGGGACCAGCGCACAGTGGTCTGAAAATCAAGCTCCATACTCATAGAAACTTAACGTCAGAAATTAATTAATAAAAATATGTTTTGTGTTTAGTATACCTCCCTTTCTTTTACTAATATAGTAAGAAGGGTATGAGTAGCTCCATGCGTGAGAATTAAAAAAAAAAAATTTTTTTTGTATGGAATAAAACACTTAAAGTGCTTTTTTTCAAAACTACAGTTGGTGATCTTTCAAATCTTTGACATAATTAAATGAAGTAACCAACCACATAACTGATATTGTCGTTAGTTAAGAACCTGCTAATGACTTTTATAATGAAAATATTAGAAAACGATGTAGATTATTTACATTTTACTCCAAAATTCATTTCACGAAATAACTCATTTGTTAATCACCGTCATTATTGTTGAATTTTAATTTAATAAGCATTATGGGACAGCGAGCGTTAATGAGGGTGGGTAGTTATAATATAAATAGGACATTTAAACTAACTTCACTCAGTAGCTCTTTGCACTTGTGCGCGCTTACTATACTTATTACGTTCGATTTGTTTTCGTGTTATGATGGAAGGTTTTAGTACCAATTTGGATATTTTTATGTTTGTGGCTAACAATAGCTGTTTCTCACAGCCCAGTGTATTATATGAAGTTTTTGTCAATGCCGTTGATTTGTCAGAAAACGAAAATAAAGAATTGAAACAATTCTGTCAGACTCACGTGTGTTCGTTAAAGAACAAATGGATCTCGTGTAATCGCACGAGACATACTTTCATAAAAAAGTATGACACATGGCTCCAAGAAGACATAAAATGGCCTGAGTTCATGAAGGACAAGATGACACCTTCTTTAGTGTTAGAAGAGCAGCAACCATGTTCCAGTTTTGACTTCAGTGTAAATGAGGGTGCATCAACATCATACAAACCGGAGACGTGCAGTGTTGGAACATCAACTGTTGTGAGTCCAAGAAAAGTGTTCTCGGAGCTAAGCCCGCTCCAGAAGAGAAGAAGAGTGAAAGAGCTCCTCACGCATAGCACTGAAAGCCTTGCTTATGCAACTGGTTTAAGTGCAGATAACAAAAATGTAGCAGATATAATAAAATTGATCACAGAGCATCCCGAAGAGGCTACAAAGATAAAGGAATTGTTGAAGTCCAAGAAAGCTATGCCCATATATTCCGCTGATAAAGCTTTAGGAATTCTGACTTCATTGAAGCTTTCGAAATGGCAGTATACAACACTAAGAGCTTGTGCAAAACAAGAAGGAATACTACTATATCCTTCTTATACTGCTATCTTAGAGGCGAAGAAGGACTGTTACCCACCAAGACACCATAGAAATCACCGAAAGAGGGGTAAAAGTAAAGCTTCAAGCGATTTTGGACAAAACTGTTGCTAGATTTGGGAAATTCCTACGTTTGGAATCTTCGCTAGATGGCAAAGAGCTAACATTTATATGCAAGTGGGGCTTTGATGGTGCTTCAGGGCAAAGTTTGTACAAACAAACTATGGCGGGTGAAGATGATTCAAGCAATTTTATGTGTTCTTTTGTGCCTCTGTGCTTAGTTTGTGGTGAAGAAAAGTTATGGGAGAATCCAAAGCCATCTTCCACAATGTTCTGCAGACCGCTCTATTTTAAATTTGCAAATGAAAACCAATTAAATATTAAGGAAGAACAGGCTTTGATTGAAGCTGAGATTGCAGCACTGGAGCCGTCTATTATGGGAATTCATACTGTTAAGCACTCAATGCTTATGACCATGATAGATGGTAAAATCACTTCACAACTGTCAAATACTTCAACGCAGACTTGTGACATCTGTAAAGCTACCCCTTCGGAAATGAATAAGTTAGAGAAGATCTCAGAGTAAGTTTTGTGTAATTTGATATATTTCAGATTACCGTAATGCTGTGTATCTTTTTATTAATTAATTCACTTTCTTTCCAGAAAACCTGTTTCAACAGATATATATCAGTATGGTTTATCTACACTTCATGCTTGGATTAGATGTATGGTGTGCCTACTCCAGCCGTTTGAGCGTGAAGAAGAGACAAACATACACACACACACACACAAAGTTTCGCCTTTATAATCACACTAATATTATAAAGGCGAAAGTTTGTGAGTGTGTGAGGGTGTGTGTGTGTGTGTATGTTTGTCTCTTCTTGTATGAGTATTAGTTTACATACTATTTTCATATTCAAAGCGATATGTAACTTCACAAAATACCATCAAAGATTTGAAAGATCACCAACTGTAAATTCAAAATTTCCAAAGCTTGCTACATGCAACGCGGCACCGAAAGGCACAAGAATTGTATGCCATCTTAATAGCCGTGTATGGTGCAATAGCTCATGTGAGTACCAGCCCATCAGTGCTATTCAGTTTTGAAAAAAAGCACTGTTTTAAAAAAAAAAAAATTAAAATATTTTTTTTCTCACGCATGGACCTACTCATACCCTTCATACTATATTAGTAAAACAAAGGGAGGTATACTAAACACAAAACATATTTTTATTAATTAATTTCTGACGTTAAGTTTCTATGAGTATGGAGCTTGATTTTCAGACCACTGTGCGGCGTGTGCGAAAGCAGCACAGGCGTAGGTCATAATCGGGCGGACGAGCTCACTTCGCTCGCTATTTACATAAGTACTCAAACGTATATGTACCTATAGGTCGACAAAGTACCTAATTCAAAAAAACTATTCGGAGAGCAAACATTTTCGAGCTTGCTAAACACTAAACGATCGTCGATCGGTAGGATGATAGGTCGAGCGATCGATCTATCATCCTACCGATCGACGATCGTATAGTGTTATAACTTTTCTGTATAAGTCGACCAAGTATCTCCTATTTCTGTATGAATGGTCAAAAGTAAAAACCTAACGTTTTCTAGTCAGTGTGCTCAAAAGGTCGAGTTCGCTTCGCTCGTTCTTATATCCCACATTCTCTTAGTTTTTAAACTTTTCTGCATACCTGGAGTACTACTTGGTATGTGATACCTGGTTTTGCTGCCCCGGGCCTCCGACTCCGACAGGCTTAGTCCGCCGCTTTAGAGGGTCAGGTCAGGAGCTGCCAGATACAACATCTGCATAAATTAGTCATCATATTTAACCTGTTTGTAGAGCAATTGTCCTATATAATTGGAGACAAGAATCGAAATTAATATAAAGTAGGGTCAGTGGGTCGTCTTTGCTTGGTGGTAGTTAGCGGTTAGCGGCAGATTTTGCTAAAAACCCGTAGTTTACTATTATTTTACAACTATATATGTCTCCGTTAAATGCAAATGCGATTACAAACTTACATTTGCAGTTGGAGAATTAACCGTGATTTAACGATGTAGATAGGTATGGGATAACATTTTTTCAACTACCTATGTACAAAGTTAAGTTTGTTCCTGGGATAAATTCATCCCAACTACGGAACCCTTCATTGTGCGTGGTCCGACATGCACTTGCCAGTTTTTATTTTTTCCATAACTGTCGCAAGTTCGGTAAAAACCGAAATGGGAATCGCTGCTAAAAATGTATTGTTGCCACATTATATTAAACTTCTTTAAGTATTTTACATGATCGGCCGGGCAGTCACCGTAGTTTTTTATAGGAGGCCTCACCTTCAATGGAAATTCCTCGTATTGTCGGATAAGTACATTATAAAAATATGCGTTCCGTGTGTACCTACGTATTATGCACAATAGGTAATGTATGTGGAAAAGCGTTTATCACGGCAACGGTGCGTTAAACAAGATGTAGTGACAAAAAAATCGAGTTTATTTAGGTACATACATAGAGGGTTTGGTCATGTTGAGAGGATGAATGAAAGACGACTAACAAAATGTATCCGCAGCTGTAGCCCGCGAAATTCAACGTTTATTGTTATTTTGTAGGTCAGTGTCAGGTTGTATCTTGATCAAAATATGATTCGCGACATAACAGATGTATTTACAGAATTATAATCATGTTAGAATCATTATTATATCTCTCTAAGTTAGATTTGTTCCATTAAATGACTTATTCATGAAATCATGGATGACAATTGGGGAACAAATCTACCTCCTCTCATCTTCTCTGTCTCCTGAGTATGTTCCTTCTTCCTTGGTTGTTAGTGTTGTTACCCCTTGGCTCAGAGTACATTATAATATAATATTTATTCAAAAATTACAAGGTATAAAAGGGCCCGTATTATAATAGGCCCCTTGGTAGTTGATACCCGGGGCGGACCGCCTACGCCCGCCGCTGCCGGCGGGCGTGCGTGTATGACCAGCTGTATGAACGTAAACGAAGCAAAAGGAGCAAGTATGTAAGGATCGTAACGGGTGGCGTTGTGTAGTTTCTGCTTACCTCCATGGCACGCAGGCGTGAGTTTATATGTATGTGTATGTATTATAAATACAAGATAGTTAATCGTCTTTTTAACTGCTTTGTAATCGTAGTGTGTAGCTGAATGAACCGAGCAAAAAGAAAAAAAGTCAGACATCGCAGGCGGGCGATGAGTCCCACGACGTCTCGAATTTTTTTTACGTACTCAGTAGTCTTTTTTTTTTGTTCTAGGTTTGGAAAATCCTCATTGACGTCCTCCGCCCTCGGGCGGAGGGGTCCGACTGGGCCGGGGAGTGCGACTTCTGCGATCTCCGGACGTACTCATTATTCTACATCAAGCCAGGATTCAAACTCGGAAAATTGAAGAAGTAGATGCTACAAAATCAATTTGTTTAATGAATAATAATTATCTATAACATACATACTATTGTCCGTACTAAGCAGAAGTCTACTGATATTTACAGCATATTATTTTGCATTTCAATACAAATATTTATACATAGTACTCATCATTACAATATAATTATTTAGAACTGTGTATCAGTCTATGATTTGATCGCACCATCATAGAAATATAATAAATTCTAGTACGAACTGGGAAAAGCCAGTGTTAAACCGTGTCCAGACGTAATATACATAATGTGTAATGTAATGCAAATAGTATGGACGGCATACAAACTCAACGCGAATCTTGTATGTGTTCGATTACGGGAGCCGTTGTATTCACTATAAAACCGACAGCCGAATGGATCAACGCGAGCATTCTATGTAATGCTCATCGTCCCGTCCACACGCAGAATTCGCGACACTAATATTATAAAGGCGAAAGTTTGTGAGTGAGTGATTACTTCTTCACGCTCAAACGGCTGGACCAATTTTGATAAAATTTTGTATGGAGGTAGCTGACACCCTGGATTAACATATAGGCTACTTTTTATCCCGATATTCTTACGGGAACAAACGGGGTGAAACCGCGGGGTGCAGCTAGTTCTATTATAAATGCGAAAGTGAATTTGTTTGTTTGAACGCTTTCACGCTAAAACGGCTGAACAGATTTGGATGAAATTTGCCGCATGAGTAGACCATGACCTGGATTAGGACATAGGATTCGTTTTATTCCGATATTCCCAGGGGATCGATAAATACGCGGGTGAAACCACGGGGGCAGCTAGTATTCATCATAAAACCGACAGCCGAATGGATCAACGCGAGCGTTTTATGTAATGCTCGTTGTCCCGTCCACACGCAGAATTCGCATTGCATTACACGTGTCTGAGCTCGGCTTTAGATACATGAATTTTCTGGGCGTTGTCTTACGATGATAAATGCGAACCATATTTCGACACCAAAAAAAAGTACTACAAACTGTTGGAGATCACAACTCTGTCCCATTTTGTACTAGTCATTAAAAAATATACGAGATTAGGAAACAGAAGTCTTAAGTAAAGCCGAAAGCCATAACTTAAACAAAATTACTTTTATAATTCAAACCTAATTAAAATTAACGTAAACTAACACAGAGGATGCAATGATTTACGACGATTTTAATTTTGTCAAAAACATGTTAATACCGGGCTGATTCTTTATTGTTTCTGGAACATTCTTTTTAGTTTCTGATTTCGGAGTTTTACTTTCCTTTTCCTCTGTTTTAGCTTTTTTCTTTTTATCTTGTTTAGGACTTTTTGGCTTTGGCTCGCCGTCTTTTGTTTCTTTTGGTACCTTCTTCTTTTTAACTTTTTTTTTCTCTGTTTCTTCAGGCTCACTGGCTGGTTGTAATAATGGAGTTGGGTCATTCATGATCATAGATAACTTTCTGAAGTAGTTCCACAGTGCGTCAACGCATTTCTCCGGTTTCCCGCCATCAGCTGTTTCCCAGAGTAAGCCGTACATTCTCGGCTTCAGTTTTTCTGTAGGCTTCTTCATTTCTGACTCGAATTCATCTTCTAAATGTTTCAGTCTTTGTTTTTGTGTTTCCGGTGAGAGGGATAACATGTCGTCTTCGTCCATTGTTGCTTCCTATGAATGAGAAAGAAATATTTAAATATACAAAAAAAAAAAACTTTAATTTGCGGTAAACATAACGCAAAGAAATAAAAACACAAACACGAAAGAAAAAGTTGAGAGAAAATATGTGTCACATTCACACAAAACAGCCATCGCTCAGCGCGTTCTTTTTCTTTTCTTCTTTAAAAAGAAATATTTAAATATACAACATTTTGGGGCCGAATACAGCCAAAGGTCCTAAAGACTGTAACTAAAGGCTGTAATGGGAAAGAGCAAAAAATCGATTTGATTTTTAGATTTTACGCACTGCTCACCGTTTTGTCCGTAGACATGAATTCACATGCACAGCCTAAAACAGTGTGAGTAACTGAACATTGCAACGACCTTTCCGATAGATAGATAAAATACTGTTCCTTATGTACGTACACTATAAAAATCTCTCTGTACACGGTGTGACCGGGTTTTCAAGACCAAATTTGATTTTGCTAGGCATCAGATAGCTCACGAAGGAAAAGAAAAATAGTCTGGGTCGCTGTCGCCGGATACGGTAAAGAGGACCATACAAATTACAGATATAAATGTAGATTACACATAGGGTGACACAATGGGCGGTCTTATTGCTAAAAGCGATATTTTACAGACAACCTTTGGTTGGATTAAAGGGAAGAGAGACAATACTGCAGTCGGTGGTGTACTATATACTAATCTATATAAATATACATAATATTTAGGGTGTTCTATGTTAAAGGGTTTGGTTTCTACACTTATTCCTTCATGTGGACCATTGTGTGTGGTTATCCAACAAGCCCACCTCCCTCCAGAAGCTGATTATGTCTCCTGGTCTATTTAGTATATCTGTGAAGGATCTGAATGACCCGAGGGTTTCTGTTCTGATTTGGGTAAAAAATTTAAGGAGAGGGGTTGTGTTTTTTTTTTCCGTAAGCATCTTATACAAAGGTATACGGCTCTGCTGCTGCGGCTGTGGAGAACCTCAAGCGGCGTAAGTATGATAACCTTGTTGGCAATTATATTTTCGAGCCGTTTGGGGTTGAAACCCTCGGGCCGTGCGGTCCGAGTGCTCATGGTCTGTTTAATGAAATCTCAAAACGGCTAGTTGACACTTCCCGTGACCCAAGGGCTGGCTTTTACCTTGGCCAGAGGCTAAGCATAGCCATACAACGTGGCAATGCCGCCAGTCTCTTGGGTACATTACCAGTCGACAGTGATGTGGATGAATTTTTCGACGCCATATTTGAATTTGTGAATAGTTTTAGATATAGCTGATTTTATTATTTTTATTAATGAATTAAATAGGTTATTTATGTCCATATTATTTTAATACCCTTATGTAAATAAATAAATATACATCACACAAATAAGCAGCAACAATCACAGCTGTTTGCTAATATCACCATCAAGCCATCATGAACAAAATTTTTGAAGTAACAGAATTGCTTTTCAACATCAGTCACCAACGCTGACCTTACTCTTTAGAATCTAGATAGACTGACTTTGCAATTTTCTTTAGCATAATTTTACTCAGACAATACTAACCTAACCTTGTGTGGGTGAGCAGTGGTGGCCCAGTGGCAACGGCCCCCACTTACGAGTTGTAGGCCGTGGGTTCAAACCCGGACAGGTGCTTTACTTTGTGTAAATAATTTCATTCTTATTTTTATAATGTTATTTCTCTATTTTTATTTTATTTATTTCTGTATCTATCCGTGACATCACAGCGGGCCCTATCAGAATACCAGCTCTGAGACACTTTTTTTTAAGTGCCGCAGCATCATGTTGAGATAGTGTCCTTCTGGCCTTGTACAGGACTTTCTGTTTTTATTTTAATTTTTTACATTTTTTGTTTTTATGTTTCTATGAGTGTATGTGTTTTATTTTAAATTGTGATCTGTGCGAGTCCTAATAAATGCTTTTTCTTTCTTTATTTTCTTTACTAACCCACACTGGGCCCCCGTGGTAGATTACAGCCCACTCTCTCTGGAAAAAAGGAGGCATGTGTCCCAGCCGTGGCAACATTATATACTAACCTCTAATATTATGATACTAACCTCATCACTAAGATATCCGTGCGGCACAAACATGGCGTTATCCACCTCGTATTCGTCCGCATCTTGTTCGTCGTCGCTTCCGGCTGCGCTGCCGTCGATACTTTCACCTTCCTGTTCTTCGTCCCATTCTTCGTCGCTGTCCGCTTCGTAGTCCACTTGTTTCTGAAATTATGATTTCGTAGTTATTGAAAGCTACGCAATATACCGCAGTGTCTCAAGACGAAAGTCTTTGACCAGTGCGTGTTGCTAGTGATGACCTATGGCAGTGAAACGTGGTCGCTCACAATGGACCTTATCAGAAGGCTAAAACTCACCCAAAGGGCAATGGAGAGGGCTATGCTTGAAGTTTCCCTACGTAATCGAAACAGGACTGAAGAGATCCGCAAGCGAACCAAGGTAACCGACATAGCCCGAAGTCTCGCCAAACTTAAGTGGCAGTGGGCAGGGCACATTGCTCGCAGAACAGATGTTCGATGGGGCCGAAAGGTTCTGGAGTGGCGACCGCGTACCGGAAGACGTAGCGTTGGAAGGCCTCCTACAAGGTGGACCGATGACCTTTTGAAGGCCGCAGGTATCCGTTGGATGCGGGAAGCACAGAATCGGTCGACGTGGCGGTGCTTGGGGGAGGCCTATGTCCAGCAGTGGACGTCTTTCGGCTGAAATGATGAGTTATTGAAATTAAAGGACGTCTAATGCAGTTGTAACTGAAAACTGAGCTTTAGAAACAGATAATGAGAACAGTATTTTGCGTGATTAGTAGGAGCTCGTGGCTAAGAAATAATAGCCGCACGGGTCGATCCACCAGGTTAAGCTACCCTTGCCGGGGTTGGTCCATGGATGGGTGACCATTTTTACTTACCGAGACTCCTCCATGCCTTGGAAAGCACGTTAAGCCGTTGGTCTCGGCTGTCATTAAGAAATTTTCGATTACGGGTCGTCAGAAGCTCTAAAGTCTACTACCAGTTTTACCAAGGGGTATCTTATTACGCAGTAACTGGGTTATGGCGGTCAGATAGGCAGTTGCTTCATGTAAAATACTAGTATTCAGTGCTGCAATACTGCATCTGGTTAGACTGGAAGCTGGGAAAACGGCTAGGCAGATTGATTGAGGACACTGCACTCACTTATTACTGGGTAAGCAGGAAGACAGAATGTGTGCAGCCATCAAAAAATATATATAAATCCTGTGTATATCATGTACCTTGGTACTTTATAATTAAAGGCTATAGCACAATCTGCTTTCACATTGCGAATGATACATTGTCTTCTTTCCATTTCAGAAGAATAATTATTAATTATTTACAGAAATATCTATCAGCTCAGAGCTTGCATCAAATGCGGATGCAAATCTTTAGCATATACAGGGTGGATTTTTGAGATGGGGCAGTGAGGGCAGCTACCTTAACCGTAGTAGCTACAGGAAAACGGTCTTTAACTTTTGAGACTGTCCTAAACTTTTGAGAAATTTTGATCTGCATTCACAGATTTTGACAAAAATGTACAGTCAGCAGGAAAATGGGCAATTTTCACAAAAACTTTTTTTTATGCCAATCGATCCGCTTTCTTATAAAGATCAAAAACCTCTACTGGACCAACTGAGGTTTGAGTACTAGAAAAGTCATAAATCGCAAAAAACGTTTCCCATACATTTCGTAGGAAATTACATGAATTACAATTACACGAAGGGTTCCGTACCATTATCTATAAAAATGGCAAAAAAATCACGTTTGTTGTATGGGAACCCCCCTTAAATATTTGTTTTATTTTAATTGAATTATTTATTTTTAAAGTGAATATATAACTAAATATTCTGTGAATATTTCAAGCGTCTATCTGTTGCCGTTATCAATATCGAGCAAAAACGAGCAAAAAAAAAATCACGTTTGTTGTATGGAAGCCCCCTTAAATATTTATTTTAAAAAAAAGTTAGCAAGTGTTGGTTTCACCCCACACTCACTTCAGTTTTTTGCCAGTTATTTGAGGGATAGGCAGCAATATGTGGAATATGCGGGACACGTGTCTGATCGATATTTCACGAGGTCCGGAGTAAGTCAAGGTAGTAACCTTGGCCCTTTGGGCTTTTCTTCTGATGGTAAACGATCTGCCAGAAGTAGTCCAAGACGCAAATTGTTTGTTGTTTGCCGACGACCTCAAATTGTCCCTCGCGGTAAAAAGCGGTGATGACTGTGTCAGGCTACAAAGGGACATTGATAGGGTGGTGAGCTGGAGCAAAGAAAATCTCTTGCAGTTTAATAGCTCGAAGTGTGTAACCATCACTTTTTCTCGCGCACACAATCCCATCCTACATACCTACCATATTGACGGGTTACCTATGGTACGGGTCACAGAAGTCAAGGACTTGGGAGTGGGTTTTAACACTGGTTTGAATTTTCGTGATCACATCATGCGTAGCTGCAAAAGAGCGTATAGAAATTTAGGTTTTATGCTCCGTACGGTCCGAGGGTTCACGAATGTGAATGCTATTATAGCATTATATAATGCATTGGTAAGGAGCCAGCTAGAATGTAATGCAGTCATCTGGTCTCCGCATGAAGCTAAATATAGTCTTATGCTGGAGAGGGTACAAAATAAATTTATAAGATATTTATATAAGTATTATTACGGAGTATATCCCTTTTACCCGCTAATGTATCCAACCTTATTTATTTTAGGTATGGTAGGATACAATGAGCTAAGGGTTAGGAGGGATCTTGCACTCACCTCATATATATTTAAATTAATAAGAGGGAAGGTGCATAATGCAGTTATTTTAGCGCAGTTGAGCCTGTGTGTTCCGGACAGGTACGTGTGGCGACGATGAACCGCGCGCTCGGACCAAACTTGTAAGGGAGGCGCCGTTGACGCGTGCGCTTCGCACGCTCAACCTCATAGCGATTGAGACAGACTTATTCTGTTGTTCTCTGAGTGAATTCACAAGGAATGCATTGTATGTAATTTGTTATAGGTAGGTACTGAATGTTAGTACTTGCCTATTTAGAATAATTAAGTTAGGATAAGCGCATTTACCGCATTGGGTTACTCTGTAATGGTAGATGTAAGAAGAAAAAAAAAAAAAAAAAAAATATTCTGTTTTTTAGTATTTGTTGTTATAGCGGCAACGGAAATACGTCATCTCTGAAAATTTCAAGTGTCTAACTTTCACGGTTCATGAGGTACAGCCTGCTGACAGACGGACAGACAGACAGACCGACAGACAGATAGACAGACGGCGGAAGCCTTAGTAATAGGGTTCCCGTTTTACCCTTTGGGTACGGAACCTAAAAACATGTATTCTACAGGCTGTCTGCTTGTTTTGTTTATCATTTACACCTAAAACAAGTTGTAACTATAGACAAAACAAAACTTGTCAAAAATGACAATAAGGTGAACAAAATAGTAAGTTAACAATCACTACAATGTCCGTCTTAGCTTCAAGTATATAAAAATGTACTCTGTGGCTTCAAGCCATTGTAAGATCTTTAAATATTACAGAATGAAAATAAAGTTATGAATACATGTTTTATACACTTTCCGTGATTCCTTGTGGTGCCGAATGTAAGAATAGCACCAATCTATCGTATTTCATCCCGTGGGTGTCTAAAAGGCGACTACGGGGACTTACTAGAGAATAGGCAGCAGTGCTCTCTATGCATTTTAACACCATACTGCGACCGCAACCCGCCTGCCAAGCGTGGCGATTATGGCAACCCCTATTGGGGGATGCCTACTGGCCTATGTCCTGAATTGGACGTGTTTCGGCTGAAATTATAATGATGACACATCATAATGCTCACCTCATCCTGCCCAAAGGGTCGTCGAGGCTTAACATTCGCACTCTTTTTACGCCAAGTGCCCCAATATGGCGGGCGCCGGTTCTCGTGGAAACTAAGCAGCTTCGGTCTGAGCTTCTCACGCTGAGCTGGCTCGCACGTTAAGATCTCTCCGGCATCATCTGGCATAGGCAATTCATCCTCTGAAAGGGGAGAAGGTGGTGTAAAATCTAGGCATAGTCTTGAGCTTTCGGTAAAGCTTTAGAATAATGAAGGACTGACGAAAGTATGTAAGTTTTATTTGTTGAAGATATATGACGTTCCCACTGCTGGGACACAGACCTCATCTCTGTGAGAGGAAGTGGGCCGTAATCCAACTCGTGAGCCCAGTGCGGGTTGGTGGATATCACATGTGTTCGAATTTTTAATTCTAGGACATGCCACCGGTTTCCTAACAATGTTCACCGTTTTGAGAGCGGTGATGAAATAATTTACACAAAGTAAAGCGCCTGTCTGGGTTCGAACCCACGATCTACTGCTCGTAAGTCGGGGCCGTTAACACTGGGCCACCACTGCTCTCGTTGTTGAAGATGAAGAAAGTAAATGAAAGCTACTACAAATTGCAACCTATTTGAATGTTTGTGAGTTTTGTGATTGTAAATAATACGGGAAATAAAATCAAAGTGTGGAATAAAGTTAAAAAAAAAACCGGCCAAGTGCGAGTCGGACTCGCGCACGAAGCTTTCCGTACCATTATCTATAAAAACGGCAAAAAAATCACGTTTGTTGTATGGAAGCCCCCTTAAATATTTATTTTATTCTGTTTTTTAGTGTTTGTTGTTATAGCGGCAACAGAAATACATCATCCGTGAAAATTTCAACTGTCTAACTATCACGGTTCATGAGAACCGCCTGCCGCCTGGTGACAGACGGACGGACGGAAAGACAGACAGACGGCGGAGCCTTTAAAAACGGCTTTATCATTCTCTGTAGCTAGTACAGTCGGTGACCAGCATTACCTGACCTCTCTTCCATTATTCTTCTTTGTAAGAGAGGTCAGATAATGCTGGTCACCGACTGTACAAGTACCAGTTTTTATAATGGACTAGCTGCGCCTCTCGGTTTCGATCCCGTGGGAATATCGGAATAAAAAGTACCCTATGTACTAATCCAGGTCATGGTCTATACATGTACCAAATTTCATCCAAATCCGTTCAGTCGTTTTACCGTGAAAGCGGAAGCTCAAGTTTTTTTTAGCTCCAAGGGACCATAGACCTACGTATTAGATATCGATTTCAACTTGATAACTTGTTGCATTCCCGAGATAAAGGTTCTTGACAGACTGACAGATGGACAACAAAGTGATCTTAAAAGGGTTCCGTTTTTCCTTTTGAGGTATGGAACCCTAAACATGAACTTGTTGTAGAACTTACCAACAATAATAACATCATCATCATCCTTATCACTCAACGGCCACGTCTTCCCACTTGACAACGGCTTACTTGTCCCATTCTTCAAACACTTCAAATACAATCCTTTCTCAGAAACCTTCTGTGTTTTAATGAAATTAACTAAATCCTCTTTTCTGTCATCGCTCAAATCCACACGGACTAGTGGAGCTAAACGCATATCGCTTTTAATCATGAAGTTTGACAACATGCTAGTTTTGCTAATGCAAGCTTCAGTATTTTGTTCCTTCTCTGATTTCTGTTTTGGAACAAAGAAGTTGACGAATGCTTCTGCCGCCTTTTTCTTTTTAAGTTCCTGTTCTTGCTTCTCTAGATCTAAAGCCTCTTGCTTCTTGCGTTTCTCTTCCTCTCTTGCTTCCTTTTCCTTTTTCTTTTGTTCCTCTTTTTCTTCACGTTCCTTGCGCTTCTGTTCTTCTTTCTCTTCTTTTTGCTCTGGAAAATATAAGTTACATACAATTAAATATTTCCTGAGATACTGTGTCTTTTACCATGGATACATGCGTTGGCATTAAAACAAATAAATATTATAATTTATAATAAAACAAAAATAAATGCTTACTCTTCTCTAGCTCTTTTGCACGTTCCCTCTCTTCTCTCTCCTTTCTCTTCTGTTCTTCTTTTTCCTCCTTTTCCTTCCTTTTAGCTTCTTCCTTTTCGTCACGTTCCTTCTTCTTCTGGTCTTCCTTCTCTTGTCTCATTTTGGCCCTTTCTTCTTTCTCTTGTTGCCTCTTCTTTTCTCTTTCCAGTTTTTCTTTCTCTTTTTCCTCTCGTTTTTTGGCAAATTCCAACTTTTTCTGAGCCTACAGGAGAAATGATGATTAATATATTGTTATTAAAATAAAGATTACTTTTAAAAATACTGATTATTGTTTTTAATTTTAACCTTTTTATTTTAAACTATTAATTTGACTGGAATTACAAAACCATGAGATGAGGACCTTGGAAAGTAACAGGAAGGAACATAGTTTTATGAAATATTGATTTCTTTGTCTATTACTAGCCACCGTGATTAATAGGTAAACCCTTAAAAACATTTGCAATGATAAATAATTATTACTATTCAGACACATTCAAAATTAATTATTTCTCTATGAAAACTGGTTATAAAATAAGCTGTTGTTTTGAAACTGTTTAAAAATTATTATAGTTTCAAATTAGGTAGAGAATGTAGTTGTATTGCAAAACCATTTTTTTTAACTCAATGATGAAAAGGTTCGTGCTAAAAGGCACCCCAATGTTCTTCTTCTTTATTCCTTCAATGCTAAGGATCCTCATATGATGTGTCACCAAGTTATGCAATCTTCTGCAGTGTAGACTGATCAGACCCAAATATAAGAAACAATTAATTAAATGAATCTTACCTGCTTCGGAGTTAAGTTCACAGATGACGTTGACTCATTCAGAGACACATCTCCCTGGCTATTAGTAACCGAAGAACTCCGACTAGTCTCTGGAGTCTGTTTCGGTGTTGTTGGATCAGAACAGACGGAGTCATTGAGTTTGGAGCTAGGGGAACCTTTAGAGTTATTATTCTGCTCAACCTTAGCTTTATTTCGGGCACTGCTGCGTTTAGGAGTAGTCTGTTCTGAAGTTCCTTTTTTGGAAGGTGATTGTTTTCCTGGCTTATTTGATTTGTTGTCTTCTGTGGACTCTTCAACAGTGGAAGTATTATTATCCTCTGGATCTTTTGATAAATCTTCTTCATCCTCATCATTGTTAGAAATAACATCATTTTCAGTATTGGCAGTCTCAGTAGGTTTGATATCATTTGGGTTATTTGAATCTTCTAAAACAACTGCTTCATCATCAGCCTTAGTTCCCTTTATTTCACTGATTTTATCATTAGGTGATGATTTTATGGATTCCTTTTTAGATTCACTGTCTTCAGTATCACTGTTAGAGCCATTTACACCTGTAGAAGAAGGTTCGTCCACATCCATCATCTCAGTGTCGGCTTCTTTATTGTCAGTACTGTCAGTACCACTTTCAACATCCAAACTTCCATTATTAACAGTTTTTAAAGACTTTATCTTGCCACTTTTCTTCTTCTTCCCCTTTTGAAGTTTCTTCTTCCAGGCAGTGTCCACTAACTTGACAAAAGGATTCATAGATTTATCTTCATTTGTCGGGTTCTCACTACCTTTACTGTCATCGTCACTAATTATAACTGCTTCTTCAATTAAGTCATTTTCTTTACTAATTTTCCCAACTTTTGTAACAGATTCCGTGTCAGGAGCAGAAAGCTTACGCTTCCTTGTTTGTGGAACAGCCGGTTTTGGAGATACATCACTAATAAGCTTGAAAGGAAGTCTCGCTTGCTTCAGCTTCTTTTTCGACGGCGTTATCTCTGTTTTCTCCGGCGACTTACTGGTTTTCATCTTTAAACGCTAAAATAACTATAATGTAACATTAAATAAGTTTCTATTGTCCGAAAACACTTACAAACAATTTAAAATAAATACAATACTCTCAACAAAACACGATGAACTTTACTTTTGACCACTTTTGACAGTATAGTAATTGACAGAAGTGGGAAAACGCGGGAGTTCATTGAACGTTCAAAAACTGATGAATGATTTAAAAAATGTTTCATGGAACTAAATGAATAGTAAAATAAATTGGTGCGCTCCAATATCTAAATCAACTACATAATCTTACATGTAAAAATATTAACACATTGAATTGATACGTCATAGTTTATCGAACGATTTCAAATTATTATAATAGAATCAGAACACAGTCGTGAAAATAATCTAATGTTCAGAACGTACCTGACATACACACACACACGTTTGCGTATTGCGTTCCATTCTATTATGGCACTGAAAACAGAATGATGTCGGCCCAAGAATCAGTCTTTTGATCATCCTGAAAACGTGCACTTATTATGTGCAGTCAATTGCGTTCCATTCTATTATGGCACTGAAAACAGAATGATGTCGGCCCAAGAATCAGTCTTTTGATCATCCTGAAAAAGTGCACTTATTATGTGCACGTTAATTAAATTTTAACTTATACATAAACTTCTAGGTTTCTAACTGTACTAAATTTTGTGAAAACGGAATGTGAATAGTAATGATACAAGTAAGTACAGACAGGGCTCATCACGAAATGATACCTAAGGTATTTTAAAAACTGATAATAATTGTTGTCATTTTAACCACAAGATAATGCAGGGCAATGGATATGGCAATAAACGAAACTGAAATTAATTTAGTTTTATTTATATAAATTCTATGACCGAAATATACGTGTGTACGTGCTTGATGTGTAGCTGTGTGGGCTACACATCAAGCTATAAGGTTCCAGTATAAGCTGATCTCGCATTGTATAAGATTTCCGTACAATGAGAGGTCAGCTTGTGTGCACCTTGTGTGCACTGGTAGGCACTAGTCTGCCTGGTCAGCCAAGCTCATCACACCACGCGTGGCGCGTATCACAAAAAAATCGGTTCAGTGACTTCAGTAGTTTAGGCGCTACGGTGGAACACACGTACATACAAACATACGTAGACTGCTAAAATCATAACCCTTCTTTTTGGCTTTGCCGTAATCGGGTAAAAAAGAGGTTAGGTAAATAGGTAGGTACCGTAAGTACCTAAGTACCTATACGATCTTTTTACCTTCGAATTTGATCAACAGAATGTGTGGCTTAAATAATATTTATAAGTCAGTGTTAGAAAATAAACTGTCAACCTTCTTGTCAGTCTGTATTATGAAAAAGCTTATTAAATGGGTAAGAAATCAATAAAATGGGATTTCAGAGATGTGTCTTCGGGCTTTCAGACAATACGTGAATTTTTATTAGGTCGGAAATTTGTATATCATCAGCGCTTTCTACCAAGGCTTGCACCTAGATCTATTCCCCCACCCGACGTTCCTCGTGGGCCGGAATATAAATATTCTGACCAGTGGTATGGTAACAGAGATGTCTTGAATTCTGTAAAACCTCCGGTGGTGGCGCCAGTAGCCGAAGGTTTCAAATCAGGTGCTAAAGGTGTCCTAGGTGGTAAATGTGTCCCGCAGAAATCGAGTTCTGGACAGAGTGTAAGTAATGGACTCTTACATAAAACTCTATATTAGATGATGGATCTAAGTAATGTTCTTTGCATAACTAACATTCATAATGATGTTGGCTCAGCAAAAGTTTTTTTGCGACAGAGAAATTACTGCTGATGTACCTACAGTGTGCTCAGTACCTAACTTAGGTACAGTAGCAGTACCTAACTTAAGGGGGATGAGCAAAGGTAGCCCGCGAAATTCAAATTTTATTACGTTTTTTGCAATTTGCAGGTCAGTAACAGGTTGTATGTTGATCTAAATATGATTCGCGGCCGTAACAAATATGGCTTTACAGAATTATAATCATTAGAATCAGCATTACAACTCTCTAAGTTCATAAAATCCGAATGATATTTATATTTCCTATTGAATGATTATTTCAGAAATAGTCATTCAATAGGATTTTACGAAGAGAGTTAGTTGTATTGCCGATTCTCATGATTATAATCCTGTAAAGCCATATTTGTTAGGGCCGCCAATCATATTTTGACCAACATACAATCTGACACAGACCTGCAAAAATCAAAAAAAAATAATACAATTTGAATTTAGCGGGCCGCCTTAGCGCACCTCCCTTAAGTGTTTTTGATGACGCGGGGTTGCTTTTTAAAGTGAATCCACAGCTGTAGCCCGCGAAATTCAAATTTTCTTACGTTTTTTTGCAATTTGCAGGCCCATGTCAGGTTTTATCTTGATCAAAATATGATTCGTGACTATAACAGATATGTATTTTTAGAATTAGAATCATTAAGAGGAGGCTCCCTATTTTTATGTTAATTTGCATGTGTATACTGAAACAGTCACACATACAAGCAACAAGAAACTTTAGTATTTATGTGTCTGACCTAGACTAAGCTCAAGAGCAAACCCATCGCAAAAAAAGGATATTTATTGGATCTATTCGAAAACCATGTTTTTTTTATGGATAATTATAAAAAAACAAACAAGATTGTTTGGCTTTTATGTCTAAAATAAATATTCATAGCAAGAAAATATAGTTTATTATCCAGCCATTAGATATTTTTTCTCTATATCAATTATTACTTTAGAAACGAAATATGAATTGAGACTTACGCTATTTAGTTTCGTGCTCGAACACTATCAACTTTATTACTGATGTATTAGCCTTTAGCACCTAACGGAGTGGCGATGGCGGGGAGCAAGGGGCGGAGATTGCGTTCGTTTGATTTAGACTGCCTCCTCTTAATACATCTCTCTAAGTTAGATTTGTTCCCCAGTCATGATTTCATGAAAAAGTCATTTAATGGAACAAATCTAACTTTGAGAGATGTATTAATATTCTAATGATTATAATTCTGTAAATACATATCTGATAAAGTCGCGAATCATAATATTTCGATCAAGATTGACACTGACCTGCAAATTGCAAGAAACGTATGAAAAATTGAATTTCACGGGTTACAGATGCGGAACATACTATAAACATTATGTAAAATCCATAACCGGAAACGGTTCAGTGTTGCTAACTTACTTAATTAATGCAAAATCAATAGGCTGCCAGCCCTTAATAATATCCTCTATGCCAAGTGCAAGAAAATATTGAAGTGTTGCGAAATCAACGAATGTTTTTTTTTTACATTTTTCAGTTGAAGTTCCCGAGCGAATTACCAACACCAGGGTGTGTGTGGTGGTTCGACGCTCACTGTTACTTTAAAGACGCATTTCCATCTCCTTGCGGTATTCCTCCGAATATGCCTTCTGCCCCTACGCCTACCTCACCTTGTCACCGGACTCCTCCTAAGCCACCTTGTCCATGTCCACCACCAAAGGACGAGCACCCTACTGTGGTAGTGGATCCTTGTGGTGATAAAACGCCACCCTGCAAACTGGAGCCTTGCAATGTAGAAAAGGTAATACCTCCGAGGCCACAGGAAGTTTGTGATCCATGCAGGGATGAAGAACCGAAGAAGAAGTGTTAGATTTTGTTTTGGGATACATCGACTCAAGAAAAATTTCGGCTTTGAAGGGTGTTTTTTATTTAAGGTGAATCCGTAGCAGTAGCCCGCGGAATTCAAATTTTCTTAAAATTTTTGCGATTTTCAGATCAGTGCCAGGTCTTATCTTGATCAAAATATGATTCGCGATTATAACAGATTATATATTTACAGAATTATAATAATCATTAAAATCATAGCATGACACAAGGGGTGGTCTTATCTCTAAAAGCGATCTTCCCATCATTCAGCTTCATCATCATCATTCATCATTTCAGCCGAAAGACGTCCACTGCTGGACATAGGCCTCTCCTAGATATAAGCTCTAAGTTAGATTTTCTTCCACAATGTCATGATTTCATGAAAAAGTTATTTTAAGGAACAAATTTAACTTAATGATTATAATTCTGTAACTACATAAATCTGTCAAAGTCGCTAATCATATTTTGATCAAGATACAACCTGACACTGATCTGCAAACTGCAAAAATCTTAAGAAAATTTGAAGTTCGCGGGTTGAAGTTACGGATTCACCCGCCGTTTTTCCACCGACGCCGATAGCGGGGCTCCAACGAGAACGAGATGACAGTGTTGCAATCGTGTCCACTGTGCGTCCGCCGACCCCGGAATTATGGATGGCGAGCTGAGATTGATTAATCGAATAATCGATTTTTAATCGATATCTAGTACTGAATCGATCCAGTGAATCGATATTTCACCCTAGAAACTCAAGATTTGTTTTTTTCTGTTTTGATAAGAACCTGAACCGTAAATTATTTACAATAATTAGTTGAATATACGTACTACACACACATATAGAAATGCCAATTTTTCTCTTAAGTACTCAAAAACTCGCTAGATTACTGTATAATCATAGTTTCCTTCGTCACTCCTCAATAGGGCAAATAAAAAAAAAACTTTTGCATTAGAAACGTATTTTTTAACAATAACAAAGAAAATACAAACTCGAAAGTAAAACGAAAAAAATAGCGATTTCGATTCGAATCGATTTATGAATCGATCTTTTTCGGAAAGAAGGAAAGAATCGAAATCCCTAGCTGGAGTTGTTGCCCTGGTGAAGTGTCTATGCTCCGGTTGAGTCCGAAACTAATCGAAAAAAATCATAATAGTCTATAATTACGGAAGATAATTATTATTGGAAACAAATTGGTAGTATTATTTAGATAATAGTTTACTGTATCTATTTTGATATTGTTAGTGATATCTTTTTCTCGACTGTAGTTAGACTCATTTTTAATTATCGTGCCTAATAAATTTTACCGAAATACTCAGTATTGTCTTTCTTCATCATAATTCTCTTTCCGTTATCCCAATTTAATTGGGATCGGCGCAATATAATTATGTCCCTTTCTTCCATACTTCTCTATTCCACTTCCATTTCAGTAGCTCAGCTGTCTCTCTTATATTGTTCTAATTTAGGTAGGGAATATTACGCTTCTGTTCCATTTGGATAAATATTTGCTGTAACTAGGTACACTGTCCTGTAATGGATGAATGAAAGAAGGGGGGTAAAAACTTATGTGGGGCGTCCATGACAAAAAAAATACGACGTTTTTGGCGGCCAGCGATGTATAAATCTACAGTATTAAAAGACTAAACTTCAACTTTAACGAACAACTTTAAAATATTACCAACTGTATCAAAATTATTATAAGTACGGTTCAATTTAAAGTTGCAAAATATGGGACGTCACACCAGGGGAGGTGCACACAAGTTTGACCACATGTGAGAAGGACGAGGGGGTCCAGAAATCATGCAATTCGATTGACGTAGTTTATGGATAACCCACAATGCCAGAATAATTATAAATACCGCCGTCCATCAGAGAATTGGAATGAAGTTAGCAGACGCTAGTAACCCAATTATGTGCGGGATAATTTACACAAGAGAAGCCTGTCCTTGTTTTTCTAACCAAACTCTTGGCCTCACTTAGGAAGATAATTATGCAGGTATAGTGTATATTGGTAAGTTCATTAATTGTAATGTAATGTCTTATTAATCCGGCGATTGACGGCGGCAATCTCTCGCGTCCGGCCCTGGTTCAGGCAATGGTTCGGAGCGAGAGTGCATGGGAGGCCGTCACCTCTTTCTGCAAAGCGGTAATGCTCGCGAAGGAAAAGGCGGAACGCGTGAGGGAGAGGCAAGGTTCGCACCCTCGCGCCCCTAGTCGCCGCAGGAGACGCCCCGGGCGTCGGGAGTCGCAAGCCGATTTCCGGCCACCATAGGTGCGGGCGTGTGGACGGTGAGCGATGGGTAGCTCGCCGTCCGATAAGGACCAGGCCCGGGTCGACGGCGCGTTGTGTTCCACGAGCGCCTCAAAGAGATGTCAGCACCAACTGACGGGGTCCATTAGGACCAATGCCGCCGGCCAGGGTTGCGAGTTTGTCCGAAAAGGAAATCGTGGCCCTGGCACACAGGCAACGGCCCTCCCGCTCCGCCCAGAGCGGGAGAAGTTATTTGATAATTTCCCACACAAAAAAAAAGGGGTAGTCAGATAGGAAATGTTGACTCCATCAAGCTTATTTTTTATATTTTTTTAATATGACGTGTAAAATTGATTCCGTTATCCTATAATAAGAATAAACAATTTCATTTAATTTCCTTGTGGACCGAAACGGCTGGATGTCAGGGGAGGCATTTGCCCAGCAGTGGTGGAGTGTTGCAGGCTAACATCAGTAACGTCCTTCAATCACTGTAGCGTCAAACCGGTCTATTCGGTTATGACCAGGCAATCTAAATCATATTTCCACGCAAGCTCCGCCCCTTGCTCCCCGCCACTCCGTTATGTGATAAACGCTAACACATCAGTAATAAAGTTGAATATCGCATGCGCTCTTTGATCGTGTTCTAGCTCGAAACTAAATAGCGTAAGTCTCAATTATTATTTCGTTTATAACTAAAGTAATAATTGATCTAGAGAAAAAATAAGTGGTGGCTGGATAATAAACTATACTTAATTATTTTCTTGTTGTGAATATTTATTTTAGACATAAAAACAATCTTGTTTGTATTTTTATAATTATCTTTAAAAAAGACATGATTTTCGAATAAAAAATGTATCGAGCGAAAATATTACAATTACGTAACTGTCTTCAACATGGAAAGAAAAAGATCCAATAAATCATATGACCTACTAAAGTTTAATTTTTCTTGTGTGGGACTGTTTCAGAATATTCATGTAAATTAACATAAAAAAATAGGGAGCCTCTTCTCCATCACCGTGAATACTAAGGGGAACTGAGCTGTCATCCCACCTGTAGTGCCAGTCTGTGAAAATCTCACCGTGAAAACTTAGATAAAGTGAGTTTGAAATGAGCTGTTTATTCCTAGCCTCAGACAGGATGGATGACAGTTCACTACAAGCTCACTTCACCTAAATTTTCATTAATATTATATTATTACAGAATAGGCAGGCTGATCCTAGGGATTGACACTATCGACAGTTCACTTCACTTAAGTTTCACGGTGAGATTTTTACAGAATAGACCGGCTGATGCTAGGACTGGACAACTCACTTCAAGCTCATTCCAATAGTTCTTACGGTGACATTTAAACAAAATAGACCAGCTGGATTTCCAACCTCTAAAAATATATAACCGTAGAATTATAGAAATTATAGAATTAATTTAAGAATTATAGAATTGTAGAATTATAACAGTATTCGTAATCTAATCTATCTCCTTACTCCGTGATTTTGCAACCCTTGAACTACTAAAATGGTCAATGTAATTTTGATAGCTTGATCCTGTTTAGCTAAATTAGGTACCTATATGCTCAAATAAAATGCTTTTGACATGGCCACGCTATTGCATGACTTGAGTAGTCTCTGATTTGAGCAGTCCCTTTCTTTAACTTCATTGCCCTAAAGAGGCATCTCTAAGACATTTTACTTAGCTATATCTCTACTTACCTCCATTGATTTATTACGTGAGGCGATTTCGGCGATTTCGGCGATTTTTCGACCCTTCCACCCCCTTGGAGAGATGTCGTGACATTTTGCTCTCTCCCCCCCTAATCTCACGTGAGATTGATGATTTGTCTGCTTAATTATTTTTTATAACACTTATTTTTATATTATTTACCCAGTTTTCTCGCAAATTTAGTACACTGTTTCTTGCGAAAAATCATTTATTGCCCATCAAGCATATTTGCCGAGACCCCCACTCCCCCACATGAGATTCGGCTCGACCCCCCTAAACGCCTCACGTAATTAATGGACGTACCCTTAGACACTCTATATCTTTTTATAGTAAGTACCTATTACCCTTAGACACTATATATTTGTATAGTAAGTACCTATCTATTATTTTTATAGTATTTATTTTGATTGATTCCTTTTTCGGCACATTCCTTTTTGGACATATTCCGTTTTCGGCATATTCTTGTTTCGGCACATTTCAGTAAATATGAAATACTTTGCTTGCGTGATAAAATAAAATGATATTTATTAGTAAAACATTATATTTTATTCAATAAAAATAAAAGACAAAAATAATGGGGCGAAACAAGAATATGCCGAAAACGGAATATGTCCAAAAAGGAATGTGCCAAAAAAGGAATCAATCTTTATTTTACAGTTACGCTACTACTCATCATTCTCCTGCCCTTATCCTAATTTATTTGTGGTTTGCGAAACAACACACGCGTCTTTTTCTTCCATACGTCTCTATTAGTCGTCATCTCCATAGTCACCTTCTTTCTAGCCTTCATCTTTCACAGATCCTATCCATAGGAGTATAAGAGTAGGTACTCCTATATACAACGTGGCGATTAGGTTATCACATTAAATAGTACAGCGGTTATTACAAGTTGTTATCAGTCTGTTAAAATAATAAAAATAAAAATAGACCTAAAAATAGAAAACTGAATTTTTCTAACAAACTAAATAGCGTAAAAATTGGCATTAAATAATCCACCCTTGATACTACGGCGCACACGCCAAACGACAGTGAGACTAGCGGAGGGTAGGTACTTGCGCTCACGCGCGGGGCGTTATAATACATGATGTTGTTAAATACTAAAAGGGAAAAAAAGGTCTCACGGGTAGAATGTTAACTTTTATTAATTATTTTATTTATGTATGCTTAAAATACGTAATGTAGAATACGTGGTTTGAATTAATGTGATAACCTAATCGCCACGTTGTATGTATAGCCATCCACATTCATAAGTAGGTACTCAGAACTACCCTCACGACATTTTCCTCATTCCTCCGCATCAATGACAACCGATTTCCACACAACTTTTCAATCACCGATGTCACTTTCAGGCAGAATGGGTACAAAGTACTCATTTCTTATTCTATCCACTCGCGTAACACCACACATCCCTCTTAGCATTCTTATCTCAGCTGCTTACAATTTTGCTTTTCATTCATCCTTTTGTGCCCCAACGTTCTGATCCTGTGCGGATCAGAACGTTGGGGCACAAAAGGATGAAAGTCAGCAGGTCTAATCATTGTTTTATTAAATTATACATTTCAAAATTAATCGATTTCATTGCAATTTTTTTTTTTTTTAGTTACTATTTGTACTGTACTAAAAGCTATAGTGATCGTTACTTGTAGCAGTTTTAGTAGAAGACTGGAGTCTGTATCTAATAATTAAAAGGCTTGATATCGATCAAACCTTCGTTCATCGGAACGAACGATTAATTTGTGTGCTTTAAGCACGAGTTAATATCGAATTATACATTTTGTTAAAAGATCTAAACAGATGCACAAAAAATACAATCTCCACATACGGTAAACTACGTAATACCTACGACCTTGCTTGTAATTGACAGAGCAACTACCTTTTAAGGTCAGCTCGGCTATCATTTAATTAACAAATAGTTGTTAACAGTATTAACGACCCATCACAAACACAACGAATCTAGTGATCGCATTATGTGATCATTTTGAGAATAGAATATTACCGAGAGGCCTGATTTTGAAGTACTTATATTGCTAATCCATTGCTTCTTATGTTAGAAAAATTTGTCTGCACAACAAATAACGCCAAGAAAACCACTCTTCGAGAGGTTTTCTTTTACGACTTTGTCGGCGTTATTAATATCTATACCGGACGGACGGACGGACAGACAGACAGACAGACGGACATGGCGAAACTATAAGGGTTCCTTGTTGACTACGGAACCCTAAAAACGGCAGCAGCAGTTGAAAACGCTCGTTCAGCTTCTACGCTGGTTGGAGGAATAGACAATAGATACTTATATGCTGTTTCTAAGTGATATCCACGAACACCTCCATTTTCGAACAGGCTCATTTCACGTCTAATACTATTTGCCAACCCCAATTCATTTTGTACTTGTACTTCAGGATCTGGGGATTTCATACTCTTGTTAATTTCCAGCTGTAACTTTTCCTTTAATGTCAATTGGGGTTGGGAGGTTTCTGACTTTAGCTCATCATCTGTTTGTGATACTGACCTTGCTTCTTCTTCCGTGTAATCTCGACTATTAAGTCTTTTAACAATACTCTTTATTTGCTTCCTCACTAAAGCCTGTGTACTAATAATTTAACACGCCAGTTAAATCATCACTTCGTCGTTGCTTTATACGTTCCACTAAGGATGTTTTAATTTTTTTGGCAAGTGCTGAGTTTTTGCTAGACAGTTGTTTTATAAGAAATTTCAAAGCGGCATCAGCTGTGCATAAATTAGCATCTCGCCGACAGATTGCTTCTACTGTCAATTTAATTGGGGTCAGCACATCAACAATTTTATTTACCAATTCAAAATCAACATCTTCTAAACGAATTGGATGATTGAGATCTATAAGAGCTTTTTGAATGCATGCTTTTAAAAGATAAAATCGCTCCAGCATTGTTAAAAGACCTGGTTTTACAGTCCAAAAGAAGTGACAACTCTTTTCCATGTTCAATTTTCACATATTTTTGAAGTACTGTTTCATTTTTCAATGGAGATCTTTTGAAATACACTACAACTTTGCGGATTTTCTTTATCAGCTGATTAATATTTTCATATTGTGTTAACTCTGGTACGTGTTCTGGCGCAAAATCATTTTGTGACATTACGATTAAACCTGATTCTGGACAGTCTAAGTCTTCTAAATGGTGTTCATCATCGCTGTCGTCCATATAATCAACAGTCACAGCTGGTTCATTTATAGTATCATCTGAGGTAGGGCTATCTTGCAAATTATTATGTTTCACAGACCGCCAAATTGATACCATGTGCGAGACACAGTTGTTGTTCAGTGCAAATAAGCCGCCCCACCCTTATCATAACATTCGGTCCATCGGTTACAATAGCCACGATGTCAGTTTCTAGGGAAATGTCAAATTTACTTAGACGCTCTTGCAATATACGAAGACAATTTTCAGCTGTCATACTATCGTAAATAGGAACAAGTCCTAAGTTCCAAAAATTTTTATATGAATGAACGTGGTCTACGTTCATGCCATGATGCTTCCAATAAACGATACATGGCCATGTATCGTTTATTGGAAGTTGAAGTCCACTAGTCGAAAGAAAGACTAAATCTTTCACCTGCACTTTTCAAATGTTTTAATTCTGCAGTTACTTGCTTTCTGATTTTTTCACTGTAATTCATAACACGTTTTCGAACAGTGACGGCTGACTTTGGTAAATCCGTGTATTTTGCTAAGAGCAAATTATTCACACTGAATGGAAATCTGTCTAATGCAATCATTCTTGCCAAAATATCATCCAGGCTATCGTCGGCACTTTTAGTAAAATAATTATCTAACTTTCGCTTGGCTGGCGGCAGTGCTGTGTTCAGATTTTCAGAATCTTGACTTGTTGAAGCTGATATAACCTTGATGTTATGTTTTGATAACAAATGTGTACGTAATCCCTTAGTTGATCCACCCAAAGTCTTGAGGATGGCTGGGCATCGCTTACATTTAGCACTATTCCCGTCCTTCTCAACTAAATAATAACTCCACACTGACGTCGTATCACTGTCTTTTTTATGTCTAACACAGTCTCCCGCCATTTGAAATACTTAATTTCAGATAATTGACTTTTAAATTTTAATGACGTAGCCTACGTAACCCGTCGTCACTGACGTAGCCTACGTAACCCGTCACTGACAGAACAATAAATGAAAAAAATAAAACCTGATTTGTATATTTATACTTTCGTACAGGGAATCCCCGACCGACGGGAAATACCCGCAACAATATTATGACATGAGATGATCGGGTGATTCCCCTGTTGGTTCGTTGGGGAATTACCGAGTATTGTATTAAAGTATTCCGAGTGGGGAAGTCCCTTCTAAGTTCTACGACAAACATATTATTAGGACTGTACCTGTGTAGTAAATAGTGGGTACCTACGTATTGTACGAGTTGCTTTTTGTCGTAATGTATTAAAATAATCTAGGCAAGGTTATTTTCAAGGCGCAACGGACTACGGAATACAAACTAGACTTGTAAAAATTATTAATTATAATTATAAAAGTTGGAGCTGGAAATTAACAAGAGTATGAAATCCCCAGATCCTGAAGTACAAGTACAAAATGAATTGGGGTTGGCAAATAGTATTAGACGTGAAATGAGCCTGTTCGAAAATGGAGGAGTTCGTGGATATCATTGTACATATATAATATAATTACCTACAGTACACAGTATATTACTTTTGTATTATATAATGCAATGGCCTGTTGGTCCCAGTCAAGACTCCAGACAATAAGTAAGTCCAGTACGTCTTCAATAAGTTATTATCTAATCTCTCTAAGTTGCCTAGTGACCTTCTAATGTCACAGTTTTACCCATTACCGTTGTACGGGTGATTGGGACATCAATGAGATACTAGGCATAAAATAATAAATGGTATCTTGAGTTAAGTATCTCAAGATGGTGTCTTGAGCTAAGTATCTCAAGACGGTGTCTTGAGCTAAGTATCTCAAGATGGTGTCTTGAGCTAAGTATCTCAAGACGGTGTCTTGAGCTAAGTATCTCAAGACCCATAAATATGGGTAATTGATTGACAGCAAATAGTATCGGCACCTACTCCATATATTTTACATGATTATGGTCTGGAGCTCTACAGCATTTATGATCAGTGATGTTTATAATGCAATGACCTGTTGGTCCCAGTTAAGACTCCAGAGAATAAGTAAGTCCAGTAAGTCTTCAATAAGTTATTATCTAATCTCTCTAAGTTGCCTAGTGACCTTCTAATGTCACAGTTTTACCCATTACCTTTGTACGGGTGATTGGGCACCCGTACAAAGGTTTATCATTAAAGCATTATCTCAAGATACTAGGCATAAAATAATAAATGGTATCTTGAGTTAAGTATCTCATGACGGTGTCTTGAGCTAAGTATCTCAAGACGGTGTCTTGAGCTAAGTATCTCAAAATGGTGTCTTGAGCTAAGTATCTCAAGACGGTGTCTTGAGCTAAGTATCTCAAGATGGTGTCTTGAGCTAAGTATCTCAAGACGGTGTCTTGAGCTAAGTATCTCAAGATGGTGTCTTGAGCTAAGTATCTCAAGACGGTGTCTTGAGCTAAGTATCTCAAGACCCATAAATATGGGTAATTGATTGACAGCAAATACTTAATCCTACCTACCCGTACAAAGGTTTATCATTAAAGCATTATCTCAAGATACTAGGCATAAAATAATAAATGGTATCTTGAGTTAAGTATCTCAAGACGGTGTCTTGAGCTAAGTATCTCAAGATGGTGTCTTGAGCTAAGTATCTCAAGACGGTGTCTTGAGCTAAGTATCTCAAGACCCATAAATATGGGTCATTGATTGACAGCAAATAGTTAATATCGGCACCTACTCCATATATTTTACATGATTATGGTCTGGAGCTCTACAGCATTTATGATCAGTGATGTTTATAATGCAATGACCAGTAAGACTGCAGCCAATAAGTAAGTCCAGTAAGTCTTCAATAAGTTATTATCTAATCTCTCTAAGTTGCCTAGTGACCTTCTAATGTCACAGTTTTACCCATTACCTTTGTACGGGTGATTGGGACATCAATGCTTCACAAGCATTATCTCAAGATACTAGGCATAAAATAATAAATGGTATCTTGAGTTAAGTATCTCATGACGGTGTCTTGAGCTAAGTATCTCAAGACGGTGTCTTGAGCTAAGTATCTCAAGATGGTGTCTTGAGCTAAGTATCTCAAGACGGTGTCTTGAGCTAAGTATCTCAAGATGGTGTCTTAAGCTAAGTATCTCAAGACGGTGTCTTGAGCTAAGTATCTCAAGACCCATAAATATGGGTAATTGATTGACAGCAAATACTTAATATCGGCACCTACTCCATATATTTTACATGATTATGGTCTGGAGCTCTACAGCATTTATGATCAGTGATGTTTATAATGCAATGACCTGTTGGTCCCAGTTAAGACACCAGACAATAAGTAAGTCCAGTAAGTCTTCAATAAGTTATTATCTAATCTCTCTGAAGTTGCCTAGTGACCTTCTAATGTCACAGTTTTACCCATTACCTTTGTACGGGTGATTGGGACATCAATGCTTCACAAGAATTATCTCAAGATACTAGGCATAAAATAATAAATAGTATCTTGATTTAAGTATCTCAAGACGGTGTCTTGAGCTAAGTATCTCAAGATGGTGTCTTGAGCTAAGTATCTCAAGACGGTGTCTTGAGCTAAGTATCTCAAGACGGTGTCTTGAGCTAAGTATCTCAAGACCCATAAATATGGGTAATTGATTGACAGCAAATAGTTAATATCGGCACCTACTCCATATATTTTACATGATTATGGTCTGGAGCTCTACAGCATTTATGATCAGTGATGTTTATAATGCAATGACCAGTAAGACTGCAGACAATAAGTAAGTCCAGTAAGTCTTCAATAAGTTATTACCTAATCTCTCTAAGTTGCCTAGTGACCTTCTAATATCACAGTTTTATGTCACCTTTGTACGGGTGATTGGGACATCAATGCTTCACAAGCATTATCTCAAGATACTAGGCATAAAATAATAAATGGTATCTTGAGTTAAGTATCTCAAGACGGTGTCTTGAGTTAAGTATCTCAAGACGGTGTCTTGAGCTAAGTATCTCAAGACGGTGTCTTGAGCTAAGTATCTCAAGACGGTGTCTTGAGCTAAGTATCTCAAGATGGTGTATTGAGCTAAGTATCTCAAGACCCATAAATATGGGTAATTGGTTGACAGCAAATAGTTAATATCGGCACCTACTCCATATATTTTACATGATTATGGTCGGGAGCTCTACAGCATTTATGATCAGTGATGTTTATAATGCAATGACCTGTTGGTCCCAGTTAAGACTCCAGACAATAAGTAAGTCCAGTAAGTCTTCAATAAGTTATTATCGAATCACAGTCACAGTTTTACCCATTACCTTTGTACGGGTGATTGGGACGTCAATGCTTCACAAGCATTATCTCAAGATACTAGGCATAAAATAATAAATGGTATCTTGAGCTAAGTATCTCAAGATGGTGTCTTGAGCTAAGTATCTCAAGATGGTATCTTGAGCTAAGTATCTCAAGACCCATAAATATGGGTAATTGCTAACTTAAAGTTTAAACTTTAAGGGGGATTTGATAAGGCTTTTCAAACTGAATATTAGTAATAATAGCAGAGCAACAATAATTTCATCAATTATCCTCAAAGATTAACTTGAAGCCCATCTCCCATGCTCTTTGAAAGACTGGTGATTTTCATTTATTACACAAAATTAAAACTCTAAAAGCAAGCTTAGCATGATGCTTTCTATTTCTACTCTATTGTAGAATAGAAATCGCTTGTCTATCTTTCTTCGTAGAAAACTGTCAGCTGTCTACACAGAAGCGTAATTTTTATCTACTTTAAAACACTTCTCTACGGTTCTCATGCTAAGCCTATGGAACCAGGAATGGTTGGTTAAGTTTATTTTAGTACTAACCTAATAAGCAATGTGGAGATATGAATAAGCAGTTTTTTATACATGTATACGATTTTGCAATATCAGGTGGCGATGACAAAGATAGGGTCAAAGTAGGTCTAACAAAGTCTCCCGCCATTTGAAATACTTAATTTCAGATAATTGACTTTTAAATTTTAATGACGTAGCCTACGTAACCCGTGGTCACTGACGTAGCCTACGTAACCCGTCACTGACAGAACAATAAATGAAAAAAATAAAACCTGATTTGCATATTTATACTTTCGTACAGGGAATCCCCGACCGACGGGAAATACCCGCAACAATATTATGATATGAGATGATCGGGTGATTCCCCTGTTGGTTCGTTGGGGAATTAGCTTAAGTTATTAAAGTATTCCGAGTGGGGAAGTCCCTTCTAAGTTCTACGACAAACATATTATTAGGACTGTACCTGTGTAGTAAATAGTGGGTACCTACGTATTGTACGAGTTGCTTTTTGTCGTAATGTATTAAAATAATCTAGGCAAGGTTATTTTCAAGGCGCAACGGACTACGGAATACAAACTAGACTTGTTTGTGGCAATCCCGAAAATCCCGAGATTAGCCAAGTACAGTCCCGGGATTTTCGGGGCCAAAAATGGTCGGGATCCCGGGATCCCGAATCTCGGGATCTCGAATTCTCTAGTCCTAGGCAAAAAATAACCAAAATTTGCCCTCCCCCACCCCTATGTACCACCCCCCGTGTAAACAGCATCCCAACATGAATTAAGGTTTTTTTTTAATATTGAAGGCCCGTATCCTCGCGCCATAGCGCCCCTAAGGCTACACTCATTAAACGTTATTAAACGCATGTTTTTAGTGAAATTTGATATTTCTAATAATAAAACGTTTTTATATTAATAAATAAACCCATAATATAAAGATTTAATTGATAAAAATTGGATTTGAAAAAGTGGTAGGTTTGGTTTACATCATGGTAGATTTTTGATAGCAACACTAAAACTATTATACGCCATACTATCGACTTACTACCGACACACTACTGAGACACCACTGAAACACCATTGAAGTTTTTGCAGAATGCCAAATTTGCAACAGTGGCAAAAGAATGTCTGTAGTGTGTCGATAGAGTGTCAATGGCGTGTTGCTTAACTTAAAGTTACAGAATTGGGCCCGAATGTTCATGACTATTCTATTGAGACACTACTGACACACTACCGACACACTATTGACAAGTTGGTTATTTTACAGAATTGGGCCCCAGATCGGTAGGAGGCGTTCACATTGGCGTCGAGTCGACGATGAAGTACCTGGGACTCGTCCTCCACAGCCGGTGGAACTTTGTGGAGAATTTCCAACGTTTGGCTACCAGACTGGAGCCGGGGTCGTGCGGTCCATGGCCATTTATGGGGCACCGGTGTAAGTGCATTCTTTGAGGCAGCAACCAGTCCGCCGGTTGAACGCGTCCCAAAGGGTCATGGCCATCAGGCTGGTCCGAGGACACTGCACGGTCTCCGGTAAGGCGGCAAGCCTCCTTACCGGATTGCAGCCATGGGATCTGGAGACAAAAGTCCTCGCGCCACTTCAATATGTGCGCAAGGACTTTTACCTCCAGATCCCATGGCGAAGCGAAATGCCGGGGCATAACTCCGCTGCCACGAGAAATCATGGTGGACAGAGCTCTGGCGGGATCTCATGGCGACATGGAGAGGGAGCGATTGTCGAACCCAGCGCTGGGCACGCCACAATTGTGGCGATACGTCCCCTCTTTGGGGAGTGTCTAGAGAGGCACCACGGCGTCCTGACCTCCCACCTGACGCAGGTCCTCACCTTCCGCCTGACGCAGGTCCTCACCGGACACGGTTGTTTCGGTAGGTTCCTGTTCAGGATAAGGGGGAGGAAACGCCCGGGTGTTACCACTGTGCGGATTGCCCGGAGGACACGGTGGAGCATACGGTGGAGGTCTGCTCGGCTTGGGCGGAGCACCACCGTGTCCAGCCCTGGTTCAGGTCATGGTTCGGAGCGAGAGTGCATGGGTCACCTCGTTTTGCGAAGCAGTAATGCTCGCGAAGAAGGAGGCGGAACGCGTGAGGGAGAGGCAAAATTCGCACCTTCACGCCCCTAGTCGCCGCAGGGAACGCCTTGGGCGTCGGGAGTCCTAAGCCGATTCCCGGCCACCAACCCGGCAACTGAAGGTACACAGGTGAGTTTTAGTCAGTAAAGGTCTGACACGCCCTCCCGCTCCGCTCAGAGCGGGCAAAATTATTACATAAATCCCACGCAAAAAAAAAAAACGTTGACGATAGAGAGAGTATTACGTACCTGCTTAGTATTATATGATTTATACATAATTATCATTAAAAGCAATTTGTCTTTGTTAAAAAGATTATGAAAGGTGAACGGAAGGCTTGTATGGGAACTTCGTACCGCTAATAAAATTTCGTGTTTTGGGATATTTTTTGTTTTAATTGGTAGTTAATAAGATAGACAAGCCCTTTTTAAATTCTTAGATTTTTAGAAATTGGGACGTAAAAGTTATAACAAGTTTTATTTTTTCAGGTTATGTACTAGTGTACCAATGTAGATTGTTACTTAAAGGTACATAAACATTGTTTTGGTGATAAAGTAAATGTTCTAGATTGCTTGTCGCTAGCTTTGTAGTGTTCTACTTACTATTAAATAGGTAGATTGAGATGAGAATCGTACCTACTCAGTGAGGGGTGTATTAGGAGATATCTATGTCCAGCTGCGTACTGCAACAGTTTGATAATGATGAAGTTAATTCGCTAAATTGCTCAGATGCAGTCACAAACCACAATCCAAAACAACAGCAAAGAACTGAACCACAGAACTGAACTGAAATACAGTAACAGTAATACGGATTTTCTTTACCTGTCATTAAATAATTGCCATATGAACAAAAATAATATTGATGACGAAAATCATTCCTATCATTGTTAACTATTATGATTTTATGTAACAATCACGCATACTTAGGTATAATATATTAGTGTTTAATTATATTTAATGTTATTTCTATTTCTAAATAATGAATCTATCATTTCGTTATTAGTGTTATTTTACTTATGACAACTTTAAAAAACATAACTGCGTTTAGTTTACGATTTTATTACGCTTAATTATTAAAATATTTTTATTGATATTATTCATTAATCCGAACTTCTAAAAATAGTACACTTACATGAAAATAAATGTCTTAGTTGCCTTAATAAGTGGTATAAATTCTATAACAAAACAACAACAAAAATATGCGGTACGAAATCTGCCGTTCGCCTTTAAGAATTACATTTGCAGTTGGAATGAATGGGGACATGTTTTTCAGCTACTGAGATAAACTCACCCCAACTACGAAACCCTTCATCGTGCGTGGTCCTACACGCACTTGGCCGGTTTTTGGTAACAACAATATCGATTTATTTAAGTTTTTAAAAGAAACCTATGCCTGATAAAAAATATCTAGGGTCCACGACCACGCCGCCAAAACGCCGCCGCCGCCGCCGCCGCCGCCGCCGCAACCGTGAAATTGACCATCGGCGCTCATATCTACTTCGGAGTAGGCCCTAGAGCTCCTCTTCGTGTCTTCGTCTTGCTCTCAGAAAAATAAAGGACAATTAAGAATTCGTTTTATTGATGGGTAACATCTTCCCTCTCGCTTTCTGTAGGAGTGATTTCGTGAAAAGCGACGGAAGTGTGTAATAAGAACTGACAGCTTGAGCATGGAATAAGTAAGTACTTTTTAATAGCATGGAATTAGGGTACTCATGGAATTAGTAAGTACTATAATATATAGATTGTAAGTAGCCAGTAGTACTTCGACCAGTGGCCGACCACTAGTAGGTAATGAATAATTATTCGAATAAATATTTCAGTAGGTATTTAGCTTTTAAAATTTTGAGGTTAATTTCTGGCGCTGCTCAGTTGCTTATTACCAAGGTGAGATGTCAGATGTTACTCATCATAATTATGCGACTACTGTTATAAGGCTAGCTCGTTTTTTTTTGTTAGCCTGCGCGCTGTGTCGCTCCTGCGCACAGGCCTCCCTCCATTCCTATCATCCAGTGAGGCGGAAAGGAGATGTCCGCTTTTTGTATGGGCGTTGGTTTTTTATTCCGAGAAAAATCTAACCAGCGTCAAACTACACCTAAATAAAAGCGACAAAAATATGGAATTTGTAACCACTGAAATAATATTTTTAGACCTCTCCATTTAAGAGAAAAATTATAAAATATTTAATGTTTACATATATTTTATTTCTTGATGGTAACCCAAATAAAATCTAAAATATAATCCCTTTCAATTCTAAAAGGTTAGACTAAACATTTTTGACTGCAAATATCCCTTGTCATCATATTCATAATGTTTACATTGTCTTAATCATCGATCAAATATTTAGAGACAGTAATAACAGTGCCATGTGTCAATTTTGACAAGTTTTCTTTTTGTTTAGGGTGTGTTCACTTTAATATACTAGTTAGAAAGGTTTGTTCGTTTTAGGAGTAAATTCACACTAAAATAAAAAAACGATTTTTCTCAAAAATGGAAGCCTTTAAAAATGTTTGTTATTGTTAGAACCACAAAGCTAGTTTGGGTTGTCTATCCAAATATATTTAACTGATCCTGGTAAGAATTATTGAATAATAAAAAAACATTTTTGGACATGTCCTTTAGACATACACAGAGTTTGAAATAAATGGACAGTCAGCAATAAAATGGGCAATTTTCACCAAAAATATATTTGATGCGTAGATCCTGTTTGTTATGAGGGAGTTCGACCAACTGAGGGTTAATGCATCGGACCTGGTACACTTGCGATGTGATAAGGCAACGGTACGGTTTAAAAGAAGATGTAGTGACAAAAATTGAAAAGAGTATGCTTAGATGGTTTAGTCATGTAGAGAGGATGAATGAAAGGCGACCAACAAAAGGTATTTACAAGGCAGATGTGAGTGGAAGCCCTAGGAGGACAAATAGTGACCTAATTGGTGATGTTCTTCAGAAAGGTCAGGTGTGTAATACTCTGAACAGGCGTGAGTGTATGACCAGATGTATGAACGTAAACGAACCTAAAGGAGGAGAAAATCATACCTTCTTCCCCATGGGAAGAAGGTATGATTTTATGTATTTATTTATGTTTTATAAAAATAACATAGCATGACGTCTGTATTACCCGAAGGGTTAGGCAGAGGTGTACCTACCTATAGTACACCCACGGGCCTATGTATTAGGGGGCGAGTCTATTGCCATTAACCGGGCACAAATTCAGACATCGGACTGTAACTGACAAATTCCAGATGGAAAACCCAAAAACACGTTGCCTGACCCGGGAATCGAACCCAGGACCTCATGCTCAACAGAGCGCTTGCGACTAATCGACCGACAATGCAGTTTTTAGGGTTCCGTACCCAAAGGGTAAAATGGGAACCCTATTACTAAGGCTCCGCCGTCTGTCTGTCTGTCCGTCCGTCTGTCGTCAGGCTGTATCTCATAAACCGTGATAGTTAGACTGTTTAAATTTTCACAGATGATGTATTTCTGTTGCCGCTATAACAAGAAATACTAAAAAACAGAATAAAATAAATATTTAAGGGGGCTCCCATACAACAAACGTGATTTTTTTGCTTGATATTGATAATGGCAACAGGTAGACGCTTGAAATATTCACAGAATATTTAGTTATGTATTCACTTTAAAAATAAATAATTAAATTAAAATAAAACAAATATTTAAGGGGGGCTCCCATACAACAAACGTGATTGTTTTGCAACTTTTATAGATAATGGTACGGAACCCTTGGTGCGCGAGTCCCACTCGCACTTGGCCGGTTTTTTATAAAAATGTGGTTGTTATTTGTATTTTGTGGTGTCTTACGACTTCCACGCGAAGAAGCTAGTCAACAATAAACAAACAAAACAACAAGACGATTTATGTGCACTTGCACTGGTGGGAATTTACGACTAAAAAGCTGGCGCCAAATAAAGATTCTAAAACAATTCGAAGAATTCTTCGCAGAAATAATGTTTTGCAAAAACAATATCAACCCCTGTTGTTTACTGTTAACCTATTCCACTTGTTTAGATTTAAGGGTATTTCTCTTTGCTTCTTTCATTAGCAAAACCAGTTTTTTCATTGGTTGAAGAAACAATACATTTTTCTTCGGTAATCTGAAGGAAACAGGCTTTTTCATGATGTTCGGGGAGGAGAGTAGGGAGACAGGGGACAATAGTATCATGGGGCAATAGTAACATTAACCATATTTCGACAATTACTAGGTTATATAAGCCTGTGTTAGTGTAATGTATGTGTGTGTCTGAATGTGCACTTTTATAATTTCTAACGTGACTATTATCGTGGACGGCCACGTAATAACAGCCGCACGGGTCGATCAATCAGGTTAAGCTACGCTTGCCACGGGTGGTCCATAGGTGGGTGACCATCTTTACATACCGAGACCCCTCCGTGCCTCGGAAAAGCACGTTAAGCCGTTGGTCCCGGCTGTCATTCGTGGATCTTTGACAGTCGGTACAGGTCGTCAGAAGCCCGAAAGTCTGACAACCAGTCTTACCAAGGGGTATCGTATTACCCAGTAACTGGGTTGTGGCGGCCGTTTCATGTAAAATACTGGTATTCAGCTGCATCCGGTTAGACTGGAAGCCGACCGCAATTATTATTATTAATTTATTTATTTCTCAGACAATAAGATCCAATACAAAAATACTTACAATTCTAGATGTTAGTAAACAATTTAACTTATTTGCTATGTTAGTACTTAAATTCTAATACCGACAGCGTAGTGCTAATCAAATGCCTCATTATGGGGCTTTCGCCAGGCCTATCAGCAATAACTTTCAGGAAGCTGTTGCTATTGTCCCGTAATGTGGTGAGAAGAGATACATTCTTTTTCATTTCTCATGCTCGGAAAGTAGTGTTTGTTTGATCTGATTAGCGGGTGGAAAACGTTGCTTCCCGCCTTTGGGCGGGAAAGACTCATAGTAATTGCTTCCCTCCCTAGGGCGGGAATGAACTTTAAAATAGAACTAAGTTTGGTTAGGTAGTCGGCTACCAAGATTTTTACATAATTAAGAAAAATATCGATTAAAAAAAAATCTGCGGTCCTGTGGGTGTATAAACAGCCAGTGTTAAAAAAATACCTATTAAGCGAGACGTCCCGCGGTGGTGAAGCGGTGTGTGCCATATTTAAAATTTATAAAAGACTATAATATAATATAATTACATACCTTTGTACTAATATTATAATTATGTCGTATCTGCCTATCGTGTGTACATAAATAATAAAATAAATAAATAAATAATTTGACGGAATACTAACTCTGTAAGCTGTACCGAAATTCAAAATCTGGGTTTTATATAGAATAATATTTGATTAAAAATGAGTTCAAACAATTCTGAAATGTTGATCCCAGATTCGGTTAAAGACGAGGCAAATACAGTAATCCAAAATCTTTTGCCAAAAGGAGATGTCCGCTTTTTGTATGGGCGTTGGTTTTTTATTCCGAGAAAAATCTAACCAGCGTCAAACTACACCTAAATAAAAGCGACAAAAATATGGAATTTGTAACCACTGAAATAATATTTTTAGACCTCTCCATTTAAGAGAAAAATTATAAAATATTTAATGTTTACATATATTTTATTTCTTGATGGCAACCCAAATAAAATCTAAAATATAATCCCTTTCAATTCTAAAAGGTTAGACTAAACATTTTTGACTGAAAAGATCCCATTTCATCATATTTCTTATTGTTTACATTGTCTTAATCATCGATCAAATATTTAAAGAGAGTAATAACAGTGCCATGTGTCAATTTTAACAAGTTTTCTTTTTATTTAGGGTGTGTTCACTTTAATATACTAGTTAGTTAGAAAGGTTTGTTCGTTTTAGGAGTAGATTCACACTAAAATAAAAAAACGATTTTTCTCAAAAATTTTTAAAGGCTTCCGCCTTTAAAAATGTATGTTATGGTTAGAATTATTAAATAATAAAAAACCATTTTTGGACATGTCCTTTCAAAGGAAAGATATTTAAATACATACAATGATTTTATGAAGTAGCGAGCAAACAAGAAAATTTTAGAAAAACTGTTTTTTTTTTACTTTCCTTATATTCGAAATGAAAAGTAGAGAGTTTACACGGGTGAAAGTCACCAATTCCTACTCGGACTATAGCCGCCCTCGCTACGCTCGGGCATCTAAATCGATTGATTGTTTGGTATTGATTCCTTTCGACCCTTGTATAACAATAACAACCTACTATTTCCGCACTACAGCTGAGAAGTTATCTACTTCGGCACGAGCAAACATTGCAGGGCCTCAAGTCTGCTATTACAATAGTGTCAGAATGGTCGATCATTGATTTCATAATTGTTGATTTTGACAAGTTTGGTAATCTACTATTACAATGGCGTCATTATGACTTCGGGAGGAAACGCCCGGGTGTCACCACTGTGTGGATCGCCCGGAGGACACGGTGGAGCATACGGTGGAGGTCTGCCCTGCTTGGGCGGAGCACCGCCGTGTCCTCACGGCAGCGATCGGCGGCGGCGATCTCTCGCGTCCGGCCCTGGTTCAGGCCATGGTTCGGAGCGAGAGTGCATGGGAGGCCGTCACCTCCTTCTGCGAAACAGTGATGCTTGCGAAGGAGGAGGCGGAACGCGTGAGGGTAAGGCAAAGTCAACGCCCTCGCGCCCTTAGTCGCCGCAGGAGACGCCCCGGGCGTCGGGAATCGCAGGCCGATTCCCGGCCACCGTAGGCGCGGGCTTGCGGACGGTGAGCGATGGGTAGCTCACCGTCCGATAAGGACCAAGCCCGGGTCGACGGCGCGTTGTGTTCCACGCGCGCCTCAAAGAGACGTCAGCACCAATTGACGGGGTCCGAAAGGGCCAATGCCTGCCAGGGTTACGAGCCTGTCCGAAAGGGATATCGTGGCCCTGGCACACAGGCATCTGAAGGAACACGGTGGGTTTTAGTCAGTGAAAGTCTGACACTCCCTCCCGCTCCACCCAGAGCGGGAGAAGTTATTTGATAATTTCCCACCCAAAAAAAAAAAAAAAAATTATGACTTTCCAATGGTCGGCCACTGACACTACATTGAAAGAAATTGCAAAGAAAATGATCGACCATTATAAATTTACCAGATTACGAACTTTTAGCAAAATGCCAATGGCATGACAATGGGATCGTGTTGGAATGACTGAATTTATAAAAATAGCAGACTTGGGCCCCTGATGCACTGCAATAACGTGGCAGCCGCAACAGCGCCCTTAAAGCGTTATTGTAATGAACACGCAATGCATTGCAATATAGTTGGAAAAAGGCTAGGCAGGTGATGATGATGATGTCCACGTCCATAAAATATATGGAAATACGTGCACGTTATAACGTTATCGTGGACGGAAATTTAAAAGCGTCTTCATGTATTTCCATACATTTTGCTTCCCTGTGTTATCGTGATGCCGTGACGTAGAAGGCTATATGATAACAAAACCACATTAGAAATTATAAAAGCGCAAAATGTGTGACACAATCAACTTATCAATCATACATTCATTCAATTCAATTCATTGTGTCACCCCAAATGCTGCGTCCGAGTTGCGAAAGGGCTTCGTTGTAGAAATGGTCGTACCTACTAGTCACATAAATATACCAGCGGGGTAATTGCGTAAAGGCTCGTACAGACACGCGCGATATCGCGGGCGCGATAGGCACCGACAAAGAAATTGTGCTACTAATGTTGTCAAAAAATAATAGGCCCGTTTTGACATTTAACTTGAATCGACTTCACTAGTTACGTCGCGATGGTAGTGAAGTAACCATACGACTCGGCACTCGATACTCGTGATAAATCGATTCAAGTTATATGTCAAAACGGGCCTATTATTTTTTGACAAGTCCCGGCCCGGGATATCGCGCGAGTCTGTACGAGCCTTAACACGCTTATGGGTTTAATTTTGACAGTTCATCAACATTACGATAGTTACGTTGTTGAGCAGACAATTCTTCCGAAAATATAAAAAATCCATCGAAAGAACTTGATGCCTGTAATCCCACATTAATCCAATAATTCATGAGTTTCAAATACATTTTGTATTTCCTATTGTGTCATAAATATATGGTAGCAATTCCGCCGCATCGCACCACAGAGTAATAAAAACCGAGGGAGATGATCACACAGAACTTGTATCCGATGATCCGATCAAAAACTACTATAGATAAAAAAAAAACTAAGAAAACATTAAATAAAAATTATGAAGAACTGTTCAAAATTTGTAAAGTACTCCCGATCCATCTTAAAAGTTAATTAAATATCTTGACTGAACAATTTAATAATCAAGACCACAAAATGGAACGTAAGCATATGCACCCAACCATAGAGTATAGTAATAGATGTACCCAACTCGTTTATCTAAGAAGAAGACACTTGCTGTTCCAAAAGTAACTAACTACTTTGGTAAGCGCACAAGAAGGTACGTAGTACCAACGTTAGCGAATGAGTTACCCCCCAAACTTATATCGCATGTCAAGTCTAAGGACCAACTTAAAAGAGTTTTACAAAAACATTGTGTCCATAGAATTTTTTTTTTTTTCTTTTTGTATTTGAGATTTTTGTTCTGAACTGGAGGTATTTATTTTATAGTTTACTTAGCACAATTAAATTAAGTTATAGGATATCATTTTTAAAATTTGTAATCCATTGCTAGACGAGAACTACTGCCGACAAACTGTTTTGCAGTTTGGCAGACTTTATGTATGTAATTGTTAATACAGATTTTGAATAAATAAATAATAAAAGCAGATTGTTGCATCGAGAGCAAAGTGAGTAATGCGAGGGCACTAAATTAGCACGAGTGCATTAATTACTCACTTTAGCAAGGTGCGTAATCTACTTTTCTTTCAACTACCAATCTACCTACCGTGATAAAATATACCAACTCAAAATAAAAACTCAAGTTAAGAGGAGGTTCCCTATTTTTATGTTAATTTGCATGAATATTCTGAAACAGTCACACATACAAGCAAAATGAAACTTTAATATATGATTTATTGGATCTTTTTATTTCAATGTTGAAGACAGTTGCGTAATATTTTCTCTCAATACACTTTTTATTCGAAAATCATGTCTGTTTAAGGATAATTGTAAAAAACAAACAAGATTGTTTGGCTTTTACGTCTAAAATAAATATTCACAGCAAGAAAATATAGTTTATTATCCACCCACAAGATATTTTTTCTCTAGATCAATTATTACTTTAGATAGACGAAATAAGAATTGACACTTACGCTATTTAGTTTCGTACTCGAACACGATGAAAGAGCGCACGCGATATTCAACTTTATTACTAATGTATTAGCGTTTAGCACATAACGGAGTTGCGGAGAGGGAGGGGCGGAGCTTGCGGTCGAAATTCGTGTTTTCACCATGTCGGTTTTATTCAGCCGATTTTTATTTTCAGCCAGTATCTTTTTGATCTAATGCATACATTTTATATTAAACTTAATGGGAGACATTAAACCTCTGTGGTAAAATATCTAAATAAAAAATAAAAAACAGTGCATTTATGAAAAACAGTGCAACAATGAGATTTCATATAGCATTTCTGCACTGTTTTGGTTCTAAGCACAAAAAACGTCCTTTGTGATCGGTTTTGTAGTGATTAATGACAACATTACTACGAAGTTGAAAGAAAAAGATATTTGTTCATATTAATTTGTGTTACACGAGGAGCTCGTGGCTAAATGATGACAACCACTCGGGTCGATAAAAGGTTAAGCTACGCTTGCCGCGGTCAGTTCGTGTATGGGTGACCATGCCTCGGAAAACAAGTCAAGCCGTTCATCCAGGCTGTCATTCATTTATCTTTGACAGTCGTTACGGGGAGTTAGAAACCCAAGTCTGACAATATTACCAACCAAGGGGTATCATGTCACCCAGTAATTGTGTTGTAAAGGTCCGATAGGCAGTCGCTCCTTGAAAAATACTGGCATTCAGCTGCATTCAGTTAGACTGGAAGCCATCATAGTTGGGAAAAAGCTAGGCAAATTGATTTTGAACATAAACTGAGACGCAGGGAAAAAATCTCTATTTTCTTCAACTACTCTGTGCGGTGCTCCGTCGAGAGCGACCCTTTGCAATGGTAATCAAGTTGACAGCATGTCGACCAATCGAATTCGTTTTGTAAAACATCGCGTTTATGTTACAGCCAAGAATATTGAATCAGCAAGTTGTGTTGGTGGGATCGCGCATAACAATTTTGTTTTTTTTATTTAAGAGTGTTTTAATACTAAAAATAATATGATAAGGTTCGAGACTTTGCAGCCCTAACCGCCGGTAGCTTGGAACCTGCTCCCGACACGGAACCGGCGGAAATCTATTTTATCATATTTTAAAAATGTTTTTTTATAACATAACACATAACATAACATCACGCCTGTAATCCCCGAAGGGTTAGGCAGAGGTATACCTATAGTAGGTACACCCACGTTTCGCCAGTTATGTTGAAGTCCCATGTAATAGGGGGCGAGCATATTGCCATCAACCGAAATACCTGGTGGAAAAACCCAATAACACTTTGCCCGACCTGGGAATCGAACCCAGGACCTCATGCTCAGCAGTAGCGCTTGCTTATTTTTTTATATCTTTATATTTTAAGAAATATTTAAATAAGAAAGAAGTCAACGGGCTGTAAAAAAGTTTATTTTTTCTAATCTTATTTCAAATGGAGTGTTCATTCAATTTGGGAGTTGGGCTATCACTATATCATAATACTAGAACTAGCTTCTGCCCGCGAATTCATCCGCGTGATATTTCTTGTTCCCCCGACCCACTGCGTCGCGTTGCATCGCCCGTTCGCGCTATTACTTACTTCGCTTTCGCTAAGCATTCATTCTGAATTTTTTGGTTTTGATCGTAGCGTAATGTTAAATAGCCAACCCCAAGAACCCCAAGAATGCCTTCCTCAAGAATTGGGCAATCTAATGTAAAAATATTTTTTCAAATCCGACTGGTAGTTCCAGAGATTTCTTCTTTCCCTACATACAAACTTACAAACAAACAAATACCTGTTTATGAAATTATTAGTATAGATTGTTTATTTTACGACCTAGGAGTTTGGAACGTTCTCTGACGTATCAAACCTCAGAAACATCACAAAGTTTCCGAGAACTTATTGTACTTAGGTAGTTTTGTATTATCTTCTTTGAATAGACTGTAACATACTTAACTTAACATTTCAACTATAATGTTAAGTTTGTTTTTGGGATAAATTAATCCCAACAACGCTTCACCGCGTGTCCGACACGCACTTGGCCGGTTTTTTGATTTTCTCACTTATCAGTACAGTACAGTCATCACTAAATACTCGTAAACAAAACAGTAGCCGCTTTATTTGACCATTTATTACCAACTGTCAACACCGAAATGAAATTCATACCTGCGTCGACATTTTCATAAATCATCTTTTACGCAAGACTGGCGATGGCGGTTCTATGAAAAAGTTATAAGCAAAGGTTCAGTACGTAAAGAGAAAATACATTTTTGATGACGTCCTGAAGCGTTTACACCTGTCTTGCAGAGATAGTAAACCATTATTCACTTAGAATAAATAAACATATACATAATAACAGCTTCTCTTTATAAATATTGTCTGTTCTCGGAGATAAGTTTGCAATGATAACTTCTTCTGTGAATGCAATAAACAATGTGTTTTTAAACCTGCAGCTAACTGTAATGCAATTAAATTTCCAATTAATTGCAGCGTCTGCATTTATACTCAAGTCAAATACGTATTGTTGTTTATGGAAATGGAAGACCCAACATAATAAAATAATTATATGTTCACATTCAAATTACGTTTCTATGTTAGTGTATAGTCGTACGTCTTGTTCAACGTCACATACGTATCTTATAGCACATAAATTAACATTATTTTCAGAACGGTAAAGCCGATGATACGGGGTCATCTATTAGCCTATAGATGTTACCTCAAGATCGGTCATCGGCTGCGTTTATGATTAGTGCTAATCTGTCGAGCGCAGTACACGAGCCGCTCCGTTCGTCAGCGCATGATCGAGTATCCAGTCACCGTCGCCCGGCAGTACCTCCGCCGACCTCGACGCTACCACACGTCTCTCGCTTTTAAATATCCCTCCCAGAGGGCTGCACAAATAATGACTGATACCACCCCCGAAACTCGGCTCCCCAAATAAGTAAGGGCGACAACCCTCCGTATGAAAGTTATGGCCGGAACGCGCGCGCTATTCCCGACTGACGTTTTAAAATCCGATCTTTTATAGTGGTTTTGTTTGTTTGAGTTCTGTGAAAAGACGAACGTTTGAAAGGATTTCAGCAGTTTACAACATCTGCAAGAAAAATAATAACAAAGGGAAAAATATTCTGCGCAAAATGATTCAGGATACCGAAAACTCTGCTCTGGCCGAGCAAATTGCCGCTTTCAAGAGCGACCCGGAGAAACTTCGGGAGGCTACTGAATTTGTAGACCAACTTATACAGCAAGCAAAGAAAGAGGCTGAACTAAAACAAAAAGAGAAAGACAGAAGTAAATTCGTAAGTATCAATGTATTTAACGTATAAGGAAAAGAAATAAATGGAATTGATAGGGCGGTAAGTGTTAAAAGTGGCGTAGTGCTGCTATAGATTGCAACGTTTAGCTTCTTCCAAATAGCAATGCTATTCCATCATTATTAAGTATGTTTTGAAACACATCAAACTCAAATAGCAATATATTTTTGCATGCTTTTCGATATAGAAAATCTTCACCCTTCGTTCACCAAGCTATCTATTTTAAACGATATTTTAATCGATACGGCTTCACATCTTTAAACTGATGCTGCAAGTAACATGTGGCGACATAGACACGAAATCAATTTTCCATACAGGTTCAGAGCAAACAAGTTAAACGTTTCTTCCATTACAACCTCATAAATTCCTCGTTCGGTAAACATACGATCGAGATTTTGATTAATGGGTTTTCTTTCATCGTCTCTACTAGAGAATTTATCTCATAAAAAATCCAGAATATTATGTTTTGGTAAAACCTCGTTGATGTTCATGAGATTATAGTGACCAATCGTTTCATGTTTATCAGATAAAAGTGATGTGAAGTACTTATTATGCAGCCAATTGGTGTTTGATCGATATTCTAGACTTGGCTGTGGCAGGACATCAATAAAATTTGCTGTGCTGAATAATCAGTCAAATTATCTATATAATTAGGTCAAAGTTCATATTTGGATAATTCTAAATATCAATACGATAACAAACGTAAGTTTGTTAGGAAAATACTTTAATTTATGTTATAAATATGTTACTATATTCGAAGCACATACACTCTTAAGAACCGAGTTTAATGTATTTTCTTCAATATTCTTTGTGTCTACAATATTTTCTTTAACGTAAATTGTTTAGTAATTAACTATAACTTGTTTTAGATGCTCTCATTAGTTTTTATAGTCCTTTTTATGAATAGATTGCGTGACTTTGATCATTAGCTACTCAGCAGTGATTACTTTTACATTAGCACATATTTTCGCATTACACTTTATATCTGACACTGCTGATTTTGAACGATCACTGTTTTTTATCACTTTTATTATTTTATAGAGCGATGCGATCCACGGACATTTTACGAATCACTAAACTTTTATGACATGCTAGCTTATGCGTTGATTTGAAACATTTTGCTGATATTTTTCGTTTACTATCAATCTTATTTATTATTTTTATATTGTTGTTGCAGGAATCACAAGATGCAGGTACGGGTAAGTTTCAAATTGTTTGGTTATTTGAAATCGTCCTGAGATCCTCATAACTTTGGAAGATGTTTATTTAATGAGGGCAAATCTAATATCTTCATCTTTTGAAATCAAGACTTCAATTAAATAAAGAGATTTCTAAGAGGATCCTCATCAATCAAAGGTATTGAGTGAAGTCAAACGATTTATTTGACTTTCACCCTCTTGGAAGGAACCCAATTCATCATTCAAGTTTGTATTATTTATTTCAAACTTCATGCTTGTTATTAGTCTTAGCACTAGGGGACTGTTTGACTGTCTTATGTAATTTTTGACGTTCGAAAAGTGCTGATTCTCAGCCTAGTTTGAATAAATGACATTTGATTTGATTTGAGTCAATTTGTAAATAATTTTAACCCAGTTTTCAATACTATTTTCCCTCGTAACATAACTACTTAAACATCACCCAGTTATAAGGAAAATACACGTTGCCTTCGCACAAATTGCAAGTCACGCGACACAAAAGAAATCACATTACATTCAAGTCAAGACAGCGGCAACCCTGAACTGTTTGGTATTCAGATTGTGACTCGCTGAGTGAAATACATCGAGGACTTCCATAATAATGATATTAGATGCCACACAAACAACATTTAACGTTTATGGGTTTATAGTAGAGATGTTTGAAGGGGTGAAAATTGTGCCAGCTTTCCTTTTGGGGATGTGATGAAGAGGAAGCGGATAGAAGCGCTGTCTTCGATGTTTGATACAAAAATTCAATAATATAGGTAACAAGACAATGCGGTGACTTGTTTTCTCATCCCAATTATTGATGGATGAATATTGTTCAAACATAGCGTACAATAGGTATCTACAGAAAACAATGGTCACGGCTTCACTACACTGTGCAGTTCAATGTTTATATCCGGTTTTAGGAGCCCGATATTCACACAGGAGGAAATAGAAATAAGAAATGTGTTGGCCAGAAACACAATACCAGGGGCCCAAGTCTGCTATTTTTATAAATTCAGTCATTCCAACACGATCCCATTGTCATGCCATTGTCATTTTGCTAAAAGTTCGTAATTTGGTAAATTCATAATGGTCGATCATTGGTCGGTCAATGTTCTTGTAATATAATTGTGTTATTATAATGGCATTGTCGTATTGCCATTATTATAAAACCCATTACCTAGTAGAAGTGTAATTCATTTGTCATTATGTACGAGATTACCAATATATGCAATTTCCTTCAATGTAGTGTCACTGGCCGACCATTGGAAAGTCATAATGACGCCATTATAATAGCAAACTTGAGGCCCAGGGCCTCAAGTCTGCTATTACAATAGTGTCAGAATGGTCGATCATTGATTTCATAATTGTTGATTTTGACAAGTTTGGTAATCTACTATTATAATGGCGTCATTATGACTTTCCAATGGTCGGCAACTGACACTACATTGAAAGAAATTGCAAAGAAAATGATCGACCATTATGAATTTACCAGATTACGAACTTTTAGCAAAATGACAATGGCATGACAATGGGATCGTGTTGGAATGACTGAATTTATAAAAATAGCAGACTTGGGCCCTTGTACAGTTGTCAGAAATAACTCAATGGGGCTTCTGACTACCCGTAACGACTGTCAAAGATCTACTAATGACAGCCGGGACCAACGGCTTAACGTGCTATCCAAGGCACAGAAGGGTCTCGGTATGTAATGGATGGTCACCCATCCACGAACCGACCGCTGGAAGCGGGTCGATCGACAGATAAGCTATCTGTCGATCGACCCGCGCGGCTGTTATAATTTAGCGACAAGCCTATTTGTCAGAAATAACTAACAAATACTCAATAAAAATAACAAAACGTAAACTGCCATACAGTTGAATGAAAAAATAAACGCAATTGATTGCAACTGCGTTTATTTTTGTCATTCAACTACTTTTTTTAATTGTTACTGAACAATTAGCAATTCCAGAAGATTGCTATCTCGTAGTCCGCAGATTGTAACGGCGAACTTCAATCAAGAATCATTCATGTAAGTGCAAAGTGCAGCTATGAACATTATTCATTCTTAGAGTGTCTTTACAATTAAATAGTCTTCGCGATTTTAAATACAGAATCATGATTTTACGAGTATAAGGTGGTAAATAACTGAAATACTGAGAAGGTAAAAGAGGATGTAATGGATCTATCAATGAACGTGACACTGCATCAATTCACTGACTATTAGGAGAAGTCGTCACGTGAAGATCCTATACTTTTAGGGAACGATTTAGAAAGATGAGAAGGAAAATAACATTGATGTGGCAATTGCCTTTTAAGACATAAAAGGGATTCAGCCTGTTCCGAAAGCGTGCCGTGACAAAAATATTGCCTTCTTTACTACTCTGCTTATCGCTTCGTAGTCAAATTATTGGTTTCTAAAAAATCGGCCAAGTGCGAGTCGGACTCGCGCACGAAGGGTTCCGTACCATTATCTATAAAAACGGAAAAAAATCACGTTCGTTGTATGGGAGCCCCTTTAAATATTTGTTTTAATTTAATTATTTATTTTTAAAGTGAATATATAACTAAATATTCTGTGAATATTTCAAGCATCTACCTGTTGCCGTTATCAATAACGAGCAAAAAAATCACGTTTTTTGTATGGGAGCACCCTTAAATATTTATTTTATTCTATTTTTTTGTATTTTTTGTTATAGCGGCAACAGAAATACATCATCTGTGAAAATTTCAACTGTCTAACTATCTATCACTGTTCATGAGATACAGCCTGGTGACAGACGGAGAGACAGACAGACAGACAGAGAGACAGACGGCGGAGCCTTAGTAATAGGGTTCCCGTTGTACCCTTTGGGTACGGAGCCCTAAAAACCAGACAATTTCACAGTGTATAACTGTGCGACTCCAAATGGGGTATCATTAACAAAACATATAGGTAAACCGACACCTTACACAGCGTTCTCAAAATGTTGTACATAATATATCCTTTAATTCTATGTGAAATCAGAATTTCACGACACCATGTCACTGATTGTTCAGACCATCATTAGAATTGCATTATAGCTTTAAAATTATGTAAGTACAGTTCATGTTAGCACAGTACATGCATAGGTACGGAAATTTGCTCAGTCGACCCAGATAAAGTTATAATGAATGACGGCACGGTTGGCTCAGTGGTTAAGCGATTGACTGCTGCGCTGCGTGTCGCGGGTTCGATTCCCGCACGGAACAAATATTTGTATGACCTACAAGTAGTTGTTCCGGGTCTGGCTGTTTGTGTATGTGAGTTTGAATGTTTGTAAACGCACCCACGATACAGGAGAAATTCCTAGTGTGGGGCAACGTTTAAAAAAAAAAAAAAAAAAAAAAAAAACTACAATCTGTGGACTCCAAAACTGTAACACAAAATCCACTAGGGTTGACTGCATGAGTGAATAGAACCTCGTTGCGAGCGTGAAATATTCGGCTTCCGTGTCCAACTTTATTCATAGTCGTTTTATTTCCTAGAACTAGGCGCGTTGGGGCACCAGATATTAATCTAGCATGGTTCAACAACTCGTTGGTGTTATGAAATAGAAGGAAATGCACGAATTTGAGGGGGAAAGGAGAGGTCAAAATTGGTATAATATTCCGACGATTTTTAAACGCTAATGTGATGTACCTTATTAGAAAGCTTATTTATTATGCTACTCGATTATAGTTAAACCTGATTTTTTCAGGCGCCCGTTTTTGTGAAAAAGTGAAAAATGTTTCAATGCAAACAAAACGCACATAGTCTTTATTTATTAATTTCTATGCAATATAATTATTTTATGTGGCTAATGTTTCCGTTTCTATTAAATACTTTGAGATTTTATTATAATTTTAGCTGCAGCTCCATGAAATTAAGACAAAAAATATTGATTATCATGACAATGCAATAACAAAACGTATCGAAAAAAGTTAAAGCTGTAAACTCGGACTAAATATCCGCTGCAAATGTCAAGCCGAGTCCTGCTGACTGACGTTGTCATTGTTACGTCATTTGCCACAGGGCTGCCATCCCTAAAATATAAATAATGCTTGTAGAACATTTTATTTTTCAACACTTGTTTTAAAAAAAACGGGCGGCTGTAAAAAAAAGTTAAATGCCCAAAGACATCAAAATAATTACCCTCTTTCAGCCTATATAGGTCAGAAGGCTGTTTAAATTTTCAATTATTTTAGTACCAAGCCCCATACATTTCGTGAACGTCTCCTTTCGGAAAATTGAACTGAGTTTACTTAATTTGCTTTTATTTAGTACTTAAACAAATAAAAAAATAGTCATCCACATTTACAGTAAGTACCACTTCTGGGAATACAGGTGCTATGTATTGAACCATAATTATGTCCAGCAGTGGACGTCTTTTGGCTGTAATGATGATGATGTTATGTATTGTGTTTGTACCGTAAATGTAGATGACTGTTTTTTTTTTTAAGAGTCTATAATACTAAGCGCCACCTCACTCTATCTCACTCACACACTACTGCTCGCGGCTACGCGAGCTAGTGAGACTGAATGGGGTGCTGGGCGGTGGGAGCCACGCGGCAGGGAGAAGGCTCTAAGGCACCGATAGTTTAAGGTGAATCCGCAGCTGTAGACCGCGAAATTCAAATTTTCTTACGTTTTTTGTTCTTGTTTATGTTATGGTCGTGAATAATATTTTGATCGAGATAAAATCTGACACTGATTTGCAAATTGCAAAAAACATAAGAAAATTTGAATTCCCAGGCTACAGCTGCGGATTTACCTTACGCATTTTTTTACGGTTAAAATAATGATAATAAAAAAAAAAAACATAGTACCTATCTGCTTTATATTTCGTTCAATAATTATGCAAAGTCTCATGATATAATTTGAAGTATTTTTATAATACTAGCGGTTTATTGTTCGTTTTGGAGGTACTTTGTAATTTTTTTTATGGAATCATGTTTTCGTCAAACATAGTACTTAAAATTAATCCTCAACTTTACCATAAATTTATTTCAAAATGAATGCTGCAGTATTTTCGATATAACGGCGGATCATGCTAAGAGGTTTGTAGAATTGTAGACTATGAAGATTTTAAAGCAAAGTGAGTTGAGATAAGGATTTCCGGGAAGGCAACAACCTTTATCGTAGCAACGCCCATGATAAACGACATACCACACAAACAAAAATAATTTCTAATATCTGATTAAAGTTATAGCAAATTTCTCGTTTCAAATACAGCAAAGAGAAAATATAATGTTCCTTTTTGTGCGTGTAACATTGGTAGTAATAGAACCAACATGATATTCATATTAACATAACTTCTAAATATTTAAAAACTACTATTTGTGTAGTGTACTGTAATATAAATATTTATCAGAACAGAGCGGCGGTTGTGTTTTGTTTGATTTATTTTCGTGGATTACGTTTCACATTCTTATTTATCCATTCATTTGTTTCAAGAAATCTATGGTTTTAAAATAACATGGTAAATCACTCGATATTGTGCGTACAAACTTTTGCACTTGGAATGTATGAGCGAACATGTCATTCAACTACAATGTTTGTTCTTGGGATAAATTCATCCCAACTACGGAACCCTTAATTGTGCGTGGTCCGACACGCACTTGGCCGGTTTTTTTTAAATATATGGCATCAGGCAGGTTAACCTAGGAGGTATATAAACTTTTATACTAAGCGACTTATACACGCTAAGCGCACCCCCCTTTCGGAGACGGACCTCGGCTTGGGGGAGAACAGAAAGGGACAGGCTAAATCGGATTGATATTATTTGGGAAACTTTGTCCCCTCAGACCCTCAGGTGATTTTGTCGAAACAATGAAGGAGTTTCCACTGTGTCGTAAGTGTTGTGACGTTACTTTGTCGTCATATTAAAAGTTTCTTGACAGGTAAATTTAAATGGAGCTATAAACTTGATTTCATTCATGAATCATCATCATTCATCAGTCATCCCCTGACAGTTTTACAAAGTAATTTTCATTTTACTTCTTATTTTGTGTTGTAACAACATTTTACGAGATTTTCTTATTGTTTGATTGCCTCGTGTCGCAAGTGCTAGTGCTGAGCATGAGGTCCTGGGTTCGAGTCCCAGGTCGGGCAAAGTGTTATTGGGATTTTCCATTAGAAATTTCTCAGTAGCAGCCCGGAGTCTGGATTTGTGCCCTGTTGATGGCAATAGGCTCGCACTCTATTACATTACTGCTTTAAACATAACAGGCGAAATGTGGTGTACTATATAGGTACCTACACCTCTGCCTAACCCTTCGGGGTTTACAGGCGTGATGTTATGTTAAGTTATGTGTTCTTATTGTTTGTCGCGAGTCATTGAGGAAAGCTCGAAACGAGAGTCGTCTAACGATAAACAGTGACCCGTGGAAACGGTGCCTTGCCAAGTCCCAGTAGGTATAAATGGGTAGCTATAATGGTCCCCCTTCAGTAGGACGTCGACAAAGGTTGGGTTGTATCTTAACCACGGCACGGGTCGATCTCATAATGACGGTTTATGTTGATAAATTATCTTAAGGGGGATGCGCTAAGGTAGCCCGCGAAATTCAAAATTTCTTACGTTTTTTACAATTTGCAGGTCAGTAACAGGTTGTATGTTGATTTAAATATGATTAGCGGCCGTAACAAATATGACTTTTTACAGAATTATAATCATTAGAATCGGCAATACAACTAACTCTCTTCGAAAAATCCTACTGAATGATTATTTCTGAAATACCATTTAGTAGGATTTTTTTAACTCAGAGAGTTGTAATGCTGATTCTAATGATTATAATTCTGTAAAGCCATATTTGTTACGGCCGCGAATCATATTTAGATCAACATACAACCTGTTACTGACCTGCAAATTGCAAAATACGTAAAACAATATGAATTTCGCGGGCTACCTTAGCGCATCCCCCTTAAGTGTCGAGAATTTAGAGATAGAATTTCGGTAATAATGTGGGAGGGATAAGTTACATGATTGTACCTTACCTTTATTGTTAATCAAAATCATTAGTTTCTTTCTTCTTCATTTATTAAAATTAGGCTGAGAATCAGGACTTTTTGAACGTCCAAATTACATAAAACATTCCCCCAAAAAGCCCTCCCTTCACCACTTCCTAGTGCTTCAGCTGGGAAGAAGAAGTGGCCCAATAAGTCCTCAGCAGCACAGCATCAAAATCAAACTCAAAATATTTTATTTCACATAATTATACCTACATAGGTATTTATGAAACGTCAGAAGCTAGGTGAACGGTTCCAATTGGTCGTTTCTTATGGAGAAGAGCCGGCACGAAACTCCGCGGTTACTCTTTTAAAAATAATCGGCTTTGACAATGTGTTAAAGTTAAAGTGTTAATAGGTATGGGAGGACAGTGTAGGCCCGTCAACAAGTACTTAACAAAATAGAAAATGGTTTACAAAGCTTTGCCTTTGCCTATTAAGCCTACAACGTTCTCAAATTCACAAATTAAAAAAGAATTATATAAAATATTACTAAAATATTAAATTAAAAACATATTTAAACCAAATGACGAGATTGCCATTTGCAACTGTTACAAATTAATATTCTGCCCACAAGTCACTAATAAATATTTTAAATTAAAATTGTAGGTACCATTTAGTGTCAGCCATCTGTACCCTAATTGCGTAACAGAGTTTGAATCGGAATGATTTTGAAGTATAGTGCTAATTCATTGCTTCATAAGTTAGAAAAAATTGTCTGCTCAACAACGTAAATAACGTAATGAATGTTGTTGAACTATCAAAAATTGAAACCGATTCCTACTGGTAGTGTGTTACGTAATTAGCCCTCTGCTAATCTAGAAGAATTTGATTCTATACAATACGACGAGTATACAAAGAAATTAAATTACATTATGGGAAATACAGTGATAGAGCAGTGGTGGCCCAGAGAGAATGGCCCAGTTGTTACGACCGCGATATACGAGTTGTAGGTCATAGATTCGAACCCTGACAGGCGCTTTACTTTGCGTAAATTATTTCATCACCACTGCTCTCAAAACGGTGAAGGAAAACGTCGTGAGGAACTGTCCTAGGCCTAGAACCAAAAATTCGAAGACATGTGACATCTAGCAGTCCGCACTGGGCCCACGTGGTGGATTACGGTCCACTCCCTCTCACAGAGAAGGAGGCCTGTGTTCCAAAAATAGGCTAATTATGCTATGGGAAATACAGGTGTGACGTAATCTCATGTTATCTCCTTTATACTGCCTGTATCATTATGAAATTGGCGTAGGTAAAGGTACAGTGATCAATAGCCATGACATAATGACCTATATCCAGCACTAGGGCAGTGCATGTATCAATCTAGGACACTTGTACCGGTGAAATACGTCCTCGGTTTTTTGTCATTTCTCTGCCTGGCTTTATTAATATGCCTTTGCCAGGCTTGAAGTGTGATTAGGTTTTTCTGTTGGATCTTTCGCAGTAGCATCCAGGTTGAAATAGAGGGGGGACTGGCCCAAACCTTATCAGTTATGAATCTCGATATCTTCAATTTAAAGTAGCACTCGCTGCGCCCCGCGGTTTCACTAGTCTCGATCCCATGAGAATATCGGGATATAAAGTATTCTATGTATTAATCCAGGTCATGTTCTAACCATGTGGTAATTTCATCCAAATCCGCTCAGCTGTTTCAGCATAAAAGCGTAGAAACAAACAAACAAATAAACTTTCGGATTTATAATAAGTACCTATCTATATAATTATATTAGTTAGGATTGAAAACACAAAACAAGAACAATATTGAGTAAACACCAGCTCTTTTGTTGCCAAACATCTCCTTTTTAGGGTTCCGTACCTTAAAAGGAAAAAATTGAACCCACTTTAAATACGTATTTATAATATTATTTAGGATTAGAGCACAATAATTATGGGTAGTACATTAACAGTAAAGAAATGCGATATCTTTATTAGGTGGTACATGAGAAAATCACTTACACACCTACTCACCAACTGTACTTACACAACTACCTGTACCTTCGGGGAATACAGGCGTCATTAGTTATTTTATATTCATGAGCTACGTAACACAGTTTTTTCATGGATTATGACGCAAATTGACTAATTCGAATTATGACCAATGATGGTTACCGTCATAAATACGCGAAATGACCAATCGCTAAATGACCAACACGCGAAATGACCAACACGCAAAATGACCAATATGCTAAATGACAGTGCCGCGGCAGCGGCCGGCGAGCGCTGCTTCTCAAAATAAAGTTCCGTAAAAATGTTGGTTATTAATCGTGATAGCACTTGAATAAACTGTTTATTTTATATTCACAATCAATACGCGTAATAAGAAGATTGGTCAATATTATGAGTAATTGAGATTGGCCATTTTGCGTATTGGTCATTTAGCGTACCTATTGGTTGTTTCGCGTTTTGGTCCGTCTGCGTTATTTTCACCAATACATATTGGTCATTATGCGTCTAAACCTTTTCATGCATAGGTACTTTGTCTGTTGATTTTACAAAAGTTTTCTAATTGAAAGCGTTACGCTCTGTTTCACTCTCTTTAAAACCTATATTCTGTGAAAATCTCACCGTGAAAACTCAGGTGAAGTAAGCTGTGCATTGATGCTATGTATACTCACTTTAAGCTCGCTTCACCTAAGTTTTCACGGTGAGATATTTACAGAATAGCACTACTGCACCCTAATTGCGTAACACAGTTTGAATCACAATCAGAGACTTTTGAAGAATATTGCTAATCCATTGCTTTATAAGTTTAAAAAAATCAAAAAATAACGCAATGGACGCGGGTGAACTGTCAAAATGAAACCCTAACGATCAATTGTCATTTTATTTGTGTTACGCAATTGCGGGCAGCATTGGAATTTTAATAGTATCTGCATTTAGAGATAAACTACGATAACATGGCTCGCACCTCCAAATTACAGTTTCAATGTGTGTAGTCACATCCTTACGAAAGAGTTTGTATGTAGTTGTAAGTACTCGTAATATCTCACTTATTACCAGATTTGTTGGTCAACTAATAATAACTAGCCGATCGCGCAAGACAACGCACGTGTCGTTTTCATAGAGTACGTCAGTGCAGCGCCATACTAATAATAATGAGCGATTAATGACGCCACTAGTCGAGCAACAAATCCGTGATTTGTTTTTGTTTGACGGTCGTCTCATTACGCACACATGCGTACAAATACTTTCAAACGTTTTGAATTTTGGAGGGGCGGGCCATATTATCGTAGTTAATCTCTAACTACTTATTGTTATGGTTTATTGATATTGGCGCTAGGTTGGAATCAGTTGCCCTACTTTTTAGGGTTCCGTACCCAAAGGGTAAAACGGGAACCCTGTCTGTCTGTCTGTCACCAGGCTGTATCTCATAAACCGTGATAGTTAGACAGTTAAAATTTTCACAGATGATGTATTTATTTTGCCGCTATAACAAAAAATACTAAAAAACAGAATAAAATAAATATTTAAGGGGGCTCCCATACAACAAATGTGTTTTTTTTTTTGCTCGTTTTTGCTCGATATTGATAACGGCAACAGGTAGACGCTTGAAATATTCACAGAATATTTAATTATATATTCACTTTAAAAATAAATAATTAAATTAAAATAAAAAAAATATTTAAGGGGGGCTCCCATACAACAAATGTGATTTTTTTGCCGTTTTTATAGATAATGGTACGTAACCCTTCGTGCGCGAGTCCGACTCGCACTTGGCCGGTTTTCTTTCTTGATCACTTAAGGCTCGACACTAAACATTTTTACATTAGTCTCTGCAAAACGTTGAAACGTTCAATGTCATTTATTTTTTCTACGCAAAGAAATCTTCATGAAAAATATTTTATTCATAAAGGTTTTGCGAATCTCGCAGCATGTATAAACAGAGACAGGGAAACTCATTTAACTTTATATTTATAAAGGTAACATTAAGCTTCAAGCAGATAAAAAAATATACGAACGGAGTTTTTAAGGCCTCTCCACAAATATCAGGATCAGGCTTTCCTGGGTGGGAAAAAGAATGCTTGCATTCGGTTTGACCGAATTTCGTTTTCGGATTTCGGCAATTTTCGGCAGAAATATCCTTTTCTCGGTCGGAGTCTAAACCACACATGGGTAGGAGCTTTACTCTATACCTCATCCCTGGAGCCTAATATTCTGTTTCACGAGAATTTAGATAAGGGACTCCCGACTACGGTAACAGAATCTTTATTTTTTTTGGTGGTGAAGAAATAATTTATGGCACATTCTTTAGAGTTTAACCGCGCTAAATTTTCGTGCCGTTGTCACCTCTTGGGTTACTTTTAGCAAGTAATAGGTGTCTTACTCATTGTAATACCTCCAACCAAGCCAAATATTTGTGATAGGGGTGGGCTGGTCCACAAATTCACATTCCACGCTCAGCGCGCTATGGAGCGGGCTATGCTCGGAGTTTCTTTGAGGTATAAGATCAAAAATGAAGTTATCCGGACGAGAACCGGAGTTACCGATATAGCCTGCAGAGTAAGCAAGCTGAAATGGCAGTGGGCTGGCCATGTTTGTCGATGGGCCGATGGCCGGTGGAACAGCCGAGTCCTGGAGTGGAGACCGCGTATCGGCAAGCGTAGTGTGGGAAACTCCCAGCTAGATGGACCGACGACCTTAAGAAGGTGGCTGGGACAGACTGGATGCGGAAGGCGGAGGACAGGGTGTTGTGGCGCAGCACGGGAGAAGCCTATGTCCAGCAGTGGACTGTTATAGGCTGTTTTGATTGATTGAGGGGTGGGCTGGGTTTGTATCAAAAGTGCAACTAAAAACACGTTCTCCATCGCAATGTAGCTTAGCTATGTTGGGTTAATGCAGTTAACATTATTACTTTTCATAAAAGAGTTCCAAGTTATTACAGACCTTCCGCATAGACACGCCAGAAATACTTATTTATAATAATAAAACGTAGATACCTATAGGTACACATGTTCATAATAATTTTACCTTACAAACAGTTTATTACAGTACTCGTAATAACAAAGAGCCAACAAAAGAACATGTAATTAAGTTACTCGTTTTATCCGTTTTATATTTATTCGAATTTCGAATGTTAAAACAGTTGCCTCAGGTGCTTACTAGGGCTGTCACTTTCCCGGAAAACTGCACATTGTCCCGAGATTTTACGACTCGACTGTAGGAACGGTATAAAACTATCGTTTCGGAAATTGAGTTTTTGATTGAAATTGTCGAGTACGCAGCTGTTACCGGAGAAACGAGATTTTAGCAATAAATACTGAAGTACTTACAGTCCTAGCTTTAGAATATGGATCCTTCGCTATCAGATTAAGTTCAATCGGCTGTATGGGAGAGAGGTTTGAGTTCGAACCAGTGGAGGTATAATCCCTAAGCACGAAATGACTCTTTACACTCGTTGACATTGTTGAGCAGTGGTGGCCCTGTGGTGGGCCGCGACTTACGTGTTGTAAGCCGTAGGTTCGAACCCAGACAAGCGCTTTACTTTGTGTAAATTATTTCATGACTACTGCTCTCAAAACGGTGAAGGGAAACATCGTAAGGAAACCGGCATGTCCTAGAACCAAAAACTCGAAGACATGTGACATCTACCAACCCGCACTGGGCCCGCGTGGTGGATTACGGCCCCTCACTGAGAGAAGGCCTGTGTCTCAGCAGTGCTAACATTATAGATTGATTATGTTATGTACTATTCACGTGACACCAAGAGTAGTTTAAGCTTATTTAGCTTAAAGTTGTCAAAAAATAATAGGCCCGTTTTGACATTTAACTTGAATCGATTTATCGTGAGAATCGAGTACCGAGTCGTATGGTTACTTCACTAGTTACGTCGCAATTGACCATCGCATTTTTTGACAAGTATAGTGGAAAGGTTATTTAGGAAAATAAACCCCCAGACCGAATTCCGGCTATGACTGTCAATTTCAATGGAGATTGATCTCACTCTCTCTTCTCTCACTCTCATAGTCCGATGGGACGGAAAAATAGTAGGTGAGTGTTTAATTAGTTAGTTAACTCATAAAAACTGAGCCATATCGCGGGGCAGAAACTGTAAAGGATCAATACAGAGATCATTCTCGGAGCTCTTGGAGCTCGTGGCTAGTAATAACAGCCGCTCAGGTCGATCCATCAGGTTAAGCTACGCTTGCCGGGGTTGGTCTGTGGATGGATGACCATCTTTATATACCGAGACTCCTCCGTGACTCGGAAAGCACGTTAAGCCGTTAGTCCCGGTTGTCATTCGTGGATCTTTGAGAGTCGTTAAGGGTCGTCAGAAGATCAAAAGTCTGACAACCAGTCTTACCAAGGGGTATCGTATTACCCAGTCACTGGGGAGTGGAGGTCAGATTGGCAGTTGCTCTATGTAAAATACTGGTTTTCAGCTGCATCCGGTTAGACTGGAAGCCGACCCCAACTTAGTTGCGAAAAGTCTAAGCAGATTGACAAAAATCATTATTAAAAGACTCTGTCATCTGCTGTTGTAAAAAGTACCTGCCTAGTGCGCCAGAAACAAATCCACTTAAACATCTGGAACGAAATATTTGGCTGCCTTATCTGGCAGACTTTTATTATGAAACTAGCTTCTGCCCGCGACTTCGTCCGCGTGAAATTTCTTGTTCCACCAACTCACTGCGTCGCATTGCATCGCCCGCCCGCCCTGCTACTTCGTTTTCGCTTAGCATTCCTTCTGACATTTTTTTTGCTCTGTTCCTAAGTGTCGTAGCGTGATATTAAATACCATAATACCTTCCTCAAGAATTGGCTATCAAATGCAAAAATATTTTTACAAATCCGACTGGTTACGGAGATTACCGCCTACATACAAACTAACAAGCAGACAAATACCTCTTCATAATATTAGTAGAGATATAGTAGTATACACGTAGGTTTGAATGGAAGCTCTTCATCTCCACCCTGACAATTGTTTCCTCCGCAGTTTGTCGATTACATTACGAGATTGCGGATTTCTCTCTTATTCCTTTTTATCCCTTAGCTTCAGGACTCTTTCTTATGTCCTTCTTTCAGTAAATGTACTATTGTGGAATATTTCTCAATTGAAAAGTTATTCTGACCAATTCATAAGTTGGAACTGCTCCTGTATAAAATTTGGGCCACTCAATGAATTGATTTCAAAGAGTCCCCAAGGGAGTTAAATTATGAGCACCCTAGAAAGTTACCCACATCTTAAAAATGCAGTATGAAACACACTCTTTTAGAAACTCTAATTTCACCAAACGTTTGAGAGATACCAATGCGGTCGTCATAGTTACCACGCCTGCTTTGATCACCATCTCCAAGTCATGCGTTGATTAGTTACTTCCCAATTAACGGTAACTGACAAGTAAAAGTAACGAGTACCTTGTGTCAATTTAACAAGCGAAGAAAAGGTTCGAGTACTTACCTACTGGGTAAGGGAATGAAGGACGGAAACAATCATACGTTTCATTCGTTCAATATTACGTCAATGTCACTCGGTAAATGTTGTCATGTGTTTTATTTGCGTCTTGTTGAATTGTTTGGAATATAATCGCGAGCGATTTTAATTTGTTAAGTTTTGTTTTTTATTAAGTACTTAAATATTTATTTGTTTATTTCATAATGATACGGAGTTTTTTTTTTATAACATCTGTCAAACGGCAAAGCAATTTGTCGGTAGTAGGTTCCCGTGGATTTTGCACGAATGTTTGGTTAACTAAACATTATGAAGATTAAATTTATGTTAAAACCAAGACTATCTGTATCCACAGCACACAACCATAGATTTACAACCACAGCTACTTCATTAAGCACGCGTACTTTAATAAAGCTTCCGTCGTTCGCCTAAGTAAGGCTAAGTAGTTCGGGACTTAGGTCGTTTAAGTACCTTAAGTTGGGATATCATTCAAGTGTCTTATTCTAAGCCAGAAGATTTTGGATTGATTCTAAGTTAGGAGGAGTTTGTTAAACAAAGGGACGGTTCTTTTGTTATTATTTTGGTAGGAGATACAGCAATGTAATTAGATTTAAATGCCTTGATACCTTGTAGGTATTTTCTTAATATTCATGTAATTTGTTATAGTCGTGCTTTTGTATGTCGTGCTATGTCTTTTGTGTGCACCAAATAAACGATTTAATTATCTATCTAGCTATCTACATAAAATTGGAACGAAAATTCATCATCATCCTGCCGAGCTAATCCCAATTTATTTATATATTTTATTTATTTATTTGTATAATTTGTCTACACACTCTTGTTTTCTATATGTATATCAACCGTTATTTTAATTACTGTCCGCTTTCTAGCCATTCCATCGTTTACCCAATCCCTTAATTCCATCATTGTTTTGGTTTCAGTCTATTCTCCACATTAATACTCAAACAGCCATGAGATTTATGTTATGATTCAGTATGTTGTATGTTGTTGTTCCCCTTTAGGGGAATGTTAATATAAGTATTAATGCCCTCATTAATGTTACAAACTATACTAATTAGAATCTTGGGACCCTCGATGTCAATTTCAATCCTTAGTTCATCATTCTCCTGGCCTTATCCCAATTGATTTGGGGTCGGCGCAACATGTCCCTTTCTTCCATACTTCTCTATTAGTCGTCATCTCGGTTGTCACTCCCTTTCTAGCCATATCATCTTTCACACAGTCCATCCATCGTTGCTTTGGTCTTCCCCTACTCTTATAGCTATCGACATTCACACTCAAAACTTTCCTCACGACATTTTCCTCATTCCTCCGCATCACATGCCCATACCATGACAACCGATTTCCGCACAACTTTTCAGTCACCGGTGCCACTTTCAGACTTCCTCTTTTGTACTCATTTCTTATTCTATCCATTTTTGTCACACCACATATTCCTCTTAGCATTCTCATCTCAGCTACATGCAATTGCCTTTCATTCATCCCTTTTGTGGCCCCCCAATTTGTCTTCTTATAAAACGAAAATGAAGATGCAAAGGATTTTATAATTACTATTAGCAAGTTAGTTTTAGGTTTTAGCTAATGCCAACAAGGCGCACCACGTCCTTGGAAGATGATTTATGTATGTTTTAGGAAACCCTACAACAATATATAAAACATGTCCTAAATAAACTGCATCTTCTAACCAAAATTGCTAAAAAACCGTAACTAAAAAAGAAGTTACATTTTAAAACAAAATCGGGCTCCAAGAAAAGAGTTTTTCAAAATTCAACAGCGGGCTGATAAAAAAAGGTGTTAGGTTTATTTCGATAAAATAGATTTATCTAGATGATGGTTAAAAAATATAATTATTTACAGTTTAAAAATTTAATTAGTTACACTTTGAAAATGTAAATATTTACATTTTATATTTTAAATGAAAATAGATTCCGTAATACCTACCTTTTAACCTAATCAAAGGTGTATAGGCACGACGTACCTATATTTTACGACGGTTTTAGAGCTACTAGACATAATAGAGCGGTAGCTTTAGCCCGCTGCTGCCTTTATATGGGCACTAACTTTCATACCTTTTGTTATGAACTTCTTCCATCTTTTGTCTTTAATTCATCCACTATAATTATATTGCTTTTGTCTCATAAATTATTTGATGTGAAATCCTTCTTGATATGCGTGAAACGTTAAAAACGTTCGTTTAAACCCGACTCGTCGTGCTCTTCGCCTTCATCTTAATTTTCACAGAAAAAAACAGCTTGGGCACTGACTAAGTACTGAAAGCCCAAACACAGACGTGTGAGATTTAGTGATTTTTTTTACAATATTATTTGGTAGTAGGTACATTGGCCAAATCGTGATCACAAACAGGCGCTAACTCTCATCTCGTGTAATACATGCAGCAAGGTAATGGTCAGTACCCCAAGTGTAAGTTTGCAAGAGAGTAAACGTAACTATTTCGTTTGCGTTAAAATTTGACCGATAGATCATAATGCTAAAAATATAAGGGTGAGAATAAAAATCTTAACGCAAACGCGCTAGTTACGTTTACTCTCTTGCAAACTTACACTTGGGGTACTGATAACAATCGCTGTTTGTATTGGTAACAAAGTTGAGACTGCCTGACTGATACATTCAAATTTTAAAGAAAAAGATTTATCTGAAACACCGGCCAAGTGCGTGTCGGACCATGCACAATGAAGGGTTCGTTAGTAAGGATTAATTATCCTACGAAAAAACTTAACATTGCAGTTAAAAAACATGTACCCTCATATATTCCAACTGCAAATGTAAGTTTGTACGCACAATATTGAGGGATTTACTATGTTATTTTAAGATCATATACTTCTTATAGGTTTTCCTGTAGGTAATCTATAAGTAAATAACAATTTTCTGTAATTTTTTCCAAATTGTTGGCTTAGTAGTTCGGAGATAAGGGGATCAATTTTCATCTATTGTCGTTAATAGTTTTAAAACTATTTATTTTAAAATTAAAATATATCTAAAATTCTTACAACTTACTGCCGCGGTTGGTCCGTGGATGGGTGACCATCTCGTGACTCGGAAAGCACGTTAAGCCGACGGTCCCGGCTGTCATTCGTGGATCTTTAACAGTCGTTACGGGGCGTCAGAAGACCGAAAGTCAGACAACCAGTCTTACACCAAGGGGAATCGTATTACCCAGTAACTGGTTTGTGGAGGTCAGATAGGCAGTCGCTCCATGTAAAATACTGGTATTCAGCTGCATTAGGTTAGACTGGAAGTCAACCCCAACATATGTAATTGGGAAAAGGCTAGGCAGATGATGAGTTAGTTCGAAAATAAATAAACAATCAGTGAAACATATCACACTAATGACGAGACAGCGAATGATTCTTAATGCTGTATACATTAATATTCTTAATGTTAATAAATCGTTGTAATGTTGTAAATGTTGTAATAATAAGTATATACTTACCTTGTATTGCCCGGGAAGCCTGGATATTGATTTGACCTACAACATCTATTTTACTGCACACAGGCAGCGGGTGCGGGTCGGGCGCGGGTCGGGACGGCAGTACGGCGGGCTGAATTCTCTGTATTTATATGAACGACATCACACGAAACGCGTTCCCGGGTCGGGCGCGCAGCGGGTTGGCGGCGGGAGTCGCGCACGCGTTTCGTGTGGTGTCATTCATATAAATAAACACAGAGAATTCAGCCCGCCCGCCGTACTGCCGTCCCGACCCGCACCCGACCCGCACCCGCTGCCTGTGTGTGTTGAGCTTTAGCGCTTTCACAATGCTTTTCCGTCTCAATGATTTGGTCTTTATCTACATTGATTTTCAGTTGGCTGGACATGTTCGTAGGTTTCGTAGCTACTATTTTTTATGCATGTCTATCGTAATGATAGGCTCTTTGTCACAGGTGCCTGCCTCTTTACAACCCTTATTGAATTTTAAAATTACTCTTTGCCTAGGAGCAGGACAGCGCAGGCTAGCAAAACGATAATGAATGTTTTGTTTTGCTCTACCTAAGGCAGTTTCAGAGCAATACCTACTTAACAAATAAAACATTCATTATCGTATAGACTCTATATGATAATGAAAGTGAACTTTACGCCCTGTTCCTCGTTCCTCTATATATAGTATAGAGGAACGAGGAACAGGGTGTAAAGTTCACTCAACCTCTGTAAAAAAGGGAGGACCCTCCGACCAGACTGTTGTCGTGTTTGGTGGGCAACTGCCCGACGATTAATGTCGTGACGTTGTATATACAGGGTTACTGGTAACTCGACGTATTCCTTGCACGACTTCATAGTAAGGTTAAAATGCAACAAATTAAGCCACCAAATTTTCTACCGAAATTCAGTAGTTTTTGAGTTTTTTTTAATAAAGTAATGACAAAAATTACGAAAAATATAATGTTTAATTAGTGATCTCTGCCAAGTTTTCGGCATTTTGGATTTTTTAATTATTAACAAAGATTTGCTACGGCATCAGCTATGATAATAAATTAAATTCCAGTATAGTCGCACCGTAAATCATTTTAGCAAGGAATACGTCGAGTTACCAGTAATCCTGCATACTAGTCGCGCGGTAAACTCTGCTTGCGCGATGCAGGATTTGCGTGACGTCAGTGTGCTGCGCAGTTGGCATGTGGCGATGTAGATGCCGCCACAATCGTTTTGCTAGCCTGCAGATAGTTGCCTGCCTGCCTGCCGGGGTTGCGAGTTTGTCCGAAAGGGATATCGTGGCCCTGGCACACAGGCAACGGAAGGAACACGGGTGGGTTTTAGTCAGTAAAAGTCTGACACGCCCTCCCGCTCCGCCCAGAGCGGGAGAAGTTATTTGATAATTTCCCACCCAAAAAAAAAAAAAAAAACCTGCAGATAGTAGTTTCAGAGCAATACCATTACTCTTTTCCTGGGTACCATAGCTAGTGAACCTCAGCACTTTTACAAAAGCGTTTTTTTTTTGTAGTTTTCTGTTGTTTCTTGTCAGATGAAAGATAATCCACAGATTCTCCTTTGATATTTACATTTCTATTGTTAAATCTTCGAGCATGAGCTCGAAAAAACATAACTTAAACTTATCCTGCTACTTATACTATTTATATGCCTTTACCAAAACTGTGATCGTTTAAAATCAAGACTATTCAATCAAGAATATAGGTCTCTTCACTATCAAGTTATTCTGACCTAGCCTAAAAAGCTTTATATAATCCTATCAATTCTAAAGAACGATCTTCAGAATTGATAGGATTGCGTGTGGCTTATAGCTTTATTTTAATTCTCAAAAGATAACCTTTTTTAACATCTGAAATATCTTTTTTGAGGCTTTCTTATTCATAAATTATTGAAGTCATGTTTTATAAATAAAAAGTAATTTTGTTTTGGAGGTTTAACTTCCAGAGATATAATTTTATTAAGCTGATATCAGATGCTTCGATTTTTTTTTCATTTATGTCTTTCGTTCAGCATCTTTCACTCGAAGTTAAAGGTCTGAACAAAAATTAATCTAAAGTGAAAAACCGGCCAAGTGCGTCGGACCACGTACATTACAGGGTGCCGTAGTTGGGATGAATTTATCCCAAGAACAAACTTAACATTGTAGTTGAAAAACATGTTCTCCCATACATTCCAACAGCAAATGTAAGTTTGTACTCACAATATTGAGAGATTGACTGTGTTATTTTAAGACCATAGATTTCTTGTAGGTTTTCCTATAATCTATAAGTATAGAACAATTTTGAACATTAAAAAAAAATGGCTCAGTAGTTGCGGAGAAAAATAACTTTAAAACTGTTTATTTTAAAATTATACAAAAATATATTATTGAGACCCCAAAGTTAGCCCTTTCATTTGATCTATCACACGGTCCTGTGAAAAAGCTTTTTTTTTAATTTTCCCCCTAAAACTGACCCCCGTTTTCAAAATTCATTTATTTACGTTTCACGTGCTTGTTTGGGAAACACAGAAATTCAAATGTACACCAAATTTCAACTATATCGGTATAATGGCAAATCGGCTGTGAAAGCCACTATTATGGGTCAATTTTGTAGGTGTCGTGTAAAAGTAAAATTAAACAACAATAAAAACCTTCACTCGTCTGATAACAGTTTTGAAAAGGTAGCCAAGAAACATTCAAAATCAAAAATCAAAATCAACATTTTTTATTTCACATAAACCTTGGCACTTATGAAACGTCAGAAGCTAGGTGCACGGTTCCAATTGGTCGTTTCCTACGGAGAAGAGCCGGCAAGAAACTCCACGGTTACTCGTAAAAAAAAAAGTGGGCTTTAACAATGTTTCCAAGTTACAGTGTTAATAGGTATGGGAGGACAGTGTAGGCCCGTCAACAAGTACCAAGTACTTAACAAAATAGAAGATAGTTTACAAAGCTACAGTCTATTAAGCCTACAACGTTCATTAAGGCAGGTAGATAGATATTATCTGTCAGTAAAGTACCTATTCCTTTAGTTAGACTTACAACTCGTACATTCCGCTACAGAGATTTTCACAATTCATTTCCCATAACCTGTCTGGTCCCAACTGATTTCATTCTTACTTAAATTCGACTAACAAGAATTCCCATCCTTCCTTCGGAAATCCTCGTGTCATCAATCGTGCCATTACTCCTATTGTTAATACAGCCTATTCAGAATTCTCTGGATCAGAGGTTGTGCTTCAATGATAATGGTTGGCTAAGATGTTGACTAGCCAAGGACGAGGGTACAGATAATTTGCAATGCTATTGAATCGGAGATATCTTTTGTGTTACCTAATTTAGCATAAGATTATTTGGACCGCTGAATAATGTAAGAAAAAGTGTCCTTCATTTGAGGGTTTTTTAGGAATGCCGTGTTTTATTTATTTTTTGCTAAAGAATCATAAATAATAGAATATAATATTTTTATTTGCATTTAGACATGGTACAATAATGGTCTTAATAATAGGGTCTACATGTCACGCCTTATTTCAAAGAAAACAAGTAATAATTATGTAGCACAAGCCGTTGTCCTGTCTAATACAAAAGTACGTTCAGTTTTACCTGAATTTGAAAAAAAATCGGATTTTTTTTCCAATATTTCTTTCCATAAAATCTAATTCGGACTATTATGAACATTTTAAAATAAGAATATAGCGAAATCGGTGAAGCCGTTTTCGAGTGATGCGCTTACCAACGAAAATCATTTAATTTTTGTTTATAATTATAGATAGACTCGAGTGATGCGCTTACCAACGAAAAGCATTTTTCGTTTTTTATTTATTATAGATAGACTAGCTGAATCGCCAGACAGTTGTCCTGTCCAAATTTCAATAATTCATACAAAATTCCTAAAGATAATGCAATGTCAGTTTTCCCGAATCTTCCTATTTTCCCGGCAACTTTTCCAATTTTTATTTCCGTAAGAGTTTGATTGGGAATATTACGAAGTATTTTCGGTTTGTCTTTTGTTTTACAGGAACATATAATATAATAATGATTTTACAAGTAAGCGTTATTATAAAATTATTTGTTATGCTAATTTTCTGAGTAACGAACTTGATTTTTCTTACAAATATAATGCAAGTCTGATATTTAACTTTCGACTCCACCCACTTTTCGTAGAGCTCATACGCCATGCCGCCATACATAATTATATAGCAAGTTATACCTAATGAAAAAAATTAATATGAATAAAAATATAATTAAAAATGCTTGTATTTGAAAACCAACGAGACTACATTAAATCTTGCTAAAATATACAACTGATTTTATTTTCACAGTTTATAATGCTGTATTTGCTAAGAAAAACGGATATTTAAAATGGGCTCTCCGCGAGGGCTCCCGGCATCCCATATGCGACTTGAGTGAACCCTCCTGGAGGGCTCCCGGCACTGAACGTGTTAATTGCCAAATTACATTCAAGGTTCTTTATTAAATATTATGACTTATGAGGTTGTTATTTTTTTCAACACACTTGCTTGTAAAGTGACTCTTATGGCAACGCAGTTAGGTTCATAATTCAGCTTAGTATACACTTGTGTTTTTTACTTTTTATTACCACACTAGTGTTTTTTACTTTACTTTTTTTTCAATCTCCGCAAAGAATTTTTATGTCTAAAAACAATGCATATTTTTGTGAATAAATAAACTATTTTAGGTTACATAATTATGATAAATCATTTATCAAAATTATCATCATTTCATCAAATTATATATTTTTCACTACATATTAACCTTTTTTAGTTTATTATATTTTTCTATAAAGACTGTTTAGCGATTTTGCCAGTGCCTTTATTTTATTTAGCCACAGTGCGCAGAAAAAAACCAGCGTGCCATTTTCCTTAGAAGTTAATAACAATACAAGTCTGATTTTTCCTCGCAAGTGTGTTGAAAAACGCGTGTGCATTGATCGGTACATTACACACTTGTATCATATTATACTATTACGGATATTTGAATGTACCTAAGTCAGGCCTAAGAAACGTTGACCTGAGGATTTGGCTTCGTTCCTGACCGTATGGCCAGACAAGGCAAAAGTTAAAGCTACTTTTTTTTTAATATGATAAAAATGGAAAAGAACGTAAAAAAAAATATAACTTATTAAAATTGTTTCTCAGTAAAATATATGTTGGATTTAGATAATAATTTACTTGAATAAGTTAGTCTAGGTGTATATTATGTTACCTCACTATACCTAACTTAGACAAAAACATACTCGTACCAAGGCCACATGCATACAAAAAGTAGAATTAGATTTACTAATTTTAGGTTGTTATTATTTAAGTTTTTACAAAGCGCATAAAAGTTTTTGTAATAAATTGAAAAGGATCACTTTATAAATCTTTTAATGTGATGAAATATTAACGAAAAAAAAATTGTTATCTTTAACCAATTAGGGGAAAAATACACATAATTATATAAAGATGCCTTTCCAAAGAAAATAATTATTAGGTTTTCACTTCTTCGACCGGCTATCATTCTTAGATCTTTGACAGTAGTTACGGGTAGTCAGAAGCCCGAATGTCTGATGGTTGTCAGAATTTCGGGCGTCTGACTACCCGTAATGACCGTCTTCTTACCAAGGAGTATCGTATTACCCAGTAACTGGGTTGTGCAGGTCACATAGGCAGTCGCTCCATACAAAATGCTGGTATTCAGCTGCATCTGGTAAGACTGGAAGCCTACCCCGGCATAGAAAAAGCTAAGCAGCTGAATTCTTTATGATGATGCTATTGATGTTGGTGTCACATAATTAGATCAAAATAACATGATGTTTGAATTAATATTATAAATGAGAATGTAAGTTTGTTTGTTACGCTGTCACGCTAAAACGGCTGAACGGATTTGGATGAAATTTGTAGGCACATGGGTAGACCATGATCTAGTACGTTTCCATGGGATTATTTCCGACCTCCACGCGGGCAAAAGATAGTACTTAATAGTTTTGAGCGGCGAAGCCCCGCCGTGGTACATGGCAACATAACATAATTATATGCATGCATCTAAGAAGTGAAGACAACGTATCGGCAAGCGTAGTGTGGGACGCCCCCCAGCTAGATGGACCGACGACCTTAAGAAGGTGGCTGGGTCAGACTGGATGCGGAAGGCGGAGGACAGGGTGTTGTGGCGCAGCCTGGGAGAGGCGTATGTCCAGCATTCGACTGCGATAGGCTGAGTTGATTGATCGTTGATTCATCTGAGATGAGAATGCTAAGAGGGATGTAAGGAGATACCCGAATGGATAGAATAAGAAATAAGTATATAAGAGGACCAGTATACCAGACCAGGATACCAGTATCCAAGGCTATTAAGACCGCTGAGGATAGAATCACTTGGAAGAGCATAGTGCATCGAGTGGTCAACACTTCAGATTAAGCACGACCTTCAGAAATGAAGTTAACGACTAAGAAGAGAGATATAAGAGGAAGTCTGAAAGTGACACCGGTAACTGAAAAGTTGTGGGGAAAAAGGTTGTCATGGGCATGTGATGCGGAGGAGAGAGGGAAATGGCGCTCGGAAAGTTTTGAGTATGCATGTAGATGGCTATACGAGTAGAGGAAGACCAAAGAAACGATGGATGGACTGTGTGATAGATGATATTATGGCTAGAAACGGCCAACCAACCAAGACGACCAATAGAGAAGTATGGAGGAAAAATACATTTTGGGCCGACCCCAAATAAATTGGGATAAGGGCGGGCAACAGAAATCAAATCAAATCAAAACTCATTTATTCAAACTAGGCTGAGAATCAGCACTTTTCGAACGTAAAAAATTACATAAGACAGTCCCCCAAAAACGCCCACCCTTCACCACTTCCTAGTGCTTTAGCTGGGAAGAAGAAGTAGCGCAACAAACTCCCCAGCATCACAGCTGTCTGTTCAGATATAAAACTTCAATCTATACAATAAAATGTAAAAGAATTTGCATTACGCAACACAACATTAAATTAAATTATTTGCCTTATGTTAGCTAGCACACGCCACTATACCAAAAAAAAAAACATAAAAATCGTCGACAACTATACTCAAGCAGAAATAACGTAAATAGAACGTACCTAGATAAAAGCCTCCAGGCAGTAAAAAATATTTTACATAGGTGCCGTTCGGGGACTGAAAATAATATTAATAAACTGTTCCACCGAACCGCACTCATCAAAATTTTGTTTTAGTGCCGTTAGTAGAAGTGCTCAGGTGCGGTTCGGTCAAGTGCTGTTGAAATCAGTGCTCTTAGTGGAATGCCTCATAATGGGCAAATGAGAATGATGATAATGTCATGGCAATGTAATTATAGTTAATTGATGTTATTTTTAAGTGTTTGATATTTATTGTTAAGTGCTCCAAGTTATTAATAGTGTAACTTCTTATCAAGTAAATAAATAGGAAGCTTACTATCACACTAGGTACATTTGGAGTGTCAGAAACAATGTGACTGAGTTGATAACAATGTACACCGTGGCTAACAACGGCAGCCCACTTCATGCATCCAATGAAGTCATTCATGAAAGTAAAAAAAATATTTAAAACATTTGAATAATTAAAAAATTAATATATATTATTCATTATGACGCATGATGTAGTTTGAAAGACCCTGAGCGCGGTGCGAACTTTTCCAAGGCTTGCGTTAGAACTACATCATTCGTCATTATACTGCGTGCTTCGTTCTCGATATATGTTATTATACCATGCAGCATTCTCGAGTCACTCGGCAACTACGCATGGTAAAATAACATATATCTTCGAACGAAGCACTTCGTATAATAATGATCGAACTTCACACAGGTAAGTTCGTTTGATCATCTATAATGATTAATATATAATTTTTTAATTATTCAAATTTTAATAAAAAAAAAATTTTTCATGAATGACTAGTAGTCATTGGATACATGGAGTGGGCTGCCGTTGTAAGACGATTAAAATGCCACAGTCTATACATAAGATTACATAAACATCACTCATGTATTTCCCGAAGGGTCAGGCAGAGGTGTACCTAGTGTATCCACCTTTCACCAGCTGTCCCATGTAATAGGAGACGAGCCTAATGCCATCGATCGGGCACAAATCCAGGGGGTCTACTCCGAAGCTTTAAACCGAACTATCGGCCGAATGTTCGGCCGTTGCTTAACTACGGCTAACTATGGCTGATCACGGCGAAAGAAAAAAAAACGACAGTCAAAGAGATAAGCCAAAGTCAAAATTGTGACTTTAAGTCAGGTATGGATTTAAAGTCAAAAACGGAAACTATGGAAGTTATAAAAGGGCCGAACATTCGGCCGATACTTCGGTTTAAAGCTTCGGAGTAGACCCCGGCTCCGGCGCGGCGGTCTCCGGGCTGCTACTGAGAAATAAAATTGCAGATCGAACCCAAGATCAGTTCTCAGTAGTACCGCTGGCGACCATTAGAGCCTAGTGGTCTAGGGACTAAACCAACAAGGCAGTTCTATAAGATAATCGCATAGAATAAAATAACAGAAAGTATTTTGGGATTGTGCATTGTTGCAATGTCTTTCTGTTAATCTCCTCAAAAATTTGAATAACAATACAATCACTGGCGGACAGACTCTATTGTCTTTTAAATAGGTATAATAAACACAGATACGCTATATCTGCAATCCATTTTCCAAACTTGGAAGCCGACGGCGGCGATGCACAAAAACGCATCGCCAAAAAAAAAGAAGAAAAACGGAAATTTTCTCATTTCAAAAATTTTCATGTTCTGATTCGGCCATTCTAAAAGGATCAAAAACGCTGGAAACTCACGCTTTACTGTTGATACTGACGTACTGGCCGGATATACAAACATGGAAGTAGAAGTACAAACAATTGGTAATCTTCCATGTTTGAATAGCATAGAATAGAATACTCTTTAATAAGTACCTACACCATTTTTTTATACGTCCATGAGTACACCATAAAAATTACAGATATAAATGTATACATTTTTCATAGGCTGACACAGTGATCCTATGTAATATGTTTCATGCTGGATTATATTCGAACGCAATGTGAATTGTTACCGAATATAAAAATTGAAAAAAATTTGAAATGGGCGGTTTATCGCTAAAAGCGATCTTTTAAAGACAACCTTTGGATGGATTATGGGGAAGGAGAGATAATATTGCAGCATAATATCAGACAGATACAAAGTATACTTAGTGTGTCGCTTCCTAATTGGTTCAAAACTGTCTTCCAAACACAGACAGTCCAACGTTCCATTGTAACAACAAAATTGATGCCTCGTCGCCGACGACAGGTTAAAAGTGTTAAACGAATTAACGTGTACGAGTCATTTAAAAAGATAATTCTACTAATTGTATGATTAACATAATTTTAATGAGGTGGTTATTTAAATAACGTTGGTATTTTAAACTTTGTTTTGTTTATATTGACTTGGAATAATGTATGACCTTCGAGATTATAAAATGCAGATATACTGGCAGATCTATGAAGGTTATTTTTAAGGTAAAAGCGGTAATCTCATTTTAAACATCGTTCTATTTCTTTCAATTGTTTGAAGATAAAGAAGAAGAATGATGTTTTAAATACGTCAGTGATTTAATGTTGAGCGAAGTTATAACTTGATAGGCAGACATTAGTGTTCATTATACTAAAACAATCTATAAAGTTCTGTATATGCCTGTCCACCGGAGCGGAGTGAGGCTGCGGAGCGGAGAAACGGGGAAATATTAACCAATAGGGTTGAAAATCCCTGTTCACTTGCAATCCTATTGGTTATTATTTCTCCGTTTCTCCGCTCCGCAGCCTCACTTCGCTCCGGTGGACAGGCAGCCTAATACCTACCTAAGTATTGTACACTACTGCAGGCTTAGCATGACGCTTTCTATTTCTACTCTACTGTAGAATCTTCCCTCATTTTTAAAATCAAACGTCAGCTAGTCAATTTTGAACATGTTAACGATGCACTCTTGTAAATAATCTTCTCCTGAACGAAAAAAAGACTAAGCTCATTAAATTTTCAATGCCAAATCTCAGGCAGCTAACTACCAATGTTCAACTTAAGGGGATTACATCGCTCAAATCCCCAAAACACTGTATGTCTAAAGAAGTTTGTAGATGAATCCTTTTGTGCGTTTTACATATAAAAAATATATGTTATACTTAAGGTCATCACAAATACATGATATTATTTAAAACTTTAATAAAGTTTTCCAAAATATGAAAAAAAAATTAGTAAATAGGTCCTTTTTCAAACTAAATTGCAAATTGTCTCTGTAACGGCTGAATATTTCGGTACGAATTTTGTACCTAAAAATAGGTAATGACGTATTTAAAAATTTGTGTTTGTATTTTTTTCTTATTTCTTTTAATATTTTAAATAATAAATAAAAACCCGAAACTTCACCAGTACCCCGCGAGGAGCACCCCCGCAAGGCCCTGTGAGAATAGAGTTGGACCCTGTTGAGTCGACAGTTTTTCTTGGGATAACTATTGACGGTAAATTACAATGGGGCCCACACGTAGAAAAATTGTCAGGAAGGCTTAGTTCAGCCGCCTATGCTGTTAAAAAAAATCGACAGATAACTGATGTAGATACTGCCAGAATTGTTTATTTTAGTTATTTTCATAGTCTTATGTCATATGGGATTCTTCTCTGACGAACCTGTGCGGACATTAATACTATCTTTGTTTTACAGAAAAGGGCTGTTCGAGCCATTTACAATCTAGGTCCATGAGATTCACTTCGTGAAAAAATAGATATTCTGACTGTAGCCTCTCAATATATATTTGAAAATGTCCGATATTCATTGTTTAAATACCAGGAATAAACACAATCTTGCTGTACATCGCACTCGCCTCCACAGAGTAGACAACTCGTTCATGGGTCAATGTATACGCTTTTACAACAAACTTCCTACTGACATTCGAAACTTACCCATTAAACGATTTAAAAGCTGTATTAAAACCAAACTTTGTAAAAAAGGGGTACTATAAAATTTCTGATTATTTAGAAGACAAAAAAGCTTGGGATTGAGCTGCTCGCTCTGCAAGCCTTGTGATCAAACTGGAAAACTTGACATTTAATGTTATTATGCATGATTTTATATAAATATTGACATTGCAGAATATTATATACAATATTACATTAATGTTTACTTTGAAAAGTATTATATTTACTGCTTTAATTTATTGTGAATGTGAGCACTATGTGGGTCATTTTTTTTTTCTTGAAATATTTTCCTATTATTTTATGCTTTTTCTCAGTTTTAATGGTGGTCTGGCATTTTGAGCACTTTATGAGGCCTACGCAAATGTACTTTCTTTGGTATTGTTCGTCGAGTCGTTGAGCTCCTTAAGTCTTGAGTCGAGCTGCACGATTACGACAAATGCTTGCACTGATTGGACAGGTCCACTCAAAATTGTGTGGCTCTTTCCTCAAAAGACCATTTCAGACACAGATCTACATGGTACTCACATGATCTGACCAAGATTATGTCTGGACTTTAAAAGAGACTTTGACCCCTGAGTTTGTTTCGCCATTTCTTCTCACGGGTAGTCAGATAGGAAATGTCGACTACATCTAGCTTATTTTTTACTTTTTAATATGACGTGTAAAAGTGATTCCGATATCCTATTTACAGAATAAACGATTTCATTTCATTTCATTTCAATAGAAATCGCTTGTCTACCGAAATGTTCTACTGTCTACAGGGAAACGTCATTTTTGTCTACTCTTTCGTGACGAAAGAGTAGACAAAAGAAAAAAGAGCCCAAGCGTTTTATCGACGAAAGTTTCGTCGACAAAACGCTTCTCTACGGGTCTCGTGCTAAGCCTGCTGGTATAAAACATCTGTCTGCTACTTCGTGTTATTAAATCGATATAATAAAACGTAAACGCTCACTTCCGAACGGCTCTTCAATTGAATGCTTTAATTAACGGTCAGCCAGTAATTTCCGTAGTTTCGTTCGTACTGGCATGGACTCAGGGAGATACTCTTGATGTTATCTTGTCGGATTTTATGATATCTATATTTATTAACACGTTGCGGGACATTAAAAGCCTCCAGACGTCATCATCATCTGACTAGCCATTTCCCAACTATGTTGGGGTCGGCTTCTAGTCTAACCGGATGCAGCTGAATACCAGTATTTTACATGGAGCGACTGCCTATCTGTGGGCCTAAAGTGGACGCTTTGGCAGAATCATAATAATGATCTGCGTACAATTCATACATCCCGCAATTCATCTGTTTGACAGCTGCTATTTGACATTAGACTTCATTAAAGCAATTCATAATTTGTGGACCATTTTACGAAACTCCATACAATATCGTCAAACATGAATTGTCGAAACGTCCATTTTAGGCCCCCTGACATCCACAACCCAGTTACTGATTTACTGGGTAATACGGTAGCACTTGGTAAGACTGGTTGTCAGACTTTCGGACTTCTGATGACCAGAAACGACTGTCAAAGATCCACGAATGACAACCAGGACCAACGGCTTATCGTGCTATTTAGCCACAAGCCCCTGTAAACGCCTCCAGACGTAATAACAATAAAACTTCTATTGTGTCTCGTTCAGTGTCCTTCAACCGATTAAATAAAACAACCAGACTTTGATCATATATATGTGTATTATAGATAGTGCCGCGCTGCAAAAGAACTAAATGAAACAGGCCAAATTTTGTTATGCTGGTGTTCGTGACAGCTACGCCTTACACTCGCGCGACGTCATTGTGTTATTCTAGTGTTGGACAACAGTTGGACGCAATTTTTTTCAAAGAGTTCACAGCTTCGATGTCGGTCTAGACATTTATATCTTTGCAGCCAGGATTGTTTTCTATTTCCGGTAAGAAAACTATGATAATAATTTACGCTGCGAATACTGAGCATTTTAATTATAAATTCCTAGGTAGTACTTAGTACCGAAACCTCGTGGGTCCCGAAAACTGCCACACCGCAAAGACATCACTGGGTTTGAAAATTTTAAATCTCGACAGAGAGTCCAGACTGATGATAGACGGATCCTTATTTATTATGGGTTGTGTGCACCAATCAAGTCCCCCTATTTAATTTTGATACAGAACATAACAGTCATAGCAGAACTATGTAGGTACTTATAGTTGCCTCGATAACCGGAGACAAGAGTGGGTAGTAAGCTACGTTAGATAAGGAACACTGGGCTGTTATTAAAGTGTCATGTTGTTAATCTGACCTGCCACAATCTTACGTCATGCTGTCCTTGATATGGAGATAGAAACCATGTTGAAGATAATAAAGCCCCTTAGAGAGTTGCACTGAGAAAGGCCAACCCCTAAGTTCTATGGGAGGATGTTGAATATTGAATGAAATAAAACATAAAAATAAAATGCACAGACCCCAGCGTGGTTTGACCAGACTCGACTAACCGAATGAACCCAAAGATTCACACTAGCACCTGGAGCCTCATGTTTCATGGGGCTACAGAGACCATTGCATATCAGAGAGTAGACCGGGGGGTGCGGTAATGGTAGGGAAGATGTGCCCTTGGGATATGGAAGGATTATTAGAGCCGTAATACGGATATGCGTAAGCATTGGAATAGTGGAGAGACGGGTTATTTAATTATCTATGGATGGGCATCTTTTAATGATGTCACCGCGCCGCCATGTTGCGTTCAGGTAGAAACTGTACGACATGTTTCCAAAATCCCCGCAGATGAAGTCGCTGGCAAAAGCAATTCGTATAAATTTACTCCTTACATAATTTATGTTACCTATTTTGATGTTTTTCACGAAAATAGAAGATAATTAGCCCTCATACCCACGGGCAATTTGTTATCGCGCCCTAGATTTTGAACCCACAACTTAGCGCCAAGAGTTAAAAATCCAACAGTGTAATTTTTGACGCACTGGGATGCACTCTGTTGGATTGAAAATAAATAGTAGGAGAGAGATTATAATAATTAATAATTGAGGAGCTTGTGGCTAAGTAATAACTGCGGCACGGGTCGATCGATCAGGTTAAGCTACGCTTGCCGCGGTTGGTCCGTGGATGGGTGACTATCTTTTTATACCAAGATTCCTCCGTGCCTCGAAAAGCACGTTAAGCCGTTGGTCCCGGCTGTCATTTGTAGATCTTTGCCAGTTGTTACGGGTCGTCAGAAGCCCAAAAAGCTGACAACCAGTCTTACCAAGGGATATCGGGTTACTCAGTAACTGGGTTGTGTAGGTCAGATAGTCGCTCCATGTAAAATACTGGTATTCAGCTGCATCCGGTTAGACTGGAAGCCGACCCCAACATAGTTGGGAAAAGGCTAGGCAGATGATGATGAGATTATAATAATAATAATAATTATTATTATTATTAAAGGAAATAAAAATTATAATATGAATTATCCCCAGGATAAAAAGTATTCTATGTCCTACCCTAGGTCATGGTCTACCTCTGTGCTAATTTTCATCGAAATCCGTTAAGCCATTAAGGCGTTAAACGGTAATAGACAGACAGACAGATAGACAAACAGACAGAGTTACTTTCGCATTTATAATGTTAGTATGGATTAAGGCAATATTAAGCTTGGAGAGATCCAATTGAACAGACATCACTGTATATGACTGACACACATTTATTGATATTTTAATTCCATTTGCGTGATCTTAACGGACATTTTATAGTGCGGCTATGACTCAAATGAATAGCCTATCCTAATCTAACCTTAATTAATTCTACCCACACTTGGTCTATTTTCAGTATTAAACGAATGATTCTCAGTGGGCAGTACTTAAGAACTACGACCGCAATAAATATGACCTCTCAGAGATCACGCTACGAAGGTCGGAGCCCATTTTTCTCCTTTACGACCGATATAAACAGAAAAGCTTCAGTGATACGGCGATGATTTCATTCATTCTCATATTTCATTTATTAGGGTCTTCTGTATTTTATATTACTTTATTTTTCGCATAAAATCTCTGATTTATTTATCACATCGTTCAATAAGTCCCGAGACTAACTTGGAGATGGTGCACATATTAAAAACTCTTTTGATTTTTGGAAAGTAACGGCCATCAAATGATGTCATTTTTTTTTAAACGTATTGAGTTACAGACATGTGACGGACATTGGAAAAAAAACGAGTTTCGTGTGTTGGTAAAATATTGTTTTTTAATGAGAAAAAACACCGTTTAAGCACTGCAGTGGCTTATAAGCTGTTATTCGGAATCTGCTCCATTTAAACCAACTATTTCTCGGTGGTATGTCGATTTCAAACGCGGTCTTATGGGAGGGATGCTGAACGCTCTGGTTGTCCAAATGAAGCAGTGACTCAAAAAAACAACAACCAAGTCCTGAAAGGCGTGAAGGAAGATAAAAAAAGTGCACGAGATAGCTGAGATAGTAAAGATTTCAACTGGTAGAGTTTTCACTATTTTACATCAAAATTTGACCATGAAAAAGCTTTTTTCGAAATGGGTGTCGCGTTTGCTAACAATTGCTCAAAAGCAACAACGTATCAATTATTCAGAACACTGTTTGGCACTGTTTAATAGAAATAAAAAGATTTTTTTATGTCGGTATGTGACAATGGATGAAACATAGATTCACCACTTCACTCCGGAATCCAATCGGCAGTCAGCAGAGTGGAGAGCTGCTGGTGAAACCCGCCCGAAGCGGCCTAAAACACAAAAATCTGCCGGCAAGGTTATGGCCTCTATATTTTGGGATGCGCATGAAATACTCTTCATCGACTATCTTGATAAGGAGAACAATATAAATAGCTATGGATTATTGGAGCGATTAAAGTACGAAATCACGGAAAAAAGGCCTCAATGTCCATGATAACGATGGCCAAACTAAAGGAATTGGGCTTCGAATTACTTGACCATCCACCGTATCCCCCAATGATTGCTGGCTGTTTGCAGATCTAAAAAAATGCTCCAAGGCAAGAAATTTTACTCGAATAATTAAGTAATGGCACCAACGGAGGCTTAATTTGAAGCCAAAGATAAATCTTTCTAGACACATGAAATGGATAAGTTAGAAAAGCGTTGGAGGATCGCAGTTAAAGGAAACTACGTTCATGAATAAAAAAGAATTTTATCAAATAAACTTTGTTTTAGTATTTAGTATCGGGACTTATTCAACCACGTAATAAGGTATTGCTTTTTGTGTTGCAAAACCTATTTTCCTATTTTTCGCTTTTTACGTGATATATTCGATATAGCTGTTGCCTCAATTTATTCTCGCTTGGATCCAATTTATCGGCACTACAAAATGTTTTCGATATTGATGCTGTGTAGGCAGTTTGCTCCAACATATAATTTGAATATTCTTAGTACCTTAGGGAGTTTTAAGCGAAGGAAAGTCTTTTAGCAGTAGGTATTTGTGTAGGTGTTGGTGTCTCTTCAACTTCAAATGTTTTTGTAGCTAAGTTACTGAACCTACACGGGATAATTTAATTACCTACTTCCGGAATTATAGTTAGGTATTTCATTAAATAAAGAAACGTGAACGTGTGCCTTATAGAACAGGTACGGGTAGTCACACCAGATGTTACATCCATAAGATTCGGGCCAAATTGACGGACGGACAGACAGAAACGAGTTTTGGCTGTGTAAACTCATGGTAAAGCTACAGCTCAAGTCGCTGCGTCAAACGAGTACTCGCCGGGCGCCTGTGTGAACAGTCAGCGATCAACTATTAATATAAATGTATCTCTTTTACTTACACGGCACCTACATATATCTTCTTTTGTACATTTCTTGAGCGCGAAAATCGATGATATAGCTAGTCGTTCGGCGTATTGCCCCGGCGAATTGTCCCGGACAATTGCCTAAACCCCGATGAATAATTATGATCGCATTAACTTTCGAATTCCTTTCCATCGAGACTTGAATTCCGAATCAGCGCTTCATTTTTTTCACTAGCTGTTTGCTCTTTCTCTCCTGCCAGCGTTATCACATTATTTGCATAGTCAGTGATAACCATCTTTGTTTACGGCTCATAATATAAGGCTTCTGCATAAATAAGGCGTAAAGAGCTCTTGAGCATGAACATTTTATTAAATTTTAAATGAAATGGAACTTGACTTTCTCTCGCATTGTTTGCCATGTAAAGCGACTAATTCGATTCGGCATTCGTGAATGCCGTGAGGTTAGAGCTATCTTGTTTTTTATAGGAATATTAATTATTTTTGTATAGGAATTCTATTTTTGTAAGAGCTGGAGATCGATCGAGCTTGAGTCCCAACGTCCACCATAGTTGTGTTGACCGTAAACGTGATGAAAATTGATTTTTTATACCACTTTAACTTTGCTAACGTTACTTAAATTTGACTTGTTGGTATAAACACATTAAAAAGAAAACCGGCCAAGTGCGTGTCGGAACACGCACAATGAAGGGTTCCGTAGTTGGGATGAATTTATCCCAAAAACAAACTCAACATTGTAGTTAAAAACGTGTCTTCCCATACATCATCATTCTTCTCCATACGAAAGTACCTTTTGGAAGGGGCAACTAGAATCAATTCTATTTTATTTGTAAATTTTGACGTTCAAAAGTGCCTCTTATGTGCCTATTTGAAATAAATGGTTTGTCTTTGACTTTTTGACATCGATATATGTCACGGTCAATTCTCCAACTACTGCAAATTTAAGTTGGTCGACTGTTACTCGTTAACTTGTAAAGCCTACTTAGCTGTGATAGTTTTCCTTTCAATTTCGTTATATATACTACTGCCATAAATTTTTTCACATATCCTCAATCAACCATTTAGCTGGCAGGAGGGGGGGGAATACTTGACTCTAACAAAATTTAGCACTTTAAAGCTTAATATTACGCAAACGGATCCCTGAATCGTTAAATGATTTCCACATACTTACCATATTTTTGAACGACCTATCCAACGATACCCCACACCATGGGATAGACGAGAAAAAAAAATATCATCCCCACTTTACGTGTAAGGCAAGAACCGTAAAAAAAAAAAATCTACATTATATTTTACGACTTTGTCGGCGTAACTAACATGTACACCCATGCCAAGAATCAATACTAAGAATCTTTGAGCTAAGCTGGGTACAGACGGACGGACAGACAGAAATACAGACAGACGGACATGGCGAAGGGAATGGAAGGGTATAAGGGTTCCTAATTGACTACGGAACCCTAAAAATAAAAGATTTCAAAATAATCACCAATAGTTTAATAGAAAACTTTATTGTTTCTAATTTTGTTAGTAAAATCACGAACTCAAATATTTCAATAATTTGCAATCACCTTATTCGCAGACTGAAAAGACTAATAACCAATAGGGTTACCGAAAGCTTCAAATTATGCATTGAATTCTGGAGACGCGGGACGATTGGGCTCAGATCGATATTTCGTCACCGTCGCCGACAGTTCGTGACAAAAGAGAGTCTAGGTTGTGATATTATGGTTCTACACTTTGTAATATTGAGAACTGAGGATATTGCCCGCAGACGCGCCAGGGTTACCTCAATGCCTAGATGTCGTATGCCTTCATTTTTTGCTTTCGTTGGAAAAACGAGGGAAATGTCCCTTATTAATGTGACTGTGTGTCTGTCTTTTGTTTTTTTTCAAGCACATAGGTTCTTTACGTACATTTTGTACACCAGCACACGGGTATTTTTTTTCTGAAAACATGCTAGCAATGACCGTTAGTTGTGCTTTGACATTTCATGACTATGTCTTAGCCCCTTTCAGCCCGAGTTTTTTGCATACAGCGTGAATCAGAAATGCGTGGTCATATTTAAGGATATGGTACAGACCATCAAACTGTACAACTTTCTCTATGATACCAACATCGTAATCGCGAATAAATAATCAGCTATCTAATCATCATAATCAGCTTGTAATGTTCCCACTGCTGGGGTGTCCCCGCAAGCCTCCTCTATTTGAGACCGAGTGGGGTGTAACCTACCACGCGGGCCCAGTGCGGGTTGGTAGATGTCACAATGTCTTCGATTGTTTGGTTCTAGGCTATGTCGGTTTCCTCACGATGTTTTCTTTCACTGTTTTGAGAGCAGTGGTGATAAATGTCACTATGGAGTGTGTGTGTGTGTGTGTGTGTGTGTGTGTGTGTGTGTGTGGCGGACTTATGGGCCACCACTGCTATCTAATTATCCCATAGAAAACTTCATCTTAAACCTACTCGACCCAAATGTATGGGAGAGGTGATTATTTTATACATTTTATAAATTTGAATTTTTGAAGAGTTTTTTTTTAAATCTTTTTATTACGGACGCTTTTGACGTTTTGCATCGGTCTCACATGTATAGTTTCTACATGAATGATGTTATGTCATGTACTTACTAGTTTAAGCCTAGCGTGTAACTATGGTTATGTACATTGTGCATTAAAGAAATAAATAAAAGAGAGTCCGTGGAGTTTTTTGCCCGTTCTTCTCCATAGGTACCTACTACGCTGAGTCGGCGTACCACTGGTCAGTTTCCCTCAGTCGTCAGTTTATTTAATTTGCCAGTTTCGTTGATTAGTCAGTTTCGCTGATTGGTCAGTTTTGGGGATTATCAGTTGCGTCAACTCGACAGTTTCCAGTGTTCGCCAGTTTCGTTGATTCGTCAGTTTTATTCAATTCGTCAGTCAAAGTACAGTCGGTAGAAAACTGTCCACACGTCTGCTAATTTAATTATGAATGTAACATCACGGCTGTTTCCTCAAAGGGCTAGGCAGAGATAAAATAAAAAGTAATAATACTTACTTTAATACAAATATATTTAAAAAAAAAATATTGTGGTTTCAAAAATACAACTTTAAGTTTGATTTAAATTGGGTTCCTTACATTTTCCACTTTTGTTTACTTAAACGTAAACATATCTTTTACTTTGAGTGTACTAAACTGACGAATCGAGGAAACTGGCAAACACTGGAAACTGTCGAGTTAACGCAACTGTCTAATTGGTACAACTGACCAATCAACGAAACTGGCAAATTAAATAAACTGACGACTGAGGGAAACTGACCCGTGGTACGCGGACTCACTACGCTTTGGAATGGGCAACTAGCTTCATATTTCTGACTGACCGACCCCTTGTCAATTCAAAAGTGCCAGTAATTGGTTTTTTTGAAATAAATGCTTTGAGTTTCAGTTATAATTATTTTTCCCTTAAATATGATCACACGTTTCTGTATAGGTGACTAGCCGCTTTCTGCCATAGAAAGAAAGAAATAAAGAATAAAGTTTATTTGGACACAGTTTGTGTAACACAAAATACAAACAATAAAAATAAAAAAACTGTGAAACACACTCACGTACACACATACACTCACACACTCCATAGGGGGAGTTAACTTACTTATCTCAATCGAAGACCGCTCACCCTGCTGTACCGTTGTTTATCTATACTATACGTGTTAATCCAACTGTCTGAAGATTTGATTTGTCAACCAGACGATAGTATCCCTTGAATAATAGAGAAATGTGGTTACCATTCAACATGGAGGCATAATTACATTCAGACGCAATCGAGTTGAATGTAACTAGATTAATCGTCGGTATAGAACGACAATTAATCTAGTTATATTCAATTTAACCATATAGGGTTAGATTTTATGATAATTTAATTACTGATGTTCATGTTGATATAATCAAATCGAAATCAAAATCAAAAGTCATTTATCCAAACTAGGCTGAGAATCAGCACTTTTCGAACGTCAAAAATTACATAAAATAGTCCCCCAAAAACGCCCACCCTTCACCAGTTCCTAGTGCTTTAGCTGGGAAGAAGAAGTGGCGCATCAAACCCCCCAGCATCACAGCTGTCTGTTGAGATATAAAACTTGAATCTATACAATAAAATGTAAAAGAATTTGCATTACGCAACACAACATTAAATTAAATTATTTGCCTTGTGTTAGCTAGCACACGCCACTATACAAAAAAAAACATAAAAATCGTCGAAAACTATATTCAAGCAGAAATAATGTAAACAGATGGTACCTAAATAAAAGCCTCCAAGCATAATGGGCGTGCCCGCTTACATAAAGCTATACCTGTAATATCTTATTTCTTCCCGTAGGTGTCGTAAAAGGCGACTAAGGGACTTACTCGAGAATGGGCAGGAGCGTTCTCTATGTGTTTTAACACCATACTGCGATCGCCAACTCGCCTGCCAAGCGTGGCGATTATGGCAAACCCCCCCCTTTAGAGGAGGCCTATGTCCAGCAGTGCCCGTCTTTCGGCTGAAATGATCATGTAGATATAATATGACTACGAATAACATTATTAGTATTATCTGTAATTTATACGTTACAATATCTTACGTAATTATAAGAGGTTGTTAATGTTACGTATTTAATAATGCTCCGCTCTGTTTCCTAAGTAAGGCTCCCGCAGTCAGGCGCGACGTGACTCTGGTGGAACAATTTCTATGAAAACTTCATGGAAATTTGTTCTAGGCTTTGGTAAAGGCTCCCGCAGACAAGCGGGATGCGACACTGGGTCGCATCCCGCTTGTCTGCGGGAGCCTTTAGCGTGATACATGATCGAATAATGGTAGGTATCGTACATTAAAACGTATATAACTTATGTAGCAGGGATTATTAAATCGAGGTTTCATTTAATCTCTTTATAAAATCACTAAACGGGGTTTAATCGCACCTAGACCTTCATTATTGTCCCTGTAGAGTATTTTTACCAAGAGTCAGATAGGGGCCAGGATAGGGGCCTATCTGACCTCCACAACCTTTTTTATTTGTTTATAGGCAGACGCCCCACGTAATATGATCGCCCGCAGGTTTGTTCGTTGCTCGGGGGCCGTCAAAATAACTCTTTTTAGAGCGTTTTGTACGTCCCTGTACACAGCCAGCCTGTGGGGTTCTTAAACCCAGAAGCCGTACAACGCCCTCCGTGTTCAGTATAATAATACGTTCAGGGTGTTGTTGGGGCTGCCCCGGCATTGCAGCGCGTCGGGGATGTTCGCCGACGCCCGTGTCGATTGTTTCTACACGACGATGCGGAAGCGGTGCACATCTCTGGGGCGCAGGCTGCGGACCACAACCAACACCATCCTGAGCGTATTTGCAAACAGGTTTGATTGTCAGTACATTAACCATTGTTATATGATTAATGTAATGACAAACAAACAAATGACTCAGAGGCTGGCGTAAGTATTATTAATCGTTTTATTTTAATTTTATTTTTTGATTTTAATATAATTTTATAATTCTAATTTTCATTTTATTTATATTGTTTGTGTATATTAGTGTGATAAAATTTGAATTGTGATCCTGAATGGATTGAAATAAATAATTTTGAATTTGAATTTGAAAATACCAGTATTCAGCTGCATCCGGTTAGACTGGAAGCCGACCCCAACATAGTTGGGAAAAGGAGGCTAGGCAGATTGATTGATAGGTAGTTTCAGTGTTTTGAACAAGTCCCTAGTTAATAGGCTAAGTAAGTAAAATTTAGTCTCTATTAAAAAAAAAAAAATAGTCTCCAACCAAGTACAACATAGGTACATAATCAGCCTAAAATGTTCCCACTGCACAAGCCTCCTCTTTCCGTGAGAGGTAGTAGGCTGTAACCCACCAGTGCGGGTTGGTGGATGTCACATTTCTTCGAATGTTTAGTTCTAGGACATGCCGGCTTCCTCACGATGTTTTACTTCACCGTTTTGAGAGCAGTGGTGATGAAATAATTTATACAACGTAAAGCGCCTGTCTGGGTTCGAACCCACGACCGACTCGTAAGTCGATGCCGTTGCCACTGGGCCACCACTGCTCTCTCTCCAACCAAGTCATTCATCATCATCATTTCAGCCGAAAGACGTCCACTGCTGGACATAGGCCTCCCCCAAAGGGGGGGTTGCCATAATCGCCACGCTTGGCAAGCGGATTGGCGATCGCAGTATGGTGTTAAAATGCATAGAGAACGCTGCTGCCCATTCTCTAGTAAGTCGCCTTTTACGACACCCTTGGGAAGAAATAGGATGGTGGTATTGTTTACGTCCGGCACCACGCGGAACTTACGACTTACTCCAACCAAGTAACCACGAGTAAATAAAAAAAATATGATTTACCATTACAGGTCGTTTACTTTAAAACTGCACGCTCCTCTACAAAAAATTCTATACAAATAATTGAAAAGTTTATGTAACAAGCCCTGGAGGGGCGTGCAGTTTGAAGTAAACGATCTCTACCAAAGCAGTAACATCTATTTCCAATAAAAACACTCACCTAACATTACACAATCTATCAGTAAGAATAAACAGACTTGGAGGCGTATTATGAAAACATTTCACATAATATTTAAACTTCCCGTTCATAGAACGCGATAGGAACGTCCAAATATTTACTTTTCTATGTTTTCCCCATCATACCGTACGTAAAGTATCGCTTACACGATGAGAGCTACTTGACTCGAATAGGCGATTTTCGAAAGGAGATACGTAGTTTGACTCGTATTAACAGTTTGTTTGTATGGTACTCGAAATTCTGAGACGTTTCTCTCCTTTTAAAATTGACAGCTACAACTCGAAATACGATTCACGGAAATATAAAAACCGTTGTTATTTCATTATTTTTGATTAGATTTGTTAAATCATATTGTATTAACTCACGCCTTTTTCTTCTTCCATACATCTACAGAACACCATCTGCTACAATCCTTACCTACATACTCCTTTTGCTTCGTTTACGTTCATACATCTAATCATACACGCTCGCTGGTTGCGAGTACTACGCACCTGATCTTTCTGAAGAACATAACCAATAGGTAAGTATGTCAAATCACAGTTCAAGAAAATAGTCTGGCTGGCTAATCTTGCATCACATAATCGTATTTGAGGTGAGTGTAAACATGTGGGTGGATAAACGAGTAGGGGAAGACCAAAGAAACGATGGACGAGTGTAAACACATTGCGTGCAATAAATCGTATGGCGAGTCGAGACATTCTCGCCGTTCTACGATCAAGTAACTCTCCTCATGTGGACGAGGCTCAATTTAAGAATCAAGATCACATAACGCTTTGAAAGTATCAGAAACTCGCGTATTTCAATTGTTTTTCTTTTGTCTTTGAAAAGGTGGTGTGAGCTCTTGGGTAGGAATTCCATGATACTTATTTTTCTTTGCAGTTAACTTAGTAGCGTTTTGACTTTGTAATGTAAGTCGGCAAAGAAAGGGACGGTTGTGTTATAAAGATATTAGATGTTGGAAAACGTGTAAATGAGGAATTCGTTTATTTTGCGGTTGAATGATTCAACCGCAAAATTGACGCCGTACCTACTACAAGCAAAAAGATTCAAGTTGAATCTTTTTGCTAGTGCAGTGCTAGTCTTTTCTATTTATTTTCCTTTTTTCTTTGAGAATGTGGTGTGAGCTCTTGAAAAGGAATTCAATGATAATTATTTTTCCTTGCAGTTAACTTTGTAGCGTGTTGACTTTGTAGTGCAAGTCGGCAACAAAGGAAAGGACGGTGGTTGTCTATAGATATTAGATGCTGGAAAACGTATAAATGAGGAATTCATTTATTTTGCAGTTGAATCTTTTTGCTAGTAGTAGGTACGTCAAAGGAAATAGGATGGGAGAATTTAATTAAGACTCTTGCAAGCGGAACGCAAAAAGAATATCACCATTCCTCAGTCTCTGTTGTTTATTCATCCAGAAACGTGACATACCAACTCAAAAAATATTTTTAACATAGATATGATGCTCAAATAAACTTCTTGAAATCGATATCATCGTCTTTTCTTTTTCTTAACAAAATACATACAATTAATACGAAGAGACACAATATTGGTGTTAAAATAACAAATGAAAGTTCGAAATATGGAGTACTACAGTAGCAAGAATGTAACACAGGGGAGCGTAAGTGAAGAGCCCCTTTTGTAAGTAAGACATGCTCAATCCAAAATAAAAGTTCTCTTCCAGGAGGAGTGGGACGATCATGGTATATCGATGAAAGTTCATTTGCTCTTTGACGATACCTGAAAACATTTATATTTACAAAAATATTTGTCTCATAAATAAAATAACAGCAGGACTACAAACATTCTACCTTCTAATTGTTTAATGGGATCATCATCTGCATGACTGACCATTTCTATCTTATTTAGGGTAATTCTGAATCAGGAAAAAGGCCGTACTTTATTTAATATACGGCGCATGAAATCTCCAAATGGTCTCACCTAAATTCTACCCTCATAAAGTACCGCTATCTCTGTAATATTCACTTACTTGGTATTTCTTATCACGTCATCCATGGCCTCTTTCAAGGTTTTTATATCCATAATATCTGCTTTCTTACCAAAACCTTTGTTTACTGCTTTGTTGACATTATTGTATTGATCTTCCAATATAGGAATTCCAATAATAGGCACTCCGAAGTGAACAGCTTCGATAAATGATTGAAGGTCTCCAGTCGTAATGAACAAAACACAATTTGGGTGTGCTGAAAATCAGATAAATCATTTATGGATAAACCAATTTTAATATCCGCTCCTCCTTGTGATGTAAGAAGGGTGTAAAGGATTATATTATCAAGAGTATAGGTAGAACCGTTTTACTACGTTTCAAATAATAACTGCTATGTGTAATTATGTATTTGCTAAAACTACAAATTGCAGAAAGAATTCTAATATTTTTTTAAATTTCTGGTGACCTCTGAAGCGAATTTTGTTAAAAAAAAGTTTTTTCGAGCTTATTAGGATCAAAATATTTAAAAAGTTTTAGAAAGAGGGAATTATTAAATATTATGATTTTTTAATACAGTGTTGCTGTCTTAAGATAATAATGAATCTATCAACCAACCTAAAATACTCTGTTGCGGCACCCTATTAAACACATGAACATTCTTCGGACGGTTTAGTATTCCCTCATATTCCCAGATAACAGTCATATTCACTGTCTTGAAAACACCCAAAACATCTTCACAAAATTTTACTGGGAGGGAACTTCCATTTAACGTCGTACCCATACTGAAATATATCACGCCTTTCTTCGAATCATCCATAATATTTTGCAGATTCTGGGAAAAAAACATTGTAAGATAAGAATAGATTATTTTTTGAGAAAAATTTATTATTATTATTATTTTATATGTACAGACGCCAGCAGGTCAAGCTACCCGAAACTGTCAAATTTTCCCGATCAACCTTGAACCTTTATGCTTTAAAGATAAAGTTGAAAATCTTGTAAAGAAATTTGACAGATTGTAGTAGCTTGATGTGCTGGCGTCTGTACGATGTCTCCATACGTCTTTCGCCTCAATGCGAGGATTTTGCGAAATAGTTGCATTCGTTTGATCCATAGATATAAAAAGAAGGAGATATAGGTAGTTGGAAATGTATCGGAACCCGGTGTCTCCAGTTTGTCCCTACCACTCGCCACAACCACAGATGCAGTTGAGTAAAAACAATGGATACACGGCATGTCACAGGCAAATGGTCGTTTTTACGAACTAGTGCGCTTTCGACCGCGTTCGTGACAACATTTAAGAATGCCGTGTTGTTCAGTGGTTTCTTGTATAAACTGAAGTCAAACTAAAAACTTTATAAATATTGGAATCACTTAACTAAAATAAGTTGATAAAAGTATTTTACTATATTTGTCTTTAAAATCATGCAAAACAACAAATCGTAAAATCGCATCACACTAATATAATAAAGGCGAAAGTTTGTGTGTGTGTGTGTGTGTATGTTTGTTACTTCTTCACGCTCAAACGGCTGGACCAATTATCATAAAATTTTGTATGGAGGTAGGTGACACCCTAGAAATCTTTTTATCCCGATATTCCCACGGGATCGAGACTTCCGCGGGTGAAACCGCGGGGCACAGCTAGTATTTCTTATAAAGTAGTAATAAGTACTACGTTACTTTTGTTTTCGTTGTATAATACCGACTGTACTATTTTTGCATGCGTACAGTAAATAATTATGTTTCATTTTGTCAAGTACCTCTGATCTTGTCGTTTTCCTCGCAATAAGCTATTATTTATTCAGAATGTTTCCCTTGAGAACGTCATATTACAGTTATTACTGTCATTCGAAATTGTTATATCTTGTTTGTTTAGCTAACGTACCTCTTTATTTTCTTCAAAGAGATTTTTTGGATTTCCTTTCAGGGATGTTGTTTAAAGGCTGCTCATTGTTCATAATTATTCAACTAATTAGGCATTATATGGTTGGGTATTTTTGATGTGCAACATCTTTCTTTTCGGGAGTGATTTTGTAAAAAGGGACGGAAGTGTGTAACAGGAAGTGACAGCTCGAGAATGGAATAAGTAAGTACTTTTTAAGAGCATGGAATTAGTAAGTACTATACAGATTGTAATTAGAGGGGGTCGAATTCCGACCAGTGGGCGACCACTATTAATGAATAATTATTCGAATAAATATTTCAGTATTTAGCTTTTTTCAATTTTGAGGTTAATTTCTGTCGCTGCTCAGTTGCCTATTACCAAGGTGAGATGTCAGATGTTACATATCATATGCGACTACTGTAAGGCTTTTATCATTTATTCTTAGAATTTATCTGACTCTTAATCGATATTTAATATATTTTTACCTTTGACAGAGGTTTTATTTTCTCCTCGATATGGTAGCCAGCAATCTGAATATAATTCAGTGGCAAACGGTACGTCTGTCCAGTGGAAAAATGCGAATTTCCCAACAAAAGAGATCCATTGTGCTTTACTACTTCAAAGGGAGGTAAAATGCCACCTCTTTTAGCGATCGCTCGACCAAAGGCTCTATTGAAGACGGATTCCTCTTTCTCGCTGAGTAACCTGCAAAAGATTGAACAATTTAAAAGTATCTTCAGAAAAGTGTATAGCTAGACAACAGAATGTAAGAATTTTGCCAGTAAGTAAGGTTACTAAGATTTTGTATAGGAAAATTGAAAATCGTCATGTTGAAAATATTTTTATTTATTTATTTAACCATTTATGTAACAAACACACAGTGCTCCAGACCGAATTTTGGCCATGGCTACCAATCTTAGTGGAGACCAGCCTTCGGCGCGGGAGATGTTTTAGTGCACAAGTGCGTGCGCAGACGCAGGTGCACTCACTCTTCCCTCACTCTCATAGTCCGATGGGACGGTAGTCCGACACGACCGGGGAGAGATCAGGCGCAAGGCCAACGACTTAACGTGTTTGTACCAGCCCGGAGTTTGGAAGTTATCGGTGTGATACCCCGTGCCTCGGAAAGCAAGGTAACCATTTATGTACACACATATAAACAGACAAGAAGAAAGGAACAGAAAAATACGTACAAAGGTGATTCTTCATGGCATTCAACTTTACCCTTTGATAATCGATAAAAATTTATCGATTATCAAAGGGTAAAGTTGAATTGAAAGCATCTGTAACTAACGTGGATTTTAAATCTCGGATCGAAGAACGGGGTTATTATGGGCATGGTAAACAACAAGCAACAGTCAATGTAACATCAATTTGCCCAGACTGTTTCCAACTATGTTGGAGTCGGCTTCCAGTCTATCAGCAGCTGAATACCAGTAGTTTACATAAAGCGACTGCCTGTCTGGCCTCCACAAATCAATTACCTACTGGGTATCACGATAATACCCCTTGACATAATGCATGCAAATTACACCATACATTGATCTTCAGGGTCAAATTAAATTAGCTAGAAAAACTCCAAAGATGTATATCGATATCTAAACACGAAAAAATAAAATTGAAAAAGATTAGATGTTTATTTTTGGGTCAACGACCGCTTGTAGTTTTGTTATATTTTTATGTTATCGTGTTCAATTATAGATACCCATCAGGTCTGTGAAGATTACATTAAAAAAACTGTTTTTTTATACTAATATTTCTAATAAATAAACTATCGGCGGTTAATGACCCCAAAAAAGTTTCTTTTTTTTTCTATACCATCTATACATCGATACTGTCTATACCATCACGTCTACGGAGTTTCGCTAGCTAATTTAATTTGACCCTATATATCTCCATGACACCATATGTCAAGATGGCAAGGTCTAGTTTAGACTTATGAATATGTTATTGATTATTCTGCTTGTTAGGTATCTACTATAATGCCTAGTTCTCCTAATGACTGAAGATAACTGTTGTTGTTGAGCAGTTATCTTCAGTCACAAGGAGAACTCGGCTGCCCCATATCAAAACCCAATACGTGCCTCAAACAAAATTTTCTAGGAGAGCGAAAAACAGTTTTCCATTTTTTTTTGAATTTCGATACATAATTGGACGAGAATTGAGAGTGAAATTTCAAAGACGAATCACGTTTTAACACATTTCGTTACATGAGAGAGAAGAAAGATATAATTCTCTCTGTCTCTTGAAATGTAAATCTCTCTTATTATTTATTTTTTAAGAAGTTGGATTTCTACGCGCATTTTGTATTTGTTTTTTTCTTTGATTAACCATTAAAGAACTTATTAAGTTATTTAATGGTAAACCTAGCAAGTGCTAGGTTTGAAATCGTCAAAGTGACTAACTATCTTTTTGATTGGTTTTTAGATAGGTAGTATGTGGGATAGCACTTTCTAGTTTTGGCGGTTTTGGCTAACCTCTCCGTTATTGCTAACATTTGAACGCAGGTGTTTTTACAATTTAATGGGACTTTTTATAAAAGTAAAGATTATAAGGTGTTTAAAAATTACCCGACCCGAAAAACTATAAGGACTACTTTAGCCCATCGAACTGAAAAACTTTTACTATGGGACCAAGGTGAAACCGCGAAAGAAAAATCTGCTGTTCCATACTAAAGTTTATACCTACTGTCCTAAACTGTATGGGATAGTTTTTTTTTTCGCGATTTCGAAGTCCCATAGTAGAAGTTATTTAGTTCGATGGTCAATCACTTCTTAAAGTTTTTCGGGTTAATATTTAAACACCTTATTCTTTAATAACCCGAAAAACTTCTATAAAAAAATAAACAAAGAAATAAAAATGAATGATGATGATGAATTTTTTTCACATAATCTTTAGAGGCTTTTCCCTAAAGATTATGTGAAAAAGTCACTTAACTGGTTTTGATATGAGACAGCCGAAATGGCACAGCAGATTTACGGCCCGATATGAGAATATGAGCGAGCGCAACAACCATAGTAATTTAGTAGATTTACCAAACAATGAGTCACTGATAGCCGTGGTAACAATAAACGACAGATTTAGAACACAGATTTATGGGCCATCAATTACTATGGAAGTGGAAAGAAATACTGTTCTACCTCATGGGGAATTGGGGGAAGTTAGGTCTGTTTTATAATAATTTCATCACCACTGCTCTCAAAACGAAGACATGTGACATCTACATCATGTGACACGCACTGGGCTCGCGTGGTTGATTAGAGCCCACTCCCTCTCGAAGAGAGGAGGCTTGTGTCCCAGAGTCCCAGCAGTGAGAACATTAAAGGCTGATTCATAATCAGCCTACAATGTTCCTGTTCCTGTTGTTATAATGTACTGTTTTTGCGAATTCAATGATGAGAATTTATACTTGCCGTTATTCTCAACATCAGTAGCACTTATGATGTATATTTTTTCCTAAGCATTATTTTCTATTGATATTTATAATATTATCACTAGCTTTTGCTCGCGGCTTCGCCCGCGTGGAGTTCGGAAATTAATCCACGAAATGTATTGCCGGTATATAAAACCAAGACGTGGGTTAGGACATTGAATACTTTTGAATGGACTTTTAAGGCGGAGATTTCTTGAAAATGATCAAAAAGGTGGTTTTTTTAAAGCAGTGTATCTATTAAACCGTAAATACTTTTTCCAAAACAAAAACAGTATGATATTTTCAAGTGTTTTGTGCATACGGTGATGGAACTCAAACATAATTAAATAGAATTTAATACATCAAAACAATCTTCAAATAATAATAATAATAAACACAACTCAAAGACAACTCTTAATTATTTTTAAAAGCAGTTTATCCCTTCGTTAACAGTTATAATTATAATTATTAGTATACCATATAATTGGAAATGCCAAACTGCACCCGGTGATGGATTAATTTTTATTAATTAGTTAATATCTAATTTTATACGATTTTATTTGCATTTTTACGCCATACGTTGTGTCATCGCGCATCTCTTTCTTTTGTATGCAATCTGACAGTGACAGCGGCTTACCTGTTGTCAGCCTCTTAAATGGATTTGAATGCTTGGCAAACGAAATGAAATTAGGCACACGGCCTTTAATTCAAATCCGTTCAGCCATTTCGGCGAAAAAATGTAACAAACGGACCGACACCGACGGACAGACAGAGTTACTTTCGCAGTTATAATATTAAGTATGGATTTGTTTTCTTTGTCCTCGCCTTTTCTACCGTATCAAAGTTTGTTTCAAACAACAAGTCAGACGGTAACATTGATCCAAGTCTTCAAAGCTTTCTGTGTTATTAAAAGTTTAGGCGTTGCGAACTTTTGTTTCAACAGAATAGAATTAAGGCAGTATCAGATTAATAAAGAATCCGTGGAATGTTCGCTTTATTTTATTTTACGAGCTTAGTAAAAGTTTAAACGTTCGGTATTATAAGGCAAGCAAGCACCTGTTCATCATGATCTGTCTAGCCTTTTCCCAACTATGTTGGGGTCGGCTTTCAGTCTAACCGGATGAGTATTTTACATGGAGCGACTGCATATCTTCATCACCTCCACAACCCATGAGTTACTGGGTAACATGATATCCCTTGGTAAGACTGGTTGCCAGACTTTTGGGCTTCTGCCGACCCGTAACAACTGTCGAAGATCTACAAATGACAGCCGAGACCAACGGCTTAACGTGCAAGCAAGCAACTGTTATTTAATAAAAACTTATTTTATTTATACATACATTTTACATGGCATACATAAATAATGTTTCCCTATTATTAGAAAATATACTCACATAATCTGCCAATAATGTTCCCACTGCTGGGACACAGGCATCCTCTTTCTGTGAGAGGGAGTGGGCCGTAATCCACCACGCGGGCCCAGTGCGGGTGGGTGGATGTCACATGTCTTCAAATTTTTAGTTCTAGGACATGCCGGTTTCTCACGATGTTTTCCTTCACCGTTTTGAGAACAGTGGTGATGAAATAATTTACACAAAGTAAAGTGCCTGACTGGGTTCGAACCTACAACCTAGTAACTCGTAAGTCGAGGCCGTTAACCACTGGGCCATCACTACTCTGAAAATATACTCAATTTTCCTTTATTGCTTTCAAGTATTAATTAATTGTGTAAGATTGCCATTATTGTAAATACCTACGACCGTTTTTTCCACATAACTTCATTGCCTTGGCTATTTTGTTGCCTGAAGCAAATAGCTAAATTATATAGTTTTTAATGGGTAGGTTTGTATAATTATGTAACATAACATCATGTCCGTTTTCCCCGAAGGTACACTTCTGCCTATAGGTTAGGTATATGTATATCTTTATATATAAATATTTACATATACCTTTATGCATCATTATATTCATACGTGAAGCGAAAACTTTGTAAGTAGGTACCCCTTTTTACGAAAATTATCCGAACGGAGGAGCATGAAATTTGGCATAGTTAAAGTATATGTGGAGACGAGTGCAGAAAGCTAATATTTTTATATAATATGCATTAGAAATAAATTAAATTAATAAAAAAAAAACATTACAACCAGAGCCTCATGACTTAGAAGATAGATAGGTGACAGAAGTGACAGCTTGACCATGGAATAAGTAAGTACTACACATGGAATTAGTAAGTACTATATAGATTGAAAGTAGAGGGGGTCGAATTTCAACCAGTGGGCGACCACTAGTTTAAATCTATAAATATTTATTCCTCAATTCTCGTAATTACACCTGCCACTCCTGCCTGACATGATTATACATCAGTAAGTAGGTTTGTACAAACACTTTTACACGTCAATCATATTTTTAAAACTAGATGAGGTCAGAGTTTCCTATCTGAGCACTCTGGAGAAGAAAGGCCGAAACAAACTCGCAGTCTATTTTATACTCCAGACACGGTCTTCACATGATCTGACCAAGAGTTGGTCAGATCATGTGAAGACCATGTAGATTGGTGTCTGAAGTGGTCTTTTGATGAAAGCACCACACAGATTGAGTGAACCTGTACAGTCACGCATTTGTGGTAGGTCACGTCACCGACATGCCAGCGCCAGCGCCAGCGCCAGCGCCTGACATGGTGTAGTAGCAGTAAGTGAAGTTAAATTGACCACGTGAAAAGTTTTGTTTATACTAAAATAATACTACTGTGCATTTTTTAAATTGTGTTTTAGATAATCATTATTTTATTGAATTGAAAACTTCTTTAGGCGCGTCGAGCAATAAGTTTTCACTTCTGTCGGCAGTCCTCCCATGGAGGCATTCCACTAAGAGCACTGATTTCAACAGCACTTGACCGAACCGCACCTGAGCACTTCCACTAACGGCACTGAAACAAAATTTTGATGAGTGCGGTTCGGTGGAACAGTTTTCTAATATTACTTTAAGTCTCCGAACGGCACCTGCATACAGTTTGTAGTGATGGGACGTATATTGTATTCTGTGTTCAGGACATTACCAACTATAACATAACGAGTAGTAAGTGCAATCGAACCACGCACAGTAAAGGGCTCCGACATCGTACGTAATGAATGCGGGTAAATTTTTACGTATGCAATTTGTTTAACATTGGATTCAAATCACTAAACTATTTCAACATAGCATACGAGTAATAGCAGAGAAGCTGAAAAAGTTAGACCAGATGCTGCACAAATTAAATGGAGCCTCTCGACGGGTTGGCCTCGGTATCAATTTGAACAAGACGAAAGTCATGTACTATTCACACGTCTTGCCGAGACCAATCTACATCAAAAGGTCGCTTTTTGAAGTTGTGAAGGAGTATGTCTACCTAGGGGAAGTCATCCAGCTCGGTAGACACAACTTTGAGAATGAAGCGGACAGAAGGATCCAGTTGGGTTGGGCAGTGTTTGGAAAACTTCGTCAAGTCTCTTCGTCACCTATACCGCAATGTTTAAAGACCAAGGTCTTGAACTAGTGCGTCCTGCCCGATATGACATATGGTGACAAAACGTGGACACATACAGTCGGGCTGGTCCACAAATTCAAGGTTGCTCAGCGTACTATGGAGCGGGCTATGCTCGGAGTTTTTTTTTTAGGATAAGATCAGAAATGAAACTATCCGAAAAAGAACCGGATTTACCGACATATCTTGCAGAGTAAGCAAGCTGAAGTGGCAGTGGGCGACCCATGCTTGTTGACGGACCGATGGCCCATGGACAGACGAGTCTTGGAGTGGAGACCGCGTATCGGCGAGATGGACCGACGACCTTAAAAAGGTAGCTGAGACAGACTGGATGCGGAAGGCGGAGGACAGGGTGTTGTGGCGCAGTCTGGGAGACGCCTATTTCCTGCAATGGTCAACGCAAGGCTGAGTTGATAGATCACGTTGACGATATAATAGTTACATATTATGAGGAGTTGATTTGATTCCATTCACACATACCTAGATACATACATAATAATAAAAAAAAAATCTAAACTAAAATCAATTTTGAAAGCAATCGTTTAAGTTACTACATAACACACATACATAATCAGCCTATAATGTTCCCACTGCTGGGACACAGGCCTCCTCTCTTCGAGAAGTAAAAAAGTAACAAGTAGTAAGTTCAAGTTACTAACAAGTCCAAAATGGCGGAAAATAATAATAATTAATATGCCTGACCTAGTTCTCGAAAATTACCATGTCACGTTGTACTGGGATCGGTCTATCATTACTGACCGGACTATTGTCGCCAATTTGCCTGATATAGTCATATCATAAATCATAAAATTCTTTATTTCTCCTCACAATAACAAGCTCAATCTAGGTTTCACATAATTATTTGGTGGTGATAGAACGATTAGCGCGCCGCGCAATGATTGTAGATGTTGCCATTCCACATGACGAGAACCTCGTGAAAGCTGAGAAAGAGAAACATAATATCTCGACACGAGCTTGTTGACATGTGGAATGTGAGCTTGGCTTTCATTGTGCCGATTGTCATTACGGCCAAAAGCCTGATGCCTGAAACCCTCGATCAACATCTCTCGAGGCTCTCGTTAGGCGGTTGGATCAAGGGCGTGATTCAAAAGGCAGTATTCCTTGATACGGCTCGCATTGTGAGGAAGTTCCTATCTCCTGCGGCCCTTACAACTGGTAGCTCGAACCCTGCTCCCAACACCGGCGGAACTCATTTTTTTATATTTTTAAATGTTTTGTTTTTTATTTTTGATTGTAGGAAATATTTAAAAATATATTCTGGTAAGAAAACAAAAAACAAACGACATAATTATTATTATAAATTAGACATCATACCTACAGACAGCCCCGACTCACTGCATACTGAAACATGCTTAGATTTCATGTAGCGGTCTATATGTGTGAGTGTGTTCATTCGACCATTTTGTTTCTAGTTGAAATACTGTATGCTTTGAACCTCAGAACAATTTTGAACAAACGAAATCGCTAAGAAAAGTGACAAGGGGGCCGATTGCGCTATTTCTCAACGTAATTACCGTTCGAACGGAACGTTTTTGGTTTTGGTTTGGCTGATGTAAGAAACGGTATCGCGCTATTTTTTGTGAGAGTATTGTTCGATCGATCGTTCCTCCAACGTAACTTCCAAAGTAAAGCTAAATCGTTTCCGTTGAAATGATTAGCGCGATACGAAATGTGTCTAACGTAACGTTTTTGGTTGTGGTATTAACGTTCAAAATTAGCGCGATCGGCCCCCTGGTCCCTCATTTTTTGTTTACTGACAACGACTCAAATAAATTATGTTTTTGTTTTTTGGAAAATGTGAGTAGGATCCTCTGATCCTACTCACATTTTCAATACAATGCAACTAGTGGGAGATGCTGTCATCTCCCACTGCGGTTATCATCGCATTGTGGTGATGATAACCGCATTCGCATGCAAAGTACAGCCGATCTATTCTACAAAAAAAACCTGCCAAGTGCGTGTCAGACGTACGTTCCGTAGTTGATGACTATCTCAAGAACAAACTTAACATTGTAGTTGAAACACACCCATACATTCCAACTGCAAATGTAAGTTTGTACGCACAATATTGAGCGAATTACCATGTTATTTTAAGACCGTAGACTTCTTATAGGTTTTCCTGTAATCTATAAGTAAAGAACTATTTTCTGTATTTTGTTCAACATTTTCAGGTTCAGTAGTTTCGGTGATAAGGGGGAGGGAATGGTCAATTATCATCTATTTGCTCAAATTACTTCTAAAATTATTATAAAAAATGTACCTGAAATCGTTGATATGTCACATGATACCTACAGTTAGCAAAACTCTTATTTAAAATTTTCTTTATTATTTGCCCCCAAAAGAGACCCCCCCATATACAAAATTCAAATATTTACGTTTAATCCTTGTGTTTGGATTTTTCAGAATATACAGACTGATTTTTACACGAAACATACGTAGGTAATTAATTATAAAAAGGTTTAAAAATTCAAAACCATTGTATAATTCATTTTCATTCTAAAAATGTAAAGAAAAATAACCATTCGTTTTACCTACGTTTGAATAATTAATATCAATGCCATACAAGTCACGTAATTTTTTTATGACTTACCAAATGGATCGTACGCCCATTAGTGGGAGGTACAATTCACGTCTTAAATACAGAAATAATAATGCCATTTATTGATTTGTACATTTTTGTATCTAAAATAGTATGTATGGAGGACTGCATTTTTTCTGTTTTGCATCGTTCTCACATGTATATTTTCAATAAGAATGATGTAACCAATACTTTGTATCAAATATTTTATTTTAAAAGAGTGTCTGTGGAGTTTCTTGCCCGTTCTTCTCCATAGGAACCTACTATTTGGAATGGGCAACTAGCTTCATATTTGTAACTGACCGACTTGTTGACAATTCAAAAGTGCCTGTTAATGGTTTAATTGAAATAAATGCTTTGAGTTGAGTTGAGTTGAGTTGACTGGCTCATTGGTCTAGTGGTCGCTATTAGCGCTACTGCTGAGCATGGTGTCTTGGGTTCGATTGTCGGGTCGGGCAAAGTGTTATTGGCTTCTTCCATCTGGAATTTTTCAGTAGCACTCGGATCTGTGCCCGGTTGATAGCAATAGGCTGGCCCCCTGTTACATGGACTTCAACATAACCGACGAAATGTGGGTGTACTATAATTACACCTCTGCCTAACCTTTCTGGGAATAAAAGCGTGATATTATGTTGATTGTATATTAATGCGCCTTTTATCATTTTTTGTACGCGTTTCTCTTTGTTGTGATTTCAATGCAATGAGCGTTCGAGTTTCCCTTTGACGTACCTATTTGCATTGAATAAATTTTTGTATAAAATAATCGTCGTGTTTTAATAGTCTAATATAGTCGTGTTTTAATAGTCTCTTTGTATATTATTGAGTTATTTTTTGTTTGTTATTTTCGAACTTACATGTTTTTTTGTTATAATATTTTGGATTAAGTAAATGCTCAACTAGAAATATTTTTTTATTAAAAACCGAAATACATATTATGATATTTTATTATGATCTTTATTTTATCAACGTTCGTACCTACAGGTACCTTTGCTTCATAATCTTACATATATAGCCCATGCGAGAACGTTTTCCTTAGTAATAAAAAAACTCACACAGTCGTATATTTGTAAGTACCACATTACGATAAATCATATTCGATTGCCTCCTACCCTGAAAAGGTACGGTTAAAACTATTTCGTTAACTCTCTGTTAATAAACTTACCATTTATAAAATTTCGCACGTAGTAACCGAAACTGCTTCTCCACGCGTTGCCAGAAAGTTGCCGGTACTGACGACGATGGATAAGACTCTGGATACTCATTCAAAAGATCCAGTAAGTACTCATTCGGCTCCATTGGAGATGACCATATTAACGGGCAGTTAAACACTGATGAGAAACTGAAATTATATTATAACATGACATATAGAAAGAACATGCGTTTATTATTTGCGGTAAACATAACGCAAAGAAAGAACACAAACATGAATGAACAAGTTGGGGTAAAATATGCGAACCTATGCTAGACAGAGCCCCAGTGCTGGTTTATATTATAAACAAGATCTCAACCTGAGCAACACACAATCTGGAAAATAAACTTAATAACCGTTCAACTGCAGCAGAATTACGTAAGTAATTCCGGCTCACTCCCTCTCACAGAGAGGAGGCATGTGTCCCAGCTGTGGGCACATTATAAACTGATTAAGCTATGTACGTCCACGGTAGATATTTAACATTGACAGAGCCTTTATGTTGTAGTAATGAGAAATGAAGTGGTAACCGACATAGCCCAGAGAATTGTCAAACTTAAGTGTCAGTGGGTAGGGCACATTGCTCGCAGAACAGATGGCCGATGGGGCCGAAAGACGTAGCGTTAGAAGGACTCCGACATGGTAGACCGATCACCTGGTAAAGGCCGAAGGAATCCGCTGGATGCGAGAAGCACAGAATCGGTTGAAGTGGCGGTGCTTGGGGGAGGCCTATGTCCAGCAGTGGACGTTTTAGAGGTATGAGAAACAGGGTGTAAAGTTCACTCATCCTCCATAGAAAAGGGAGGATCCTCCGACCAGATGGGTGTCATGTCTGGTGGGCTACTGCCCGACGGTTGATATCGGGACGTTGTATATTATGCTAGTTGCGCGGTAAACTTTGCTTGCGCGATGCAGGATTTGCGTGACGTCAGTGTCATGCGTAGTTCGCATTTGGCGATGTAGATGCCGCCACAATGTCTTTCGGTCTCAATGATGATGATTAATATGGTCGGTTTTTGTAGTTTAACTGTTACCACTGGTGTCTGGTGAACAATTGCCTGCCTGCACCTATGTTAAACCTAGTTATAACAGCTTGTAAAAGTGTCTTACTGCAGGGAAAATGCCTCTTCTCATACAGAGAAGAATCTGAATCAGAATATTTATTTGTAAAACATGGGTATATTTACATAAAGGTTAACATATTATATAACATATAGATACATAACATAACATATAGAAGGCGTACAATACTTCAAAACTAAATAAAACGTACCATAAACTAAACAAAAAAAATATTAAAAACTATCATTTGTAAAATCTGGAACAGTGTAATAACATTTTTCAATTAATAGCGAGGTCAGCGCTTTCTTAAAGTTAAATAGGGGCATATTTTTTATACTATCTGGTATTTTACTATAAATATTCGAAGACATTCCAAAAAAAACACTTTTTCTTCAAAGCGGTTCTGCATTGGTGAAGGCACGAGCATTGATTACCACTCTTGCTCAGCGTATTCTTGTCCTCATCATCACATTTCTTTAACTTAGAGTTTAACACAAAAAGCTCAATCTGCCTACCCTTTTTACAACGAAAGAAAAGACAACTATGTTGGGAACGGCTTCTGGTTGTCAGAATTTCGGGCTTCTGACTAACCGTAATGACTGTCGTTTACGTAAGTTTAGGAGAGGGGTAATAGCTTTGCTTACTTTAGCTGACAAAAAATCTGCTTACATGATACTTGAATGGCCTCTTGGTGGGTAGGTACTGGGTAGATTAGATAAACTGGCAAAAGTTGAAAAGGTCAAACCGAAGTGCTCCACTAAAATATGTCGGGCAGTAGCGTCTGTTGGATTAGAAGTCGACCTCAACTTTGTTAAGAATTGGGTAGGCAAATGAGATTGGATGGACGGCTGTATAAGCATAATATTATAATTATTTTTTCTAAATGTTGAACAAACAGGTTGGCTTTTGCTACAACCATAGTGGTTTTTAATAAAATTCCTGCGCTCTTCTTATTCTTTTTAGTGTGTCGGTGGCAAACTAAATAGACTCGCCCCAGAATTCGGCTACGTGTTTAGTGCCATCACTAGCGTCCATTAGCTGCTGTAACGACTAGAAACGCTAGACACGATATTAAGAGCGCCCAACCCGTCAAACTTTTTAACCGACTTCCAAAAAGGAGGAGGTTATATGTTCGGCTGTATGTTTGTTTTTTTTTTTTTTTTTTTTATGTATGTTCACCGAATTGTGGATGGATTTTGAAATTTCTTTTTTTGTATGGAAGAGTATACTTCCGAGGTGGTCCCGTTGCCACCAAATCAGAATCTGATGAGGGGATCCCATGGAAATCGAGGGCAATCCTCAAATTTTATAGGCAGACCTATAGCGATTTGAGTATTTTTTATAGTAACTCGTGCTTTTGCACTCGAAAAGCACCATTTGGTGAATTGGAACTGATGATGAAGACCACAGATGGCCACCGGAACTGCTTAATAATAAGTATTTCACCGTTGCGATTCGATTAGGCACTTTAATATGGTTGCTAAGCAATTTATGGTCGTCAAAATGCATATGGTCAAGTCACCATCAGTTCTCCTGGTTCTTACCAGGAGAACTCCTCAACAATTAACGCCCCTGCATCGGGAAAAGCAATATTTTGTAAAAGGTGATGAGCATTTGACGTTAGGCTATTGTAAATTACAAATTGACCCACTAAAAAGTGAAAAATAAAAAACTTTTTCCAAAAAAAAAACAACCAGCTTTCAAAAAAAAAACACTACAAAGTGAAAAATAACTTTAATTTCGGAAGTCGGTGGCTTTGGATCAGTATTTTAGGTTTTTGCCACCGACTACCGAAGTTAAAGTTATTTTTCACTTTGTACGGTTGTTTTTTTTTTTTGTAAAAGGTTTTTTTCATACAAACGCTCGTACGTGAATGGCGTTTTAACACATCTTTCTTTGAATTTTTTTAACTAATAGGTATCTTGTCCAGTATTAAACAAAAAAATCTAGGTTTCTATTAAAGAAAAAACAAAAATTTGGAGAAATAAATTCAGTATAAGCCTGCAAAAATCTACTTTATTGCACCAATTTTACCTGAAATTTGGCAGTTCATAATGTACTCATAAATTGTTAAAGTTAAGAAAACATCGTCATAGAAACCTCACACATGTAATGGAGGTTCTAAATTACAAACATTTGTTCACAAACTTGTAAGGCTTAATCAAAAACACGTATTTCTTGAAACAAGTTAAATTAAATTTCCGCGCACTATTTTTCGTTTAATTTTGTCGCGTTCTCACTTCCGCTGGATGAAACAACAAGCTTTTCGGCCATGCTCGCGTTGACGATAGACGGACCTGGCAGGGCCCTCTAAATTGTCCCCTCGTTTGTGGAACAGCACCACATTAACACAATTCCTGTGAGGATTGATAATATGACACTCTGATTTGATTGCATGAAGCTGTAAACGAGATTATGCGAAAGCCAGTATGTTAGAAAGAAAGGAATTCAGTTCACATGTTCGCTTTGAAAAGGAATAAAAAGTGATCCCGGTTGTAATGTGAAGCGAAACGTGTCATCGTTTACTAAAAGCCGGCTGTTTCGAGCGAGATAGTTAGTGAACTCTCCAGCCATGAATATTTAGTTCTCAAATGAATGATGAATATTCAGTAAATTGGAGTATTCATATGAAAATAAAGCTTTCAGTAAAGTATTAATAAAACCCTGAAAAAGCTAAATTAGGTTTAACCAGGTTCATTTGGTTTCTTTTTTTAACGGATTTCTAGAAGACATGGTAGAAGTTAGGTGAAATAAGAAATGTTTCGTGTCAAAATAATGACACGTAGGTAGGTAATCAACCGAGCAGTTATAGCTCAAAGACCCTTTCGTTGCAATATTGCCGAGAAAGTATTAGCTTGGTTGGAGAGAGAGTGGGAGAGGAAGAGGAAGGCCAAAGACCAGATGGATGAATTGTGTGAGGAATTATAAAAAAGAGAAGAGAGTGAATGATAGCGTGACGGTTAATAGGAGAGAATGAAAAGAGAAAACGTGTTGCGCCGACCCTAAGTAGGAACATGATAGAGGGCAGGAAGATGATGGAGCAGTAAAAAGGAATAAATTGCTAGAAATATATAAAACTACGAGATCCGCAGCCGAACCAAGGTAATTGACATATCCCGAAGAATTGCCAAACTTAAGTGGCAGTGGGCAGTATATTGCTCGCAGAACTGATGGCCGATGGGGCCGAAAGATTCTGGAGTGGCGACCGCGTACCGGAAGACGTAGCGCTAGAAGGCCTCCTACAAGGTGGACCGATGACCTTGTGAAGGCCGCAGGTATCCGCTGGATGCGGGAAGCAGAGAACCGGTCGAAGTGGTGGTGCTTGGGGGAGGCCTATGTCCAGCAGTGGACGTCTTTCGGCTGAAATGATGATGATATAAAACTAGCTTTTACCCGCGGCTTCGCCCGCGTGGAGGTCGGAAATTACCCTACGGTACCTCGTTGACATGCACACTTCTCAGTAATGCTCGGTTCTCATCGGGTGGCCGCCCTCGGCCCCCAACCCAAGGCGTCGCATCGCATCGCCCGCCGGCGCTATTACTTCGTTTTCGCTTTCTGACTTTTTATTTTTGCTCAGTCTTAAAAGTCAAAACAAATGCAAAAATATTTTTGCATTTGTTTCAGATTAGCAAGTTCAAACAAAAAACAAACTTCAGCTTTCACTTCAGCTTTATTATATTAGTTGTATATAGATTGAGCCACTTACCCAGCATAAACGTCACTGTACATCCACTCTACAATAACAGCATCAAATTCTTCTGCATTATCATTCAGTAGTTTCTGCACATTTGGATGCAAGACTGTTGCATTTGATACTTTCATCATCTCTTCGGGAGCTATTCCTATATCTTCGATGTTGTCTCTTTCGTTTAAAAGATGGGTTATATTTGCTCCTTCTGTAAAATCATAATTAAGCAGGTGTTAATAATTCGTGTCCGTGGATGGGTGGCTATTCATAACATAACGAGATTCCTCCGGGCCTCGGAAAACACGTTTTGCCGTTGGTACGGTTGTCATTCGTAGATCTTTGACAGCCATTACAGGTAGTCAGAAGCCCGAAAGTCTGACAACCAGTCTTACCAGGGGGTTTCATGTTACCTAGTAACTGGGTTGTGGAGGTCAGATAGGTAGTCGCTTTATGTAAAATACTGGTATTCAGCTGCTGCTGGATCCGGTTAGACTGGAAGCCAATGAATTCACCCACCAATTTTATTTTTTTATTTTTCGTTCTTTCTTTTCTCGCATATTTCTACCTTTAGAGTGGGTTAGGTTGTAGCCTAATGAAGGATTTCTGAAATGCCGTTCACTAGGTGGCAGCACTGAAACGTCAGGTCACCTGTCAAAAGTGTCAAAGCGCCTTTTATGAATGATCAACGAATGAATGAAACGGATGATTGAACGTCATCATTATATATTTAATATTCATTGTTGAAATGGAAGACCTCTTGTCAAAGTGGCGCCAACTGCATGACGGCACGGCCTTATTACAGCATAACCAAATACATATTTACTAACCTAACAAATATAAAATCCTCATAGTTCTAGTTGACAGAACTGCATTAGAAACTCAATTCGTGACTCCAAGCCTTGTAAAGACTTTCAAACTTCAGGTATAATAAACAGAGATGTCGGGGAAGTTCGTCCATTTCACGGCAAAATGTTTGCATAAATATAAATGAATAAGCGACTGGCAGTATGTACCGTTAAGGGAAAGGCGACGTCTTTTCTCTGGGGTGATTTTACTCAGTGCATAAGGAGTGAGGTGAATGTGGACCATATTTTATGCTAAACTAGTTTTCTCTGGGCTCCTCTCGCGTGAAAACGTTACTTTTTTTCGGGATCAAGTGTACCGTATGTCGGGCTATTTCACGGTCTGTTTAACTGTAGATTTCAGAGAATAAGAACGAATACTCTATAAAGCACTGTGTTACCTAAACCCGCACTGACTTACGTAATCCATTTTTACACCGTGCGAAAATGAACCTATAATTTTTTTCCCGCGTCTAGTTTGCCTGAATTATCGCGACGTTTTTAACTACGAAGTTTTTTAACAATGTGGCCACTATAGTTCGTCGTAGATCGAACATGTAGTTTTATTGCGAAAACACAACACGAATCTTTGCACGACAATGTGGCCGTAGCATTATTGTGTCTTGACAAAAGAATATGGCAGCCTTAGATCCGATTTTGGTCACGCGCCTAAATAACCTTGTAGCATTGACCCTTGTCAAAATATTGTTGGGTGTACAGTTGGCGTTACGAATTTTGTCTTCTATGAATTCAGACAAGTGACATCGTAAGTTGCGTCCTAAACTGGATAGCTTGGAATCCTCTTTTTGAGTTCTGAGGGATTCTTGAGTACAAATTAATGGATGACCTCTAATTATGAAGCTTGACCGTGACCCTTTTCAAAATATTTTCGAGTATTTGACCTGCGGCGTGTATTGAGATTGTAATTGTGTATGATTGCGTTAACGTGACTTTTATCAACTAAAAGTCACTATCAGTGTCCTTTGGGGGCTCCGCTTCCCGAACCCCCTAGCCCATGTTTGAGTAGTATACGTGTTGACCGCGTGCTTATCACGCGGTTCGTAATGGCCTACTTCTCTCCAGTTTCTTATTATACTATTTTAAATAAATCTTTTTAATAAATTAAAAATATGGCGGGTTTATGTCACACGTAAGTCTATTATTGCACGACGTTTAGCTAACTTCACGCCATGCAATAATGGACTAGTTAAGTCACACGTATCGTAATGTACTAATATTATGTACACCATAAGAATTACAGATATAAATGTATAAATTTTACATAGGCGACACAGTAAGGGGTCTCATCGCTAAAAGCGATATTTTAAAGACAACCTTTGGATGGATTTAAAGGGAGATGGAGACAATACTGCAAAATGACAATAAAATCAATATTTAATTACCTGGATAAATCTTAGTGTTATTCGTAACTTCAATTTGTCGTAATTCTTTTGTAGCATTTTTTATTGGATAGGGCGTGATGTATGTCACCTGAAATTAGTGGCTTGTTTTAGTCATTTGCAAACCATCACAGACGTAACCAATGATATTACAAGTGAAAAGATGTAGGTAGGTTTTTACACGCTCGGCAAGTGACACGTCAAAACTTGGCTAGTAAGCCAAGTTTTCTTCGTATTTTCTCCCTTTTTTTGCTCCCGACTATTACGACATGCCATCCTGCTCTCACGTGTCATATAATATTGTGACAGGTAGGTAACCTATCTACCTATTTTTAACCAAAAAGGTGGGGTTAATGTTCGTCTGTATGTATGTTTATCGATATTTTCGTCAATTTTACACCGATTTTGAAAATTCTTTTTTCTTTTGTGTAGAAGAAGCTTGCGCAGTGGTCCCATATAAATTTTATTTACTTTGCTTGGGTAGTTTTTGAGTTAGCTTTAATGGGTTGCATATTAGAAAATCAAAACTTTCTCGAGCAAATTCCAAAAGAACAATAAACGAAATAACAAAATTTAAATGACCAAATGTTTTATTTAGAAAAAATTTAAAATCCCAATGTATGTGACATCAAATGAACGACTGATCAAAAGTTGCTAGATGTAATTTTAAAATATCAAATCATTACTAATCAAATTACATAATCACAAATGACGACTGAATAAATGTATGAACCCTAGGGATATTGCGAAAACACTGATAATTAGACAATGGTGAAAACATTTCTGCGAGCAACTTGGAAGTAGCACTCGCCGGCGGCCGCTGCCGCGGCACCGCTCACTTCGCTCGCTCGGCTCGCGCGCGGTTGGTCACAGTTCCAACCTAACCTAACCTATTTCACCCAAAAGGGGGAAATAGGTTAGGTTAGTCATCATTTTGAACACAAAATGACGAATCATACAATCTGCCGCAAAGATGTTTTTAATATTGTCTAATTATCTAGTCGCAGACAGATTTTTCGTCATTTTGAACAGGGTGAAATAGATTAGGTTAGGTTAGAACTGTGACCAACCGCGCGCGAGCCGAGCGAGCGGAGCGAGCGGTGCCGCGGCAGCGGCCGGCGAGCGCTACTTCCAAGTTGCTCACAGACATGTTTTCACCACTGTCTAATTACGCGTTAAAAACAAATTTAAGAAAACACAAAAATCCTTGAATCATAGTTTATTTTCATAAAATTAGGTAATTAACTTGATTAATTAATTAATTAATCCAGTAATCCATTTTGACCTTTAAACGATTTGGTCAATAGTGTAATAAATAATTTAAACATTGATATTCCAGAGTTTGGTCAGCTGAACTTTTGATCAAATGACCATCGTTATTTTAAACTTTGTTGATTTGTACGTTGTTATTTTGAAATTTGCTCAGGAAAGTTTTGATTTTCTAATATGCAACCCTTTAATGATACGTATTCAATCCACTTTGTGTATCTTGATGATAATACTTTCTGTCACTGTTGTTTACAAAGCAAGTTGTGTTATACGAATTGGTGTGGGATACGTAGGTACCATAACTAAAAACTGAAAAATAAAAAAACTTTTTACAAAATAAAAATCCAACCGACTTCAAAAAAAAACACTAAGTGTGTTTTCACAAAGTGAAAATTAAGTCAGTGATTTGAATCTGTATTTCAGTTTTTTGCCAGCGACTTCCAAAATTAAAGTACTTTTTCACTATAGTGTTTCTTTTTGAAGTCGGTTGTTTTTTTTTTTGTAAAAAAGTTTTTTTTAATACACTTTTTATCATTGGATGTGACAGTAAAGCCATAGTTGATAAAAAAAGTTTATTTCCAGTAACGATGAGCGATGTTGACAACAATAATAAAGGTAGCTAAATTATTATCCTACCTCATGACCAGCTTTCAATAGAATCCTGACATACCCTTCTCCTAAGACCGAATGACTTATACTAGGAAACGGGAACACCAATAACAATTTATATCCACTACACAAACTGTATGAAGTTAATATTAAAATAATTATTAATTTTGACATTGTTAAAACTAAAGACATAGAAATGCGTGTTAGTACGAAGACAATGTATGGAAATATAACTAAATAAAGAATTACTGGTCACGTTTAGTCTATTAAAACATGTTTATCAGTAGGAGTCCTTATAGATAATGAATGATAATATTTTCAGCGCAGGTAGAACTACTAGGTACCTACCTAGCTTTTCAATTTTAAACTCTAAGAATGTTAATAATAGGTTTATATTATAGTATACTAGCTGTTGCCCGTGACTTCTTCTGCGGTCTAGGTTTAAAAGTAGCATAAGTCCTTCTTCAGGTCATGGTCTACCAACGTGCCAAATTTCATCCAAATCCGTTCAGCCGTTTTAACGTGAAAGCGTAATAAACAGACAAACAAACTCACTTTCGCATTTTTGATATTATTTAGGATTAGGATTCCAACAGTAGTAGATAATAAATATAGTTTGTGTGAATTAAGGGTCAGATAATCGCCGTTGACCTTTGACCTTGGCCATACAAATGCGCGTCTCGCTCACGCCACGCCACCATTAATTTTCATAGGGAATATTTATTTTTAGTAACGAAAATATGAATATTTAAAAAAAATACAGATGGAATTATAGATAATAAAACAGTATATTCATACAAAAAAAAAGCATGAAAATATCTTAAGTAGTTTGAAAGTAATATCGTTTTTCATGCTTTGGGTAGACATTATTTCCTGAATTTATTACATAAAGTATTTTACTACAATACTTAAATATTCACATATAGAATTGATGTGTATGCGTTCTACAATTTTTTTTTGCATAATATACTTGCATTCTATGAAGGCGTAATAACAGATTTAAAAGTTACTAAAATCATATATCTGCGCCATGACAGAATGCCCCGTTTTGACGATCACCAACAAATTAAGTTATAAAAATGAAAAATATGTTCTATCAATGTATAATGTAATGTGTGTGTGTGTGTGTGTATGCGTGTGTAATGTATGTTTATTATGCTTGTGTGTGTAACATGTAGTGGGTTGTTGTGTGTGTCTATGTTCTTGTTTCTGTTAATGTTAATATTTCACTTTAAAGCAATTGGTTTTTTAAGAACTGTCAACTAGCCTAATAAAGGCTTGTGTTGGTCCTAATAATAAGCTCTTAAATTGTTAAGAGCACTCTGCGACAGACCATAGTACCTGCATAGGTAGTGTGTGCATGGGTACGTAACAGACCAACAGTAACACCAATGTGTACGTAACAGACCAACAGTAACACCAATGTGTTACTGTTGGTCTGTTACGTACCCATGCACACACTACCTATGCAGGTACTATGTTCTGTCGCAGAGTGCCAATGACGGATTTGCGTCAGTTGTAACTTGACAAGTAGAAAGTGAAAATTATCATCATTAAATTTATGTGTAATGTTTCATACGGTTTATAATAATAATATCCTGGAGTTTCTATTTCACGTACTTAATGGGTAAACAATAAAACATTCATTAATAGAAAGATATCTGGAGTTTCTATTTCACGTACTTAATGGGTAAACAATAAAACATTAATTAATAGAAAGATATCTGGAGTTTCTATTTCACGTACTTAATGGGTAAACAATAAAACATTAATTAATAGAAAGATATCTGGAGTTTCTATTTCACGTACTTAATGGGTAAACAATAAAACATTAATTAATAGAAAGACTGCCCCGTTGTCTAGTGGTCGCAAGCGCTACAGCTGAACATGAGGTCCTGGGTTCGATTCCTGAGTCGGGCAAAGTGAGATTGGGCTTTTCTATCTGAAATTTCACAGTAGCCCGGAGTCTGGATTTGTACCCGGTTGATGGCCATAGGCTCGCCACCTATTACATGGGACTTAAACATAACTGGTGAAATGTGGGTGTCCTACAGGTACACCTCTGCCCAACCCTTCGGGGAAACAAGGCGTGATGTTATGTAATAGAAAGAAAGAAAAATAGATTGATTTGTCACAGAAGCACGTGCATACAAAAAGACATAATAATTCAAATAAAAAACATAAAATAATAGAGATTTAGAATACAACATATACATACCTAGTCGGCAGCTGCACGCCGCGGCCGTAACTAGAAGGCATCCACTCAGAATGATGCTGTACTATGGGGGAACCACAGCACAGCGCTGATTTTCAGTGGTCACCCGAAAATGACGTTTCAGACACCAAGTCAGGTTTAGAGATTACTTACAGATTAGACAAATATAGGTAATAAAGCCGACATAGCCTACAGAGTAAGCAAGCTGAAGTGGCAGTGGGCCGGCCATGTTATTCGAAGGACCGATGGTCGGTGGAGCAGACGAGTCCAGGGGGTCTACTCCGAAGTGATTATCCGAAGTAACGGCCGAATGTTCGGCCGTTTTATATAACTTCCAAAGATTCCTTTTTTAACTTTGAGTCCTTACCCGACTTCAAGTCACATTGTTGACTTTGGCTTATCTCTTTGACTGTCGTTTTTTTTTACTTTCGCCGGAGTCAGCCATAGTTAGCCGTAGTCAAGAAACGGCCGAACATTCGGCAGATACTTCGGATTTATGTTTCTGGAGTGGAGACCGCGTATCGGCAAGCGTAGTGTGGGACCCCCCCAGCTAGATGGACCTTAAGAAGGTGGCTGGGTCCAAGCCATGTCTAGCAATGGACTGCTATAGGCTGAGTTGATTGATTGATTGAGGTAATAAAGTAAAAAAAAACTACTAGTAAAAAAAAAAAAAAATACATTTATTTCGAGCGACTTTAGCTCATATTGTGGAGCACACACAAATACTGAATACAAGGATAATAAAAATAAAAAAAACTAAAAGACTTAATATCTAACCGGCCCTGTTGACGGCAACATGCCTATCACAGCAGTGCCGTATGTATGAACAGTCCATCCGGTCCGCGATCATCTCCAGTCAATCAATCAATCAATCAATCAACTCAGCCTATAGCAGTCCACTGCTGGACATAGGCCTCTCCCAGGCTGCGCCACAACACCCTGTCCTCCGCTTTCCGCATCCAGTCTGTCCCAGCCACCTTTTTAAGGTCGTCGGTCCATCTAGCTGGGGGGCGCCCCACACTACGCTTGCCGATACGCGGTGTCCACTCCAAGACTCGTCTGCTCCACCGGCCATCGGTCCTTCGACAAACATGGCCAGCCCACTGCCACTTCAGCTTGCTTAATCTGCAGGCTATGTCGGTAACTCCGGTTCTCTTCCGGATAACTTCATTCCTGATCTTATCCTTCAAAGAAACTCCGAGCATAGCCCGCTCCATAGCAGGCTGAGTGACCTTAAATTTGTGGACCATCTCCAGTACCTACTTAGAATAATAATATTAAACTAACTAAAATTGCGGGCGCTATGTGGCAGTCTTAAGAAAGTGTAGCTTTAGGCCATTCCTTATTAGCCTTTTACGGTACTCGCTCCCAGAAATAGAAGCTGTGCTTTGCTATTGTAAATCTTTAATCTACTGCAGTCTCTTCCACACATATCAGGGAAGACCTTATGATAGTTATTTTAAGCAATCAATGGTTTCTAGATAACTTTTTTTTAATAGGTATAGGTAATGTGTGTAGGTAAGCCCAGGTACGCACGGGCGATATTAAAATGCGTTTCTTTTATCGCGCTTTGTTTTCAACTCTCCGTATAAAGTCGAGCGTTGATAGACCGCATTCGAGCGCGTCAAAAAAACACACTGTGGGATTTTGATCTCTCCGTGCCAAGTAGTGCGTTGGAAAAATGTAATAGGTAAAAACTGTAAGTACCCGTTTATATCTTTGTTAAAAATCTGTGCCTTAGAATCATAACACTGTAATTAACTTTTTTACGAGTTTGAGTTTTATACACTATCCTGTTGCTACAAAGCCATAATAATGTAACTAATAAAATCAACTTGACCTCAGAGTTTCTTTAATTGTATAAATAATGTATATCTGGGAATGATTCTAAAGCATAATATTTCAAGTGATTACTGATTATACATTAACATAAACCTGCCTGGAAACCGGCATGTCCTAGAACAAAAAAAATCTAAGACATGTGCAATCTACCAACCCGCACTGGGCCCGCGTAGTGGATTACAGCCCACTCTCACCGAGAGGAGGCCTGTGTCCCAGCAGTCATTATGGGCTGATTATGTATTACACTAAAGCACGATAATATAATTTAAACTTTACTGTATGTATAGAGTTACATTGTATAGCCGCTACATTTTAGATGATTACCATGACAATTTTATTTGATTTTTACTGTATGTACCTACGGAGTTACAGTCCGCGAGGCCTAAGCGAGGTTTGCATTTGTGTGAGTGATTACCAAAACTAGAGTATAAACCGATAAAATAACCGGTATCATCATCATCATTTCAGCCAAGAGACGTCCACTGCTGGACATAGGCCTCCCCATAAGGGGGGAATTTGCCATAATCGCCACGCTTGGCTGGCGGGTTGGCGATCGCAGTATGGTGTTAAAATGCATAGAGAACGCTGCTGCCCATTCTCTAGTAAATCCCTTAGTCGCTTTTTACGACACCCACGGGAAGTAATGGGGTGGTGCTATTCTTTGCGTCCGGCACCACACGGAGCGGATAAAAAACCGGTTTAAACCAAGCAAAGGACACGTCGCGCTCTTGGCCGACGTCACACCTAAATTATCTACGTACACTCACACAAATGCAAAGCCCAGCTTAGGGCTCGCGGACTGTACATTGTGGCGCACGACGCAGCGATCTTATATCACTGAATGTGATACAGTTTTTTTATTTCCCTAAAAAAGGAACAATATACGGTCAAATTGATCTTAATGTTGCCTAATTAAAGTTTAATTAATAGTGTAGTTATTAGCTAATAAAACATTTTTTTTTTAATGTTGGCACATTTTATTTCACAAGCTCCTTAAAGTCAAGATTGTCAGTTACTTTTGAGAAAAACCTGCTCCTGAAAAGTTTTAATTTTGGCACTTACAACTTATATGCTTCTCTAGCACAGAAATATCACAAGTGCCAAAATGGGATTTCACATCAGCTTAACTATGTATTTAGGTTTTTTACCTATATATACCTATTTGATTATACTGGCACCAGGATGGCAACCAGTCTGGGCACGCCACAATTGTGGCGATAAGTCCCCTCTTTGAGGAGTGGCTAGAGAGGCACCACGGCGTCCTCACCTTCCGCCTGACGCAGGTCCTCACCGGACACGGTTGTTTCGGGAGGTTCCTGTTCAGGATAAAGCGGGAGGAAACGCCCGGGTGTCACCACTGTGTGGATCGCCCGGAGGACACGGTGGAGCATACGGTGGAGGTCTGCCCAGCTTGGGCGGAGCACCGCCGTGTCCTAACGGAGGCGATCGGCGGCGGCAATCTCTCGCGTCCGGCCCTGGTTCAGGCCATGGTTCGGAGCGAGAGTGCATGGGAGGCCGTCACCTCCTTCTGCGAAGCAGTTACGCTCGCGAAGGAGGAGGCGGAGCGCGTGAGGGAGAGGCAGGGTTCGCGCCCTCACGCCCCTAGTCGCCGCAGGAGACGCCCTGGGCGTCGGGAGTTGCATGCCGATTTCCGGCCACCGTAGGCGCGGGCTTGCGGACGGTGAGCGATGGGTAGCTCGCCGTCCGATAAGGACCAGGCCCGGGTCGACGGCGCGTCGTGTTCCACGCGCGCCTCAAAGAGACGTCAGCACGCATTGACGGGGTCCATTAGGGCTAATGCTTGCCAGGGTTGCGAGTTTGTCCGAAAGGGATATCGTGGCCCTGGCACACAGGCAAATGAAGGAACACGGGTGGGTTTTAGTCAGTGAAAGTCTGACACGCCCTCCCGCTCCGCCCAGAGCGGGAGAAGTTATTTGATAATTTCCCACCCAAAAAGGATGGCAACCAGTCGGTTAACATTTAAAGTGAAGGCACGGGAAAAATATATTCGTAAGAAGTTGGCAGAATCATCCCAGCGCTGATTCGTTTTCTCCTCTACCAATCGTTATTTATCCTGACACATTTTTATTTTGATTAAAAGTATAAATATATCTATGTAGGTACTAGTATATATATTTGTTTTTCGAGTTATCTATCCCTTTAGTTGCACCTACCATGTTTTGTATTTGCATCACCCTAAGGTTGACCGATAGGAAATGCCTCTGGCATTAAGTCCGTCTTTGTACAGTTTTTTTTTACTCGTGCATAAAGTATTAATCATCATTCTCCTGCTCTTAGCCTAATTTATTTGGGATCGGCGCAACAGGTCCCTTTCTTCCATACTTCTCTATTAGACGTCATCTCGGTACCTCGGTAGTCACACAGACCATCTATCGTTTCTTTGGTCTTCCCCTACTCATATAGCCATCGACATTCATACTCAAAACTTTCCTCACGACATTTTCCTCAGTCCTCCGCATCACATGCCCATACCATGACAACCGATTTCCGCACAACTGTTCAGTCACCGGTACACTTTCAGACTTCCTGTGTACCTATAAAGTTTTAATAAATAAATACCGTGCCACTTTGCGCATAATTTTTTAATCACACGAATATTATAAAGGCGAAAGTTTGTGAGTGTGTGTATGTTTGTTACTTCTTCACGCTCAAACGGCTGGACCAATTTTGATAAAATTTTGTATGGAGGTAGCTGACACCCTGGAATAAGTCATAGGCTACTTTTTAATCCGATACTCCCACGGGATCGAGACTTACGCGGGTGAAACCGCGGGGCGCAGCTAGTAAATAAATAAATTATGGTCAAAGACAAGGCGCGGCTATAAAAGCGAAAATACCCAACAAATAAGTCCCTACCTCTAAAGAAAACAAAAGGCTCCACGCCACTTAACCTTTCAACCTTTCTAATCTTAAGTAATGAAAATCTTTCTCATAATCTCACACTCACAGTTCGCTTCTTTGAAGCGATTCCCGCTGCGATGACGTCAGGCGTCAGTCGTATTACAATCGTTTGCAAACAAAGATTGTTTGGCTACCACCCTATTTGTATACTAGAGATTAAAATGTTAAAGGAGACTGTAGATATTTCGTGGAACCTAAAAAGAAGTTTTAGAAAGAAAAGAAGAAGAAAAGAAAGAAAGAAAATACTTTTATTTGCGATAAACATAACGCAAAGAAATAAAAACACAAACACGAAAGAACAAGTTTAGGGAAAATATGCGAAAATTTGCCGTAGTCGCGTAAACAAAAAAAACAAAATACCCCATTTCGTTACAGCTCCATTTCAACACGGCTCAAAGAAAAGGCATTCCAAAAAGGTTTCAACCTTTCAATCTACTCACAGTAATTAAAATCTTAATGAAAAAGAGATCTTATAATCTCACCACCTCCGAGTTTGCGCCAATGCAATGTTTTCCGACTTACAATCTTGTGTGTGACATCTCGGATTTCAACCGAGCCACAAACAATCTTTGTTTGATTAACGCTGGGATGTTTGTACTCTAGAAATTGGAAAAGAAATCAATTGAGCAGCTATTAGTTAGAATATTTTCCAATATTTTTTTCTATTTTCTTTTTGTTTTAAAGGATTCTGTCTTGTCTATGTTGGGATTTGATTTCCAGTCTAACGATGATGTTTTGGGGAAGTTGGGAAAAGCGGATTTTGAGAATACGTATTTTCTAGTTTCCATAGAACAACTGTTTCAATTCAGAAATGTTTGTAAGTAAGGCAAAAGTCATTTATTTAACATGGGTGAAATTATAATGGTATGTATAGAGGTATGAAAAACAGGGTGTAAAGTTCATTCATCCTCTATAGAATAGGGAGGATCCTCCGACCAGACGGGTGTTGTTTTTGGTGGGCAACTGCAGCCCGAAAATGGGATGTTGGGATGTTGTATATATGCTAGTTGCGCGGTAAACTTTGCTTGCGCGATGCAGGATAATAAAGAGTACGCTATGCTATACCAGAGGACGTACAATAATGTTTGTAATTAAGTTATCAAGCAGTAGGTACTTGATTACTTAATTACAACAGTCAAAATTTCAACGTTTAACTGAAACTAACAAGAAAACTTAAGACAGTAGACAGATCGATAATATATCAAAAGGAAACTCTTCTCCCTTCATGTTTTCATAAGTAAAGTTATAAGTATAGAATAATGTAGTTAGTTTATTCGGTATTTCAATGAAAACTTAAACTTTTGAGTGACAAGTTTGTCACTGAAAAGTTTTAACTTCAGAACCATTGTTCACAGCACTCAAAGTACTTTCTCGCGTGTCATGCCTTGATGACGTCACGTGTCATGCGCTCATATTTCAGCCGTCGTGCTACTGCAAACAATGCTTGTGTGATAATGGCTTCAGGTCTAGGTATTAATGGAGTCGGTTTCATCACTGCAGTGTAAATGCAGTTGGTATTGTATTTACAGGCATTCTATAAAATAACAAAAGGTAATTCAAAGGAGACGTTCACGAAATGTATGGGGTTTGGTACTAAAATAATTAAAAATTTAAACAGCCTTCTGACCTATAAAGGCTAAAAGAGGGTAATTATTTTGATGTCTTTGGGCATTTAATTTTTTTTTACAGCCACCCGTTTTTTTATAACTAGTGTTGAAACATAAAATATTTGCATCACTAACTACAAATATTATTTATATTTTAGGGATGGCAGCCCTGTGGCAAATGACGTGACAATGACAATGTCAGCCAGCAGCGGGCCGAGCACGGGCGTGCCAAGACTTTTGTGACAAGACATGATAAATTATGTCATGTCAATTTGTACTAGCATTTTATGACAAAACAGTTTTATCGCTCAAACTGTGATAAAATGTGTGACTCAAGTCATGTCACAGCAGGCCGTGCTTGCCCCGCAGGACTCGGCTTGACATTTACAGCTTTGACTTTTTTTCGACACGTTTTGTTATTGCATTGTAATGATAATCATTATTTTTTGTTTTAATTTCATGGAGCTGCAGCTAAAATTATAATAAAATCTCAAAATATTTAATAGAAACGGAAACTTTAGCCCCATTTTAAATAATTATATTGCATATAAATTAATAAATAAAGACTATGTGCGCTTTGTTTGTATTGAAACACTTTTCACTTTTTCACAAAACTTAACAAGATTTAACTATAATCGAGTAGCATAATAAATAAGCTTTCTAATAAGGATAAAATCTTCGGAATATTATACCACTTTTGACCTCTCCTTTTATACGCGTGAGCGTTTTACGGGAGAGGAGCTCGTAGTTAAGTAATAACATCCGCACGGGTCGATCCATCAGGTTAAGCTACGCTTGCTGGGGTTAGTCCGTTGATGGGTGACCATCTTTACATACCGAGACTCCTCATTGCCTCGGAAACCTGGTTAAGCCGTTGGTCGCGGCTGTTATTCGTGGATCTTTGACAGTCGTTACGAGTCGTCGGAAGCCCGAAAGTCTGACAACCAGTCTTAATAAGGGGTATAGTATTACCTAGTGACTGGCTTGTGTAGGTCAGATAGGCAGTCGCTCCATGTAAAATACTGGTATTCAAGGGCACCTATGTAAATTAGACATTAATACAATTTACAGTAGCCTCTAATAATACTTACGAAACGAGAACACCCGGACATTCTTTTTACGTCAGAACCATTTCTAAATTTATACTACCTAATTGCGTAGCAATCCAATTAGTAATATGGGATATTCCACCAGTCCTTCTGTAGGTGGCCCGTAAAAGTTACACAGTACATGCGTGACAATGTGCCATAAAAACAGGAAAAACACATCGACGGAATTTAATTTAATGTGGGAAAAAGATTAGTCACGCAGATTTCTGTAACTCACAGTAATATGACACAAAACAAAATTCAGTACCCGATCGTAAAGATGACATAATACAATTAAAGATGTGGTACAAACCATCAAACTGAAAAACTTTCTCCCGAGGTCCAACATCGTAAACGCGAAAAAAATATCAGTCCTCCTCCCATACATTTGTTCAGTCCCTTAATTTTCGCCATACCGTATACAGACACATTGTATAACTTTGGCTGGCTTGATAAAGATAATGATTTCTACAACCCATGAGCCACAGAACAAAGTAGGTACATCGACTTGTGTGGTGACACATCCATTAACGTTACCCCTTCTATTGTTACAGGTAATCTGAAGAGGCGACTGGGTCGGGCGCGAGGCTTCGTTCTCCGAATGTTCGACGCTCTGTGCAATTGCACGCAGACCGCTGCCGCAGCAGCCCGCACCACTGCCCGCAACAACCCGTTTACCAAGCGTTAACCCGATCACTTCTCACTTGTAACAAGAATTTGAATTCATAGGGCCTCAGAATAGAGAATAAACCAGCAAAACACTGCCCAAATAATAAGGCAAAAACCCCCAGATAACTTGTCTTGCCACCCGCGTAATAAAGGCTAGCATGGCAATATTTCACCATTTTTGTGGGAAAATATTTTCTCCTATTCTGTCAGTAGAAATAAAAATATAAAACAGACCGCAACTAAAATAAAAGTGTCAAACTACTGCACTACGTATGTGGGTAGTTTCTGTTGCGACAGTTCTATGCGCGTTGTCGTTTTCTGCTGTGTTCTGTATTCTGAGCCCCACTTTTAAAGAACTGGAACTCATAATACGGACCTTCTCCCAAACTTCAGTTATTTGTTATTTGATATCGAGTTAAATGGGTTAGGTATGGAATACAAAAGATTAGAGGTTTATTGATTTTCTTCTCCTTTATACAATTTAATTGGATCTCTGGTGTTCTTTGATCGTAGAGTTTTCATGTTTTCTTTGCTCGATTTTGACAACTTGTTAAGGCGGGGTTTGGGCATGACTCGAGCAATGCCAATATTTGGCCCCAAGGAAACAATATAAGTTGGGTAAAGTTTGTAACAGTCTTTTATAAGAGCGAAAGTCCTTTAATATAATGAAGGATAAAATAATTATGATGCTCAAAGTTTTTATTTGAAATGAGTGTTAAGGATTTCTGGCCTTTATTCCTTTCCAAGATAGGGTCGGCACAAAAGGTTTAATTGAAGAAAAAAAAACACTCGAACTTTGTAGATTTACATTATCTTGTATTGTAGTGTTAATGAATAAGTGTTAGAAATCCAATATCATAGCAATTAATGTGAATATTCGTTTTATTATTCTGTTAAAACAGTAAACATATCTTAAAACTGAATATATATAAGACCTAGGATCCAAATGTGATTGACTGTGTAGTTGACTGTTTACCAAAGATGTTTAGGCAGTAAATATGTATAAATGTTTACCAAAAAAACAAGAAAATGTGTAAGTATCTTCTCTGACATTCTCAAGTCAGAAGCTCCCTTATTCGCAACTATTTACGATGTTGAATAAACATTATTTCAGACTCTGTCTGTATCGTCGTTTTATTTGATCTCAAATAAAACGAGACAGCACTATCACCGACCAAAAAATACAGTTTATGAGTAAGGGAGTAAATCTACAGCTTCGATATTCATTTGCATAGAGATTCAATTATAAGTCAATCTCTTGCAAATCAGACAAGCCGTATCTGCTTTTTTTTAAAAGACGTAGAAACCTATTGATTTCTTCAATGGGCGGAGCCAGGTTTTCAATAAGATTTTCCATTTCAGAGAGGATTTTCAAATAGATTTTTGACGCCAATTTACTGAAAAAATTCAACCCTCAACCGTCTCGGATTTAGGGTGTATTTCGATCCTCAAAAACCCTGGCTGCGCCCGTGACTCTCCCTAAAAACCTTAGTCTTCCTATTTATCCCTTAAACGGTGTAACATGGTGTTATGTGATCGGTGTGATTACGCTTATAGTTCATAAGGTATATTTTAGTAATAAAGTTAAAATATCTGGATACAAGCTATAAAACCTTTAAAGCTCAATTATATTATATAATTATATTATATAATATAATTAAGGCTCTTTTGATTGGCGAAGGCGCGACGGTTTCCTACATGTTGTGAAAAATAGGAATATCCTGAAAAATTTAGGACACTTCAGGCTTGGTAGCCAGATTACATTACGAGCTCAAAAATGAATGATGCAGTTTAACTCTTGATGTTAACTAAAAAAATATAAGAAAGCATTACGCGTCTTCGTGATATTTAGGAATTGTATGTATTTAAGTATTTACTCACTCTTTTAGCGTATTTTTTTTTTGTTGAACTGTTGCATTTTTTTTTCCAAAAACAAAAAGGTACCTTCTTCACTCTGTAATTAAAAAAATAAATTTGTAATAAATGTATTTTTACCTGCAACACCTATTAAAATATGTAACTTTTGTACTATCTACCTATTGTAATAAATATAAATCATTTATATACTAAAATATTTTATACTTATCTACTACAATGTAGTTTTATATACCTACACTGGGAATTGTTTTTTTTTTTATAATTATTAAGTCTCTAATTTTCATGCAATGAAATGTTACTTCGATAAAAACCAGAATGGATTTTATGATAATGTTTTTTTTCTGTAATTAGTTAATAGTTATAGTTATTTGATGCACAAAATATGGACGAAATGAGCGCAAATTAAAATGAGTCTTAATTTTAAATTATATTTTTTATGCAATAAAAAATAGTTTGTATTAGAAAATTGAAACCATATGATTGTCTAACTTGAGAGAGAAAAAAATAAAAACGTATGTCATAATAAGAACTTATATGAGATACAGTGTGTAAAATGTCTTTTACAAAAAGATTATAAAAACTTAATAAACATATATATTATATTTTCAGTGTAAAAGTTTCTGTAGTTAAATGTTCACAATTAAATTAAGTGTTTAAAAGATAAATGTTCAATGTGATATCCTGCCTGTACCTAATACCTACCTTACTTCCGGTGTGATTCTACAGAAACCTTCTTCTAAAAAATAAAGCGATTTTATAAACGAAGTTTATTTGTTTCACCCTGCCCTTATTATATAGGATGTATCCTACACAATATGGTCACATTTAGGGTAATCATATACTAGTGTTTGTTATTTGACTAGAAACAATTCGAAAGGCACACACAAACAGTACTTTTGAAAACTATTCGTGGATACTACGCGGTCGTAGCAAAGCGGCTACGCCGTAGCTCGGGGATAATTTGATGCGCTACGAGTCCGAGTATTCTTTGAACTTTCTTTTGTTGTTGTGCGCGTAGCGTAATTAATTCTATTCTTTTAAAATAAAACCTAAACCTTTCTATCTTTTCATTGTATAAACTCAATCTCCTTTGTATTATATAATTGCACAGATGTGAGTACTATGTACAATAGAGCTACCATTTACCGGGTAATATGTCATTCATTGACTTGAATGTGCTCTGGCGGCTGAGAGTATGTCATGCTCACTCAGATGTCTCGCTGATGGTGGATCATTTAGCTCCCTTCAAAATGAATCCATGCGTTATGTTCGAGAACGGGTGCTGTCAGTTGGGACTGGTCATCTCTTAGCTGCCACGGCTTATTTTAAATTTGGATTGTTTTTTTTTAATCTTTTTATCACGGACGCTTCTGACGTTTTGCATCGTTCTCACGTGTATAATTTCAACACGAATGATGTAACCAATACTTTGTATCAATGATTTAATTTGAATGAGTGTCCGTGAAGTTTCTTGCCCGTTCTTCTCCATAGGAACCTACTACTCTTTTGAATGGGCAACTAGCTTCATATTTCTAACCGGCCGACTCCTTGACTAAAAGATCCTTGATAAAAAGACTGAAATGCTTTGAGTTTGAATTGTTTTTTTTTTTTAGTATTAAATATTTACTTTCATGGAAATCAACCAGCAGTGGCTGACAACCGCACGCCGATTGCGAGTACTACGCACCTGACCTTTCTGAAGAACATCACCAATTTGGTCACTATATGTCCTCCTAGGGCGTCCTCTCCCGGCGTTTTCACTCACCTCTGCTTTAAAATACCTTTTGTTAGTCGCGTTCCACTCATCCTCTCAACATGACCAAACCATCTAAGCAACTCTTTTCAGTTTTTGTTACTACTTTTTTTTTTAAACTGCACCGTTAAAAAAAAGAACTAAAAATATAACCCTTGGATAAATTAATTTCGTCCTGTTACATGATAATATACCTTTTTCAAAAACAAAAATAGTAACAATAGGTACTCACAAATCCATATACCCCAGTTATCATCCCCAGCCGTAACAAATCGTTCATGATAAGAGGTTTTATGGCGAAAAGTAGCCATTATGCTGCTACGTTCCGTGACTGCCGAGTTTACGGCCTAGTTATAAATATCAGTTCGTGAACTATGTAGTAGCCTTGCTTGTAGTAACTACGCGCGTACGTAAATCACATTTTGATAATCACAGGTACACATTGGTGGAATGAAATAATGAGTTTATTTTTATTATTGATAGGCTTGTTTAACCACTGTGAATGGAAACAATAAGAATATAATAAAATACACTTTATTATGTACACCATAAAAATTACAGATATAAATGTACAAATTTTACATAGGGTACACAGGAGACACCATGGGCGGTCTTATCGCTAAAAGCAATCTTTTATAGACAACCTTTGGATGGATTAAGGGATAAGAAATGAGTATATAAGATTTAGTTTGGAAGTGACACCGGTTACTAAAAATTTGTGTGAAAAAAAGTTGCCATGCCATGGTATGGGCATGTGATGCGGAGGAATGAGGGAAATGTCACCAGGAAAGTTTTGCGTCTGCATGTGGATGGCAATGCGAGTAGGGGAAGACCAAAGAAACGATGGATGGACTGTGTGAAAGATGATATGGCTAGAAAGGGACTGACTACCGCGATGACAACTAATAGAGAAGTATGGAAGAAAGATACAATATGTTGCGCCGACCCCAAATAAATTAGGATAAGGGCAAGAGAATCATGATGATGAGGCTTGTTTGGCCACTATGTCACCTGCAGCCTTAGCGTGACGCTTTCAATTTCTACTCTACTGTAGAATATAAATCACTTGTCTCCCGAAAATGTTAGAAAGAAGAAAGAAAGAAAATACGTTTTTTTGCGGTAAACATAACGCAAAGAAATAAAAACACAAACACAAAAGAACAAGTTGAGGGAAAATATGCGTCACATTCACGCAAAACGGCCATCGCTCAGCATAATGCTGCGACCCTATGCTAGACAGAGCCCCAGCGCTGGTTTTCAGCGACGCGTTGACGTGATGACGTCAACCGGTGCAGCATAATGAGATAAAAATAAACAAAATAAAATAAATGCAATACTTCGTTATCTATGTATATATAAATATAATATCTAGAATGGCAACATTCAGTAACGTCGGCAATGACTCAAGCGCCGAGCGCATGTTACGCAATCTGTGTGTGCAGCTGTCAGCTGTCATAAAGAAGGCGTTTTACGTAAAACCCTCTCTGACTGAGATGTAACCATTACGTAATGGTTACATCTCAGTCAGAGAGGGTTACATAATTAAATAACATGGCGCATTATGTTTCTACTGTCTACACGTAAACGTCATTTTTGTCTACTCTTTCGTCGACAAAATGCTTTTCTACGGTTCTCATGGTAAGCCTGCTGATGGTAAAATCAAAATCAAAATATTTTATTTCACATAAGCCTACATGGGTCGGTTCCTATGGAGAAGAGCCGGAAAAAACTCCACGGTTACTGTTTGAAAGTAAAATATGGATTTACTTAATTTTTTTTTTGTTATGGTAAAATCAATGGCCAGTTATATTCAACGTGTTCTACAGAAGCGAAAAATAATGAATTGTGTTGCCACACTTCATAAATGTAGTTATTCTAAGGCATATTAATATTGCACACATAAAAACGAAAAATACAACAAAAATATTAAATTTGATTCTGAATTCAGTGCAATTAATTACATTAATTTATCAATCAACTCAGCCTATCGCAGTCCACTGCTGAACATAGGCCTCTCCCAGGCTGCACCACAACACCCCGTTCTCCGCCTTCCGCATTAATTTATAATATTTCAGAATTTCACATTGTATTGAACTCTTTTAAAAATAATTGGCTTTTACATTGTTTTCAAGTTACAGTGTTAATAGGTATGAGACACTGTCCGTGTAGGCCTGTCAAAAGTAGTCAACAAAATAGAAAATTGTCTACAAATCTACAGTCTATTAAGTCTACAACGTTCTCACATTAAAAAGAAAAGATAAAAAATATTGAAGGTATTTATGGTAAGCAATGATGTGGTCGGTGAAGCACGAAGATAAAAGAAGAAGTTACCTATTTATTCTCAACTTGAAGACTCACGGGTTATTGTTTAATGGTTTTATAATCTAAAATTTATGTAGCCTTTTACTAGAGTAGAAACAGTTATGAGAGAGTAGACAGAAGTTGGACTTCTACCGACTATAACGGATTGATGACAATTGTAGGACGCATCGACAGTCCCGAACTCCACGATCTTTTATGTCCTTTATTTGTTCCTGACAAATATATCGGACATTGCCAACGCTGTCGACGTAATCTGTTTGCGGCGCCGTCACCTAAAACTGTCGCCAGGTGTGTCGTACGTTCTGCCAGGGTTACGAGCCTATCCGAAAGGGATATCGTGGCCCTGGCACACAGGCATCTGAAGGAACACGGTGGGTTTTAGTCAGTAAAAGTCTGACACTCCCTCCCGCTCCACCCAGAGCGGGAGAAGTTATTTGATAATTTCCCACCCAAAAAAAAAAAGGTGTGTCGTACGTTAACGATGCTTAGCCCTCCTTACCACCAATCCTAAATGTGATCTATTTGCTGATAAATGGAATAGAAATGGTTGTATGTTTTGTGAGAGAAAATATGCTAGGGTGTCCTCTATTTTAAGTTAGTATTTGAAATATTTCTGTTTACTATATATATATACCTGTTTCAATATATATGTTAATTAATGTAATTGGTGTTACCGTTTTAATAAACAATAACCACTTTGTTATCTGTTCTCATCACATTTGAAGGGGAACTCCGCAATCTCCGGTATAACTCACCACTTTCCCGACGCTACGCAAAGGCTTAGCTAAAGGCCCTACAATTATTTATGGCTTTAACCCCACAATTTTATTACTCCGTATATAATTTTTCCATGTAAAGTAATTTTCTCTCATTTTTACTTAACGTGCCTGTGACCAATTATGGCAATATTGTCGAGTGCTCGACTACCCACGACCGGTCATTGAATCGGCCTAAAGGCCTATTCAGAAGTGGGCGGTTACACTGAGTGTTCACATAATTTTTCGCTCGTAGAAAGATTTTTACGACTGAAAATTCTTTGGAGATTATTCTTTTAGTCTTGTTTGGGTTCCGCTAGTAATTCACTATCGCATGACGAGTCGGTGTTCTAGACCTAGTATGACGTGACCTTGCACCAACTCGCACTGGGCCCGCGTGGTGTATGAAAGATCACTCTCTATAACAGAGAGGAGGCCTGTGTCACAGCAGCGGGAAGTTCTACACACTGATCAATATGGCGAGTTCTTAGAATAAATTACTTTCCACGACTATTATAGTAAAATTTACCAACTAAGTTTCAGTATAATCAAATTTTATGCTGGACTAGTCGAATGGGTGCGGTTCCAGCTTATAAACTAGCTTAGTTATAGCAGAAAACACACTACAAAACAGGTAAGTCCGTCCACGTAATTTGATTAAAAAGCCTCATACCAGTAATATATCAATCAAGCTAATTACAATGACTCATAACAGTGATCATATTGAAATTTTAAATTCCCATTACAGAAAATTATTTGCAAACTTTCCTGAGAGTTGTTGCTAACAAGCAAGCGATGACTAAGTTTGAAACGAATCGTCATTTACTAACTACTGAAGTTTGTAATTTAGAATTGTAAGTACTTTATAGCTTTGGCTTTGAAACACCCTAAGTGCGTAACACAGTTTGAATCACAATCGGAGAGTTTTTAAGGATATTGCTAATCCATTACTTCACAGGTTTGAAAAATTCGTCTACTCAGCAACGTAAATATGGAATGAATGGACGTGGGTGAAACGAAACGTAACGAAATTGCTCCGCTGGTCGATAAAAGACGAGAATCAATTAATACTTTTAAAGTTTTCAATGATTTATTATTTGGATTAGACTTTCATTTTGGGCTTTATAAATTTTTGAATTTTTGGCTTTATACATCCGTGTGGTGCCAGACGTAATTCTTTACGTCTGGCACCACACCACGTCTAGCACTATTCCATCTCTTCCCATGGGTGTCGTAAAAAGCGACTTACTGGAATGGGGAACAAGCTTCTCTATGCATTTTAAAATCATACTGCAATTGCCAACCCGCCTGCCAAGCGTGGCAATTATGGCATCCCCCCTCTTTTAAGGGCCTATATCTAGCAGTAGACGTCTTTCGGCTGAAATGATTAATGATGATGATGAAATTTCTGAGTATCTGAAAAATCACCTACAGTGGATCTTCAAATAAGTAAAATTATTAGAGAATGCTTTATGGTATTTGGAAAAGATTCACAGAGAGTCACAATGCAAAAACAATTGACAGTTACATGAAAAAAACTGTATTCTACAGGCAAAGAGTTACATTTTCAAATGTTGTAATTACTTTTTAAATGTTGTTTATGGAAGTGGCCAGTTCCGGAAACTTATAGTGCGCCCTATGTAGTTTATTGCAACGTCCCATAGGAATCTAGAACACTATAAACCCCACCTACCATTGCAGAATTTCTTGGCGGAACATTGCATTTATAATGTAAACTGGAGGGGATTGTAAAAGGTTGCGCGCTACAAGCCGAGGCAGACGTTTGCAATTTTCTTCTTATTTTATGCATAAATATTTTAAAAGAGAAGCATCTGTTGAGATGTCAGTTGTTTGTGGTTATTTGTAGCTGTAAGTTCCTAAAAGTTAATTAACGTCCCTGCTTCGGGAAAAGCAATATTTTGTAAAAGGTGACGAGCACTTCACATGAGGCTATTGTAACTTAGATAAATTACAAACTGATCCACAAAAAAGTGAAAAATAAAAACATTTTACAAAAAAAAAACAACCGACTTCCAATAAAAAAAAGATATAGTGAAAAATAACTTTAATTTCGGAAGTTGGTTGCAAAAAACTAAAATAGAGAATCAAAGACAGTAACTTCCCACACTACATCCTCATGGTTTGGGTAAAACTGAATAATACGTAGGAGGTACTTAATAATAATTAAAACCATTTATGATTGAGCTTCGTAAAACGCCCCCTTTTTTTTTTTTTTTTTTTGGGTGGGAAATCATCAAATAACTTCTCCCGCTCTGGGCGGAGCGGGAGGGCGTGTCAGACTTTTACTGACTAAAACCCACCCGTGTTCCTTCCGTTGCCTGTGTGCCAGGGCCACGATATCCCTTTCGGACAAACTCGCAACCCCGGCAGGCATTGGTCCTAACGGACCCCGTCAGTTTGTGCTGACATCTCTTTGAGGCGCGCGTGGAACAAAACGCGCCGTCGACCCGGGCCTGGTCCTTATCGGACGGCGAGCTACCCATCGCTCACCGTCCGCAGGCCCGCGCCTACGGTGGCCGGAAATCGGCTTGCGACTCCCGACGCCCGGGGCGTCTCCTGCGGCGACTAGGGGCATGAGGGCGTGAACCTTGTCTCACCCTCACGCGTTCCGCCTCCTCCTTCGCTAGCATAACTGCTTCGCAGAAGGAGGTGACGGCCTCCCATGCACTCTCGCTCCGAACCATGGCCTGAACCAGGCCCGGACGCGAGAGATCGCCGCCGCCGATCGCCTCCGTGAGGACACGGCGGTGCTCCGCCCAAGCTGGGCAGACCTCCACCGTATGCTCCACCGTGTCCTCCGGGCGTAACGCCCCCTGCAAGTTGCTTTGAGTGGGACAACAATACAAAAATAAGAAACAAATTGGGAAAATAAACTAATGATTCACGCATTTAAGGAAATCCGTTTTACATAATGAACGAGTGTCCAATCAATACCCTCTCCAATTAACAGGTTCCTGCGAGGTAATTATAATCATCGACATTTTAAATCTACAGCACATACAGGGGGATGTTTTCCATTAAATAATTATTAACATCGGGTCGGCTCTGAGCTCGAGGGCCATCAATTGGGTCAGGGCAGCCAAGTAAAGGTTTATTTTGCCTCGCCTATGCCTGTATTGATAGACCGTAACCTAATTATGTTCCGTAAAAGCTAATATTTTCGAGCGCGTGATACGTATTGGTTAGATAAAATATATTATAAGGGGTTTAGAGTGTAGGTGTAATTGGATTGTTTTCATGTAGGACCTACTGTTTATTACGTCATGAATTCTTGATGGAACAGTTATAACATTTTATTTCAACTAGGATACTACATACGGTCTATATTTCAACAAATACTTAAAATTGAAGTGTCTATTTGTAATGTCAAAATAAACAGCTTTTTACTAAAGCTTATACGGCAATTATAACCAAAAAAATAATAATTTTTAGCTGTTTATTCCGGCTAATCTCCGAAACGGCTCGACCGATTTTGATAGGACTTTCACTAGTAGATAGCTCATGCTATAAGGAGGTTTAGGCTACTGTTGTTTTAGAAAAGCCAGGCGGGTGATGCCACGGGCTAGGTAATAGCTATGCCTCAAGATTACTTAGCTAGTGACTATCATTAGAATCTACCGAGTTCCTAAACTGTAGCGAGTATAATACCGACTAACCAAGTTACGCAAAATATTGAGAGATTTACTATGTTATTTTGAGACCATAGACTTCTTACAGGTTTTCCTGTAATCTCTATGTAAATAACTATTTTCTGTAGATATTTTTTTCAAAATTGTAGGCTCAGTAGTTACGGAAAAAAGAGGGGGCCTCGGAAGGTCAAGGTCAAAAGAGTTATCTATTTTCTTACATAATTTAAAAGTATTGATTAAAATAATAAAAAAAAATATCTGAAATCCTTACAACAAGGCCTTTCATTTGTTATTTCACACGGTACAGTTCGCAAAACTTTATTTTTAAGTTCTCTAATTTACCCCCCAAGAGTCACCATCTTCAAAATTCATTTTATTTACGTTTACGTTACACTTCGTGTTTGAGTCACAGAAATTTATATGTGTACCAAATTTCAACTTAATCGGTCCAGTAGATTCGGAGCAAATTGGCTGTGACAGATGGACAGATACACAGACAGACACATGGGTTTTGTTTTTTCCTTTTGAGGTACGGAACCCTAAAAAGTAGTTGGTAAGTATGTCGTATTAAAGAAGAAGTATTTTTATAAAAAATAGACCTATCTATGTACATACGTAGGTATATAACTATACAGAGCCGCCATAATGTTTGTCGTGTACTGTACCTACCTAATCTATTTACTAAGGCGTGAGTTATTCTCGTAGACTTAGTTAATGCAGACACGACGAGAAAAATACTGAATAAATAAGTGAGTTAAAGCAAGAACCTTGGTAGGTACCTAGCTTAACATTTTGCCTAGATCGGGTTAATCTACTTATCTTGGCGACGATATCCTGCCCAGAAAAAATGTAAATACCTATCGCACATTGAGTTTTAGAATTTTTTTGATAAAACGTCCGTCGTCTCTAGTACTCAATCCTGTAGGTGCCATCGCGGACACAGGCGGTGAACTACTTTTCAGCCTTATTACTAAGAGCATAAGGTTGAAAAGTGGTTCACCGCTAGTGTCCACGATGCAGTGATGGTAGAGATTAACTACTATAATATGGCCCGCCCTTCCAAAATTCAAAACGTTTGAAAGTATTTGTACGCATGTGTGCATTACGAGTACTTACAACTACATACAAACTCCTCGTAAGGATGTGGCTACACACATTGAAACAGTAATTTGGAGGGGCGAGCCTTTATCTCTTACCTGTGACAGTAAGTCCAATTTACACGGTGCAAGTTTTCGGAACTGTCAAGAGCAACAACATTTTCGAAATGTCTTATTTAAAAACAGATAACTGGAAATCTCTGTTTCTATGGAAAATCTAAAATCGGTCTAATTTGGCTGTAACACTATTTTTCGAAAATGTTCTTAACTAACTTTTTAGACCTTTGTATCCTGCTTATGCGTATGAAGTTTCATTAAAATCGGTTGTCATTTAAGAGAGGGTCTCTTAAGAGGGCCCTTCCCGGTCCGTCTATCGTCAACGCGAGCATGGTCGAAGTTTGTTGTTTCATCCAGCGCAAGTGAAAACTATTAACAAACGAAAGAAACGAAATGAAAACACGATAACATTGAACGAAAAATAATGTGCGGAATTTTCACAAAACTTGTTCCAGGAAATACGTGTTTTTGAGTATGCCTTACCAGTTTGTGAAATAAATGTTGATCATTTGGAATCTCCATTAGATTTGCAAGGTTTCTATGGTAGTTTTTTCTTAACATTTACAATTTATGAGTACATTATGAATGGCCAAAGTTCAGGTAAAATTTGTGCAAAAAAGCAGATTTTAGCAGGCTTTGTTTTTCAAAAATTTTATTTTTTGCTTGCATAGAAACTAGATATAGTGCACAAGATACCTATTGGTTCAAAAATTTCAAAGAAAGATGTGTTACAACGCCATAATCACGTACGAGCGGTTGTATGAAAAGTATGTCGGGTTGGCCGCCCTTAAGGTGGTGTGCGTGACAGCTACGTCTTACACTCGCGTCACGTCATTGTGTTATTTTAGTGTGCGTGCATTTTGCGGACGCAATTTTTTTCGTCGAGTTCACAGCTTTGACTGCCTATCTAGACACATTTAGGTATATCTTTGGCACGAGCATTGATCACCACACCACGCTTGCTCAAAACGGGTGCCTACCTACTGTTTATTATATTGAGGGCTTTTAGGTATTAACCTACCTACCTATAGTAGGAAAATTGATGTTCTGCCGACGTTTTGAATAATGTATGTGTCTATCAACCTCGTTGTTTGATATTTTGGTACTTATGAGAAGCTTAGCATGAACGTAATTTATTTAAACATGTTCTTTGATGTGTATTTTTTTATGGATTGTCTGCTGAGTAGTTTATACCTTGGTAAGTGCTGTAACGTTTCGATTGGCCGGAGGGCCAGTCATAGGTCAGAAGTTAAAAGTAATACAAAAATATACTAAAGGAATTCGGTCTTCAGTGGCTCGGGCTCGGGAAAATAGGAACGGGATCAAGAAAACAGGAATGGGACCAGGTACACAGGAACAGGATCAGGTTCTTCAGCCGGCTTCAGGCGACAGGGACGGGACGGGACTGCAGCGTCTTGAGTTGAATGGGCAGGAGGAGGCAATTTTGTTCAGGAGTGGAAAATTATGGTTGTAAGTCTAAGTTTGATGTCTGGTAGCGAGCTTTGTTAAGAGTTTGTGCCTCACGCTCAGCAGGAGGTGAATCCTGGCCTTCCTATGAACGAGGGAGAACACAGTAGACAGCCAGGATCCACTGCGAATTCTGAAACAACAGCCGGTGTGCCGCAGACATCAGAGGCCTCCCTGAGTCGCAGGCGAGAGGAGGCAGCGATAAGGGTGGAGTGAAAAGACTTCAAATCACACACATTTAAATCATTTTATATAGTTGTATTAGGTTTCACAAAGAGCTCATGTGTATTTAAAGTAAAGTTATTTCAAATAGAACACAGATTCCACTAAAGTTAAACCTAGATAAAATTCAGTTATCACTGAAGTTAAACCGAGATACGATTCAAGATTGATCGTGGACAGCAGTGGAACTCTAGTCAACTCAACCGAAGGTAGACTAAAAACTGACTGACCAAAGCTTTGTCAGGTTTGATGACCGCTTTTATAGATTCTGGGCTGTCGTTCTAGAAGGTACCAAACGACCCGACCATTTAAAAATTAATTCTTGTTTGATTGTCAGCCAGAATAAAAAAAAACGGTGTACAATGTGTACCTAGCCTTACAGCACTAGTTACGTAGTGTAGACTTGGTCTAATCAAGAAAGCTATATATATAGTTTGGAAAATAAAACACAGACAAGTGACAATTTATAATGAAATATGTCAAAGTCACAGATATTCTAAGATTGTTCACATTATGAGAATGAATACTATAAAATACAGTATTTGTATGCAAAAATTTTGCCGTCACGGGACGCCTGGCAGAAGTAAAACATCGAAATTATTTACACACTACTACCTATAGACTGTATAGTAGCGACACGTCGCCACGCGGCATGCGTCGCCCCGCCAGCAGTCGGTTTTACGTGCGCCTATAGATATTTCTAAAAGTGACTAAAGATTCTGTTTCTCAGCGTTAATAGTGTTCCAAGAATATGTAATAGGTGAATGATAAAATATGATTTCATGTTTGAAAACAAAGAATAGATTTATCAAGATTTGTTGGACCAGCAGCCCTTTAAAAGGTAAATATAGGTATCAATATAATAAAGATGTGGCTTTGAATTGCAAAATACCACAGTATCTACCTATGGGTATCTAATCCATATCCATACTTATTATAGTATTGATAGTATGGATTATAGTATATACTAGCTTCTGCCCGCGACTTCATTCGCGTGGAAGTCGTAAGACACCACAATATACAAACAACAACCACATTTTCATAAAAAAACTGCCTCGTTGGTCTTTTGGTCGCAAGCGCTCTGTTGAGCATGAGGCCCTGGGGTTCGATTGCCGGGTCAGGCAACGTGTTTTTGAGTTTTCCATCTGGAATTTGTCAGTTACAGTCCGAAGTTTGAATTTGTGGCCGGTTAATGGCAATATACTCGCCCGCTATTACATGGACCAAAACATAACTGGCGAAATTTAATGTGGGTGTACTAAAGGTACACCTCTACTCAAGGCCAAGCCGGGGAATCCCACACCGCCTCGGCGGTCAGCCCCCATCGTAATCTGGGGGGGGGCACCAAACTCTTCTTTGGTGCCGCGCTTTTCAGCGCGGCCGGCTGCTGTTTTAGCGCCCACAACTTAGGCTGCGACTTACGCGCCCACAACCCAGGCTGCGACTAACGCGCCCATACACCCAACACTGGCTGCGACCAACGCGCGTATACACCCGAACTCGGCTGCGATTGACGCGCCAATACCCACTGCGAAATGCACGCTTCCTGCGAGCCTCTGGCAACAGAGCATCATGCGGAAAAGCATCGCCTACCCAGACAAGGACCAAGACCGACATGGACAGAGAGGGATGGGGAAAGATGACGGCCCTGGCAGCTCCACCACTCTCCCGGTTGAAGTTGATTCGGTACGCCTGCTGAGAAAGCGCGAAAAAATCTTGGCCCGGGAGAGGAAAGCAGGCGTTCGAAAGCCCGACATCCGCCAAGGCACTAGCCAGCGCGATGTGCGATCGAACGCCGAAGAGGTAGTACGCGACCAGCCACAAGTACGCGAAGGGGAAACCCAGCGCGAAAAGTGGCCGGACGCGGAACCACGCGACCAGCCGCGAGTACGCGAAGGGGAAACCCAGCGCGAAAAGTGGCCGGACGCGGAACCACGCGACCAGCCGCGAGTACGCGAAGGGGAAACCCAGCGCGCAAAACGGCAGGACGTGGAATCACGCGAGCGGGGGCAAGTACGCGAAGGGGCAACCCAGCGCGAAAAGCCTCCGCAAGCGACAGAGTCCGCCGGGGCTGACAGCCGACCCCAAATCACTGACGTAACCCACGACCGACCTCAACCTAGACAAAACAGGGGTAAGAGATCTAGAGCCTTGCACAAGGCGTTGCCGGCAAAAAACACCCAGCCAGGCACCTCCAAGCCGCAGCCTGGACCGAGCGGTACAGGGCCGGTGAAGAGGGCGCGCCCTGATGAGACCGCTTCACCAAGCATGCTCCAGGGGGACGCCAAACGCTCGAGGATCCACTCTGCTCAGGGGGAGCAAAGGACCTACGCGCGAGCCACGAAGGACATTCCTGCGCGGCTGGCCGTAGCAATCTGCTTCCCGCCTCCCTCCAGGGACCTGACGAAGGAAGAGGCCGAGCACGTAAAGACAGATCTCGAGAATCTGCTATTAGACACAGACTCGTCAACGCCGCTCCCGGCCTTCCGTGGATACCCACGGGTAGCGGAAGGGACCGTGCAGATGTGGTGCGAGGATGACAATTCCCTGACTTGGTTGACCCAGAATGTGCCCAGAATCAGACTCCCAGACACTGACCTCACACTGACAGTACTGAGACAATCTGACGTGCCCACCCGAGTCCGAGCCTCGCTTTTCGTCCCTCGTTACGATGGTGACGTGGCCCGGCTCCAGAGTCTTCTGATTCGTCAGAATACTTGGTACGACATCGCCAGGTGGTCACTGTACAGGGCGACGGCCGTCGACGGCGACAACTATGGGACATTTTTGACCCTGGGTGTGCCGCCGGAGGAAGTCGTAAAGGTCCTAGCCCGGGAGCGACGTATATCCTACCTGCTTGGTTCGATATATGTTCGCTTCTGGCCCACGACCCAACCACCTGACACCCAGACTGACAGCACGGACACGACTACGACACAACCGGCACCGACAGAGGACACGGACATTACCAAACTTGAGGAGGTCATGGCCAGAGCAGCAATGGCCGACGACAATGACACCATACCACCCTCATCCCCTGGCTGGAGCGAGCAACTGCTCGCCTCGCGCCGGGCGAACCGCACGAAGGCCAATACAGAGAGGAGGTGGTGGAGAGACAGTCCGATGGATCCATCAGCGACTAACTCCACTTTATCACCGCCACCGTCCCTCAACATCATCCAGACCAACCTCCAACATAGCCAGGCTGCCACGGCTAGTCTACGCAGGGCACTGGAGGTGAAGCCCCGAACCATAGCACTGATCCAAGAGCCGTGGATCAGGAACAATAGAGTATGCGGCCTCGGTAACATCGGAGGTAAGCTAATCCTCAACACACACAGCTCAGACAAACCAAGAACCTGCGCTTACATACCCAAAAAAATCCCTATCGCACCACTTACCCAATTCTGTTCCAGAGATCTGACAGCTGTCAGGCTCCAAACAGAAGGCGATGCTCCAGATGTTGTGCTGGCCTCGGTTTACATGCCAGGCGAGGACACAAACTGCCCACCGAAGGAGATGGCCGACCTAGTACAGCACTGTGAGCGAGCCAGCCTAGATCTCATCATCTGCACGGACTCGAACGCCCACCACCCGCTCTGGGGCAGCGACGCACCGAACTCCAGGGGAGAGGTACTATCCACCTATTTATTCTCAACTAACCTTAACATCGTGAACCGCGGCTCAGAACCCACTTGGGTCACAGATCGAGGACAAGCGATCATAGACTTAACGCTTGCTACAGAAAACGTGACACACATCATCACAAACTGGCACGTGTCAGACGAGCCTTCTTGCTCAGACCATAGAAGAATCCGCTTCAAACTAACAACCAACACCAAAAAACCCGTACCAAAACGAAATCCACGGCGCACTAATGTGCCAGAGTATAAACGTCTCCTAGCCTCCATGCTAGATAGGCACCTTACACTGACAACCATAACTGACCCTGCACGATTAGAATACACCGTGACAAAGCTACCAGAATACATAACCGAAGCTTACCATGCATGCTGCAAACTAAGGTCGCCACAAGCCAAGGCTGTGAGGAACCCCTGGTGGAACGCCGAACTTAGTAAACTCAGAGATGCACTTCGTAAGCAATTCAACAGAGCCAAGAACACCAGACTCCCGGAAGACTGGGAGCTATACAAAGAAACCCAATATTTGTACAGGAAACAGATCAGGACTGCCAGGAGAACAGCCTGGCGGAAGTTTTGTGAATCCATCGAGACAAATAATGAAGCCGCAAGGGTAAGGAAGATCCTATCAACTGACCAGGACCGAACTCTCGGCGCGCTGAAAAAGCCCGACAACTCATACACAATAACCGACCATGAAGCCAGTAAGGTCCTTCTGGAGACTCACTTCCCAGACTGCAGGCTCTTAGAAGACAGGGCCTGGGAGGTTGTGCCAGAATGGACCCCAACGGATCAAGACTGGTCAAGAGCCCACAATATAGCAACAGAAGATCGTATAAAGTGGGCTATCAACACGTTCCAGCCATTTAAGTCCGCAGGGCTGGATGGCATTTTCCCAGCCCTGCTACAGTGGGGGATAGATCATCTGACACCATGGCTGGTGGAGATTTATCGAGCGTGCTTAGCACTCAGACACATACCACTAGCATGGCGCGAAGTGAAAGTCATTTTCATACCCAAACCGGGCAAAACCGACTACACACAACCCAAGGCTTATAGGCTTATTAGCCTCACATCCTTCTTACTGAAAACCCTGGAGAGACTCTGTGATAGACACATTCGAGACGGACCTCTCCGGGTAAAACCACTCCATAAACAACAGCATGCGTACTCCACAGGCAAATCAACAGAATCCGCGCTACACAGCGTGGTCTCTAAGATTGAATGCGCAGTGGACCACAAATGCTCATCACTGGCTGCCTTCATTGATATCGAGGACGCCTTCGACAAAACCATGTTCAACAGCATTAACATGGCGTTAGATAGACACAATATAGACTCGACCCTAAGCGGCTGGATCACCAACATGCTCAAAATGAGAGCTGTACAAGTCACGGTAAATGACACTACAAGGGCCATCGTGGCGAAAGGCTGCCCGCAAGGAGGTGTCCTCTCGCCGCTTCTATGGAACCTGGTAGTAGACAGCCTCATCAAAACACTAAATGACAAAGGTTATTTTACCGTAGGCTACGCCGACGACATAACCATAATAATAAATGGCACCCACGAAAACACCTTATGTAACCTAATGCGCCAGGCTTTGAAAATAGTAGAGGACTGGTGCAATAAACACCAACTGTCGGTGAATCCAACAAAAACCGAACTGATTCTTTTCACAAAAAAGAGGAAGTTGGCGACACTACAACTGCCACGATTCTTTGGAACTACCCTAAGCCCGGCAACTAAAACCAAATACCTGGGCATCTATTTGGACAAACAGCTGAACTGGGCAAAACACACCAACTACATCACCACAAAAGCCAGCATATCACTATGGCAGTGCAAGCGACTGCTTGGACTGCCATAGTGATATGCTGGCTTAGGAAGGAATTGGGGTATCAGCCCCAAAGTCACCCACTGGCTATACACCACAGTCATTCGACCAATTATCACATACGGCTCACTGGTCTGGTGGCCCAGGACGGACCTGAGCACAGCCCAAAAAGACCTCGAAAAACTGCAGCGGTTCGCTTGTGTAGCAATAACCAGCAGCATGAGGACTGCACCCACTGCCGCACTACAAGTAATGCTGGGACTACCACCCCTGCACCTCATCGTGCGGGAGGAGGCAGCTCTGGCAGCCTTCAGGCTATATATATCGGGAACCCTGAGCAGAGACTCTAGGGTCAAGCACACACGCATAAGGGAAGATGCAATCAAACGACAACCGATGATGGCATCACCCTGCGACAAAGCCCCGAAACTACACTTCTTTCAGAAGCACTACAACATCATACTCACAGAAGAACGGTGTGACTACTCAGGCCCGAAGGAGATGAGAGTATACACCGACGGATCAAAGACCGACTCCGGAACCGGAGTCGGAGTTTTCTCACATGACTTCAACATAAATATATCCAGCCCGCTGGGATTGTTCAACACCGTCTACCAGGCGGAATGTGTGGGCATTATACAAGCGGCTTACGCCATAGAAGCCAGGAGAGTTACGGACACCCGTATACGTATACTCTCCGATAGTGCCTCAGTCTTGCAATCCTTGGGGAAAAATTATATTACCTCCAGACTAACACTAGAATGTCACAACGCACTGGAACGGGTGACAGTGTGCAACCGTAACACAGTGACACTGCAATGGATAAAAGGACACAGCGGATCACTAGGTAACGACGCAGCTGACCAACTTGCTAGGAGAGCATCCAGCACGTCAGTCTGTGGACCCGAACCTATCGTACCCATCCCCTTCAACCAACTACGCAGGTGGCTACAAGAGTTCACCTCTTGACTTCACTGAATAAGCACTTCCACACAATAGGCATAACGGACAGCCCTCTGTGCAGGGCTTGCATGGAGGCTGAAGAAACCGTTGCGCACGTGCTCTTTGAATGCACAGGCGTCACCCAGATCAGAACAGAAACCCTCGGGTCACCCAGATCTTTCACGGATATCTTAAGCAGACCAGGAGACTAATCAGCTTCTGGAGGGAGGTGGGCTGGTTGGAATAACCAACGACGGCCACCATGGCCCACGCACAATGGTCCACGTGAAGGACTAGGTGCGGAAACCGAACCCGCTAACATAGAACATAGGTACACCTCTGCCTAACTTCTTGCCAAATTTTGTGATTCCAGGTCATCGGGAAATAGTACTTAGTAAGGTTTTGATTTATTTGCGAATATCAAAAAAATGTCGCATAAGTAGAAGCTTGAATTCTTTAGAACTCCAAGCGACCGTAGACTTACCTATGTATTTGGTATAAATTTCAATTTGATACCTCCACGCTTTCCTTAGAAAAAGGGTCTTGACTGACAGACAGACGGACGGACGGACAACGATGTGATTATATAAGGGTTCATTTTTTTTCTTTTGAGGTACCTACGGAACCGTAAAAAGTAGGTAAGTTTAGTGGTAGTTTAGTTAAAGTAGTTAGTTTCCCACTTTATGATGGGAAAATGTTTTTTTGCGATGTCTGACTCTTCTAGTAGGTACTCAAACCTCAGTTATCTAATAGAGTTTGTTGATCCTCATAAGAAACAAGTCAACAAAACATTGTTGTGTTGAAATTGCCAATTTTCTTGCTAACTGTATTTTTTTTTTCAAAATCTATGTATGCAAATCAAAATGTCTCAAAAAGTTAAGGACAGTCTTCTCCGACCGATTTCGTGTAGCTACCTACATTGTTTGCTGTAAACTATAGAGGCATACAAACATAATGCAATATTGCTCATCCCCCATAGCAAATAGCGTGATAATATATAACCTACCGACTGACCACACTTATAGGGAATATCCATGCAAGATTTGAACAGAATCGATCTGGTAGAATTTGCGTGATGCTAGAACATGCATTCATAGAGGAATACAAACATAATGCAATATTGCTCATCCCCCACATGGCAGCAAGTAGCGTGATAATATAAGTACAGCTTACCGATTGACCAGACATATAGGGAATACCTATGCAAAATTTGACAGAATCCGATATTATACATTCTAGAGATAATGAGACATAATGAAAGTGACATTAACAATACTATCACAACAATAATCAACTGGTTAAAGTATTATATAACAATTTGAAAATTAACCTCGGTAAGACTAAAATAATGTTTTTCAGCCAACGAGTAGCCGCACCAAAAATTAACGTCTACTATCAAGGGACAGTACGAGACAAAGTAGACTCAGCAAAATTTGTAGGGGTGACAATTGATAAAAATCTTAATTGGAAAGCGCATACAGAAGAATTATATAAGAAAATTAGTTCTTCTGCTTACGCACTCTATAAACTAGCACCAATTATAAGTATAGATGCACTTCTGGCATGCTTATCATGGCATAGTTGGCTCAATGAAGATATGGCATAATATTCTGGGGAAACTCGACCAATAAAGAAACTATTTTTAAATCCCAAAAAAGGTGCATTAGGGCCATGTTTGGTCTAAAGATGACCGAAAGTTGTAAACCATATTTCATTAAGCATAAAATATGAAGTCTTCCCTCTTTGTATAAATATGAAGCCACTAATTTCGTTAAAAGTAATCCTACGTTGTTTAAAAAACTATCGGACGTTAGCATTCGTAGTCGTCGGGTTAGGGATGAGTTACCTATCTATAATAAGGTCAAGGACGGCTTTGATGCATAAAAGCATATTCTTTTTGGCCCCAAAAATGTATAATAAGCTCCCAACACCTCTGAAACAGCTGCCCACTAGGTTAAGGTGCATTTAAAAAAAATCTTATAGCCAAATGCTACTACAGCGTATCAGAGTTCCTAAATGAGCGAAATTAAGTAAATTGCCACATTTTTCCTAGTCTACTAATGATAAATAAACTGTTGTATGTTAGTTAGGGTCAGCTCACACCGAGACGCGACGCGACATGACGATACTGGAAGAGGCCAGTGATTTCGCGCTGCGCCGCGCCGCGAGACGCATCGCAACGTCGCGAGGCGCATAGTAAAATCGTTGGCAACACGACGCCTCGCTGCGCAGCGAGACGCCGCGCGGCGCAGCGGAACGTGTCTACATTCGCCACGTGCTCCCGCCCCGCCCCGCGTCCACCTGCAGTCTACCATTTGCAAGCGCATGAGAACGACGTGTATTTGGCGGGTGCATTATGGAGATCGAGAAGTTAATTCTTTTTGTGCAGCGCTACGAATGTTTGTATAATGTATCATCAAAAGACAGTATCAGTAGAGACAAGTCGCCACGGCAGCCTCGGCTGCGCCTCGGGGCGTCGCGCGGCTTCGTGAGGCGCAGTGCAGCTCTTGCACGCCGCGCGTACCGGCAATTCACCGCTGCGACGCGATGCCGCGAGGCATCACGAGGCGTAGTGCTACGATTCTCACAATGAAATGTGTATCTTTTCGTGTAGAAAATAAAGTTATATTTTGAGTCGCTCTTTTAAAGTGTGCGCGCAGCGTCGCGTCGCGTCGCGTCTCGGTGTGAGCTGACCCTTAGTTATGATGTTTCTAAGCTGATGTATTGATAATGTTAGGCTTATGCATGTTTAACAATAAGTTCTGTATTTTTTTTGTACGCTTTAACTGGCAAAACATGTAGCTCCTTTTTATTTATTTTTAATTCCATCCACAATGCACATGTATTGTACTTAGGTACTCATGTTTTACAAAAATAAAAATATCTTTATCTTTATAAAATTTGCGTGATGCTCCGTACATTCAGACAAACACACAAAAATTGTTAAAACTATATTTTCGGCAATAGAATCGATCTCAGACCTCGTAGCAATAACTTTTTTCAAAAATATTCATTGTTCTATTTTGACTTTGCTACGATTTTATTTACCTATAGATATTACCTACCTACGAGTAGATAGTGGTCGACAGTCGACACAGGGATGTACCTACATTAAGCTCGTTAACTGAGCTGTCACTTGCAACCTGTGCTTGCAACGATGTAAACGCAGTGAGTTTTTAAATTGCTCTTTTTAATTTATTTTACCACTGAACACGGTAGGTACCTATTCTTGGGATCGTATTAAAGCAGTCTCCATAAGTAGGTTGCCTATTGCCATTGTCGTTAAAGAAAACAACATTTTCCTAGCCTTTTCCCAACTCTGTTGGGGTATTCTTCGAGTAAAACCAGATGCAGCTGGATACTAGTATTTTACATGGTGCGACTGCCTTAGAGATGATAATTATGCTAGCCTATAATACGTTCCTAGTTATTAACAAGAGTGCTTACCTCCAAGTTTTCATGTTACACAGTTACAATGCTACCCAACTTCATAACACGATATCATTGGGTTTTGTGCGACACCTGCCGCCGGCAACAAAAATGAATATCTTTACTTTTTTTTTTTGAATGGCATCTCGCAGTTGGCCTTGAGAGGCCGTGACTGCTTAACCGGTCTTTCCTGTGGCTGCCCTAAGGTATTAGCTTAAAGCCTCCAGCCAGGAGCGTAAATATAAGTATTAAAAACTAAACGACAGCGCTCTAAGGGCACCCCCTGTGGTGTACGAACCTCGGCTTAGGGCGTCGTTGGAAAAAACAGCAAATTGGGGACGGGCTGGATCGAAAGTTTAAATTCATGATTATTAACGGAGATTACTATTAAATGCTATGGCTCACTCAGCCTCGGGCCTGGCGGTTCGACGTGCAAGGGACGGGGGGAACAATTAATTCTTGAACTTCGCGTGGTACCTCGGCGGCGAGGACGGAATGACGGTTTGTGTTTGAGCACTGTACTTGTGGCCCTATTGCTTTCCTGAAGGAGAGTAATGGGGTCATCCGGGTCTGAGAGAGTATGCCTAGGTCGGCGAGTCTGACTAATTTGAGAAGGCCTATAGCTAGCTGCCTGCACAACCAAGGGGTTGCGATGTCTATCTGCGGACTCGAAGAACCGCTTTGTCGCGCGTTTCATGAACTGCTTGATGGTGGGGATTCTAAGATCTACATGAAGGGTTTCGTTCCGAACGAACCATGGAGCGTCCGTAATTTTACGGAGAAATCGGTTTTGAAGTGCCTGCATTCTATGAATGAGATGGGGAGGGGCGTGTGCGAAAGCGGCACACGCGTACGTCATAATCAGCCGGATGCACGCTGTGTAAATACGCAATTTGCCCTTAAGGGACAACTTGCTGCGTGAGTTCAGAACGCAATGAAGCCTACCGAGAGCGAAAGCAGCGCGCGAACGCACTTGCTTTATGTGCTCAGCGAACGAAATGTGGTGATCTAAGATCACACCGAGATATTTGGCTCGCTTCTCCCAAGGGATAGGCTTGCCGAACATTTTGATCTGTCGTGGTAGGTCCGGTCTACGCCGGGGCCTAGAAAAGAGGACCGCTTGGCTCTTATCAGGATTGACCTCGATCCTCCACTTCCTGAACCAGTCACCGAGTCTGTTGACTTCGGTCTGTAGGATGCGGGAGATCTGGTCTTGACTGCGGCCGGTGTAGTAGATGGCCGTGTCGTCTGCGAACAGAGCTAACTGCGCCTGTCTACTTTTCGGGATGTCACTGGTGAACAGCGTAAAAATGAGCGGAGCCAGCACAGACCCCTGAGGGACGCCTGCGCGGATCGGATGAGGGGAAGAGAGCGCACCTTCGATGCGATAGCGGAACGTGACCTCTAAACAGCTCTTGATTTTAGCTGTGTAGCCCTACAAGTAAACCCGAGTAAAGCAATCTGAACGCCACCTATTACTGAATCTTGAAAACTATTGTAACAGCGCCATCTAGTGTCAGAAACTTCTAGTTAAGTTAAATCAATTTTGCAACACCCATTAAGCGCAGGCCACACCGCCAGCTAGCGGGCGGCGGGCTAGGCGGGTGGGCGAAGCGAACGAAGGAAACTATACAAACTACGCGAAATGGGTAGCTCGCGGTGTGAACCGAAGTGTGTAAAGAGGTGAAACGATGTTCGCCCGCCCGCCCGCTAGCTGGCGGTGTGGCCTGCGCTTGACAAGACTGGGATAATTTTGTTATTTCGCCAAAATAATAAAATTATCCCATCTTGTCATGGGTGTTGCAAAATTGATTTAACTACCATCACATTGCGATTGGCAATTCATCTGCTTAAACTGGAGATAAGGCATTATACGACAGAATGGTCATACTGCAACGCGGAAGCGTTGCAGTATGCCAAAATACCTTTATTCAGCTGCAATAAAAAACATACACTTATTAAAAATTTAAGCTTTATTCAAACTTGATTCTTACTTCCTATGCTTTTTATAATTCGGTGACCGATCTCTGTCCCTCTTCTTTTTCTTCCCTTTGCGTTTCTTATCAATATCTCTTTTGACTTCTGAACTTCTTTTGCGTGAATCCTCAGAACTGCTTCGATGTCTCCTGCTCTTAGACTTGTGTTTTCTTCTTCTCTTATCGTCATCAGAAGTGCTCAAGGAATCATTACTGCTATATCTTTTCTTGTCTTTTTTCTCTCTGCGTCTCGCCCTATCTTCACTGCTAGAGGAATCTCTTCTTTCCTTCGTCCTGTCCCTGCTTCTGCCATTTGATGATTTATCTTCTCTGTCTTCTTTATGCCGTCTATGATCGTCATTACTTCTCTCTCTGGTAGTTTTCACATTAAGTTCACTACTTCTCTGACTGGTCGAACTTCTTTCTTCTTGTTTGGGCGGTTTTTGTGTAACTTTTTCAGTCTTTTTGTACTCTTCAAATGAATCCGCGTCTAAAATTGTAGTGAATACATTTATGATTAGTGTAATGAATAAAACTTATGGTGTCTTAAGTGTTGTATCTTGCAGTCCCATTCAAAAAGCAGGGTTTGTATGAAAATAGCATCTGAAGCTGTTAGTGACATCTTCAATTGCATCTGTAAAGAAATTAATTGACTAAAGTTTCTACAGCATACGGCCGTTAATATCGAACAAGTATTAGGAAAAGTTCGGGTTTCGAGAGCATCCTATCTGGCACTCATACCTATGTTAAAGTGTCGTTCTAACTCTCGAAGTGCCTGGTCAACGCCCGGTTACTGTACTTGCGTTATATAGTGGGACTGTGTAAATATTTATCTTATAGTTTTGTGCATGCATATACTTACTTATAACTTTAGATTCCTTATCATATTCTGATTTTGTGACTGCATGCATCATGAATTCACTGAGGCTGACTGTTTCTTTCTTCACAGCAATGTCTACCATTACGCGACCATTGTCTTCATCTAAGCTCACAACCTGAAATAACAGAAATGAACACATGATTGTTTGTTCACCTATTAATGTTTAGTAGGCTGAAATGATGATGTCTGGCTGTTTATTGCTAAATTAGTGTTATTTATTTATAAAGGTACACCAACAGCTTCTGTATACAAAATATCAAATAATATTATATAACAGTCATGGGCTTATACAGTTGTCAATAACAGGCGAACCAACATTCTAAAACACAGAATGTTGGTTCGCCTGTTATTGGCAACTGTAGTGTTCAACTACATAGCATTAATTGCAACTATTATTTTCTTGCAATCAGTGTTAGTATGTCTCCATTATATCTCAATACCACACATTGTGTAAAAAAATGTTTACTTCAGTCTGTATTAATGCCCTAAAGTTCGTTTTTAAGGCGAAAGCGTCAATTTTCTAAAGTTTTTTGGAATTTGCAGGTCTGTCAGGTTGTATGTTGGTTAAAATATTATTCGCGACCGTAATAAATATGGCTTTTCAGAATTATAATCATTAGAATCAGCAATAGGTACAACTAACTCTTCGTAAAATCATATTTAGATCAACATACCTACAACCTGTTACTGACCTGCAAATTGCAAAAAAACTTCAAAAATTTGAATTTTGCGGGCTACCTTAACGCATCCCCCTTAGAGCCTATACTAGCTCAAATGGCTTAGCATGAGCCTCCGTCGAAAATACTGCAGCATTAATTTTGAAGTAAATATAATTATGGTAAAGTTGAGGAATTGAGGATTAATGTTAAGTACTGTTTGACGAAAACACGATTCCATAAAATTTTCTATATATAAAAAAAAAAAAAACCAAGTTACCTCCAAACCGAACAACCGTATTAAAAAAATACTTCAAATTAGATAATGACACTTAGCATATTAACTGAACTAACTATAACCAGGTCTAGTTATTTTTTTTTATTATATTTTTTTCACTATAGAAAGAAATAAACTAAACTATTAGTGCCTTGGAGTCTTCTCGCCGTCACCCTGTCTCGCTTGCTCGCGTGACCGCCAGCAGTAGGTGCGAGCGAGATAAAGAATGAGGTGGCGCTGAGGTAGTATAGACTCTTAGATAGAGATAAACTACGATAACATGGCTCAGAGTAAGAGTTTGTATGTAAACATACAAACTCTTTCGTAAGGATGTGACTACACACATTGAAACAGTAATTTGGAGGGGTGAGCCATGTTATCGTAGTTTATCTCTATTTATTTTATTACTATTTATTTATTGTTATTACGAGTACTTACAACTGTAAAGTACTCGTAATATCTCACTTATTACCAGATATTTTGTTGGTCAACTAATCATAACTAGCCGATCGCGCAAGACAACGCATGTGTCGTTTTCATATAGTACGTCAGTGCAGCGCCATACTAATAATAATGAGCGATTAATGACGCCACTAGTCGAGCAACAAATCCATGATTTGTTTTTGTTTGACGGCCGTCTCATTACGCAAATGCGCACACATGCGTACAAATACTTTCAAACGTTTTGAATTTTGGAGGGGCGGGCCATATTATCGTAGTTAATCTCTACTAATTGGACAAGTGCAAATGTCTTAACTCCAAATTGAAAAACAAACAACACTCATTTGAAATGTTAAATTAGTCATCAAAATCAATCTCTTTCAGAATGAAGGTAGTTTAAATAGCTGTTACAAAATAATTTTTAGGGTTAAAATTGCTACTGTAAATATATAATACCTTGCCATAATAACCACTATATTTCCCAGTAGTGATTTTAACAAAGGAGTTCTTCACAATTACTAATTCTTCTTGCTTCTTGTCTTTTGATTGTTTCTTCTGATTCTCTTTGATTACTTTATCAGCTCCTAAACCTAAACCTTTTGGCCGGAGTTCAGGTTGCTTGTATTTGGACCTGAAAATAATAAAAGTTGGCAATATTAATTTCCTTTAAATTAATTTAATAAAACACTTCAATTTCCTGAATTTCTTTAGTCAAATAGTAGATTAAAGACTGTCTGACAGGACAAAACCTTTTAAAAGAGAATGGTAGCTTCAACATGTCTGTACCAATAGCAGCTGGCATAAGCTAGATTAGATTTCCTTTATTGGTATGTAATGTGGGAATTCTCCCACATTACCATTCTTGGTGCACAGCAGAATGATCACTCAGGCCCTTTGAACCTGGATATTTTCTCAATAATTACTTTTCCCAGCCATTAATTTTAAATCTAACAATCAGCTGGCCATAAAGACAGATAATATTTGCCAAAATTAATAACATGAATATAAAATGAAATAAGTTTTTACATACCCGTCTTTGCTGGGTGTCCACCCCATGCCTCGAAGCATGGCCATCCCAAATTGTTGAATAGGCACCGACTCATAGTCATCTAAGGTAGACTGTAATGAAGACATAAATTATAAATTGTTTTATTTACACAAATGTTTATTTCATGATGTTACTGTACAATGGTTTGGTCATGTTGAGAGGATGAGTGGAACGTGACTAACAAAAGGTATTTATAAAGCAGAGGTGAGTGGAAACGCCGGGAAGGGACGCCCTAGGAGGACATATAGTGACCAAATTGGTGATGTTCTTCAGAAAGGTCAGGTGCGTAGTACTCGCAATCGGCGTGCGTGTATGACCAGATGTATTAATGTAGGTGAAGCAAAAAGAGTATGTAAGGAGCGTAACAGGTGGAGTTCTATAGTTTCTGCCTACCCCCATGAGAAGAAGGCGTGAGTTTATGTTTATGTTACTGTACAACAACTCATGTTAATAATTTATTACTTCAAACATTTGGTAGGTGTTAATCAACTATCTCTATTGTGAATAATTTTTTTTTTAAAGTGTATTTAAGTATGTATAATAGGTATGATGAATGAACATGCTTGATGTTCATTTATCATGTCAGAATCCAAACATTATAGAAACACCATTATTGTAATAGGTACAAACACTAGGTACTGCTAGATTTATATGATGTATAGATGAAAAAAAAAATTGACAGTCATGGGGACTGCCAACAGAAGTGAAAACTTTAACTGTTGAACAGCACATGATACAGCTGAGAATAATTAAACAATGTATTAGTGTATATATGCGCGCAGACACCGGCCGCTGCGCGTCGCCAGTCTGGCGCAGCGCAAAGCATCACATTAGCATGTCGGTGACGCAATCCCATAAGTTTTGCCCCTACCAAAAAGTGCTCAACACAGTTAAAAAATTATCACTTCAAAGATGTTTATTTGCCTAAAATCAGGATATTACAAGATGATGCATTACTTTTGCAATTTATTTTTAATTGACACGGTTTAAAGTTAATTACATGTAAGAACTATGAAAAGCTTGTATTTGACATCACATCATGAAAATGTAAGTCAACCTGTCTGGAATTTATATCAAATAAGGCGAAGAAGAAGCTGGTTACAATATAAACTTATTCACCTCTTTCTCCCCTGTCATTACAGGCTTTGCATGCGTAGGAATAGCCAAGTCATCAGGAACTTCTACTTTGACATCCTTCCTAGCTTCTTGCATTAGCTCCCTGACAGCCATCTGCTCCAGTGTCTCATTTTCTTCAATCTTTTCTTCTTTGATTACAGGTTCTTCTTTGATTTCTGGTTCCTGAACAGCACTTTCAACTTTCTCAGCGATTTGTTTGAGTTTCTCTGCCGTAATGAGAGTGTTTGGTTTCATAGGAATAACTAGCGGCAAATCTTCTGTTACCGTTTCGCCTCTGAAACAGATTTTAAATATTACGTTTTAACGTTATTTTCAAGAAATTATTTGTTATTAAGTTTAGTATAATATGTATGATGTTAATTTTGTAATGTTATACATAAGAATGAAGTGCTTAAACTTAAGTCCTCCAAAATGATGAGTTTTAGATAAATAAAACAATAACATCTCTCTCTACCGTCTATTTTTAGGTTAGTTTGTATGTAGGATAAATAGGATTTGGTCACTTACCCCACGACTTTAATTGATTTCTCTTCAACACATTCTATATAGTCCCTTTTCTCTTCAGTTATTATTGGTGTAAATGGTTTTTCAACCTTTTTAGTTTTCAAAAAACCAAAGGATATTTTCTTGCCCTCCATGTTGCAATTGATTCGAGTTTAGCAGAATAGTCTTTATTCGACAGTGACTACACTGATATCATGTCTTTTCATAATAAATATGAACATGATGAGATCACATTTAAATTCAATAAAACATTAAAATACAAGATGAAATTCCGCAGCTTCCATTCGATCGAGTTTGACGTAAACAAAGAGAGTGACAGAGATCGACGACGCGAACGAAATGAGCAATGAACGAATGAAAAGTCGAATCATGGCATAGACAACGCCTTCAATCGAAAGTAAAGACAATGCAGTGGCTTTTTTAAAATTTGAAATCTTGTAATTCTACACAAGTAGTTATCACAACTGCGATTTCATGAGCTACTTGGGTTCACTTGCGTAGGGCAACATGTGGAGGATTATATTAGGTATGTAAGTATATATTTATTGTAAACACACTGAACAGAATAATGAACAATAATTTTATTGTTTCATTATTTAATAATAAAGTTTATTTTAATAAAATTGACCATTAGTTAACTTACCTGATGTTAAGCGATGATGCTGATTGAGGATGGTTCACGGTGACTAAGTAATATAATAAATAGAGACCTGGGTAGGTACTCCCAGGTTATAGCTATGGGAAAGACAGCAATGAAAAATATAGGTAATCGAAGAATTTTACGGATGGAATCCGCACCTCATCTACCACCTGACGTCATCCACTCATCCGTATTCTTCTGGGATTTGGGTTGGTAGGTACCTATTTGTACCGTCCAAATTCTTCAGGCAATTTGATACGATTCGGCGCGGATTGGCGTGAGGTTTCATAGGATTTCATAATCTAATCTAGAGAATTTTAAAACTCGGCACGTTATGCTCGGACACAATGTGCGTCCACTTTTAGAGCGGTGGCGCAACGCCGTAGGTAGGTACCTACCTACAGTTTGGTCGTCAGTCTGAAGGGTTCCCGAAACGATCAATTGAAATATTATTGTAAATTTTTACGTGAGTGATAGGTACACATTCATGCGCAAAATGATCGTCTACAAAATGTAATATGCGATTGACAATAAACACACAAAACATTGACAATTGATCGTTTTGGGGACCTTAAATAATGAAATCGGCTTGATCTATCTAAACTCTGCGACTCGACACTAGCTAGCTCAGTAGTTTGTGAGGTACCTACTCTCTCTTTGTGCAGATGTTACGAGTCTTGTAAAAGGAAATTCAAAACGTAGAATTTCTGAATTCATTTACGTTGCCGCCCCATTGGTCCGCCTAGCTTCAGGCCCGCGGACCGCGACGCGACGTGCACTGAAGAAACTAAATGAAATATTTTCGCGACAATATCGACATAGATACATTGGACTGGGCGAATGCTTTGTGCCAGCTGCGATTTATTTGATACAGAAATGGAACGATACATTATTAAGTCCATACTTACCCATGTTGAATTTCATTGGTTTTTTTGTAGATAGTTATGTAAACCGGTACCTATAATAGCTAGTATTTTTGTAGAGAGTTGATTTTTAGGGTTCCGTACCTCAAACGGAAAAAACGGAACCCATATAGGATCAATCGTGTGTCTGTCTCTCCGTCTGTCTGCCCGTCTGTCACAGCCAATTTGCTCCGAATCTACTGGACACGGAAGTGTAACGCAAATAAATGAATTTTGAATATGGGGTCAGTTTTGGGGGGCAAATTAGAAAATTAAAAATAAAAGTTTTACAAACAGTACCTTGTGACATATCAAATGAAAGGTCTTGTTATAATGATTTCAGGTATGTTTTTTATAATTTTAAAAACAAAAACGTTTAAAGTTATTTAAGAAATTACATGAAAATTGGCCTTATTTCCGAAATTAATGAGCCATATTTTTTTAAATAAACAAAATAGTTCTTTATTTATAGATTACAGTAAAACCTATAGGAGGAATATGGTCTTAAAATAATTTGCATTTGGTAATTATGAGGGAACGTGTTTTTCAACTACAGTGTTAAGTTTGTTCTTGGGATGAATTCATCCCACCCAACTACGGAACCCTTCATTGTGCGTGGTCCAACACGTACTTGACCGGTTTTTTTAACTTAGGGATGTTTGGGCTTGAAAAATCCACATGGCGAAATAGGCACTAAATATTTTTTTAAAGAGTAGGTACACTATGTAGGTACTTACAATAATACCAGTCTTTTTTGTTCCACTGCAAGGCAAAGGCCTCTTCGAATACGGAGAAGGCACGGATATTGATCGATCACCACGCTTGGCCAAGACGTGTTGACGATTTCAGTTTATAATCACTTTAAGTACAGGGGGCCAATTCTGCTATTGTCAATAATTGGTCATTATGACGACCATACCAAGGCAACGCCATGACCATTGTGCCAATAGTTTGTAACCTCCTAAATTCATAATGGCGTGAAAGTGGAAATAAGGAATTCAAAATAATAGGAGCTTGTCAGTACGAGATTACCAAATAAAGACAACTTTTACAATTGAGTATCAGTGGCACGTCATCGGAAAATCATAAAGACGCCTGTCAATTAGGAGAATTGCAAAACTGTCAAACTCTACAACAGTCGGCACTCAGCCCTTCGTGGTGATAATGGACGCTCTTACGACGGATATCCAGGACGAGGCTCCCTGGTGTATGCTGTTCGCCGATGACATTGTGCTGATTTCCGAGAGTGGCTTAGAGGTCTAGAGCAGATTGGAATTGTGATGGGACAGACTGGAGACCGTTGTCCTGAGATTAACTTGGACCAAAACAGAGTACTTGTTTTGTGATTTTGGCGGTCTTTCCAGTCCTGGGCCCGCCAAAATCTCTCGCCGGAACGCCCTTACCGATCTGCTACGACTTTCGGTACCTCGGGTCGCTTGTTCAAGGCGATGGCGAAGTAGACCGAGACGTAACGCACCGGATCAACTCAGTATGGATGAAATGGTGACAGGTCACAGGAACAACTTGCGACCCACGGATGATCAAGATAAAGGGGAAAATTTATAAGTCCGTGATAAGATCTGTCGTACTGTATGGATCGGAATGCTGGGCCGTGAAGAAGACGGATGCAAAAAGGAGAATGTTGAGATGGATGTGTGGAGTAACGAAAATTGATAATGTAAGAAATGAGTTTATAAGTTTGAAACTGGCGCCAGTGACAGAAAAGTTGAAAGGAAATCGTTTGGCTTGGTATGCATGTGATGAGGAGGGAGGAAACGCATGTGACTAAAAGAGTGATGAATATAAATGTTGATGGGTGGAGAGGAAGAGGAAGGCCAAAGGAACGATGGATGGATTGTGTGAGGAATGATAGGAAAGAGAAGGAAGTGAATGATAGGGTGACGGGCTGACAGGGGAGGATGGAAGAAGAAAGAAAACGTGTTGCGCCAACCCCGAGTAACATGGGACCAGGGCAGGAAGATGATGATGGTAATAATGATGATGATGGTTAGGCATGTATAGGACTGCCATCCGTCCGGGTACCCCCGGATTTGTCCCAGTTTAGAGGGCGTCCGGGGAGCGTCCGGAATGGGTTTTTAAAAAGTGTCCGGACACTTTTTGTGTCACGAATCCCAATTAATTGGAAGATAAGAAATAAATTAAAAGAAACCTTATTGTTAATTTGATGATCTGATGCCAAAAAGAAGAGTGTTCCCAATTATCCTGTTACCAGATTATACGGTCATCTTCGCTCTGGGTATACTGCTGATTACCTCAGAAAGAGAAGAGTCTATAATTTTATTTGTTATATTTGACTATTTTATTTGTTACGCTGTAGTCGTCTTTGTTAAGATTTGTCTAACATTGTTAAATAAAGCGCAAACAGGCTGTTTAAATGAACAAACAAATATTTTTTTAGGGGTATCCGGGAAATAAACATAATATCACATAAATAAGTTTTTGTCCGGCATCGGCAATTTAGGTGATGGCAGCCCTAGGTATGTAGTATACTTGTCAAAAAATAATAGGTCCGTTTTGACATTTAACTTGAATCGATTTATCGTGAGGTAATCGCGACGTAACTTACTAGTGAACTAACCATACGACTCGGTACTCGATATTCACGATAAATCGATTCAAGTTGAATGTCAAAACGGGCCTATTATTTTTTGACAACTATATGTATATTGATTTCTCCAGTCCAGAATTACAGTAGATACACAGTTACACACACAAAGGAGACGTTCACGAAATGTATGGGGCTTGGTACTAAAATAATTGAAAATTTAAACAGCCTTCTGACCTATATAGGCTGAAAGAGGGTAATTATTTTGATGTCTTTGGGCATTTAATTTTTTTTTACAGCCGCCCGTTTTTTTTTAAAACAAGTGTTGAAAAATAAAATGTTCTACAAGCATTATTTATATTTTAGGGATGGCAGCCCTGTGACAAATGACGTGACAATGACAACGTCAGTCAGCAGGACTCGGCTTGACATTTACAGCGGATATTTAGTCCGAGTTTACAGCTTTGACTTTTTTCGATACGTTTTGTTATTGCATTGTCATGATAATCAATATTTTTTGTCTTAATTTCATGAAGCTGCAGCTAAAATTATAATAAAATCTCAAAGTATTTAATAGAAACGGAAACATTAGCCACATAAAATAATTATATTGCATAGAAATGAATAAATAAAGACTATGTGCGTTTTGTTCACTTTTTCACAAAAACAGGCGCCTGAAAAAATCAGATTTAACTATAATCGAGTAGCATAATAAATAAGATTTCTAATAAGGTACATCACATTAGCGTTTAAAAATCGTCGGAATATTATACCAATTTTGACCTCTCCATTGTTTTGAAGGTGCTATAGGTTAAGGGTCCCCGAAACGATCAATTGCAATTGTCAGTTTTTACGTGATCAATACACAATGATGCGCAAATTTATCGTCTACCAAATGCAATTGAAGCGATATTGAAGCGATTGACAATATTACTACAATTACTTACAATTAAAATAACCAAGCTTACTCTAAAATATGTATAGTAGGTATGTACAAATATAAATAAAATAATTAAAAGGGGGGAAGTGCTCATTGGGCATCAAAAAATTGGTCCGAATCGCTGTCAATGGGAAAAGTGCCCAAAAGGCTGGCAGCATTGCCACGGTGGATGGTAATACTAATTCTTTGGGCTAAAAATACGCCAGCCCTCTGGTCACATGAAGAGTCGACCAACCACTTGGCGATGTCCCGAATTGAACGTCGGGGACCCTTTAGTTGCGAGTCTTTATTACCACAAATTGCTTGGCATGATCCTCCGTTATATCGAAAATACTACAGCATTCATTTTGAAATAAATATATAAAGCTGAGGTTTAATGTTATGGTACAATAATATATATATATATATATATATTTATATGTATAAGCTCTTGAGTGAGATACCTGAGATACAGGTTTATTCCTAGTTCAGGTAGAATCCAATTTATTATTTACCTTTACCTCTAGTCTAAGGCCCTATTTTGTAAATATTTATGTAAATCAATTATTTCAATAAACAATTACATAAGGTAAGGTAAGGTACAATGTTTGACGAAAAGACGATTCTATAAAAAAATCTCTACAGTAAAAAATTACAAAGTTACTTCCAAACCGAATATTGAACCGAATAAAAATAGCCTTCAAATTAGATCATGAAACTTTGCATAGTAACAAAGACAGCAGATACTATGTTTTTATTATTTAATTAATTACCTACCATTATTTTCAGTTTAAAAAGAAATTACCTAAACTACCGGCACCTTGGAGCCTTTCCCTGCCGCCTTGTGTCGCTTACTCGTGGTCAGTGTGCGAGGGGAGCGAGGTGGCGCTTAGCTATTTTGCACAGTCATGCAAAGGTACACAAGCACAGTGATTAAATAGTCAGTAGCGAGAACACAATTAAGTACCTACTCGTATAACATAACAAACGAGGAACAACAATTTATATTTAAACAAATGTAAACAGCAAAAAATGCATCGCGCGTTGATCTTGCATCCTAACATAAACATATGCAGTTTAGCTAACAAAAGTAGCAATATACATTTTCTTAATTAAAATAAGGTTTCCTCAAGTATAACCTTGGTTTAAGTTCTTTACGCTCTCGTCTTGAAATTTATAACGAAGAGGAATATAAACGGAGGTAGAATAGTTTGTTAGATACGCCTCGGGAACATCTAGTGTTTCTTTGAATACTTTCTTATCATGGAGGAAAAGTTTTGATGTCGTGACCATGTCTTTTGTAGATTAATAAGAGTCAGTGATGAGTTTTGGAAGTTTAACATCCGTCACTTTTCGCCATTTCCCCGTCTGATCTTCAGAAGCTTAGTGAAACTCCACCAGCTACAAGCCAAGTGAAGGTCTAACATATTTCTCTTAAACCGAAAACCTCTTAACAAATACCACACATCTTGTTTGCAATCTGAAAAAAAAAGATACTAAAATAAAAAACGTACGCTCAAGAACACGAGGCAATATCTCATGAAGAACGCTATTATTCTCGCCACGTCCGTCTTGCAATTAGCTTGGGCGCTTCGTTTTATGTTGCCACAATAACTGCTGGTGCTCGAAGCTGGCTTAATGCAGAAGGCGTGTATAATCCTACACAAAGTGTAGCTTTAAGGCGAATGCGAATGGAATAAGATAACCCCCGAAATTCGTGTTAGACTAATCAGTGTACTTCTGATAATACTCAGCTAACCAGTTAATATAACATTATCATCGCGAATCACATTTTTATCAACAGAAGACTGGATTCAGAGCTGTTTAAAGGTAATTTACAACAAAAAAACCGGCCAAGTGCGAGTCTGACTCGCGCACGAAGGGTTCCGTACCATTATCTATAAAAATGGCAAAAAAATCACGTTTGTTGTATGGGAAATTTTTATTAAATATTTGTTTCATTTTAATTTAATTATGGCAGGGGGTGAGTTGCAAACTCGTATTAATAAACGTTACTCAGCCCAAGAGCTCGCACTTGATAACAGTCTTGAGGTCATGATCGTATTATTAAACATAATAATTGATGTACTCAAGTTACGGCTTAGGTTTACGTTATCAGCCGAGTGATGGACTGATTAATAAACAAAAACCGGCCAAGTGCGAGTCAGACTCGCGCACGAAGGGTTCCGTACCATTATCTCAAAAAATCACGTTTTTGTATGGGTATCCCTTATTTTAATTTAATTATTTATTTTTAAAGTGAATATATAACTACATATTCTGTGAATATTTCAAGCGTCTACCTGTTGCCGTTATCAATATCGAGCAAAAAGAAGCAAAAAAATCACGTTTGTTGTATGGGAGCCCCCTTAAATATTAATTTTATTCTATTTTTTTTAGTATTTTTTGTTATAGCGGCAACAGAAATACATTATCTGTGAAAATTTAAACTGTCTAACTATCATGGTTTATGGAGATACAGCCTGGTGACAGACGGACATACCGAATAGGGTTCCCGTTTTACCCTTTGGGTACGGAACCCTAAAAATAAGAAACTTTGCATTTTGTGACTTTAAGTATCTATATGAGCCATTTTTTATGGCACGTTTACACGATGAGAGTTTCTTTACCATCGAGAGGCGAGAATGGAAGACTCATAGACAAGAAACGCCAGACAATCTGTCGCACTCATGTGTTTAAGCATAGTTTAAACGACGAGTTCAGTGTAAACAAGCGAGTGCGTTCAATTCTCGTGTAAGCGGGCCTTAACGCAGGACGCGTGTCTAAATCTACATCAAGCGTTGCTTTAGCTGAGGCCAAGAGTACAGTGGTTAGCGGTTAGCTGCTTACGAAAGTGATATGCTAATGTGTAACACAGTCTTCCTATTGTTTGAGAAATTGTTAATTATTCAGTGAAATTGCGGACAGTATTTAAATTACTAAAATGATTTATTTAGCAGTCATAGAGAGCCCTTTCCAAGCCCCCTAGGTTCTTACCTTCTTCAAACTGTTTTTGCAATATATCAGAGATTGGATAAGTTTTTACTTGGAAATGGATGATCAAGGAATCTTTCTGTTGTTCTCGTAAACTATAATAGGTACATAAATCAACTTGTTATTAGTATCAAGAAACGCGATGTGGCTATGTCCATAAAACACGCTATGCGTCCCACTCAATACGGGTCCCGTTCTCGGCCTAGCAACTCGCTTTTTGTGAGGCCTACCATTTTTTTTTTTTTTTAATTTTGCGTCACTAGGAATTTCTCCTGTATCGTGGGTGCTTTTACAAACATTTAAACTCACATAAACAAATAGCCAGACCCGGAACAACTACTTATAGGTCATACAAATATTTGTTCCGTGCGGGAATCGAACCCGCGACACGCAGCGCAGCAGTCAATCGCTTAACCACTGCGCCAACCATGCCGCCATTGAAAATAATATTTAACAAAATCTTAGTAAATCTATCAGTGCAGCGAAGCCTTGGCCTCACTGGCCGAGGAGGCGAGGACTAATAGGAATTGAATAAATGGTCCTTAGAGATCGCCCGTTGCCATGCCCGTCTTTGTGCCTCAAGAGGGCTGCTACCGATTGAAAAGCATTTCTTCATTTATCTTACTAACTTAATCTCCAGTGAACGGATAAACAAAGTTGACGGACTTTAGGTGGCCAACTCTGAAATAGCGAAAAATATAGCATCTGTAATAAAGCATGCTGTTGGATTTCAACTTTCGGCGCTGAACCAAGCTTTGAAAATCTAACAGCGCGGTTTTATTTAGGCATTCGATCTAAAGTGTCGCCTAGTGTTTAGTAAAACGGACCTTAGTTTAGTAACTGGCTAGTTATTCTAAAAGGTAGTTGGTGGTTGTCATTTTGGAGATCCTATGAACCAATTTGCGACTTACATAAACTTTAGTACGTTCTCGTATGTGGAGTGAACGTCACTGTCGATAGAAGTTAGCATCCATTCATATAGGTACTAAGTTTTAAGTACTTACTAACACAAATGTGTATGTTCTGTAATGAATAGTCTGAAGTAAAGTTATTATACACCGTGGCATTTTAATCGTCTTACAACGGCAGCCCACTTCATGTATCCAATGACTATTAATCACTTATGAAAGTATTTTTTATTATTTTCATTTGAATAATTAATCAAATGAAAAAAATAAAAAAATACTTTCATGAATATGAAACTACAACTATAATGAAAAAATATTTTTTTTACTTTCATATTGATCAGTAGTCATTGGATACATGAAGTGGGCTGCCGCTGTAAGCTACAACTCAAATTCAAAGCATTGATTTCAATTAAACCATTTACAGTCACTTTTGAACTGTCAAAGTGTCGGTTAGTTAGTCAGAAAGTTACCCAGCCCATCGGTGGGCTATTTGCCCATTCCAAATCGTAGATCTCTATGGAGAAGAACAGGCAAGAAACTCCAAGGACACTCTTTTAAATCAAGATATTACAAAATCCTGGGTACATTATTCTTGTCGCTTCTATATGTGAGAACAATGTAAAAAAATATATATATATATATTCAAGAAAACAAATCAAAATATAAGATTAAAAGGTTACAAAATAAGCGCTGGCAGTTAAGAGATGACCAGTCTCAGCTGACGGCACCCATTCACGAACATGACGCGTGGATCAGCACCATCCAGCTCAACTACTTTGTAGGGAACCGAATGATCCAACACACGCGCCACCACCAGTGAGACATTTAAGTGAGCATGACATACTCTCAACTGCCAGGCTTTTTTAAGTCAACATACATCATAACATAATAAACGTGTGTAGTACCTAGCAGTAGCTTAAGTAAGACGATTGAAATGTGACGGTGTATATACTTATTTTATGTACAAACGGCATAATCAGCCTATAATATTCCCACTGCTGGGACACAGGCCTCCTGTCTTCGTGTTGTGCGGGTTGGTCAACACCGTCACATGTCTTCGATTTTTTTCTAGGAGATTCCGGTTTCCTCACGATGTTTTTTGTCACCGCTTTGAGAGCAGTGGTGATGAAATTATTTACACAAAGTAAAGTTCCTGGCTGGGTTTCTTACCCACGACCTACGACTCGTAAGCCGGGGGCCCATTACGACTGGGCCATCACTGCTCTGTAGAAACGGCGTAAGACTTAAATACCTATGCAGGTGAACAACACCCACTGTCTGATTGAGGAGGCTCTCTGATTTCGTGCGTCTTGCCGCTATGGTGGTGCATTTTTATCTATTTTGCCTGCTTTAACTCAGTACAGTCAGCATCTTCATCATCATTTCCTCCGATAGGCGGCCACTTCTAGAGAATTTACAATAAAATACCTGTGGACATTTCAAACACCAAGGAACTCCCACGATTCAAATATTCAATTTTAATTGACAAACGTTCCAAGATTTTCTTAATAATTAGTACCTACTACAATCTGTCACCAACTCACCACACACATAATTCATATTTTGTAAGATTTGCTTACCTGTCAAATTTTTTATACTGCATGTAGACATAATTTATTATCTTAAAGCTAACTGGGCAGGACATAATGGATCTGTAATTTACCTAACATCTGTCTGTAAACCTATGCCCACAGTAAAAAGATTTGATTTGATTTGGACATAGGCCTCCTCCTCAGTACAGTACTAGGGCATTAATATGACTTATCGTACTTTAAAAGTAAACTGTCACACAGGTAGGAACGACAGAAACGAAGGTCTAGAACGCTGAACATTTTCTAAAACGTGTTGTGCCAAATTAACAGCTGCCGGTCACTGCAAATGTAATTCATGAAAATCTTATTAACTACTCAGTATCCTTCAGGGATTGAACACCATTTCCTATACCGGGCTGCTCACTGAATAGTCCCAGAAGACTTTCGACCTTGATGAAGATACAACTCATTTAGACAACGTTAATTTACTCTACTATTTGGACTTGGGATCAGGATTTGGTATATAGCTTTGTTGGTTTCATTTTGGGATTTTCCTCTAAGGGTACAATAAACCCTATATTTAACTTATTTCAATTTGTGTTATTCGGATTGGGAATATATAAGAATCTAATCTTATCTACGGTCTCACATTCATGCCAAAAATCATGCCATGACTTTTTTTGCTTATATATGAAACCCTAATAGGGTTCCGTATCTCAAATGGAAAAAAGCGGTACCTTTATAGGATCACTTCATTGTCTGTCTGTCAGTCTTGTCAAGCAAGACCTTTTTTATGAGGAACGCGTGGAGGTACCAAGTTGAAATTAATAACAGATACGTAAGCATACGGTTCTTTGGAGCTTTAAAAAATCAAGCTTGAAAGTCAACGCAATAAAAAAATACGGCCATTAAGCAACTTACATTTTGATACTCGCAAATAAATGAAAACCTATAGGGCACTTCCTGTTAACCTGGAATCATGAAATTCGCCAAGAAGCAAAAATCGTTAATTTGTAGTTTTATTATATAAAACAATGTTTTTATGCGATTACAAACTTACATTTGCAGTTGGACAATTGACCGTGACGTATATTGATGTATGGGAGAGCATGTTTTTCAACTACTTAAGTTTGTTCTTCTAGACGAAAGCTTTATTTGCTTCAACTTATTCTAAGAAAGCACACAACCCTTCCGTATGATCCCTCTAGGCCTAACAGCAGAAGGAGCTACTTAGTCGCTCCAACTGTCAAGGTAAGATCTGCTTTCGCCAAAAGACAACACCCAAGGCAATCATCTCACCTATACAATTTACTAAATAAAGAAATACGTATGTATTCCATTAAGTACCGGGATTGTAAAATAGTTGTAACCGAGTGGCTTAAAACTAAATCCTATGACGACATTGAGACTATTGTATCTACTTTACAATAGCCAAAGTGGTCCTTTTCCCGCATGGTTAGTGAAAGAAGGCTTATTTCGCTTCTTTCGATCCCAAGACATTGTCGTAGGGCTAGCCAACAACCAACAACCTACAATTTAGGGTACGCTTATACCTACCTATACGAGTACTAGCATCGCCTTCCGGTTTCACCCGCATAACACAAAATAGGCGCACTCTTGTACTTTTGTATTCAGTGCTAGTCAGGATTTTCATTCACGATAAATGAAGTAAACATCGCTTATTATAACTCACATACTCCATACAACCTCACTACTCACTCTTACACCCACACCCCACACTCACTCACTTACACACTAACATTACTCACTTGTAACTCACGCATCACACGTACTCGCACGATTTGGCCTTTCCTCCTGTACAACGTTCATTCTTTTGCAGTGCCGTTTGTATAATGTTAATTTACCACTTTTATTTTTATTTTTAATATTGCATGATTACTTTGTTTACTTTGTCTACACTTCAATTTCAATTGCATTGTAATTAATGATAACTGGAAGTGCGGAGACTCCTAATACAAGCAATTCCTTGCTCAAAAGGAGATCTCCAAAAATATGTATCTAAATGCCTATTGTGATTGAAATAAACATTTTTTTTTTTTGTTCTTAGGATAAATTCATTCCAACTACGGAACACTTCATTGTGCGTGGTTCGACACGCACTAGATCGGTTTTTTTTTAAATTATGGTTTTATTCTGTAGCGTAGGTATACTTAAAATTCATGATTTTACTTTGGTGGTATGAAGAACAGGGTGTAAAGTTCACTCATCCACCATGGAAAAGGGAGGATCCTCTGACCAGACGGGTCTGGTAGGCAACTGCCCGACGGTTGATGTCGGGACGTTGTATACCTACATGCTATTTGCGGTAAACTCTGCTTGCGCGATGCAGGATTTGCGTGACGTCAGTGTGACGCGTAGTTCGCATGTGGCGATGTTGATGCCGCTACATTACTACAAAAAGTACATATCGTATATTATTGACCGTTTGATGTTTTGTGCCCGGTTGATGGCAACAGACTCGCCCCCAATTACATGGGACTTAACATAACTGGCGAAATGTGGGTGTACTTTAGGTATACTTCTGCCTAACCCTTCGGGGATTACAGGCGTGGTGATGTTATATTATGTTTACTGACCTTTTGTCAGACGGATTAGTTTAGTACTTAATTGCGGTGTCTAATTATGAATGTTGACGACACAAATCTAATTTTTATTTACATTTCTGTGGTTCAGACATATGTCGCCGTCCATTATGGAGATAATAATTAATTTAAACTAGCTTGTCATGAATAAAATGAGCTCTAATTTAACTTCTACTTCCACCAGAGTCATGCGGTTCGTATTAGTATAATTAATTTTAGTTCATTTAGCTCTAGGGAATGGCACGTTAGCGAATATTATAATGTCTAATTTACTTTATTAAACTTTTGACATTATTCGAAATGTGTGTGTTGCATAGCAGTAGTACCTAGTAAATCTCCCTGGGAACGCCCATTTGGTTGGAAAAGTGTAGTTGGTTACAACGACTTTATGAATTGATGAAGCCAGAAGGCACTGTTGTTTGGAGCTGGTGGAATTAGTGACACATGGGGGATTTGAACTTTACCTCTGAGCTATTAATTCCTTGATGTTGTATGTAAATGCTTTTCTTCATTTGTTTTCGGCCTGTAAGTCTGTTTGTAAAACAATGGCTATCTCACATCGCTAGGAATAGAAAATGTAAAAAACACACAATGGTTATAATATGTTTTAATCAGTTGCGTCTAGATATAAAAAGCTAAAGATATAAAAGCTTCTATATCTACTCATGCTCTTTTAAAAATCAACTTAAAAGTTTCCTGTTGAATAAGTGTCATTATGCTGTTGAAGATCCTGTATTATGTTGTATTTATGCATTGTTGTAATATTAACTTACGTTTCGTTTCTTCATGAACGTTTTTTGTTGTTTAATTGTTGTTTATTATTATTAATATTTAACGTATTTTTTCCCTATGTAATTTTTTTTTATACCATGTAATTTCAAATACAATATAAATGACTTAATGACAGCAAAACACATCACCATAATAATTTTCACGGAGGATTTTTTTTTACAGAATGTGCGTTTTTGTCATTTCCAACGTGTGACGATAATACCGTGGACATCCACGTACACGTCTATGAAACGTATGGAAATACGTTATAACGTTATCGTGGACGTGAAAAGCGTCTTCATAATTTTTTTTTTTTTTTTTTTCTTTTTGTCTTCGCATGGTTTGTGCATTTAGCCAGTGTCATGTAAAATTAGGTAGCAAGTACAAAGTTATTAAAGGTTAAATAATTATGAAATGAACTCCACTCAATGCATGATAAAGATGATAGATGATATCCCGCCCCACTCCCCTTGAGTTTAAGTAAAGACGCGGCACTTTACTGAAACCTCGCGTGGACTTCTTGAGAGAACTTAAAGTGATGTTGCACTGTTTTGTTTCATTTGCCTACATTAATGCAGCTTCACGAACACTTAATGGTTAATAATCCACCACTATTACACATTAATATTCGGCTAAACACAAATTTTAGAAAATAAAACAAAACTGCTAACTTGACGCTTCACTTTTCCGCCAAGAAGTCTTCATAATTATGATTCCATACATTTTACTTCCTTGCGTTATTGTGATGCCGCCGTGACGTGGACGATCACGATAATATCGTCACGGTATAAATTATAAAATCGCACAGTAGAGTAGCACTGCTGTTTGCCCATTTATAGAAAAGCCAAAAATGTTTTAAGTTTGTTGCTACAACATGTCGCGGAGTTAACCCACACCACCAAACATTTGAATATTATTTTATAATCATATTTCATACATTGGATTTCTATTATTACCAATATTATCCTTTATTTCATTATATACCTATAAATTACATTTTTAAATATTAGAATATAAAAAAATATATAAAAACATTTCAAAATATCAAAAATAGTGCTTCGCCGGTATCGGGAGCAGGGTCCAAGCTACCGGCGGTTGGGGCTCCAGAGATAGGAACCTCCTCACGATGCGAGCCGTATCGAGGAGTACTGCCTTCTGAATCAGGCCCTTGATCCAACCACCTAACGAGAGATGTTGATCGAGGCTTTCGGCCATCAGGCCATTGGCCGATACGACAATCGGCACAATGACAGCCAAGCTCACATTCCACATGTCAACAACCTCGTGTGCTAAGTCGAGATATTTAATTTGTTTCTCTTTCTCAGCTTTCACGAGGTTCTCGTCATGTGGAATGGTGACATCGATAATCATTGCGCGGCGCGCTAATCGGTCTATCACCACTATATCGGGCTTCAATATTATTATTATTATTTAACCAACATTATGTTTTGCAGTGCCTTGACAGGGTTCAAGTACTAAAGCCGACAGTAATTCATTGCAATTTATTGTAAAATGTGTGATGTGCATGAGAGCAAATAAATAAATATTATCTATAAAACATTGTGCATTTATTAAATTAGTTAATATTGCTTGTAGGAGAACATTGTGGTCACATTAGAAATCTACGCACCATGCGCTCCATTGTGTCACCCTGTGTAAAATTTCAACATTTATATCTGTAACTTTTATGGTGTACATAATAAAGAGTATTCTATTCTATTCTATTCTATTCTATTCTACGCACACACACAGTCGCACACTATAAAGGTCTAGCGGTTTGTTTTTACTGTACAGTGGAAGAGTGACTGTAAAATTTTGGAAAAAAAAATAACGTTAGTTGGTATAATATTATCTCTTCAAAGTGAGAGTGAACAGGCTTTTTCTGGGTAAGCTCACTCCATCGTCGACTTTGTTTCTGTCACCTCTGACCTAGACTAAGGTAAAGAGCAAACCCATCGCAAATAAAAAAAAAAAAAATGTCAGTAATCGATTCAGTAAACAAATCTGAACAAAATAGTTTCATAATGTGCATAAATTCAGTTACACATTCTATATACATAATTCACACATGATTAAACAACGCTAAGTATTGGGGCTATCAGGGCTGCCCTACATTTCTGAACGATCATATAAACATATACAGTAAAACAGTTGCAAAAATATCAAAGAAAATGTTTTTCACAGGATTTTATGCGCTGTTTACGCATAGATGTTAAACATGCCACTAAGGTTAAAGACAGGATTGATTTGACAAAGAAATGTGTTTGTCTGCCGAAATCAAGACAAAGTAGTCTCGAATTTACATATATATTTTGGGAATAGAAAGCGTTTTCTATTCGGGTGCTCTTCGAGTATATCTACGTACAAAGCTAGAAAATGTTTTTAATACAGGGTAGGTACACCTAACACGTCTCTTATCTCCGTGTAGGTTGAGGCACGTGACGTCATACAACCACAGTTTGCTAAAGATAATCGGTTGACCACTGAAAATCAGCGCTGCGCTGTGAGTCCCCCATAGCACAGCATCATGCTGAGTGGAAGCCTTCTTGTCGCAGACATGCATGACGGGCAACTGCCGACTATTTGTTTATTGTGCCCGTAATTATAAATGTGGATCTGTTTTGTTAATTTTTTTTGTTTACCTACTCCAGTAATTAGTGTTTCTGTGACAATTAAAATTAGTTGTCTTTCCTTTTTACCGCTAATCAATCGTTCAAATTTAATTCATAATAATCCTGATTAGAGCTGAGAATTCTCGTAACTGAAAACTTTTTTAACCAATTTGCTTTTATTTGAACCAAAACTAGGACACGTTCTGCCTGAACGTGTCCTGGTTTTGGATCAAGGACCCAAGCACCTAAGTCTCCCAGGACTAAAGTAAAATTTGGCTTAGATATTTACTTGCAGCCTTCAGAGAAGCTCGTGGTTAAGTAATAACAGCCACACGGATCGATCGGTTAAGGTACGCTTACCGGGGTTGGTTGGATGGGTGACCATATTTACATACCGAGAATCCTCCGTGCCTCGGAAAGCACGTTAAGCCGTTGGTCCCGGCTGTCATTCATGGATCTTTGACAGTTGTTAGGGGTCGCAGCACCCCGAAAGTCTGACAACCAGTCTTACCATGGGGTATTGCATTACCCAGATACTTGGTTGTGGAGGTCAGATTGGCAGTCACTCCATGTGAAATACTGGTATTCAGCTGCATCCGGTGAAACTGGAACCCAACCCCAACATAGTTGGGAAAAGGCTTGGCAGATAGATTGTTCACTAGCAGCCTTGACAACTACTGCATACATTCGCACCTTCATTAAAAACTAAACAAGATGGAGAACTAGATGATTTATTCCTTATTATTTCTACTATAGCCCTCGTAGCACTTTAACACCATCATTCTACTAAAACAAGACCTTCACGTAGTTAGAATCACAATGGAATAGAAATGGCCACGGTCCACAGGAACCGTGGGAGTGGGTTCCTCAACTAATTATACATAACTAGCTTTCGCTCGCGACTTCATTTAGTTCTCACCTCTTTACGGGGTTATTGGACCAGATGACTAATTATAACCCATCTTGTTAGGCCCAAAAGCTAAGTATACCAATCTATTAATCCAACAGTCTCCTGTCGTTATAATAATAAACTGTTCTAATTATCTGATACCTACGGAGAACCATACCACTGAACTTTTCAGATTTATTCATGCTCGGAAAACAAACGTTTTCTCATTATACTCAAGAAGCCCTTCAATGTAATGAGACCGAAGCGCAGAAAACTTTCCAATTTAACTGTCCATAAGTTTTAATATCAGTTCTAATTATAGCAAACAAAGTTTCAAGTTTAATTATCTTTTATGTACCTACTTAATACAACAAACACGCAACATCAATGAATATTGTTTTTAAAGTTTGCTGTGTTCCGTGTTGGTAGCGATAAATCTGTTGTAAGGAGGTAACACCTCGATTCGTTCCGTAACCTGTTTTATGACTAATTGAAGTTAAAGTTGTTCAAAGTTCGCTGCAAACCGCACGGGCAGCCGCATTACGAGCTGAACTAACCACAGTGAACTACAAATTTATTCACAGCGTGCTTCTGTCCTGACGAATGAAAGAAACTAGCTCTTTTTGCTCACGACCGCGTCGCCGCCGCCGGGAACATTGCCATTTGGTAAAGTTTGGCGCATTAATTTTATAGTTGGAACAAAAAACAAGCTTCCCGTGATTCTTGCAATTGAGAGAAGTGTAAAACTAGACTAGACTGTAATGTATGACTGGCGGAGATTTTGTGTTATCGTCACAGTTAGTCCGGTCTCGTCGGTTTTTATGTAAGTGTTCATTTGGCAGTACTTATCGTGGCTCATAAAGCAAAAATATATGTTTGTTGAATGAATAGTTGGAGTAGCCAAGAGAAACTTGTCGCGATCAAATAGAACGTTGTACTCGTTTAGAGCGGTGCTCTCAGAAGTTTGAGTGAAGAATCGATTACTTGGGAGAATACTTGAAGTGGTGAGTGGGGAAGAGGAAGTGCACGCTGTTGCTGGTTCGTTGTGTGTTCGGAGAAAAGGAACATTGTTCGTTTAGGTTTCGTGGAATTTAAGCTTTGTTTAAGTAGAAACTGTGCTGAACAGTTGTGTTATCTTTATTGGGCTGCTAATTTACATAAACCTGCATTTCGCATAGATCAAACCAACAAGATGAGGTTGTTTCTAACTTAGTCGCTTATTAGAAAACCTGCGATTATTTCCTCAATTCAAAGGTAAATATTATCATTAACTAGAACAGCTACCGGGTAAAGTCTGCATTCCTTCCACGAATCACGGGGCACAAACTGCCGTAACAACTGATCATGTGTTAACAACACTTTAAAAACAATAAACTGGAACTTTTAGAATATTATTAATCCCCGTCATTTCCTGCATTGGCTCCCAAACACTCTGAGTGCGGGTGTTTATCATAAAAAGTGTGTTACGTCTCGCTGCAGAGTTTAAGTTGTTTTACAGACGATCACCAACAAGGGAATTGAAAATTTCTCATTTGATATAGTTGAGAGAATAAAGAAAACTGGCTACGACATTACTTTAACAATTTTATTGAGATTTAAATAACGTAGAAGTGAGGATCTCTGTCGAATAGGTCACTAAAACTATAAAAATGTTAATTTTCACATTCGCTTCCTGGAGGTGTCGTAAAGGCGTTGAGATTCCATCAGGTGGTTGGGCAGCGTTCTCCATTGCATACTGTTAAGTGATGACATTTGATTACAAGCGTCAATTTGGCGGTTAGACCCTAAAGATGGAATGAAGAGCGAACGGAACGTTCGTAAAGAACCTTTGTACTACTGACGTGAATCGATTGCACGCCTAATATAAGCATGGACAAAATTGTCAAACTTTTCTTGCTTGAATACAAGGCTTTTGGTTACTTTGTATGTGTGTATTTTATGTATGTGCGTTTTGTTTATGCTGAATAAAAAAAAATCACTATTCCTATTTAAACAAAAGAACAAGGAATAAGCACCCTAAATGCTTGATAAAAAAAAAATCACCCCCATTTGTTCCACTATTCATTCGCTGTAATTACGAGTAGTTCCTGCAAAGCTTATTATGATTCTGGGATTTCCTTTGAAAGAGGATAATATATTTAAATAAAATATTTAACTAAGTGAGATACTAAAAATATTTCATATCTCACTATAAAATAAATTATCTACGGTACTACCGTGAAACAATCATCTCGTTTCTTTGCAGAACTGAAACTAGAAACTAGTGCTCCTTTAATTTACGTTTTATTCTCCTTTAGTACCTAAATATAAATTGTGATATGAATCCAACTGCATTTTTTTATGCCGTGTTTACACAAAGAATTATTGGACGTATATTTAAGATTGGATGTTATTTAAGGGCCCAATCACATGTACATACGGCTACACATCAAGCTATATATTTCCAGTATAGTTACCACAACGCAACTGCAATAAGCTGCAGCGACACTATCCACACGTAACCATTGCTTGTCCACATTTTGTCGCTGCGTTGTGGTGTGGTTGTGGTCCTTAATGCTTGCAACCTACATTTTTAAACATGTTCTTTGTTTTCAAGAAACATAAAACAAACAATCGCATGAATTACCCTTGACGTTTTATTTTTTTCCCTCAAAAGACTGGCCATAAATTTTCCAGAACTGCTTTTAAGTTCCATTTAACAAGTCTAGGCCAATTTAAAAAAATCTTTCTGCCGGACTGGCACTTGGCAGTTTGCCCCAAAGGCTGGTAGCCTTGCTGTCATTCCTAATCCTTCGTTCGAGGTATAAGCCAAAATTCTAGACACGCTTTTCGTCGACGAAGCATAGTACACAAATCACCGGCACCTAAGTAATATGGACTGGTTCTATTTTCACAGAATTTAGAACTTTTAAACTATGTATTTTGTTTTTTTTTTACATGAATTTGTTTATTTATTAAACATTTTGTAGACTCAACCCAAGGCGTCCACAAACAAGTTACATTTTCGTAATACATAATTTATATACGTACAGTTACAATTTTAACATAATGTTATTATTATTGCTGGGGGATGCGCAAAGGTAGCCCGCGAAATTCAAATTTTATTAAGTTTTGTGCAATTTGCAGGTCAGTAACAGGTTCGATGTTGACCTATCTGATTCTAATGATTATAATTCTGTAAAGCCATATTTGTTACGGCCGCGAATCATATTTTAGATCAACATACAATCTGTTACTGACCTGCAAATTGGAAAAAACGTCATGAAAATTGAATTTCGCGGGCTACCTTAGCGCATCCTCCTTATACTGAATACAGCTTACCCTAGTTACCAAGTAATCATGAGTTAACTTTTATGACAGTGTGTGAGGTGGGCATTTGGCACAGATATAATTTTGTTCAGTTTCTCAGTGAACAGGTCTACATCTTCAGTTAGTATGATCGAGTTGAGGAGCGTAAGTGCTCGTTTACGGAGACGCGGGGCGTCGCGCGTCGCGTGCAGCATGGCGTCTCGCGGCGCGACGGACGTTTTTAGGGTTCCGTACCCAAAGGGTAAAACGGGAACCCTATTACTAAGGCTCCGCCGTCTGTCTGTCTATCTGTCTGTCTGTCCGTCTGTCACCAGGCTGTATCTCATGATCCGTGATAGCTAGACAGTTGAAATTTTGACAGATGATGTATTTCTGTTGCCACTATAGCAACAAATACTAAAAACCAGAATACCATAAATATTTAAGGGGGCTCACATATTATACACAACAAACGTGATTTTTTTGGTCATTTTTCTCAATATTGGTAACGGTACAGGTAGACACTTGAAATATTCACAGAATGCTTAGTTATATATTCACTTTAAAAATCAATAGTTAAATTAAAATAAAACAAATATTTAAGGGAGCCCCCCTTAAATATTTGTTTTATTTTAATTTAACTAATGATTTTTTTGCCATTTTTATAGATAATGGTACGGAACCCTTCGTGCGCGAGTCCGACTCGCACTTGACCGGTTTTTTCTGTTTACAGAGAGGCGGTGCGTGCATCGGCCCGCGTCATCACACGCGCAAACACAAACATATGGCAATGTACATATGTTGTCTATGGAGACGCGGGGCGTGAAGAGTAGCGGTGTCCGCCGCTGCGGCCGCGGCGGAATTTCTAGCGTGTATCGTAGTATGCTCGTACTGGGGCGTGCGACGCCGCGGGTGTTGTTACGTTTTACCCTGAATGGAGAATTACAGAAACTCAACGCCGCGTGGTGCCATCCGCGTGCTACGCCTGCATTACAAGCAAACGCGTGTAAAATCGCTTCTCCGTAAACGCTCTCATACAACTCCATATGTTTGAATTAAAAAAGCGAGCCGGACCGCCCAACGCGACGCGCGACGCCCCGCGTCTCCATAAACAAGGCCTAAGAGTACGTTGATTAGTTGCAATTCTTGTGGTACGGGTGCGGGAACCAATTTGTATGTGTGTGGCGGACGGACTCCCGTCGCCAGTACAACACTAGCGCAAGCAACAGACATCCTTACGTGAACCGGTCCAGGCGTCAGCGGGTGGATCCGCGGCGCGCGGGGACAGAGGCGAAGAACCTGCAGTCAGTCGACGATCGCCCGCGCCAGTGCGCAGCCAACCTTCCCAAAGCACACCCGCGTCGCTTTACGCTCGGCTCACGCCCACGCATTTTTCTGTTTTCATGTGTTTAAATTCTTACTTCTCGGCTTTCTAACTTGTCTAAATTATTGCATTATATTTCCATGCTATCTGTCATCATTCTGAGCTTGCATTCGCGCTTACATAGTAATAAACGAAGTGTGTGAAGCTACTGTGTTCATATTGAAGACACTACCCCGTAGCTTAGCGCCCATATTGGTGACCCGCCTGTGTGTTATAAGGACACGATCTCGAGCGCCGATAGCAAGATGCCGATAGATGGGAATACGATGCCGGGGTCCGGAGCGCAGCCGGAGGGCGACAACACTCGCGACGCGTCCATTTCCGGTCATGTCGACCGCGTGGCCGTACGGTTGCCGCCGTTTTGGGCTGAAGACCCGGACGTATGGTTCGCCCAAGTGGAGGCACAATTTTCTGTGTCTGGTATTAAGGATGATGCAACAAAATTCAACCACGTTGTTGCCCAACTTGATCAAAGGTATGTAAAGGAAGTGAAAGACCTCATAAAGAACCCGCCGCGCACAGAGAAATATGTAAAATTAAAGCAAGAGCTAACGAAACGCCTATCAATTTCTAGAGAATACCAAATAAGCCAGCTTCTATCCCACGAGGAATTAGGTGACCGTAAGCCTTCACAGTTTTTACGTCACCTCAAAACCCTAGCCGACGGGGGGATTTCGGATGAATTTTTGCGCAACATGTGGTCGAGCCGTCTCCCGCAGCACGTGCAAGCCATCATTATGTCTCAGGCTTCTGCTAGCCTTGATGACGTGGCAGAGCTGGCGGACAAGATTTGCGAGGTATCCCCATCGTCAAACCAGGTGGCCAGCACCTCATTTAATGTCGACAGTTTATTGCAGCGCATGGACCAGTTGATAACGTCACGCATCCAGTCAGAGCTGTCACGGCAAATTTCTCAGCTTACCGTGAATCGTGGCCGTAACCGTGGACGCTCATCCAGCCGTTCTTCAGGACGATCGAGGAGCAGAGGTCAGAGCCAAAACCGGACACCAGGTATGTGCTGGTACCATAATATTTTTGGTGACAAGGCACGTAAGTGTACATCTCCGTGTAACTTCAAGTCGGGAAACTCCCACGGCAGTCAGTAGAAGCGGCCGAAGACTGTCGGGCTACCAGCCGCCTATTCGTCACAGACAGGAAAACCAAGGTGCAATACTTAATTGATACCGGTTCCGACCTCTGTGTACTGCCACGTCGGTTTCTACGTCAAGCTAGAAATCCAACCGACTACAGTCTCACAGCAGCAAACGGCACCATTATTCATACATACGGCACTTTGAATTTACACCTGGATCTGGGGCTGCGGCGAGATTTTACTTGGAATTTTGTGGTAGCGAACGTGGACAAGCCTATCCTTGGTGCCGACTTTATCTCACATTATGGCCTTCTTGTTGATTGCAGAAACAGTCGGTTACTAGACAGCCTGACCACATTGTCATCAGCAGGGTCGCTCAGAAAATGCCACGTGTCAAGCATCAAGGTGATTTCCGGTAACAGTGAGTACCATAAGCTATTGGCTCAGTATCCAGCTTTAACAAAGCCATCCGGTGTTTATCGAGAGATCAAACACTCAACTGTACATTATATCCGAACCACGCCAGGCCAACCAGTTTTCTGCAGACCACGACGACTTGCACCAGATCGTTTGAAGATAGCCAAGGAACAGTTTGACGACATGGTTCGCGATGGCACAGCTCACCCTTCAGATTCACCTTGGGCGTCTGCACTGCACCTGGCACCCAAAAAGGATGGTTGGAGACCATGCGGAGACTACCGTGCCCTCAATGCACGCACGATTCCAGATAGGTATCCCGTCAGGCATATTGAGGACTATTCCCACAGGCTAGCAGGATGCAAATTGTACTCCAAAATTGACCTGGTGAAGGCATACAACCAGATACCGGTCTTTCCAGAGGACATTCCAAAAACTGCGATTACAACACCGTTCGGAATGTTCGAATTTCCATCGATGTCATTCGGATTACGCAATGCAGCACAGACTTTCCAGAGATTCCTTGACGAAGTGCTTCGGGGCCTGGATTACTGTTATTCATACATCGATGACATTCTAATATTTTCCAGAAGCGAGGGAGAGCACCTGGACCATCTCCAGCAGGTTTTTGAGCGACTACACAAACATGGGTTACTCATCAACGAGGGCAAGTGCAGTTTTGGCCAAAAAGAGGTAACATTTCTTGGTTACACCATTACCGAAGATGGCACGCGTCCCATGGATGACAAGGTGCAGGTCATACAGGACTACCCACCACCAAAAACCGTCAATGGGTTACGCAGATTTTTAGGAATGTTGAATTTTTACAGACGTTTCATCCCTCACGCTGCTGAAGATCAAGCTTCTCTACACGACATGCTCGCTGGACCAAAAGTGAAAGGCTCACAACCACTCACCTGGACAACAGAGACTCTTCAAGCTTTTGACACCTGTAAGGCTAGTATGGTCAAATGTACTCTTCTGTCTCATCCAGTTCATAACGCACCACTTGCTCTCGTCACTGACGCCTCATCAACTACGGTAGCATCAGTTCTCCAACAGCTGGTAGATGAAGAGTGGCAGCCACTTGCTTTCTATTCCAAAAAGATGAATAAGGCTCAACAAAAGTACAGTGCTTATGACCGGGAGCTATTAGCAATTTATGAAAGCGTGAAACACTTCCGCCACATGGTCGAAGGTAGGCATTTTGTGATTTATACTGACCATAAACCTATCACGTTTGCTTTTGATCAGAAGGATCGTCACTGCTCGCCGAGACAGTTCAATCACTTGGATTACATCTCGCAGTTCACAACGGACATCAGATACATCCCTGGTAAGGACAACGTCCCAGCCGACACTCTCTCGAGGATCGAAGCCATTTCAACTCCTCCCGACACAGCTACATTGGCACACAAACAGCGGGATGACGCAGAATTACAGGAACTCATTTCCTCGAGTGCCTCTTCCCTGAAAATAGAGAAAGTCCCTGTGCCAGGTACCAGTTACACACTCTATTGTGATGTCTCTCTGTCGAGGCCTCGTCCTTATGTTCCTAAGGAGTTGCGTCGGCAGGTCTTCAACTCTCTTCACTCCATGAGCCACCCTGGAACCAAATCCAGCATCAAACTCATCACAGAAAGGTTCGTCTGGCCCTCCGTGCGCAAGGATTGTCGTACCTGGGTCAGAGCCTGCGAAGCATGCCAAAGAAGTAAGGTACAACGTCACACTTCTTCCCCTTTGAGCAACTTCCAACTTCCAGGGGAACGATTTAGCCACGTCCATATAGACTTGATTGGCCCACTCCCTTCATCAGATGACTACAAATACTGTCTCACAGCCATAGATCGATATACCCGCTGGCCAGAAGTATTCCCACTCAAGGACATAACAGCAGAATCAGTAGCAAAAGGTTTTTGTGACACTTGGATCTCACGTTTTGGTTGCCCACAGATTTTAACAACAGACCGAGGCCGCCAGTTTACCTCCCACCTTTTCAAGGCTTTATCAGATCTTTGCGGAGTCCAGCAACGCCACACAACTGCCTACCATCCTGCCGCGAATGGCATGGTTGAAAGGCTACACCGCACCCTGAAGGCAGCGATCATGGCGCATGGCGAGAAGAGATGGACGGACATTCTCCCCGTGGTCCTTCTCGGCATCAGAACAGCGTGGAAAGAAGATCTTAAATGCTCAGCAGCTGAGATGGTATATGGTGAGCCATTGAGGATCCCTGGTGAGTTCATTCACTCAACTAAATCTCAGAAAGTTTTACAATCAGATTTCGTTTCACAACTAAAAGCCCACATGTCTCAGCTCAGACCTCAACCTGCTTCTAGACATTCAAATAAATCTGTCTTCATTCATGAAGACCTACAAAAATGTACACACATTTTTCTCCGAAAAGATGCTTTGCGTGGTGCACTACAAGCACCATATACGGGACCACACAAAGTTAATTCAAGAACAGATAAGACCATCACTGTAGAATTAAATAGAGGACCAGTGACCGTCTCAATGGGGATGCACACGCAAAGCTCAGCGCAGATGTCGCCAGTGGCGGGATGGCCGCTGTCAAATCGTTTTCGCTTTGTTTACATCAGTGTTTTTTGCAATTTTTTGTGTTGAAACCGGTCCACCATCGTTATTGCTATCATGTATTGTACCTGGAAGCTCAAAGAATTGAAAGACGAATTGAAAAAACGAGGAGCAAGGATAACTGGAAAGAATGCAGATCTTGTTGAGAGGTAGACTTTTAAATAATAAAATATTTTTCATCAGTGCTAGCCTCTAGATTTGGATCTTTTTTTAGTTGTAACGTGTTAATTCTTACTTGAGTCATTGTAGGAAAATTTACGAAAAATGAGAGAACATTACTTTAATGATAAATGGTATTCTTTATCTTTTAGGTTAGAAGCTTACGACCGAAATTTTAATTTCGGCAATCAAAGCCCTCAAGCTTCTGAAAGCCAAGCCATTGACGTTCCTGAAGCGGATCTTTACCAAGACGTTAATAGCTCCACCAAATTGCCGAAGATTACTAAACAACATATTCAAAGTTACTTTGACAGGTACCTAACATATTTATTTCCAATGATACATGTTAAATGTTTGATATCCTCTAGCGGCCCTTGTTTAACATAAGTAATGGTTTTTATTTCAGATTCAATAAGAATATCAGTGATGCTGTAAGATTGTATGAATCGAGATACCTTCTTGTTCTACGATCAACAACATCCTGCCAAAGTACATACCTAAAAGGTATGCTTATTCTTACTATAAACTCATTTAAAAGTTGATGTCTAGGAAATAAAATGGGTGTAGGTCTTCTTCCATGGTTGTTAATAGTAGGATGGTGAAGTTACAAATGTGTGTGTGTTGTTAGTTTGATGTGTAAAGTAATTTGCCTAATAAACATATCAAAACTTCTTCCAGGCTATTGCAAGGCATCTATGAAACAGCTTCAATATGAGGTAAACATCAAATTAAGTGATGACGGAATGCCTGAAGAAGCAAGCTGTGAATGTGCTGCAGGAGAAGGAAAAGAAGCGCATTGCAAACATATAGCTGTGGTACTACTTGCTGCTGAAAATATTGTACAACATAAAATAATACTCCTACATGAAGTTTCTACGTCACAACTACAGACATTCCATAAACCAGCAAAGAAGTATTATGCAACACCATTGAGAGCCTCCAGATTGCCATCCAAAAGAGATGTACATAATACTGTTTATTCTCCATACTTGGCACAAAACCCTAGGTTTGATAAGAATGCATTTCAATGCAGGTTTCAATCTTTGATTCTAAATTATGCACACTCGTCAATGCCTTTAAAACAATTATATCCTGCAGCTAACCAACAAGCAATATGTTTGGACCATGAATATTTAAAAAAAAACGCAGTGGATATTTTTTTAGAATCCATTAGTGTTCTTAATGTTTCAGAAACAAGAATTATGGAAATAGAAATTGAAACTAGAGGACAAAGTTCCAATCCAAAGTGGCATGATTATAGAAAAACCCACATTACAGCCAGCATTTTTCACACTGTGTGTCATTTAAAAAGTGAAACTTTAATCAAATATTGCAATCAAATATTAAATAAAAATCGAATCCAGACAAGAGCCATGGCACATGGAGTTATAAATGAAAATGTAGCCATTAAAAGGTATATGGAGGCTTATGATCTGGTTGTAGTTGAATGTGGTTTATTCTTGTCTCAGGAAAGGCCTTATTTAGGAGCATCTCCTGATGGTTTACTGGGATCAGAAACCATTATTGAAGTTAAATGTCCTTATGCTTCCAGAAATCAAAAGATCAGTCCTCTAACAATACCATATCTACAATATGACGAAAATGGACAACTAACTTTAAAAAAAAACAATATTTATTACTACCAAATTCAAGGGCAGTTATATGTAACAAAAAGATTATTTTGTAATTTATTGATTTTTACCTATAAAAGTTTACATGTAATATATATTGAACGTGATGAACAATTCATTCAGGATATGTTGGATAAACTTGATAATTTTTATCATAACTTCTTTAAAAATGCTGTAATCAAGAAATATTTCTTTAAAGACTAACACTTTAAAATAAAACTTTATTAACATATTAAAATGCTTTTATTTCATAATATTTTCTCTAAAATTACAAACCATAGCACAAACAAATAAAATTCTAGATGCCAGTGTTACATGATATGGGCTTAGTTCACTTTTCAAAATCTTGTATGTTTTAGCAAGGCCTATAATACGTTCTATATGAACTCGTTTGCTTGCTAGTTTTCGATCCTGTACTATTCTAACACCTGGTATTTGTGTCTTTCCTTTCAAGAACATTGGAATGTTAATAGTTATATCTTTTGGAGCAAAAATGTCCTGCACGTTAAAACCTCTATCTGCCATGATAGAATCGCCACTGTCACATAGATTTTCAAGATTGGATCTTTCTATAATCTGTCTATCACTGACTGAACCTCCATAACATTCTGAGACATATGAAATTAGACCACCAGGTGTAGCCCCAATCATAGCCTTCACAGTATTTTTATGTTTGTAGCTGCTGAATGTCACCTGCTGTGCTATAGGATTCCCAGGCTTTGTGATGGGTATTTCAGTTGTGTCCACAATAATTCTTGTACTTGCAAAACCACTTCTAAATGACTCTGGCATAAAGTATTGAACCAATTCTTTACTGGGCCAAATACTAATTAAAGACCATATTTCATACATAAAATTGATCCATGTTATAAAAATGTTAGCAACACTAGTTTGGGAAATACCAAATAAAAATGCCAACTCAAAATCTGGTAAATACCTCCTTAGCTTGATCAGTGTTATCAAAAGTTGGTCTTCAACAGAAACATTGATAACTCTACTTCCCTTGTAATTTAAATTATTACACATTGGACTTAACGTGTTTAACACAAGCATAAATTTTTCATAGTTTTCTAGCCCAGTATAAAAATGAATAGCCTCCTGATTGGCCCTCATAGCCTCTAGTGAAATTATTCCCAAAGAACTACCACATTGAATGCTAACAGATACTGTTCTAGGAGTAATATCTTCTGAGGTGCTCTCTACAGTAGATATCTCTATTTCAGTGCTAGTAGACGGTTCTGGAATACTTTCGTCCCCAGTTGGCTGTCTAAAATCAATTCTGCGTCTGCTTCTTTCCAAATACCGAAGGCTTCTTGATGTAGGTGTTGTTGACACTCGGGTGGACCAAGGGAATATGCTTGGGACAGTCCCCTTTTTGAGAAATCTGCATATTTGAGGATTTCCTGAAAAACAAACAAAATATTTAAAAATTTTATACAGATTACTTTAAGTATAAGACTTTTAACACTCTGTAATATGGAGGCACACAGGATACCTGTTCATTGGTTTATTTACATATTAAACCTCCAGGAAACAAACCAAGTTTTCAAGCAGACTACAAGGTAGTTATCATTAAACTAACCACAGTGATAACGAGAAGTCTCTGTCTGTAATGCTAATGACTGAAATCAACACTTAATAAGTTAATAGCTCACCTGTATAAGCCGATTCTCCTACATAATCAGATTCTTGGAAATGATTCCGGCATAACCTGCTATGCTGTGTCGCTACATAATTTTTGCGACGTATAGCCTTTTCCCACTTTTTTTTTAGCGTTGTATCTTTGGGAAATAAATGAACACCGGGGTTAGTACATCCTGGTACAGCACACAGAGGCATATTTCGAGAAAATTGAAATTTACTGAATGCTAGGTTACAAAATGTATGGAATTGACAGCTTTTGATAGCCATGTCGACGATTCGCCACCTATCGTGAACAAATGGCAGTTTAGATCCCCATTGATAGATGCAAACCAGCTTACATCCAAGCCAATAGCGATTTTGTCATTCCCGACAACCCCGTTCCTCCTCCTTCTCATTCTAATCAAAGTCCTTTTCCAAAAACCACTCGTTCAGGACGCATAGTCAGGTTTCCTGATTTCTATTCCGCAGGACATTAAGTCTCCAAAGGGGGTGATGTGGCGGACGGACTCCCGTCGCCAGTACAACACTAGCGCAAGCAACAGACATCCTTACGTGAACCGGTCCAGGCGTCAGCGGGTGGATCCGCGGCGCGCGGGGACAGAGGCGAAGAACCTGCAGTCAGTCGACGATCGCCCGCGCCAGTGCGCAGCCAACCTTCCCAAAGCACACCCGCGTCGCTTTACGCTCGGCTCACGCCCACGCATTTTTCTGTTTTCATGTGTTTAAATTCTTACTTCTCGGCTTTCTAACTTGTCTAAATTATTGCATTATATTTCCATGCTATCTGTCATCATTCTGAGCTTGCATTCGCGCTTACATAGTAATAAACGAAGTGTGTGAAGCTACTGTGTTCATATTGAAGACACTACCCCGTAGCTTAGCGCCCATATGTGTTTTGTAACTGATAAATGATTTTTTTCTGTAAGTAGGTTTGTACATACAAGTCAATCATATTTTAAAAACTAGATGTAGTTGGCGTTTCCTATCTGACTATTCTGAGAAGAAAGGCCGAAACAAACTCAAAGGTCACAGTCTCTTTTGAAATACAGGCATAATCTTGGTCAGATCATTTATTTATTTATTTATAGTTAATTAAAACGACACAGGTCTAATTACATTAGTTAACATAGAATTATAAAAAATAGAATAAAATAAGCATTCAAATAACACACAATACAAAAATTAAATTCGAATTCAAAGATATACAATTCGTGGATAAAATTATTTATAATTATTTGAGTAAATGATAAATGATAAATGATTTATTTCTGTAAGTAGGTTTGTACAAACACTTTTACACGTCAATCATATTAAAAAAAACTAGATGAGGTCGGCGTTTCGTATCCGACTACTCTGAGAAGAAAGGCCGAAACAAACTCAGAGGTCACAGTCTCTTTTTAAAGTCCAGACATAATCTTGGTCAGATCATGTGAAGACCATGTAGATTGGTGCCTGAAATGATCTTTTGACGAAAGAACCACACAGGTTGAGGGGACCTGTCCAGTCAGTGCACGCATTTGTCAGTAGTCGTGCAGCTCAACTAAGAACTTAAGGAGCTCAACGATTCAACGAACGATACCAAAGAAAGGACATTTGGGTAGGCCGCATAAAATCACTCAAACTGCCAGGCTATGATAAAAACTAACTGAGAAAAAGAAGAAAAATGAACAATAACCCACATAGTCCGCATAGAGTAAATGGTTTAATAAATTAAATAAATTATAACTAACATAAACTAACATGTACCAGTGGACACCCTCGCATATTGTCTCTCATAAAACACCAGACAAGACAAAAATTAAATTCAAATTCAAAGATATACAATTCGTGGATAAAATTATTTATAATTATTTGAGTAAATGGTTAAATGGTTAAATAAATCATAACTAACATAAACTAACATGTAACAGTGGACACCCTCGCATATTGTCTTTCATATAACACCAGACAAGCACGCATTATTTTCTTCCATTCACCAGCAAACACATCACATTCAGGGTCGGCAGTCAGGAGGGCGTTTAGCATCCTTAGGGTTCGACATACTGGGGTTTCGGCCCTAGCAACAGATCTAGATATCGGTAGTGCGAACAGGTTATGACGGCGGCTTTGATCATATAGATTTGTGTCCGAAATGGTCTTTTGAGGAAAGAACCATCGATCGACTAGACCTGCACGCATTTGTCAGTAATCGTGCAGCTCAACTCAGAACTTAAGGAGCTCAACGATTCGACCAACAATACCAAAGAAAGGACATTTGGCAAGGCCGCATAAATTACTCAAACTGCCAGATCATAAAACTAACAGAGAAAAAAAAACAATGACTCACATAGTCCTCACATTCACAATCGCGTCACACATCGTCATGAAAACTGTGTCTTTGACTAAGAATTCACTTAGGTCCATATTCTCTTTTTTCGGAAGTGTCGATGTCACCACATACTCGTAATATGACCCAGTCATATGGTATATGGATATGGTGGAACTGAGAACAGATAGAGGCATGGCCTGACCATGGCTCTATCTGTTCTCAGTTCCACCATGGCGGTTCGTTGGTTATCACCGAATTATTACTGATGTGTAACATCTTTCCTCTTCTCCGTTCCGTGTGGTGCCGGACGTAAAGAATAGCACCATCCTATTTCTTCCCATGGGTATCGTAAAAGGCGACTAAGGGACTTACTAGAGAATGGGCAGCAGCGTTCTCTCTGCATTTTAACACCATACTACCATCGCCAATCCGCGTGCAAAAACTGGCGATTATGGCAAACCCCCCCTAAGGGGGAGGCCTATGTCCAGCAATGAACGTCTTTTGGCTGAAATGATGATGATGATCTTTCCTCTCTTTATTTTATCTTTGCAAAATGTGTCTTGTTTGTGCAGAAAAAAACATTTATTTCTATTTTTTATATGCGGCTACTGTAAGGCTCGGTCGTCTTTTTATAAGTACCTAAAGACCTACATGGTGTCAATTATCAAATCTGGAAAAGGGTCGGTTCTGCTGTCAATCCACTTATCTACATTCGCAATTTAAGTTACTTCAATTCCTACCAACGTTGAGGAAATATTTATTAGGGTTCCGTACCTCAAGGAAAAAACGAAACCCTTATAGGATCACTTCGTTGTCCGTCTGTCTGTCTGTCTGTCAGTCGGTCAAGACCATTTTTCTCAGGAACGCGTAGAGGTATCAAGTTGAAATTAATATCAAATACGTAAGTCTATGGTCCCTTGAAGCTCTAAAAAAATCAAGCTTCCAAGTCAACGCAATAAAAAAATACGGCGATATAAGCGACATTATTGCGACATATTTCGATACTCGTAAATAAATCAAAACCTATAGGGTACTTCCCGTTGGCCTAGAATCATGAAATTTGGCAAGAAGCAAGGTCTTACAGCACAAGTATAGGAAAAAGTCCGAAAATTGTTAATTTGTAGCTTTGTCACATAAATAATCATTTTTTGCGATTACAAACTTAAATTTTCAGTTGGAAAATTGACCGTGGCGTATATCGATGTATCGGAGAACATCTTTTTCAACTACAGTTTGTTTTAGGGATAAATTCATCCTAACTACGGAAGCCTTCATTGTGCGTGATCCGACACGCACTTGGCCGGTTTTTTTTTCATTGAAAAGAGCGTGACAAAGCTTCAGCACCGAAAATAACCGATATTCACCGAATCTAACACATTTTATTCCGCAGCACAAATCCGACTAATCAAGTGTCAGAATATGAAGTTGGTATAGAAAAATATGAGTGGCAACAGCTGAATATGTCAATCAAGTCACGTGTTCGCTGAAACAAAATATCAATCAAACTCTCTTCACGTCCAATTAGGTGAGTTAGCACCATGTTCAAACTGCTGTTTCATGTGGGTGGTTACTTTAGAGACTTTAGCCTACATGGTGATTCCACGTAATCTCCGCGAGTATTTTATAAGTTGACTAGGTTTTGCCCCGCGGCTTCACCCGCGTGGAAGTTGGTAATTATCCCAGGAAAACGTACTATACCGGAATAAAAAATATGATATGTCCGAACTTCCGAACCCAGGTCATGGTCTATCCGTTTGCCTGTCATCCAAATCCATTCATCCGAGAAGCTATGAATAAAATCAAACTTTTCTTGGAATTAGCCTTTTCGACAATTTGGAAATTCTCAAAATCAAAACATCAGTACTCCATTTATTATGTTAACCAAAATAGACAACTAACGTTAAAATTAAATCCTGTTAAAAGAGAAAAAGGTTGTGGCAAAGGTTTAAGGGATTGAGTGTTTAAGGCGGACTCGCTAATGTTGATCACATTTCAACGTTTTCGGGGTGTGTTGTATAGTGATTTTTTTTTAGCGTATTTCAGACTATACCGAATTGCTTTAGCGTGGCAATAGTGGTCATTGCCCTTTCCGTAATATCTTTGTGTAGGAATCCAAACAATAAACTATTTATGGTTTTCGTTATTGAAACATGTTGAAGATCACGATTGATTCAGGACATTAACGGACTTTATTTCAGTTTTTTAAATAAATAATGCTAGAAAATGTAGGTGGGTCAATGACCGCTAGTGCCACGTTAACGCGATTCGGGTATATTTAATTATACAGACTAGTTTTAATATGCATCCTCTCAAATTCGTGAAGGAGTAGTTCTAGGTTATACCAGTTTTTACTAAAACTGGTATGACCTAGAACCAAAAATATGAAGACATTACTTAATATCTATCAACCCGCACTGGGCCGGCGTGGTACTTAAAAACCCACTATCTCACAGAGAGGCTTGTGTCCCAGCAGTAGGGATTTATAGGCTGATAATGCTAATGAAGAAGACGCCTGGGACACAGACCTCATCTCTGTGAGAGGAAGTGGGCCATAATTCACCACGCGGGCCCAGTGCGGGTTGGTGGATGTCACGTGACTTCGAATTTTTGCTTCTAGGACATGCCGGTTTCCTCAAGGTGATTTTCTTCACCGTTTTGAGAGCAGCGGTGATGAAATTAAATACACAAATAAACTGAAGTATCGGCCGAATGTTCGGCCGTTTTATAACTTCCAAAGTTTCCTTTTTTGACTTTGAGTCCTTACCCGACTTCAAGTCACAGTTTTGACTTTGGCTTATCTCATCGACTGTCTTTTTTTTATTTCGCCGTAGTCAGCGATTGATAGTTAGCCGTAGTAAAGAAACGACCGAACATTCGGCCAATACTTCGGATTTATGTTCGGAGTGGCTAGGTTCAAACTCACGACCTTACAACTCGTAAGTTGGAGCTAATACTACTGAACTGCTTTATTGGAAATGAGTTTGTCTGTTCCATATTTAAGAGATGACTCATCATAAACATCGGTCTCAGTCTACTGCTGGATCCGATTAATTTTCCCAAAATGATATCTAAATGTTAATGAGCATACACTAATCACCCTTTGTCTTTAGTGACTAAATGAACAGGTAATAATTGAGAGGCTCAGGGTATAATTGAATATCTAGCCAACTAAATTGAATTTCTTGTTCAATTTCTTATCCTGCGGAACTAGATATTGGATCGTTTCTCGGAACTTCTAGGTATGGTCAGTGCTCTGTATTACCTGCCCCTCTTACAAAGAAGAAGAGGAAAAGAGGGGTCGGGTTATGCAGGTCACTGACTGTACAAAGCATGAAATATGACATGGAATAGCTAAGGCTTCCATTTTGGTTTTGAGTTGTTAACACGCTTTTATTAGGTCAACCTGTATGTAACTATGTAATGGAATCTAAAGTAACTAATTTAACCATCTTCTAAGGGTCGTAGTGTAATGAAAATTGGCAGCTGTATGTAGTTCTGATGACAATACAATAATATTTTACTGTCGAACTGATCTGATGATGGAGCCGGAAGATATGAACTGGAACTTCATGATGGAAAATCGTATCATAGCTGTTTTGGATTTCTTAGAAAAGTCTTGTAATGAACTTTTGACCAAGATTAGGTTTCAAGGTCTGATGATGAAGCCGGAAGATAGGCACTGGCATTCCATGATGGAATATCGTATCATAGTCGTGTTTGCACTTGTGAGAAAGACCACGTAATGGACTTTGCACACGATCAGGTTTCAAGGGGTAAGGGGGGGGGGGGGTATAAACCTATTATATATTGAATAGTGTAAATATTGACATAGGTGCCTGTATAAAATGTATATAGACCTGTACATGGAGAGTGTAAATAGAATAATATTGATATATCTATATACGATGTATATTGACGTGTAAATAGGGTAGTAGGTTGTCAAAGATCCCACATAAGCCAATTTGAGAAACGTGCCGAGGACTGAATGGCACTACGTCACCTGTAGATATTGAGTGTGCTCATTTATAAAAGCGTGTTTTTCTAGTGTTTTTTAAACTATTAATTTATTTTATAGAGAAATGGGCTGTGTAGAGATACACGTGTAGTTGTATTTTTTTTAGAAATCAGAAACTAAGAATTTCACATCAGCTAAAAACATTTTTTCTTTCAGATAAATAAACATAACATAATCTGCCTTTAATGTTCCCACTGCTGGGACACAGGCCTCCTCTTTCTGTGAGAGGGAGTGGGCCGTAATCCACCACGCGGGCCCAGTGCGGGTTGGTGGATGTCACATGTCTTCGATTTTTTATTCGGTTTCCTCACGATGTTTTCCTTCACCGTTTTGAGAGCAGTGGTGATGAAATAATTTACACAAAGTAAAGCGCCTGTCTGGGTTCAAACCTACTCGTAAGTCGAGGCTGTTAACCACTGGGCCACCACTGCTCTCAGATAAATATTATCTTATATTTCACCATCAAAATGTTTTTCTCAGATACCTCCACCTTCAGAAACTGCCTTCAATTAGACGTCGCACAAACTTAGCGGACTCGTCAGCAATTTCTTCAAATTGGTCGCTGGCAGGAGTCCAGACGATTAACAACTTAGTGCAAGCTGTTTAATTTCATGCCTGGATGCCCTCGTTTTATGTCGTAACTACCTTCCCCCCTCCCCCACCCCACTGGTATCGCTAGACAATGAACATGAAACAAGCTGGGGGATCGATTCGACGAAGTTTGTATCATATATGGAACAGTTACCTCTGCGGTAGTCAGTGTGAATGTCTATTGTCAATAGTTTGGCTAAAATTGTATGAATACTTGAAGGGTTTGATTTGGATGGTGACTGAGTAGCTATGCAGTTGTTTTGAAGCTGTATTATGGTGAAAATAATTCTTGGATGAAAATACTTTTAATATGATGTTTTCTAGGCAATTTTAAAGACAAGAAAAATGATTGCCGTTTGAATTTTTGGACATTTAAGTCGCTCTGAAAACACGGCTGTAATTTAGTAGTTGACTAGCTAAGCCCCGCGGTTTCACCCACGTAAGTCTCGATCCCGTGGGAATATCGGGATAAAAGCCTATGTCTTAATCCAGGGTGTCAGCTACCTCCGTAAATTTTTTTTATCAAAATTGGTCCAGCCGTTTGAGCGTGAAGAAGTAACAAACATACACACACACACATTCACAAACTTTCGCCTTTATAATATTAGTGTGATTAATTCGTATTAGTTCTAGTATGTTTATTTTATATCGTGCTTCCTATTTGTGCAGAATAAACAATTCAATTTTTTTTTCTTTTCTCAAAAAAAAAACCAGAAAATGTTTTACCAAAATAATGGCTCGCCTACACATTTCAAAATTACGCCTAGACGTTTTTGAAATGGCAACATCACCACGCTTATACAGGGCGTTGTAATAAATGTTAAAGAATGGAACACGATCAAATATCTCTTTTGTCGCGTCAATCCAATCGCTTTGTTCCGATGATTAAATCCTATTGCTTTTACAGAGCGTTCGATTGAGCCGTAAAACAGTACCCTGCATCGGTCAGCTAGTTTTAGGCATGTCCTTGTTCAAGTAACATCACCAATATTCGTACCAATTCGTTTCATTGATCACATTTGTCAAAATGGCAATAAAGTCGAAAATGTTACTTAACTTTTAAAGTTACGTAACATTTTCGACTTTATTGCAAAATAGAGATTAGATTTTTCAGAATAAGTTCTGAAAGCCTTATCAAGTGTTTGCAGGGGAAATTAGCTTTCATGTAAGGTGTTATGATTAATGATAACAAATATTGTTAAACATTTTAAAAGAGTATATTATTATATAGTTCTTGCCTATTTTCTTCGCCATACAAAACTACCTTTTGGAAGGGGGCAACTAGAATCAGTTTTATGTTGTAGTAAATTTTGACGTACAAAAGCGCCTTTTATGTGCTTAGGTAATTGTAATAACTTATTATTGATTCTTATTTTGCTGATGTCTGTTAAATTTGATATACTTATATTATGTAGTTCTATTTATAAATAGAATTAGAAAAATCGAATAGGTATCATTTTCTGTGAGGCGATTTTCAATAGAAATTGCGGTTTCAAATATTTTATTGAATAATTTAGATTGGGGTTTCATGAAAAATTCAGGAACCTGAATTTAATATTAAAAATAAAGCTTAGTCAAGTATTCCGAAGGCGTTAAGGCGTCACTTTCGTAGCACAAGGCGAGCTACGCCGTAGCTAGACATGTGGCGTAGCAAAATGGACTACGCGCGGTGCTACGCGAATTTCTAGCTTTTGTCAATTGACACCCCAGTTGCGTAGCACGATTTCTATCCCATGGATTTTGAAGAAAATTCCTAATCCATTGCTTCATATCTTTGCAAAATTCGTCTGCTCGAAAACGTAAATAACGCAATGAATGTTGTAGAAATGCCAAAATGAATGCCATTGCCATTGTAAGGTCCGTGTTACAGAACGTCAGTCAATACTCAAGCATTACTTCAAACTAGATTCAAGCCATTTGATTGGTTGAAACTAGTTTTAAGTAATGCTTAATGCGGACTTAGTGTGTTATGCAATTATCCCACCAATTCGTCCGCAGTCAAACAATACTGCTTATATATTGCTTCTATTTAAGGGAGATGCGCTAAGGTAGCCCGTGAATTTGAAATTTCCTTACTGTTAAGGAGTTTTTAGGACTGTATTAAATGACGATGGTTGGTTACTGGTATCAATAATTTTTTACTGAATTTACAGTAAAATGACTTAACGCGTACAATGCTCAAGGCTAATGGTCCGATGGTCGTGTGTGTCCCGCTCCCCGCCGCGTTTCCTCTTTTATATGAGGTGGCGCGCCTCTTCGCCCGCGTCCCGCCGTGCCCCGGCCGATGCCGTCGCCGACGTCATCGTTCGAGAATGTTCCAAACACTTACTACCTTACTCTCTAAGTTCATAGAATCCTATTGAATGACTATTTCATGAAATAGTAATTCAATAGGATTCTACAAAAAAAGTTAGCTGTATTGCTGATTCTTATGATTATAATTATGTACTCGTAAAACAATGTTTGTTACGGCCGCGAATCATATTTAGATCAACATACAACCTGTTACTGACCTGCAAATTGCAAAAAACTTAAGGAAATTTGAGTTTCGCGGGCTACACTGACACTTTTGCCTTAAATGATTGACCATTATAAATACGTGAGGTCTATTAGACGCAGTATAATACAAATATACAACGAGGTACGAATATTGAATAATATTTTTCGTAAATAAACGTAGATATCTCCATTTCTCGCTTCGACAAACAAACGAATAAACACGCTATATTTCCAGCAATATAAAATTTTATCTGAACGCATATTGGATTATCGAGATCCCGTTAAAACCCATATTAATACACCCGGTATGCATTCCAGATTTTTTTATCGACGAAGAGTTTAGCTTCGCCGTATCGCTGTCCATTTTAATGCAGAGTTGGGTTCTGGATTAATATACGGGCTGTAAATTTTTTAATATAACAGAAGGTGCATCTCATATCGTGTGTTTCCCGGTGGAGTGGAGACCACTCCTTCGGTTTTCGGTGTTTCTGACGCGCTGACAGAATTAAAAACTTATGCAATACGACACTTGTGAACGTTAATAATTGTAACATTAGGTATATATATAGCTCGCCGTCCAATAAGGACCAGGCCCGGGTCGACGCGAAGGCGCGTTGTGTTCCATGCGAATCATATAAAGAGATGTCAGCACAAACTGACGGGGTCCGTTAGGGCCAATGCCTGCCGGGGTTGCGGGTTTGTCCGAAAGGAATACCGTGACCCTGGCACACAGGCAACTGAAGGAACACGGGTGGGTTTGACTTTGGCTTATCTCTTTGATTGTCTTTTTTTTTTGTTTCACCGTAGTCAGCCATAATAGTTAGCCGTAGTCAAGCAACGTTGAGCATGTTTTATAAAAGGTTTGAATGATTGAAGCTATTTTATTTTTCAAATTTAAAAGTATTCTACGTTTTCAAAACTGGCTATGTTTTTTTTCAAAACATAGATGCTTGGAACTTGGTTTATTAGATTAAATGCAAATCAGATTAACGACGAAAAATGAAAAAAAATAACATACCAACTTTAAGTGTTGTTTAGTGCTGTTGGCAAATGCATCTATTATTATTATTTTATTTATTTATTAATAACAACGTTTACAAAAATCTTAACTTAAAAACTTTGCCCCGCAAAACCGTTTTCACGGTTTTTCTGTGGGAACAGAACAAATACAGTTTTATAATTTTATTTAGGTTTATTAGTGCGGATACTTAAATTTTCACTAATAAAGACCAGACAAGACATGTATGGCTCAAAATGCTCAAAATGGTGCCAGCTGTCAACCCCCTTAAGGAACTGCACCCAGCTTGCAAACACCCTGCATATCATCAATTTGTTCGGTTTTCAAAAAAACCCACGACGAAACTGTCGACGCGATCACGCGTTCGGGTTTTCCCAGAAAAATTGTGACATATACGCGATGATGGCGTATTCCCGCGAACGATCTTTTTGGTTAGGACGCGGGGTTAGGGTCTTTTCTAATGACATCTTTATCACGAACAATCTTAATAAGTTAATGAACAAATTTGGACCTATTTGATTAATAATAGCTCTTAATATGAATGCAAATTAAATAAAACGACACAATTCTCTAAGGCATGTACGAGTACCTACTATGATTGATAATTATTGCAAAGATGCATAACTTTATAATTTTCTTTTTTATTTGTATGTGTCTGTGTCAATGCTTTTATTTATTGTGGTCGGTTTTTAACCGTTTTTATTTATGTTAATAAATAAATAATCTAATTGGCCAATTAGCAAAACTCCCAAATCTTTCAAAGCTAATTTTACCGTCGTGCTAGTAGACTAGTTAACTAGCTATGCTAATCGAAGGTAACAAACAAAACTAAAGTTAAAGTAATAAACCCCTTTGGAAATTAATTAAGATGACGGTGCTGTTACACATTTCCAAAGTTAACTTTGTCAAAGAGCCGGTTAGTTAAACAAAGTTTAACACAATTAGTTTATTTAACTTGTCGCTTGAGTTCGTGAATGTCGGCTTTTTGGAAGCCTTTTTTATCCTGGAAAGCATATGATTTTCTTCTGGGTCAGTTTTTAGGGTTCCGTACCCAAAGGGTAAAACGGGAACCCTATTACTAAGGCTCCGCCGTCTGTCTGTCTGTCTGTCTACGGCAGCAGGTAGATGATTGAAATATTCACAGAATATTTAGTTATATATTCACTTTAAAAATAAATAATTAAATTAAAATAAAACAAATATTTAAGGGGGGCTCCCATACAAGAAATGAGATTTTTTTGCCATTTTTATAGATAATGGTACGGAACCCTTCGTCCGCGAGACCGACTCGCACATGGCTGTTTTTTTTAAAACAGCTGTCGAATAGTAACGATGTCAATCGAGTTATAGTCCGCGCGCGACTGCTAGTCACGTCTGAGGTATGCGAGCAGTGACACGAGGGAGGGTGCGATTGACAAGATTGGCAGACTGAGTTAGATTCCCCCCCCGTCTCACCGCTGACATACCTCAGGCGGTGACTAGCAGTCGCGCGCGGACTACGAGTATAGTAATAAGACTATCATTAGACACGCGTTGAACGGACAAGTATATTGCTACAAGGATCTTTTGGCGTTCGAATAACGTTGACAGGGGGACGCTGTTAGTAAATATTTGTGCAAATTGTTTGGGGACATGCGGATAAAACAAGATGGCAGCATTTGTTCCAATTTTGTCCACGCGCCACACGATCATTGTAAAGCTGTAACTAATGTTGTGTGGCTCTTCTTCCAAAAAATCTTGAAGCTAGAATAAAAAACCGGCCAGGTGCAAGTCGGACTCGCGCACGAAGGGTTCCGTACCATTATCTATAAAATTTGCAAGAAAATCACGTTTGTTGTATGGGAGCCCCCATAAATATTTATTTTATTCTGTTTTTTTTTTGTATTTGTTTTTATAGCGACAACAGAATTACATCATCTGTGAAAATTTCAACTGTCTAACTATCACGGTTCATGAGATACAGCCTGGTGACAGACGGACAGACAGACAGACGGCGGAGCCTTAGTAATAGGGTTCCCGTATTACCCTTTGGGTACGAAACCCTGAAAAGGTTGTGTAACCTCTTATTTACAATCCCATGAATTAAACTAAAACTGAGAAAAAGTCAGGTTGCATTATTAAACTAAAATGCCAGCAAACGACATAAAAGAATTAACAACTTGTGACTCAATCACGGCTGCAAGGTGGGTAAGTTAATATTGCTGACCAACACGGAGCTTTTATTCTGGTACACAAGGTATACACTTAAAGCGATCACAATACATATTAAGGCCGTCTTGTAGTGCGGTGTGTAGCCAGCTGTAACTGGCCGGCCGTTGCGAGCTCTTGAACTGCTAGATTTTGTGTATACGAGTATTTGCTCCATAGAAAAAAATACTAAGGAAATTATAAAATGTGTTCTCACCAAGTACTAAAAACAATAAGGCATATCTTTAGGTATAACTTTTACATGGTTTAACGAAGTAATCTCTTCAAGGTACACGTTTTAAATAGCGATTTAGTGTCATCTTTGTGATTTTTTTTATCGAGCCAATTAATTTAATTCATGTTTCTATCTTCACACAGTGTTTGATAATATGTTCAATTTTCTTGAAATATTTTCTTGTTGCGCAAAATTTATATTTTGCTAGATTTACAGAGGTTTAAAAAAGTTAAAAAGTACTGCAACCTCGCCTTAAGCCAATGTTGAAGAAATAGCTAGCATGTTAGCTGTCCTGCATACTGTACCCGTCCATTTCATTGCTAAATAGCTTAAAAAAAAAAACTGGCTAAGTGCGAGTCGGACTCGCGCACGAAGGGTTCCGTACCATTATCTATAAAAACGGCAAAAAATCACGTTTGTTGTATGGGAGCACCCTTAAATATTTATGTTATTCTGGTTTTTAGTATTTGTTGCTATAGCGGCAACAGAAATACATCATCCGTGAAAATTTCAACTGTTAAACTATCACGGTTCATGAGATACAGACTGGTGACAGACGGACAGACAGACAGACTGACGGCGGAGCCTTAGTAAAAGCGTTCCCGTTTTACCCTTTGGGTACGGAACCCTAATAACCAGAAATTCAAACCTCAAATTCAGGTGAATCTACGAAAATCACATCCAATACGAAATTCAATAGACTAAGTCCGGTAGTCCACCTTGTAGACTGCTTATGTATGCTACTCCTCGCGGTACGAGGTAACTCGCTCCCATCGACCATCCTTATCAAAATAAATTACAATGTGCACTCATAACATAACATCACGCCAGTAACCCCCGAAGGGTTAGGCAGAGCTGTACCTATAGTACAACCATTTTGCCACATTTCGCCAGTTATGTTCAAGTCTCATGTAATTGGAGGCGAGCCTGTTGCCACTGGGTACAAACCCAGACTCCGGACTGCTACTGAGAAACTCCTGATGGTAAACACTTTGCCCTTCTTGGGAATTGAACCCTCATGAGGACCGAGGGCCGTTTTGCGTGAATGTGACGCATATTTTCCCTCAATTTGTTCTTTCGTATTTGTGTTTTTATTTCTTTGCGTTATGTTTACCGCAAATAAACGTGTTTTCTTTCTTTTACTTTCTTGACCAGGACCTCATGCTTGTAGCGGCATCTACATCAATACATGCGAACTACGCTTCATATTGACATCACGCAAAATCCTACATCGCGCAAGCAGAGTATTCCGCGCGACTAGCATATATAGGGCGTCGCACGGATACGCCACATGGAGGGAAAGTACCTTGAATATTTTAGATGGAACATTTTACTGAAAGAAGGCAATATTTGAATTAAAAAAAAAACAATTTAAACTGCATTCATAGATATTTAAATAATTACATGGTGGAACCGGGAATCGAACCCTTTACACAAGATAAATAATCACCCTGTAGCTTTATCATACCGATCGAAAGGCTTCATCGTAAGGATTATTTTTTGCTCAATAACATAGTGTCACAAATAAAAGGAAGACCATGAATTTTAACATTTTTAATACAAAATTAATCAATTTATCAAATGCTCAAAATCAACTCAAAACTCAAACCTACTAATTACGTATCTCTTTATCATTTTATCATGCACTTAAATTATAATTGAGAAATGATGCGTACTTCTCAAGTGGGTACATTTATTAGTAATAGGTACTTATGATAATGTCAGTTGTATGTCCTTACGGCAATGTCAGCTTTTCATTTTTCTGAACAAAATTTCACATCAAATGTTAAAATTCATGGTCTTCCTTTTATTTGTGACACTATTATTTATTAACGTGAAGTTATACCCCGTCCCGACATCAACTGTCGGGTAGTAGCCCAGCAGATACAATTTCCGACTGGTCGGAGGATCCTCCCTTTTCTATGGAGGATGAGTGAATTCACTGCGTACCTCATATCTCTATATAATAATAATAATCCATTTATTTCAGGCGACGCAGGCCCATAGATAAAATACCTCAACCTAAACATACATATTTTTATTATAAACTAGCTTTACCCGGCCCGGCTTCGCACGGGTAGCGCTAAGTATCTATACCCTACCCTACCCTATCTACCTACCTACCTACCTACCCTACCTACCTACCCTACCTACCTACCCTACCTACGTACCTACCCTACCTACCTACCCTACCTACCTACCCTACCTACCTACCCTACCTACTTACCCTACCTACCTACCCTTCCTACCTACCCAACCTACCTACCCTACCTTCCTACCCTACCTACATACCCTACCTACCTACCTTACCTACCTACCCTACCTACATACCCTACCTACCTACCCTACCTACCATACCTACCTACCCTACTTACATACCCTACCTACCTACCCTACCTACGATATGTTGGGCATATTGTACCATTAACAGTTCGTAGTGACTCATATGACCATTTATAACAAATGAATGGCTAGACTGATGTTTTGACTGTAATTTTTTTTTATTCATGAATATCATATTTTAATACTTATTATCCTATTTCGGACGAAGACAAACCCAAAAACATAAAAATAATAAAAATCGGTCCAGCCATTCTTGAGTTATAAATGGTGTAACTAACACGACTTTGTTTTATATATATAGATTATTGTACACGAAGTGATGACTGTGTCGGCGTCGTGTTGCGCTGCGTGGTGTCGCGTAACCTTCCACGAATACGTCGGTCAAAACTCTTCTTTCATGAAGGTTTCTAGGTACAGAGTTGGAACCCGCACCACAAACGACTTGAAGTTTATGTTATAGCGCGACTCCAACTTCTCTACTCTCAAGGTCCACTTGGTTTGATTTTGATGTATTCCACGATGTTTTCAGTCATCGTGGAGTGATGCAGACGGGTTACGTACAGCTGCATCGATGGTGTTGCAGGACGCAGCAGCATATTTGGTCCCGCCAGAGCAGTGCCACACCGATTACGGCAAGTGGACTTCCTTCGCTTCGACTCCAGTGTCACGAAGCTTTCCTTGTCTGGCTACCCTTTCTTAGAAGCTGGGGAAAAAATGCTGGGAGTCGGTACATTGCGGTTCTTAGATGATTGGCTCTTGTTGATTTTGCACTTTTACAAAAACTTTCTTCTTTGCTGCTCCTTTTGCTTTCCTTCTATATGCTCACTTGTAGCGGGTAGCTTTAAACGGGTAGGGTTAAAACCAAATACATGTGTAACAATCATGATTGTTTTAAAATCCAACCCGCTTACAGCTTGTTCCTTACACTTCTTTCCAAATTAAACAGTGTATCGCCTTCAGGCGTACGGTGTAGCAATACGTGACCGGTCCGGTTTCCCGTGACTCCGAACGCGTGTCCCGTTGCTCAGTAGTTTTTCCGTATAGGTTTGTTGGCACCGATCCGGTAGGTATTCTGTTTTTTTTTCTGGAGGTGTGTTACTGAGTTTTTGAGTGGAAATTGTGTTCAAAATTTTCTGTTTGGTTGTTTTAAGTACGGTTTTATGATTTGAGTTAGCAGAATTTTTGAAGTGAAAACTTTTGTTGAGCGATTTTTGTTAGGGGAAAATCCTATGGGTTCGCGTCACTGACATGCTAATGTTAACAGTATGTCTGTAGCTATGAGTATGGCGTGTTGCGGTTGGCCAGGTGAACGCATGATTTAGTTTTAACTTTTCACTTCTGTCGGCAAACTCAAACTCAAAGCATTTATTTCAATTAAATCATTTACAGGCACTTTTGAATTGTCAAGGATACGGTCAGTTAGAAATATGAAGCTAGTTGCCCATTCCAAAGAGTAGTAGGTTCCTATGGAGAAGAACGGGCAAGAAACTCTTTTAAATTAAAATATTTATACAATGTATTGGTTCCATCATTCATGTTGAAATTATACATGTGAGTACGATGCAAAACGTCAGAAACGTCCGTGATAAAAAGATTAAAAAAAAAAAACAATTCAAAACTAAAATAATTAAAATAAGCCGTGGCAGCTAAGAGATGACCAGTCTCAACTACCACCGCCCGTTCACGAACATGACGCATGGATCAGCACCATTCAGCTCAACCATTTTGAAGGGAACTAAATGATCCAACATACGCGTGACCATCAGCTAGACATCTGAGTGACCATGACATACTCTCAAATGCCAGGGCACATTCAAATCAATGAAAGACATATACCCGACAAATGGTAGCTCTATTGTACATAGTACTCACACCTGTGCTGACCCCATGACTGCCTGTATTTTTTTAAATGAGAGTCTAACCGTACCATACCTACCTACACAGGGTTAAAATAAATTAGCTAGTGAAACTCCACAGACGTGATGGGTCTCAATATCTAAACATGAACAAACAAAAAATAAATTTTTATCGGTTCTTTTTTGTTTGTTTCGATGATTTTTACGCTATGATGCGCAAAAAAAAACAAATTCCATCTTGTCAAGAGCGCAGTCTAGTTCTAACAGCATCCTAAGTATGTTAATAGAAAAGTACGACGCACCTTGGTTGTCGCACGCTGTGGAGGTGCTGGTCGGAATACCCCACAGCTAACCTTACCATTTTCTTTTTGTTTCTATGTTTGTTTACTAATAATAGTTTTTTAAGAACAATGTAACTAAAAATTGGGCCTAGTTGCCATAAATAAACAAATATTTTATTTAATTTTTAGTCACTTGAAAAATCTGTTTTTTTTGTGTATACTTCAAATACGTGATGGGTACCGATTTCTAAATATGATTAAACAAAAGAAAACAGATGTATTCAAGTCATACTTCAAGTAACATTAAACAGCGGTTCGTTGACCCCAAAAAAAAATCATCAAATCTTTTTTTTTTTGTCGTGTTTATAATATATTGATTACCCAACATACCTGCGGAGTTTCTCTAGCTAATTTAATTTGACCGTGTATATGTTTTTGTTGTAAATTATGAGTTCTCTTTTGTTTTCCTGTAATAAGCAAAAGTGTTCGTAATTTGCGTATTGGCGTTTAAGACGCTGACAACAGGTAAACCGCGGTCACTGTCAGACTTTAGACAAAAGAAAGAGAAGCGCGATGACACAACGCTTGTAATTTATTGCAAAATAGGAAGCAATTATCTGTTTACTCGAAAATGAGTTGAGTAATCGACAATAAAAAAACAACCAAGTTCTGCATACAAATAAGACGTGATCTTGATATTAACTAAATACCAACCGTACGTTGATATTTAACACAGATACTTTGGATTGAAACTCAAAGTAAAGGGTTAGTTTACCGTTAATTTGTATCGAGATTTTTTTTTCTAAACGTGTTTTGGTAACAACCAAGTTCTGAGCAATATGTTCAAGAATAACATATATTTTTTCCGCTACCACAAACTATATAGATTTGGATTTTTTTTTGTTTAAGACAAGCCTACTTATATCATTTGCCTCTTGTCAGCGCCTTAAATGTTTGCACAAATTTTTTTATGGGAGTTCCACCAGTAACATGTATAATGTTACTCACCTCATATACTTCCACTTCCATATACTTCCCATATAATTAGAAGTAATACTATGGAACTGGTGAGGCAATACACCTATGTTTATCTCTTAGGGGAATATAGGCGTGAAAATTAATTACTCACTCATACTTATGTTAAGCCGAAGTTTTGTAGCAAGCATTAATAAATAAATAAAATAAAATTAGTTTATTGCAAGTAACAAGACTCATATACAAACACTTAAATAATAAAAAGGATACAAATAGGATAACAAGCACACGAAATTAACACTCGGAAGGTAACAATATGTTTGCTGCAGCACTGCCGGATTTCACGCGCGCCTCAAAGAGATGTCAGCACAAACTGACGGGGTCCGTTAGGACCAATGCCTGCCGGGGTTGCGAGTTTGTCCGAAAGGGATATCGTGGCCCTGGCACACAGGCAACGGAAGGAACACGGGTGGGTTTTAGTCAGTAAAAGTCTGACACGCCCTCCCGCTCCGCCCAGAGCGAGAGAAGTTATTTGATGATTTCCCACCCAAAAAAAAAAAAAAAAAAAAAAAAAAAAAAAAAAAAAAAAAAAAAAAAAAAAAAAAAAAAAAAAAAAAAAAAGCACTGCCGGATTTAAGGGCAATCCAGTCTGTTGGTGATCATCGCCAACAAAAATATGATTAATATTGATATAATATTATATCAGTTTCTCCATAAAAGTTTTTTTTTACTTACAGATTTCCTTGGAAGTCAATATCAAAATGGCGCAATTAGCCCAATCACTAGCAAACAGTGAACGTAATCGAACTGATTAATTAATATTAGTACATTACAAAAACATTTTATACTAAATTGAACTGATTAAGCGCATCCAATTTAAAATATCCTACTAATTTCCATGTGATTCAATAATTATTATTGAATAATCATGCAATTTTTAGTGAAAAGTAACTATGGATATATTATTATGTTAATTCATTGAATTGACTTTTGATTGACAAAGAGTTAAATTACCAATGAAATATGATCAGTCAAATGGAAATTATACCTACTAGAGTAATTTGAATCGTGATTGTTAGTTTACAAGATAAAAGTTTGAATGAAAAATACTCAATAGAGGATTTGAAAAGCAGTGTTATGTAACACCAGCGACCTAACGAATGGCTTCAAATACTTTTTTGGCAAGAGACAGCAGTAGTTCACGAAATCGACATCCAATTATCGCCAGTCGCCCAGTCGCGGATTGGTCAGAACTTCCAACGGCAAAAACCAGAGTTAAAATAGATAGCCGACTGAATTTGATTGAATCCGCTTCAACATAAGATGAGATACGTTAGATTCAGAAGTTTGCAATACGGCTTCAGATCCACGCTCGCATAAACAAAGATCAAAGTGAAATACTCAGACAAATAGATTTTATCTATGACATGAATCAGCCGGATAATGTTCTGCCTTTGTTATACGTAAAAATATGTGGTGAAAAGTTTTGTACGCTCGCTTTTTCCGTTGAGTCGCTTGTATTTATTCGTTCCAATTTTTATCCCAAACGGATCGGCTATTAGTCATTATGTAGCAATACTCTTTGTTTTGTTCGATGATTGGAAACGCAAAAATACGGTTGGGCAAGTACAAATACATTGTGTGTGAGTTTGGACAATTTTATGCACGATCTGCGCTGTGATTGGGTAATAAAAGAACATGGGACCGTATTTGGTGATCGTTTTCCGGTCAACTTGTAGCATTAAGAAAACTGGGTTGGTCCCATTTGGAACAGTATTTGTAACTATTTTGTATAGTAGCACTTTTGATGTGTAGGCTGTTCTTTCCTCTTGCTTACTGTGGGAGTGATTTCGTGAAAAGGAACGAAAGTGTGTAACAGGAAGTGATAGCTTGAGAATGGAATTAGTAAGTAGGTACGTTATAATAGCATGGAATTAGTAAGTACTTTAAAGACTATGTACAGGGCGTCGAATTTCGACCAGTGGGCGACCACTCGTAATAAATAATTATTCGAATACATATTTCAGTATTTATATAATATGTAACAAAAACCCTGTTGTTCCTTCTACCTACGTTTTAGAAATCGGTATAAGTGCATACGTAATAAAGTAAGTCATTTATAAAAACTGTTCAACAAAAATAATTAAAATAAATATTTATTAATAATATTTGTAATGTTTAACTGATGTCTTACCTCTTTTTTTCTTTGATTTTGACTTCTCGACTAGCCAATGCTTAATTTTTTTAAATTATAATTCCACCAATGTTGTGCTTGTAGGTAAATGTATACGTCCCTAAAAGGAACAACAGGGTTTTTGTTACATACCGTATAGCTTTTTTAAAATTTTGAGGTTAATTTCTGTCACTGCTCAGTTGCTTATGGTGGAATATCAGTTGTTCACACATCATATGCGACTACCGTAAGGCTCGCTGGTTTTTTTTTTATCTCACAGTTATTTCTGGCTTGCATACCTAATTTATAAAGGTTTGATTCGGCTGGTTTTGAAACCCGAAAACCTAACATCCCATTCAATCTAAGAGTATTCCCAAATGACTTTAGATGGCTGTCGCTCTGGGTAACTCACATATTCAGTCACATCTGTTCTGACGAGAAGACTATAAGGATTTTGTAAAAGGCTAGAAGATAGTAAAGTAGAGTACTGTATGCAGAGCTATCACTCCTCAGCTAATTGGACCAACTATTTCACAGCCCGCAAATTACATTATCAATCTTTTTAGACACCGCCCAACATCAGCATGCAACGTTAACTCAAAGCATATTAACTTAGCGTGCACGCCTCGAAACATACGTAATCCTTAGCTCACAAAATTGTATTTAACCTGCATTTGACAGGCAAAGAAAAAAAACCATTTCATATCCATCTCTAAATCCGAAACATTTTCGAGTAAAAACCGTGTTGTAAAATGGAAAGAGAATTTAATTTAGCGTGAGCGGGAGCCAAACACGTCAATACAACGGCTAGAACTAGCACAAGACTGGCCTCAAATGCAAACGTCGCTCCGGAATTAAATTTAATGATTTACAGCCGTTGGGAGTGTGCGCGGCTCGAAACTCGATTACAGGGGTTGTCAAAGCAAACAGAGACGGGTGACCTTCTAAATTAATTGCGTGATTCGATGGATGTGGCGCGGGTAAAACTTGTGTTGATTGAGTGGTCATTGGCGCGTTTGTGTGTCGCTACTGTGTGGACTTTGAATTGCGCTTTTGGTGAGCCCAGATTGCTTGATTGGTAAATAATTGTTTGGATAGACCCCATTAGGTACCTATTTGATAGGGATGAACTTAATGTTTTAGACAAACGGTTGTAGGCACTAACCATTCATTTACAAACCATTTCTGGTTTAATGATACAAAACAAACAAAATCAATTAATCAATGTGAACGATCGGTGAGGCCGTGTGTGTGTTTTTAAGGGTCGAGTAATCGACGTTGACCTTGGCTAAACGAATGCGCGTCGCGATCACGCCGCGCCTCCGTTCGGTTTCATAAGGAATATGTATTTTTAGCAACGATAATATGAATATTTGCCAAAATCACAGAAAAATTATAGATAATAAAATACAAAAAAAAATATGAAAATATTTTAAGTAGCTTGAAAGTAATTTATTATTTAATTATTATTAATATATTATTTTGTTAATTTGTAATATCGTTTTTTATGCTTTGGGGTGACATTACTTACCGAATTTATTTCATAAAGTATTTTACTAGAATACTTAAGTATTCACATAAAGAATTGATGCTTGACAACAGCTCAAGCGCGGTCACTGTCAGACTGCATACAAATGCAGAAACAAAACAAAAACAAAAAACGCGATGACCCAACGCTTGTAATTTATTGCAAAATATGAAGCAATTATCTATTTACTAATAAATGAGTTAATAGTAATCTAAAATAAAAAACCAACCGAGTTCTGCATACAAATAAGACGTTCTTATTATTAATTAAATACCAACCGTACGTTGATATTTATTACAGATATTTTGGATTGGAACTCAAAGTAAAAGGTTAGTTTACCGTTAATTTGTATCGAGATTTTTTTTTCTAAACGTGTTTTTTGTAACAACCAAGTTCTAAATATGTTCAAGAATAACATATATTTTTTCCGCTACCACAAACTATATAGATTTGGCATTATTTTTTAAGACAAGCCTACTTAGATTATTTGCCTCTTGTCAGCGCCTTAAGTGGCAAATTCCAAAGTTAAATGACACATAAACTTTTTATGTCAGTTTATGTTCCATTTAATTCGACTAAAGATGATTATGGCGCTGGAGTACGAGCAAAAGTTACCATGACAATTAGTTTACCTTAGTTGTTCAACAAACTCGGGGTCAAAACGCAAATGTTCAAAAAAGAACTCATACAAGTACAAAAGATAAATTAAGTTTGTAATAAAGGACTGTTTCCCTGTGTATTACGAAGCAACCCATCCAGAGTTCCCGGTGAATCGGTCTTGACGAAGGACTTCATTATAAATTTATTTGAACGGATCCGCCGGGACAGGCTGCGGACTAACATTCAAGAATAAAATTGTAATTATTATGATTAAACTTTATTTCTAACTCAATTTTCGTCGCTACTTATTTACCGAGTAGTTTTTGTTTATTTTATTAATTATATGCTGATATTTTCATAACTATCATAAAATATCCGAGAAATAATTTTGAATTTTTGACAAGTTTTCCATACAAAAGCTGTCAGACGTCAATTTTATGACACGGATAAAAGATAGCCCTAAGTAATATTTTTATTAAAAATCCGGCCAAGTGCATGTCAGACTACGCACAATTAAGGGTTCCGTAGTTGGGATGAATTAATCCCAAAAACAAACTTAACATTGTAGTTGAAAAACCTGTTCTCCCATAGATCAAACTGCAAATGTAAGTTTGTAATCGCATTTTTTTTGTAAGTGTTAAAACTACAAATTCATGATTTTCGGACTTTTCCTTTACTTGTGCTGTGAGACCTTGCTTCTTGCCAAATTTCATGATTCTAGCTCAACGGGAAGTACCCTATAGGTTTTGATTTATTTGCGAGTAACAAAATATGTCGCATAATCGATTTTTTTTAGAGCTCCAAGGGACCGTAGACCTACGTATTTGATTTTAATTTCAACTTGATACCTATATGCGTTCCTGAGAAAAAGGTTCTTGACAGACAGACAGACGGACAACGAAGTGATCCTATAAGGGTTCCCTTTTTTCCTTTTGAGGTACGGAACCCTAAAAATGAAGTAAATCCAAGAAAAGTTATGTTTTTTGGAATGAGATTCTAGAATAAGATTTGATTGTTCAGTTTTTTAAGATAATTTCGGACAAGGGCACTACATCGAAGTGTTTATTCTTACTAAAATTACAATTATGTGAAAATGAGGTTGTTTATTTGTCTTGGCGTGTGCCCGGAAAGTCAGTTTCCGGGCACACTCCGACAGGTATAAATACATATTATAAATGAGCAATGTAATCGAATCTCAAAAAATGCCCATTATTGCAAAAAAGGCTAATTTTGTTAAAAAAACCTACTTTATTTCTATCCCTAAAAGTTTTTTGAGACACATTTTTATTCAATAAAGCGTACATAATTATAATTATAAGGTCAATAAGTTTTTAGAGGATAAGTTTTCAGAAATATTTTCCGTAGTCGCGTACCTTGCATTTAAGGCTCGTACAGACTGGTGCGATAAGAGTCGCATTGCCTGTCGTGCCCGCGATATCGTGCTAGTCTCTGCGAGCCTTTAGCAAGGGACGCGACTGAAGCTGTGCAAAAATCCTATACCTTTTTCTTTACCAATCCTTTTCACCTTAGTCTTTATCTTTATACAGTTCATTGGTTTTACACATGCATATTCCTATTTCCACAGCATCAAAGCTTCTGTAGTTGCTCTTTTGCATTCCATTTTTAATTCATAAAGTAAGAGTCAAGAAAAGAAACAACCTTTTATTGGATGGTCTGTAGAAGTTTCTTAGCGTTTGTTTCAATATTTTCTCCGAGTTCGTTCAACCCAAGACGGAACAATACATTATTGATATTAACTATTCACTGTTTATCTCGTGAGTAACATTGATGTATGTAATCATTAAGTTAGCTTGACGTTCAAGAAAATTGACACACAATACTTCTTATATCCCGGTTATAAACAAACTCCTGTCCCTTTGGGGGAGGCCTATGTCCAGCAGTGGACGTCTTTCGGCTGAAATTATGGTGATAAACAAACGTATCTCTTGAGTATCTGTAATAATTAAATTATGTAGGACTAGCTACGCCTCGCGATTTCACCCGCGTAAGTCTCGTGACATTGCTCACAGAACTGATGCCCGATGGGGCCGAAAGGTTCTGGAGTGGCGACCGCGTACCGGAAGACGTAGCGTTGGTAGGCCTCCTACAATGTGGACCGATGACCTTGTGAAGGCTGCAGGTATCCGCTGGATGCGGGAAGCACAGAACCGGTCGAAGTGGCGGTGCTTGGAGGAGGCTTATGTCCAGCAGTGGACGTCTTTCGGCTGAAATGATGATGAAGTCTCGATCCCGTGGAAATAAAGGGATAAAAGTAGCCTATATGTCAATCCAGGGTATCAGCTAACTCCACAGAAAATAATATCAAAATTAGTCCAGCCGTTGTAGCGTGAAGAAGTAACAAACACACACACACTCACAAACTTTTGCCTTTAAAATATTATTGTGATGTTTATAACTAGCTTTAGATTTGTAAGTAATTCAATTCCATACTACATTATAAGGGGGCTTGTGGCTAAGTAATAACAGCCGCACGGGTGGATCGATCAGGTTAAGCTACGCTTGCCGAGGTTGGTCCGTGGATGCGTGAAATCGGAAAGCACGTTAAGCCGTTCGCGTTGTCCCGGTTGTCGTTTGTCTTTGACAGTTTGTTACGGGTCGTCAGAAGCCCAAAAGTCTGACAACCAGACTTATCAAGGGATATCGTGTTTTCCAGTTTGTGGGTTGTGGAGGTCAGATAGGCAGTCGCTCCATGTAAAATACTGGTATTCAGCTGAATCCAGTTAGACTGGAAGCTGACCCCGACATAGTTGGGAAAAGGCTACGCAGATGATGCCTAGATTGTAAGGGACGTTTACATTTTAAACCAGAGAGGTGCAAAGAAAGAACACTTTTGGTTTCTCTAGTGATCATAATTAAATACGTCCCAAAGCCTTAACCTCTAGTAGTCTAGTTTAACTTCAGTGGGAATGCTGTAGCGTACGCTGCCTGCCAGTCTGTCAGTCAAGTAACTGTTTTGTATATATGAAATAAAGAATATTTGCTCACTCTAAATTATGACGACACGGAAGAATTACAAAAACAAACCATAACTTAAAAACATCAGGCATCCACTCACACATAGACAATTACACTCACTCACACATATCTACATTCACACATACATAGCTACACTCAGACAATACATGCCCGGCACATAAATACATACTCCGTTTTCCGTGTTATTAATTCATTTAAAACGATTGATTTGAAACTGTAAGGGGAAATTAAAACAGACTGTAAAATTCTTCTTCTTCAGGAAGACTTTGATGCGATACTTGAATGGTGTCAACTTAAGGCGATACAAAAATAAATTGGGGGCTTTTTCGTAACCATTTATTTCAGTATTACAGCACGTATGGATTAAATTTTTTGATATTATGTTTATTGACTATTTGATTAATACTTTGACTGAAGGAAAACGCAATAGGGTCAAATTTCCTCGTTAAAATTTAATTCCGAAGAGACCTCTATTTTTTCATGTTTTTTTCCTGTAATTCTAAAATCCTAAGTAAATTCATTGCAAAATTGCATTCGAAATGTGCGCATTAGGTAACTGAAAACTCTGACTGAAAATATTTTTGATAGATAGCTTAATCTATTTTTAAACAATTTTTATTTGGTCGCCGCTCTTACGTTGTTGTATTTTGGTTCCAGCGCATTGTTGCGGTCTCTTTTTTTCGCATGTGGAAGTAATTGACTCTGTCACTTTCTTCCGGCCGCCCAGTTCGCTATGATTTATTTTTTACGTACCACCTTATGCAAGTAAATGCTTTCACATTACTTTTACACGAAACAAACAAGTACAATCATCGTCTTATAAGTTGGATGGAGTTCCTCTGCAAAAGGTTGACACCATCCGTAATTTGGGTGTCCAACTCGACAGCAAGCTAACTTTCATCAATCATAATATTGACGCGATTGTGGCCAAAGCTTCAAAAATTTCGGGTTTGGTGAGGAGAACTTGTTCGGAGTTTCGGTCCACATCAACGCTAAAAGTGCTTTACTACACCCTTGTCAGAAGTATGCTGGACTACGCATCTCCAGTTTGGAATCCCATATATCGTGTCCATATTAACAGGATAGAAAGTATACAGAAGGCCTTCACCAAGTACTTACGCTTTAGATGCCCTAGTTGCCCTCTTGACGCTAATTATTCCCAAAGGCTTAATCACTTCAATATGTTACCACTTGAACAACGTAGAAGCACTTCTGATCAGCTTTTGTTATACAAAATCATCCATAACCTGGTGGATGTACCTGAGTTATTACTTCCGCAATCTCCGGCTAGCCGGCCCGCCTGTGCGGGCCACCTCAAGTCTGGGGGGGACGGGGTGAGGTGTTGGACCCCCCCACGACGTCTGAAAGGGGCACGCGTGGAACACTACGCGCCGCTACCTCGGGTCCAGTGTGATAGGGGGCGGTGGACGTCCCCAAGTCTGCCGTCCCTGGACCCATTTAGGGGGGCCGGAAGAGGGCGTTGTCTGCTCTCTGCCGACGCCTAGTGCGCCTGGGCTGGGTGAGCGGACGAGATCTCCCGCTCCCTTTCCGCAGCCTCCTTCTGCGACACCACCGCGTCCCAGGAGTCCTCGCTGCGGGCCATCGACTCAACCACGGCCGGCAGCGACAGATCACTGTCTACTCCTGAGATGAGGGCACGGCGTGACACCTCCCAAGCGGCACACTCTGCCAGCATATGCCGCGCCGTATCCTCCCGGCAGAACTGTACCTAGGCCTATCGTAACTAGATCTCTACGCAAAATATATACCTTTGCATCGTCCTCATCTTACAAACCTTGGTCTCAATGCCCAATAGATTAATGGCTAATTATAATAAAATAGTTAACTGTAACAATATTTATATATTTACAGACACATCTCCCCAATTTCGCAGAAAACTTTATAACTTTTAGCGACGAATCAGAATTTCATAACCAACTTTTTATTTTTTACTATTTAATTATTTGGTTTTTGCCACTTTAAATTTTTTGGAATGTCACCTTTGCACTCGTTATCACGTTTTACCGTTTTGATTTTGAATTTCAATTTTACTGTTTATTTTTTAAATTTAATCTATTAATGTTTTATTTATAATTTTGATTTTATTTTTTGATTCTAATTTCGATTATGATTTAGTTTTTACTTAATGTTTTGTTCTTTGTGTCTAATAATTTTTTTCTATCCTCACTACGAGTAAAAAATATTGTTAAAACGTATATAACGCACCATAACTCAAAGCATATGCTATTTTTTATTATGTTAATGTTTTGAATGGGTATTGTCGTTGGTGTACCTTTCAAATATAATAAAATAAAACCCCTTTTACTTTCTTCCCCCCGTTTCTTATCCCCCTATTAATAGTATTAGGCTAGTTAAGTTAGGTTACTTAGTTAATTTGTAAGTAGCTATTTTATCCACACACATGCCAAAATCGAGATAGTTACAAAAAGATTTCAAAAATGATCACCTTAATATTATATTTGTATACATAGAACCAATTATTTTGTACAATATTGTATATAAACATTACTAAAAATAACAAACAATCTTAATGTAAACAAAATTTTTTCTAAAACGGCTTTTTCTCAAAACTAAAAACTAAAACATGGTGTGGGTTGATTCCGTTTTGCGTAAGTAGGTCGAATTGTTATAATTAGTTATAAAACATACTATTTCCATGCTTAGTGTACTTTTATGTGCCAAGTACCAAATAAAAAAATATTATTTATTAAGTATTGATACGTACCTACAGACAGCGCCTAAGTCAGTGATAAAAGCCTCGTCAAAAATATGTAATAAAGGCTCGTACTGACTGGTGCAGTATCGCGGGCGTGACGCGACACTAGTAGCACAAATTTTATGTCACTGCGTGCCGCGCCCGCTATATCGCGCGAGTCTGTAAGAGCTTTAAAGCTGATTCTATTCATTGCTTTCGGCAGCGTTCATCCATTTTAATGTCGAGTTTGTCCTAAATCGATAATAACCTTTTATAATCTTCCTTATTTCGAATTCAAGTCTAGTGCGCAAAACTTTTCGGGAACCGTTTTGCTGAGCAGCACGTCTGTACAGCCTAACGGATTGGCAGCATCCTCACACTTATTTTGAACTTATGGGGTAGGTAGTTATGATTTGATTTAGTTTTACTTTCTGCGGGCCGAGCACGGGCGTGCCAAGACGTTTGTGACAAGATATGATAAATTATGTCATGTCAATTTGTACTAGCATTTTATGACAAAACAGTTTTATCGCACAAACTGTGATAAAATGTGTGACTCAAATCATGTCACAGTAGGCCGTGCTCGCCCCGCTGAGGTTTACTGCAGTCTTACACATTTTTGGAGAATCTTTTTACAAATCAAATTAAAAATGTTTCTTTGTTACGATATGGTACAATAGATGTTACAATAGTGGTTCCAGCATACCCTGCCATAGTATGGCGTACAAATATTTATTTATATGTATACAAAAACAAAGCCCATATTACTAACCTATTTATAATTATGAATAATTGGATTAGAGAATAAAATATGAATAATAGTTCATTAATATAGATTTAGTTTGTATTATACTAATAATAATAATTATAAATAATGAAATCTTTGGTTTTTGCATGACATGGATTAAAGGCTATTTTTATTACTTATTACTGGAGTTTGAAACTGGTCATAATTTAGAAAGCGTGTTATTGGGCTTTTCCATCTGGAATTTCTCAGTAGCAGCCCGGAGTCTGGAATTTTTTGCCCGATTGATGGCAATAGGCTCGCCCCCTATTACATGGGACTTAAACATAACTGGCCAAATGTGGGTGTACTATAGGTAGTACACCTCTGCATAACCCTTCGGTGTCCGTTTCGACCGCGCGGCCACGGCGAAATTAAAAAAAAAAAACAATGCCAAGATTTTGTAAAAATTTGTAGAAGTTGATTCCCAAAACCATAAATTTGTCAAAGTTATGGTTAAAAAGTTATAAGGGTTTGAACGTGGCCGCGCCATTGAAACGCGGCGAACCGCGCGGCCACGGAGATCTTTAAAACTAAGCGTTGCAGAGATCTGAAATTCAGGTAAATAACAGATTGAATTTGTAAAAAAATTGTAAAAATATAGAAAAAAATCCTAGGTTTATATTTTGGGAGCTATAAGACTAAAACTCCATGGCCGCGCCATCGAAACGATGAAAAATACGTTGTCGCCGATATCTCGCTGAAAAAGCATCGCAGGGGTCTGAAGTTTTTTGTAAAACGTAGATTTGAATTTGTCGAAACTTGTAAAAATACTACAAAAAATCCTAGGTTTATGTTTCAGGAGCTGTAAGACTAAAACCTCATGGCCGCGCCATTGAAACGGTCAAAAAACACGTTATCGCCGATATCTCGCTGAAAAAGCATCGTAGGGGTCTGAAGTTTTTTGTAAAACCTAGATTTGAATTTGTCGAAACTTGTAAAAATACTACAAAAAATCCTAGGCTAATATTTCAGGAGCTGTAGTACGGTATCGCGTAGAAATAAGTCGTGATTATTTATCGAAGAAAGTAATTGAAAAGAGAGTTTTTTTTTGTAAACAACACCTATTAATATGTAAAACTACCGATACTAGGCAAAAAACATGTATTTTTCGGTATTTATAACTTTCAATACGTTTTTAATATTTCGATAGGGTGACCATGGCTTTTTGTTTACAGAAAACTTTCCACCTATCGTTTTGGAAATTGTATCTCAAGGATTCTAAATTAAATTAAAATGAAACGACAAGATACAAAAAACATATTTATATTTTTTTTATAATCATATAAATCACAGATTATTTACTTACCCTAACACATATATTTCTTTCAAACTCACAAATCACAGATTATTTACTTATACTTTCTTTCAAAGTCACAAATCACAGATTATTTGCTTACACTTACTTACACTACTATATAGGGTGACTGGTAAGCAGTGATCGATACTTAAACACGTGAATTAGCTCATCATTATGAACAACTTTTACTATGGGACCACACCTGAAATCGCGAAAAAAATATCAGCTGTTCCATACATTTACGATCGCATAACTCGTCAACATGTATGGAACAGCTGATATTTTTTTCGCGATTTCAGGTTTGGTCCCATTGTTGCCATGTTCATAATGATGAGCTAATTCACGTGTTTAAGTATCGGTCACTAATTACCAGTCACCCTATATATATTTCTTTCAGTCACAAATCACAGATTATTTGCTTACACTTACTTACTTTACTATATATATTTCTTTCAAAGTCACAAATCACAGATTATTTACTTAGAATAAGATATTTTTTTTATTAATACGACCTCAGAGCCAAGGACTTTCAGGAACATTTGTCGAAATCTTGCAAAAAAATTGACATTTCAAACAAACCAAAACTATAATAATGAGGTACTCGCCAATATTTTTGGGATTTCGACCGGTTCCTTGGGTCATGAATAAAACTTGTTACCTATGGGAGCTTATTCCCACTGTATAGTTTAATTTTACCCTGTTTTTTATTATTTAATCATCATCTATTAGACCATATGTTAAATTATGAATTGTCAGAGGTTGTTCAGAACTTGCGTGCGTTCCGGTTTTATTATCGTCGTAACAAATCATTATGGAATTATTTACTAAGCAATGACACTTGTAATGACCAATCAGACCTACAACCGGGGGGACATATTCCACAGCACCTATCAGTCCATATTTTTTTTGCTTTATTTTGATGTAATGAGGTGTTTCTTGGAGCATAATTTTGTCTGTGCCATTGAGATCAAATAAAATAATATTACTCAATTCGTACGTAAATCTCTTGGTTTCGTTGTTACATTTTAAACAAATTTTTAAATTGGAGTCATCGATAATGACGGCATCTTCCAGTCCACCGATTCCGAATAAATTTATGATTTCCATATTAATTGACAAAAATACTATGGTTCTTTTTGAGTGGTTGGCGCATGTTTCGATTAAACATTCTTTAGTTACATTGGCACTGTACAAATCCTCTAAAAGTATGTGTTCAAATATAAAAGCCATATTACTATCGCATCCATATGTATTGCTATCCCTTTTGTAATATTGAGTAATGATTTCCTCTCGTAGTTTATAAGCACTATTTAAATTTAACGATTCTGCTAATATTTTTATAAATTCGCGAATTAATTTGTTTGTGCATGTATTAAATATTTGTTGAATGTGCACGTTTTTTTGGTATGCAAATGCTAACAAAAAGAAAACTGAATCAAACGCACACGTATTCGTAAAATTCATACTTTTATTGACAGAATTTACTAAATTCCCATTTCGCAAAAACAATACTGAGATATTCTTCGCAGAATATCCCTCTCCACCCCAGTTTTCAGTATATGAAGGCTTTTCTGTAAATATGGAGTCAGAAGAAAATTATTGTTTTGTGTTTATTTTAATTTTTTTACACTGCTTATTATTATTTTTTTGTAATTTCCTTTTTCGGCCCTTGATTGTTTGCTTTTTTGTATTTGCTAGAGTTATATTAAGATTTGTCGCAGCTATTTTTGTCTCCCCTAATATAAAATTGTAGTGAATTTATAAAAATACGTGTTTCAAATAATAAGTGTTTTAAAGTTTTGAAATAACTTTCAATAGCTGACGATGTTGGCGACTTATTTTCTGATTTGTAAAAAGGACACATGACATTGCTCCACAGAGGCAGTTTGATCATTAACCTTTTAAGAGTTGATACTAGATTGGGTAAGTAATAGTCATTTGGTTTTTCTGTTTTATTCTTTGTTTGATCCAACATTTTTTCTTTATTCACAAGTTCATCAAACCAACCTAAAATATTGTCATCGTCGGTTATTATAACATAATCATCACAGAAATCTTTTTTGTCGTTTTTTTCAACTGGGTCTTCTATCTTGACCAACAAAGATTTGAGGTATTTCATAGAAATTTTACAAGTCTCATTGTTTGTGAATTCATATTTGAAAGTACAAATTTTTATAATATGACAAAGCACATTTTTTATTATTTCAAAATTTTCGCACTCTTTCACAAATAAAATACTGCGAATGTAAAACATTTTAATATTTATATCAACGTTATCGAAGCATCGCAAGTTGTATACGTTTTTGACAAAATGACTTGTGTCTAATCTTAGGAATACTTGAGGCAAATTGTTACATTTACTCATTAAAACTAGAAATGATTGTCGTAGATAGTCTCGGACTGTTTGAAAATTAGTAAAAGTCTGAACGTTTGCTGCTATTAACGCTGAAGAGTCGTCAGTTACAATCTCGTGAGGCGCAGTACGTACTTCGTTGTGCCATCTTTTCAACCATGACAATATAGAATCCGTTGTGTGGTTATCCGTAATCAATTGGCAAATTGCTGTAGACTTAATAGTTGAAGACGTTACCATACCAACATAGAGGAACATCCGTTTCGTTAGCAGAGATCCATCTGGGAGTTTGATCGTTCGGAAGAATGATCCAGTTGCATCTATAGTCATTGTGACATGAGGAATTTTCTCCAGATACGCCTTGTAGTATTGGATTTGTTGCTCACACCAATAGCACAGATGGAAGCTCGGTAACAGGGTGAACTCGCGAACGAAATGTTGGTATGTTGCCATTATCGACATCATGAGAATGCTCATGATTGGATCAGAGTGCAATCGATTACTTTGCCTTTTCTCGTGTTTCATTTTCCTCAAAGCTTCCATCGTTGGTAGCACTGGACAGTTTACAGTATCATCATCTTTGATGACTACGGAAGCAATTTCTTTGTGAACTACTGTTGCGGGTTTATATTGCAATTTTTTCGCTAGTTTTCGTCTTTTGTACGGAGTGAGCTTTGTCTTCTTGTTTGGATTGTGTGGCATTCTACTATTATCGGTATTAAATAGAGTGCAGGTCACTGCCACTATTTTATCTGTTGCTGCCTTGATCGTTATTTCCGAGACGCAACTACATTGTGAGCACTTTCCTTTAATCAGAACATTCTTGTCTTCGTCGACCCGCTTAGTTTTAAAAACCCATGTGCATGGAAGCCTTGTAGATTCCCACAGTTTCTCTCGTAGTAAGCAAGCCCATTTGTACTTTGGCAGTGTATTGTACTTTTTATGTGTTGAGGTAGTATTAGGATCACGCCTGAAGTAATTAACTGAGACGGGTTCCACTTTCTTCCAGTCATATAAATCCAGTAAAAAATTAAACTCTTTAACAGTTTCAACTTCTTTTGAGGTACATTTCACAGGTGAAGAAACTGTGCTTCGGCACGAAGGCGAAGTTGAGGTGCTTTGTGTGAGTGAACTTTCTTCATCATATCGTTGGCCAAAAATCGTCTTGAAATTTCTCTTCAGTCTCATGAACAATGAATACGGCGTTATTTCATTGTTCAGTTCTTGAGCAATAGTTATAAATATAGGATTATTGTATGATATTTTTTCATTTCTACAAGTAGCTGCATACTTAAGAAACTTGTTATTCAGTTGCACCGCATCAATTTTCGGTTTTCTACCTCTGACCATGTTTCTGTAACAATATAGTAATAACATTGACCAACATCTCTACTTCTTAATCTTTTGTTTTATACATATTTGTTTGACCGCGTGAGAACAATCAGCCAACAATCACGTAGGTAATAAAATTATTTATTGTTTTACGAGTTTCAAAGACCGTTACCGTGCTAATGTCTTTTCATTAGCACGGTAACGGTCTTTGAAACTCGAAAGACTGCGAAAAGAGCAGTATAATGGCAGCGCCGAAACTACGGTTTGTCTTTAGTGGATTTTCAACTTTATGCCCTAGAGCATAAAGTTAAAAATGTATTAAAGACAAACTGTTTCGGTACTCGTCGTCGAGACAGTTTGTCTTTAATGGATTTTCAACTTTATGCTCTAGAGCACATAGTTAAAAATCTATTGGGGACCAAACTAGTATCGGCGACGAGCTCGTCGTAGAGTCTTTTAAAGAATAGCATAGCAGAATTCGTTGAACTAAACAAAAGAACGCCTAGGTAAACATAGCTCGCATAGACTATCTACCTACGCCCCGCTCGGTAAAAAAACAAAAAATACTTTTTTTAAAATATTTTAACCATGTATTCCTACAAAACTAACCCTCAGTTAGCAATATCTTTGTTCAAGCAATTTAAAAATTTATTCAAGCAGTTTCTTAGAGAGAATTTTTGGTGCCAGAGTCTATGTCTTTTTAAAAATAAGTATAGTAGTATAAGTAGCACTTTTTCCAGAGTTCTAAAAATAAATACCTAGCAAATACACAATTTGGACACCTTTCCGCATAAAAATATCATCACGATAGAGCAACCAGTATTAAAATAGGTACCTAAGTAGATACACATTATCATTACAAGACTAGGTCAACTAGGTTGATAAAAAAATAGGAAAAGTATTAAGTGGTAAGAGAAGAGAGTAATTAGTATGAATTACTTACCTTGATAAGAAGTATTAATTTGAAATCAAATCCTAAGGCTTACGCCTTACGCTTTCGAAGTTGTAACAGCAGAACGTAGTTTTCCAAAGATAACAAATATCCGAAACAGTGCACAAATTAAAGTCCGTAGGAATGTCAAAATTTAAAACACCAACGAGCAATCCGTGCGAATTAACTGAAAGTAAAACGACGACTGATCAACAAAAAAGCCTTTGGCGGGAAGACGGGGTGCAGCGGCCGGGATATCTCTCACATATTGGACTGCTGTGATTGGTTATACAGCCTTCGTCTCCCGCGCTGCACCCGCTTTCTGTTCGCTCCTGTGTACTGTAGTGTGTGTGGCCTTATGGTTAATTCCTTTAGTGCAATTCATTGTTGGAATGCATGAGTTAATTACACGTTACTTATGACATAATACTGTTAATTACAGGGGGTTATTTCTGGCAGAATTTAGTCTTAGACATAAGTTATGTGTTTGATTCCACAATTATTCATCAAATAATGCTATCTTACAGGAATTACGAATGTTGTGCAAAGTTATTTGTTATGGTTCTGGCACGTGTACTCAAAACCACAGTATTGTCAAATCAAGCAATGATTTAAGTGAATTTAAAAGAAATAAACATATGATTTTGTATTTTATTCGTTTCATTTTAATTGAATTTAGAATCCTTGAGATACAATTTCTAAAACGATAGGTGGAAAGTTTTCTGTAAACAAAAAGCCATGGTCACCCTATCGAAATATTCAAAACGCATTGAAAGTTATAATTACCGAAAAAATACATGTTTTTTGCCTAGTATCGGTAGTTTTACATATTAATTGGTGTTGTTTACAAAAAACTCGCTTTACAATTACTTTCTTCGATAAATAATCACGACTTATTTCTACGCGATACCGTACTACAGCTCCTGAAATATTAGCCTAGGATTTTTTGTAGTATTTTTACAAGTTTCGACAAATTCAAATCTAGGTTTTACAAAAAACTTCACACCCCTACGATGCTTTTTCAGCGAGATATCGGCGATAACGTGTTTTTTGACCGTTTCAATGGCGCGGCCATGAGGTTTTAGTCTTACAGCTCCTGAAACATAAACCTAGGATTTTTTGTAGTATTTTTACAAGTTTCGACAAATTCAAATCTACGTTTTACAAAAAACTTCAGACCCCTGCGATGCTTTTTCAGCGAGATATCGGCGACAACGTATTTTTCATCGTTTCGATGGCGCGGCCATGGAGTTTTAGTCTTATAGCTCCCAAAATATAAACCCAGGATTTTTTTATATATTTTTACAAATTTTTTACAAATTCAATCTGTTATTTACCTGAATTTCAGATCTCTGCAACGCTTAGTTTTAAAGATCTCCGTGGCCGCGCGGTTCGCCGCGTTTCAATGGCGCGGCCACGTTCAAACCCTTATAACTTTTTAACCATAACTTTGACAAATTTATGGTTTTGGGAATCAACTTCTACAAATTTTTACAAAATCTTGGCATTGTTTTTTTTTTTTAATTTCGCCGTGGCCGCGCGGTCGAAACGGACACACCCTTCGGGGAAACAAGGCGTGATGTTATGTTAACCTGTATGTTACCGTTATACCAGTTGGCTTTGACGATCCTTTCCTTTTGAGTTAAGAGTGCATGACAGTACGTCTCTGACTACCCGAAGACGGGATGACGAGCCGCTAGTACGGGTCAGAATGCCAATAAATAATCAGCCTATGATGTTACAAATGCTCTGTGTGGTGCCGGGCGTAAAGAATAGCACCATCCTATTTCTTCCCGTGGGTGTCGTAAAAGGGTACTATGGGAGGGTTCGACTAGAAAATGGGCAGCAGCGTTCTCTATGCATTTTAACACACATACTGCGATCTCTAACCCGCCAGCCAAGCGTGGCGATTATAGCAAAACCCCCCTCAATGTTGGGGGAGGCCTATGTCCAGCAGTGGACGTCTTTCCGCTGAATGATGATGATGTTAGAAATGCTACGCAACCAAATAATTCGCGCCTCATGTTTCGTCAACGCTGTGCAGCGTTGATGAGTAAGCTCGAGAATATCTAGAATGCCCATATGCCCGTAATATTGCCGAATAGCAACTCACGCCAGCATCTCTACATAGTTAATGACATAACGAAGTACCTTACAGCTATCGATCTAAATTATATTTGTCGTGTTCAGAACCATTTCGATCTGATGAATTATTGAGTTGCGTTGACACGAATCGACACCGTGTAATCCGCATTGCGGGTACCTACATCTAAAGGTCTGTGGTCCCGCGAATGTGTGATATTAGCGACTAAATTACAGTTATTTTAACTGCTAAACCCACCGAAATTTTTACGGTTTAGGCTTTGGTTATGACATTTTAGATCGGGATAGCACTAAAATATTGTTTTGCATATAATTATCTGGAAAATTATACCAGAGTTGTGTGCTGCAACAACAACAATACGTTCCGCTTTTGAAATTGACACGTGGTTGAACAAATTAACCACACGTTGTGTATTTTGAGCGTGTGGTCCCACGGTCCCGGAAAAGCTCGACTAATAACGTTGATGACAAAATATGAAAACTCCAACGTAGGTAAAACTAAGTCATAAAAAGGTTTGTCTTTGGTCCGTATTTTTTTTTGTCCCATATTATTAACCATAAAGCAGCGTCATTTTATATCTCGTACTAAAATATGAGATATTTCGTGAACGCTGCTTCATAAATGATGCAGTAATTGGATGTAAAAAGACAGGGCGAATTAATTCAACACCAAGAGTAATTGTGTATTCCGACGACTAAGAACTAAATAAAGTTACAGTGATAAATATGCAAATAAAACAGAGGCAAAGCTGGATAATCCACAGGATGAATATAAATTGTGTCATCGTTAATTGAAGTCAGACATTCTGCTCGGAGGGCCATCGCGAGTTACAATGTTTTTGTTGTCGCAAATGCGTTTTGAATACGACGTTTTTAGGACCTATTGTGAGCGAGACTTTTACTCTCTACAGTTTCATGAACAAAAAAAACCGGCCAAGTGCGAGTCCGACTCGCGCACGAAGGGTTCCGTACCATTATCTATAAAAACGGCAAAAAAATCACGTTTGTTGTATGGGAGCCCCCTTAAATATTTATTTTATTCTGTTTTTTAGTATTTGTTGTTATAGCGGCAACAGAAATACATCTTCTGTAAAAAATTCAACTGTCTAATTATCACGGTTCATGAGATACAGCCTGGTGACAGATGGGCAGACAGACACAGACAGACGGCGGAGCCTTATTAATAGGGTTCCCGTTTTACCCTTTGGGTACGGAACCTTAAAAACGAACCTTATAGTAGTCGCATACGATGTGTAGCATCTGAATTCACACCTTGGTAATAAGAAACTGGGAAGTGACAGAAATTAACCTCAGAATTTAAAAAGCTAAATATTGATATATATTCAAATAATTATTCATTACTAGTGGTCGTCCACTGGTCGAAATTAGACCCCTTCTTCTTACAATCTATACAGGGTGGATTTTTGAGACGGCGCAGTAATGGGAGCTACTTTAACCGTTGTATGTACAGGAAAACGGTCTTAAGAGACTGTCCTTAACTTTTTGAGAAATTTTGATCTGTATTCACAGATTTTGAAAAAATATATAGTTTGCAGGAAAATGGGCAATTTTCACCAAAACATTGTTTTATTCCAATCAATCGTCTTTCTTTTATGGATCAAAAACCTCTATTGGCCCAACTGAGGTTTGAGTACCTACTAGAAAAGTCATAAATCGCAAAAAAAACTTTTCCCATACATTTCGTAGGAAATGATACTCCAACTTAGTTTTTATGATGAATAGGTGGACTGCTAGAATGAACAGAACCACTACGATGGACAGTCTCTGAAGACCGTTTTCCTGTAGCTAAAACGGTTAAGGTAGCTGCCCTTATTGCCTCATCTCAAAAATCCACCCTGTATAGTACTTTATAACACTCAGGTAGTAGGCGCGGAAATAATTCAAACGGTATAAATGCAATCACTTATATTTCCTCGATTTTACAAATTATCAAAAGGCCTCATGCCAAGGCGCAACTCGTTTTTATAATCGCTGTGGCTGGCTGGCCGGCTTGGCGGCAACTGTCACACCCCCCACTTGGCCTTGTGGTAGGATGTGACGTCACGGCAATGGCGGTTTGGCTGTCAATACAGTGGCGACATCTTTGGCGGGCGTTACAACTTACTAATTCCACGAGTACACTAATTCCATACTATTAAAAAGTACTTACTTATTCCATGCTCAAGCTGTCACTTCCTGTTACACACCCTTTTCACGAAATCACTCACACAGAGGCGAGAGGAAGGATGTTACACAAAAAATATCGATATGTAGGAGTTCCCTGCAGATTTTTCAAGTTATTATCCTAGAAGTATTGTCAGGGACTCAATCAAGACCCTTCTCATTCATTAGCTAAGAAATCGACAGCAGGGTTATTTACCACCAATTCTGTCCCAGCCATCCCGTCTCGCTTTGTTAAACATGTGTACTCCTTTGTACCCTTTCCCTGAGAGCTGTCATGTCCATGTTCCGTAGAATGGTTACATGCTCAAACATAGTGAGTTCCAGGAATCGGGCTTATTTGTTTTGCCTCACTACGTTGGTCTAGCGACAAATTATACTTTCGTTCTTGACCGAAGGACCAATACTTACTACTAACTTCGGACGTCTTTCAGAAGTGAAGTGAACTAGGAATTATACCAGCTTGTATTGTTCTGCTGCTGAGCTGGGTAGTGGGTAGGTATAGCTTCTTCGAATTCTTCACGTTGTTTTTTATAATTGCCATTAATTTGAAAATTTTAACTTATGCTGAGAAGACGGAATCAACGGGATTCTTTTATATAATATTTCGTGTTTTATCAGTGTTACTCACAAAAAGTCGGTCTGAATTGTGTACTAAATTAATAAATACGTTTACGTACAAAATGTAGCATTTATTACCTAAACGCGATGATTAAATTGAACCCTTAAAGAATGGACACGAAAGCGAAAACAATAGTCCCTTATTCATGCTCATCAATATTATACTAATGCCATCAAAGCATAAACATATCTTCCTAATAAAATAAATACCATATTGATAACCTATCACTTGGGAACATAGTATTTTTATCCGATCAATTGCTTCGGGTATAATCGCAAAATAATATGATTTATATTCTATTTTAGAAAAGGAAAAATGATACAGACAAACATCTGCTAAGGATTCTCATAAATAAATCAGACTGTTTGGTGTAGAACTTTTTACTTAAGGAAATGGAAAGAATCGTTAAGGAAGAACCTGGCGAGAGTGATATTAGTGATTTGTATTAATTTTGGTGAATAAGATGAAATAAGAGGAACTGTGAAAGTGGCACTGAAAAGTTGTATGGAAATCGTTTGTCATGGTATGCGCATGTAATGCGGACAATGAGAATAACGTCGTGAGGAAAGTTTTGAATATGAATGTAGATGGCTCTAAGAGTAGAAGACCAAAGAAACGATGAATGGACTGTGTGCAAAATGATATGGCTAGAAAGGGGGTGACTTACTTCGGTAACCCAGGTACCCTACGTGAGATTGTCAGTAACACCAAGGCGCTGCTGGCTTTCCTGGAGGAGCTGGGGTGGATCGAATAACCGATTTTCCCCCCCCTGTTCGCAAAATACGCGCTCTGACGTGGAGTTGCGAACACCAGCCTGTAATACCTATTACTTAAGACGCTGACAACAGCTAAACCACGGTTACTGTCAGACTGCATATAAAAGAAAGAGAAGCGCGATGACACAACGCTTGTAATTTAATACAAATAATGAAACAATTATCTATTTACTCAAAAATGAGTTGAGTAATCGAAAATAAAAAATAACCAAGTTCTGCATACAAATGGGACTTTCTTCTTATTAATGAAATACCAACCGTACGTTGATATTTAATACACATATTTTGGATTGAAACTCAAAGTAAAGGGTTACTTTACCGTTAATTTATATCGAGATATTTTTTTCTAAACTTGTTTTGATAACAACCAAGTTCTGAGAAATATTTATTTATAATAAGCACACCAACAGCACAGTCACTTACAATTCAAAATTAAATAACACCTAAACTTGTAACTTCAGTAACCATGCAAATAACAGGTATGCATGACAATAGCTTAAAGACAAAAAGAAAAATTCAAAGTGTGTCTAGAGACTTAAATCTAGAACATTACAAAATAAACCAATTTGAGCTATACTCGTATACAGACGTGCACTCTTCGCACATATAACATATACTATGTTCAAGAATAACATATATTTTTCCCGCTACCACAAACTATATATATTTGGCAATTTTGTTGTATAAGACAAGGCTAATTTTATCATTTACCTCTTGTCAGCGCCTTATGGGGTGAAGGCTTATAGATAAGTATGGTAGAAGACCTGCGCCGACGTAAATAAATTGCGATATGGGCAAGAGAATGTGATGTTTTGGTGGAAAATATTGTGATGCACATTCAAACTCAACATTTCTTTTGAAAGACCGCTCTGAGTGAGCGTGGTGATGCACTTTCCTTCTCTGTCCTTTACCGTCATCATGATCTGTCTAGCCTTTTCCCAACTATGTTGGGGTCGGCTTCCAGTCTAACCGCATGCAGCTGAATATCAGTATTTTATATAGAGCGACTGCCTATCTGACCTCCAAAACCTAGTTACTGGGTAACACGATATCCCTTGGTAAGACTGGTTGACTGTCAGGCTTCTGACGACCCGTAACAACTGTCAAAGATCTACAAATGACAGCCGGAACCAACGGCTTAACGTGCTTTCCGAGGCACGAAGGAATCTTGGCATGAAAAGATGGTCACCCATCCACAGAACAACCGCGGCAAGCGTAGCTTAACCTGATCGATCGACCCGTGCGGATGTTATTACTTAGCCACAAGCTCCTCGAAATGAAACATGACAGTTGTGATTGGAATATAGAGAAGAGAAGAGGTCCTTTACCGTACGATGACAATATTAGCGGGCTGCCGTTTTGTGTGAGCGTGAAGATGCTCTTTCCTTCTCTGTTTAAGAAGAGGTCCTTGACCGTACGATGACAATATTTACAGGCTGATGTTATTTACTTTCTTGTTTATTATTGGAGAGAGAGACATCGTATTTATTATTGCGTACGGATTTACTCACGCGTTTGTAATAAGTTTGACACGCGACCTCGCCCCGTGATGAGCTCGGCGTCGTTCGAGTAGAAAATTTGAGACATAAACAATAAAAAAATAGTAGGAAGGTAAACAACTTATTAGATTGCATTAGAATGTATTATTTTGGTAATATTATCAAATCAAATCAAAATCAAATCTTTGTTCCAAATAGAACATGAGTGTCGGTAGTTGGTCAAAGAATTTGTTGCAATTTCTATTTTACGCAACTTAGTTCGTCATATTATCTTCTGTTTGAGCATTCCAGGGCTCCATTTTTAAAAATAGATGAATATTTCATATAATATGTAATATTAGTTAACTTCAAAATCCTTCGCTTCATAGCTGTACAGATTTTGTTTCTTAATAAATTAATTTACAAAAGTGTTGCTACGGAATTTTCCGATTTATTTCCATGGACACAGTAAATGTATCCAGCCTCCCTATAGTTCTGCCAATGCCTATTCCAAAGCCAGTGTTTGCAGTACGCAAACTGAACGGAGCAAACAATCGTAGCTCACTCGGCATATCGCTTGCCCCCCAGCTGATGCCTCGACATCATAAAAATGAATTGTACCCGCCAACGTGACCAGAATCTGTGAAACTTCATGACTAAATAAATTTCTACGTATAATAGCTTCTTTTAAATTGCGTACGTAACTTTTTGCGTGTGTAAAATTTGTGCCTTTCCAGTTTGTTCTGGATACGTGCCTGTGAAAATCGTGATTTGGTGGTAGATATCTTTTTTTAAATATTATTTAAAGAACATGAATGTATGAAAAAATTACATGTGTAGGTTGAACATTAGGTACCTCCAAATACGACGCAAAATAGTGCATAGATCTCTTGTTTTTGTCATTCAGGTAGGTACTGGTGATTGGCATAATATGGTGTGTTATTGGCATTATAAAGCTGTTATTACATAATATTTATGCTAACAGACTTAAAATAATAATAATATGTAGGTAGATGTATATAAAAAGACAACCTACAATTATATGCATACTTTGTAAGTCGCTCATGTACTTGTACACACGGCTACATTATCAAGCTATACATTTCCAGTTTATATGTATATAAATGAGAGGTCAGCTTATACTGGAAATGTATAGTTTGATCTGTAGCCGTGTGTACGACAAAACCTTTATGTACCTAAATAAATGATTATTATTTAAATGTCTTTGTCATATCTCGGACCTTTGAAAGGCGTACGAGGGGCCGAAGCTAACTCGCAGAGGCCGGTTGAGACGATTTTTATGAAATAAGGCACCAACCGACGATTATCCCTGTACGCACTATGGAAATGCACCCAAGGATAACCCCCGGTTGGTATAGGACTATTTCAGGTTATGGAAATAAAGATATTGGGGTATGCGTTTGGATGGCTAAAGTGGATTGGTTACCAGAACTATGGAACTATGGCCTCTGCCTGATCAATGTTTTAGTATATATACGGAAAAAATGGCAGGGGGTGACTTGCACATTCAATAATGGGCCCCTGGAAACTTTCACCAGCACTTAGTGATGTAGCAACAAGTGGGCAAACTTATCCTGAGGTGCTTGAGGATTGAGAGGTATTCCACGTATTTATTATTTTATAGAGGAGAAAGAATCATAGGGCATCAAAAAATTCGTCCGCATCGCTGCCAACAGGAAAAGTACCCAAAAGGCCATATTCGAAACACTTAACGCGTGCTTGATTTGTGCTCCCAGTATATTATATTAATAACAGACAGGCCTCATCTGCTTGACATAATTTACACAATAGCATAATGGAACTCCGACACAGAGAGTTTCCTTAAAGGAACACACACGACAATACCCTTTGTTCGATCCAGAAATTGAGTCCTACCTCACACTTTGGTACACTGACCACTACTCAAGGAGTACTCCCACACATATGGCGCAGTGCGTGTGGCCTGGTCACTCAGGGGCGAAAGCACCGTATATCTCGATTCCTACCGGCTTCCCTCCGGAAATCCGGAACACAACCACTCTATTGTCATTGAAAGATGGCACAGTCAGTAGTGTTTAATAATGCTAAATAATATAATCACACTGTAGGTATTTAATAGACCATAAAGGCTTCTACATATTGGCGCGACGAGTCGCGCTAGTATGTAGTAGCCTTAAAATTAAAACATTACAAAATGCCTACATCATATTTTTTGTCTTTATATCGTTACTTCATGACGAGTTTATTTTATATAGAAAATACGATTTTTTTTGCTCCGGCTTACCTCTCTCATAACATCACCCTTCGCCACTGCTGGTCAGTGTACTTTGACTTGTTGACAATTCAAAAGTGCCTGTAAATGGTTTAATTGAAATAAATGCTTTGAGTTTGAGTTTGAGTTTGTTTAGTAAAAGTCGCCTTATACGGAGAGATAAAACTGAATGGACGAATTTGATTCGATCAGTGTGCCTGCTGGGTCTAACACAAACGCCCGGAGTAAACGTAAATGTATAATACTCGTTTCTCACATAATATTTGTGTTTGTGTTTGTTATTTTTTTTCATTTATTTAAATCTTTTTAGGGTTCCGTACCCAAAGGGTAAAACGGGAACCCTATTACTAAGGCTCCGCCGTCTGTCTGTCTGTCTGTATGTCTATCTGTCTGTCCGTCCGTCTGTCACCAGGCTGTATCTCATGAACCATGATAGCTAGACAGTTGAATTTTTTTCAGTTGTATTTCTGTGGCCGCTATAACAACAAATACTAAAAAACAGAATAAAATAAATATTTAAGGGGCTCCCATACAACAAACGTGATTTTTTTGCTCGATATTGATAACGGCAACAGGTAGACGCTTGAAATATTCACAGAATATTAAGTTATATATTCACTTTAAAAATAAATAATTAAATTAAAATAAAACAAATATTTAAGGGGTGCTCCCATACAACAAACGTGATTTTTTGCCATTTTTATAGATAATGGTACGGAAACCTTCGTGCGCGAGTCCGACTCGCACTTGGCCGGTTTTTTTTATTTATATTTGCTTAGTAGGGTATATAGGGTCAAATTAAATTAGTTAGATAAACTCCGCACACGTTAGGGGCATCAGTATCCAAACATGATAGAACAAGAAAATCATTGAATTGATGATTTTTTTTTTGGATCATCGACTGATATAATGTGCTTAGTTACTTAAAATATAAGTTTCAAAAATTTGTTGTTCTGGGTAAACTTCACAGATATGATTGGTTCCGATATGTAAACACGATAAACAAAAACAAAAAAGATTTTTTCAACTCATACTTCGAGTAACTAACGACCAGCGCATTTTCGATTAAAAAATCGTTCGAATTTACGTATCCTTTACGTTGCCCAATCGTGCTTCGTGCCTCTGATCCGTGCACACTGCACGTACCCGAAACGATCGGACTACTCAGTATCACCGATTTTAGTCTCTAATCTTTCCGGCCATTGTGTCGTCGTAGGTGATCGACTTTGAGACCGTTACAGTTCACACAGTGGGTACAGGATTTGGTAAGCATCAGACTGATCAGAAGATAGAACTGACCACGTATTCGTAGCTTTTTAGGGTTCCGTACCCAAACCTCTGCCTAACCCTTCGGGGATTACAAGCATGATGTTATGTAAATAAACTTCGGGGATTACAAGCATGATGTTATGTAAATAAATAATAATTAATGAAGTATGTTGAATAGAACTGTTTTTTAGGGTTCCGTACCCAAAGGGTAAAACGGGATCCCTATTACTAAGGCTCCTCCGTCTGTCTGTCTGTCTGTCCGTCTGTCACCAGGCTGTATCTCATGAACCGTGATAGTAAGACAGTTGAAGTTTTCACAGATAATGTATTTCTGTTGCCGCTATAACAACAAATACTAAAAACCGAATAAAATAAATATTTAAGGGGGCTCCCATACAACAAACGTGATTTTTTTGGCTTTTTTTATAGATAATGGTACGGAACCCTTCGTGCGCGAGTCCGACTCGCACTTGGCAGGTTTTTTTATTGTTGGTATAGTGGCGTGTGCTAGCTGACATATGGCAAATAATTTAATTTAATGTTTTGTGTTGCGTAATGTAAATTATTTTTCATACTATTATATACGAGTAGAATCAAGTTTTTCTAACGGAACAGACAGCTGTGCTGATATGGAGTTTGTTACGCCACTCTTCCCAGCTAAAGCACTAGGAAGTGGTGAAGGGCGGGCGTTTTGGGGGACTATCTTATGTAATTTTGACGTTCGAAAAGTGCAGATTTTCAGACAAGTTTGGATAAATGAAATAAAATTTGATTTTGATTCATTTACAAAGCTGATGCGTAATTTTATTGTACGTCACTGCGCCATCAATTTATTTAAGTATATTATGGAAAGCGGCTCAGCAAAAAAACAAAAGCGTGACGCCAAGCCACATCACCGCGTGGCGTGGGTTTTTGAGCTTCTTAGACCAAGATCTATAGGATTTATTCCAGAAATCCTCACCGAAAAATCCCCATCAGTGGGGATTGGTATCTAAAAGTCGTTACGACGCACATTTACTAATAAGCATTATGAATTTATGACCAATCGCTAAATGAAATGACAGGCAAAACGACCAACTGACCGACTTGATAGATACCGCATCTTTCAAGTCGGTCAGTTGGTCGTTTTGTCACAGCCACAGTTCTAACCTTTTTTATTTATTTTCCTAGGTGGAAAATCCTCATGAATGTCCTCCGCCCTGAGGCCCTGAGGCGGGCGGAGGGTTCTGTCAAACTCCTACTGAGTAAAAACCACCCCGGAGTTAAAAGATTGAGACTAGTGATAGTTATAAAAATAACTTTATTTGCTAAACGTGTTAGTAGTATAATTATTGTAGAATAATGAGCTAATAATGAGCTCCGAGTTATGTTTGGGTTAGTTTATAAACTAATTCTTATCAACTAGTACAATGGTGGGGACAGGATGTTTGTATTTCTCATGTCTTAAATATGTTTACATATTTATGTTTATTTATTTATAATTAAGTCCGTTCCTGGAATCGTTATCGGACAATGGCGCCATCTCCAATGCTGATGGTCTGGACTCGTGATCTTGACTCCTCCCTCCTAGTCTTTTTGCACTCTTCCGAATTTTTGTGAGTCGATGAGTTAAAAAGACGATAGTTAACAAGATTATGGTTACTATCGTTGCATAGGTTAATGCTCCTATTTGTTGGATTTTATCAGAGGTTAGATCTGGTCTATTGATGGCTGCAATTTGCTCATCTATATTGTCCATGTTTTCTGGTAACGTCATTGGTAGTTTGTTTGCTGGTTCTGCAATTTCTGTGAAGGTCTGGATGTCCACAGTATCTTGGGTACTTCCGCATTTCGTATTGTCTTCTATATATGAGTTGATTATGGTGATGCTTCTATCAGCACATCTATCATAGATCGATTGTTCTTTTAGTTTGAACTGGAAATATAAATCACTCTGAATTTTGTATGAGTATTGTTCTGGGCAATAGATTTTGATAACACTACAGTTGTTACGTTGCTTCAGGATACTTCTACACATTTCTTTGTGGGTGAAACTGTACATATATTGTTATTACATTTATCTATCATATACACATGATCAGTTCCCGTCAAATACTGGCCGTTCTTAATACTAGGCATTTGGCAATATTTATCAGAGGGGGTGATTATACTGACTATAGTTTCTAGGTTATACTGTTCTTTAGAAACAATAGGTATAGCGAATTGAAATATTAAAAGCTTCCCTTGTATAGCGACACTTGGGATTATTAGAGATTGAAGTTTATTTAGGTCCCGTACTACATTAACTTTACTAGGGATTTTGTCTAGTCCTTGTTGTAAATGTATTTTGTTAAATATCGCTGGTTGTAATATATTATGTTGTGCTAAAACGTAAGCTTCTTCTAAATGCTCGCAGATATCTTTCAGGGTTTCATATACTAATATTACTTCTTGTAATAAATATTTTTTAGTGTTAAGTTTACGATTTACAATTGTTATTAACTGATTAAGTTGATGAGTTACGTTATTTATTTTGTGATTCATGGTAGTCATAGCGTTTGATATATAGGTTCATTTTTTGTTAACGTGAGATGATGTTTTACAGCAGTAAATGAGGTTTGTGCTGCATCTTCCGCAAATAGGTCATTATTTTCTTTTAGTATTTGTTCTAATGTAATGGATAATAAATAATTATTATTTATGTTGGAGTTTCTGGGGATGATTCCGTTTGAAAATCCTCGTGACTGTTATTTGTGTCATATTTGTACATAGGTTCACAAATTTGGTCGTTATATTCATAGCTAGGGTTGATATTACTAAAATATTCGTTTTCACATTGTTGCATGTAATCTTCGAAAGAAATATTAGGGTATTCGTTATTATTCGGTTCAGGTTCGTTGATATTAAATACTCGATTTCGCTTAAGTTGAGGGCGTTCAGTTATAGTTCGCATTGTTGCGTCTTTATCCTGTAATTCAGGGATTTGTGGCTTAGGTTGCCAGTTTGGTCTTGCTTGTTGCCATTGAGGTCTTTGATTAAAATTATTATTATTATTATTATGATTACGATTGAAATAATTGTTAGGTTGATTATTACTAGGGTTGCCATACCAAGGCTGTTTAGCTTGTCCTGCTTGCATCCTAATCCTAGCCGAGAAAGGTGAAGGTGGATATGCATGTCGTTGCTGGACAGGTCTAGTGCCAAAGTTTGAATTATACACAGGGGCGCTGTGTTGTTGGGAAGTTGAGCTCATGTTATGTTTAACGAACGGCTGAGTATGACCACTCGGTTTGTTTCCCGTATTTTTGATATTAATTAAATAACCTTCTTTATCGAGAGTTCTAGCCCTAAGACAAGTCTCTAAAAAGTCTAGCTTTTCACATGCTGGTTTATATTCCGGTGGTAAGAGTGATATTAGTTTTTGATTAGCTACTTCTTTTAAACCGGTATGTACGTGTTGGTTGATTGTACATCCTTCAGCTATTAACATTTGTAACTCGTATATTACGTTAGTTAAATTGTTTGAATTTGGTCTTAAGTTATTGATTTCTTGAAATACATCTCCTATTGTTCTATTCCAAGAGCCATACTGCTGTTTTAAAATTTCTTTAATTTCTAACCAAGTGAAATTATGAGGATAGCTATATATGAGAGTGGCTGCATTGCCAGTTATTTTAGACAAGATTATATTGACTTTTTGGGTGTCTGTTCCCGAAGTTATTTGAAGGAATCGTTCTACCGCGGTAATGAAACCGTGTAAATATCTTTCTCCTCCTTCTCCAGAGAACTGGGGAATAGGGATATTATTTTCTGGTCGAACTTGAGAGTTATGGTCTACGGGTGGCGTCATTATTAGTTTTGGTGTGATTAATAATTTTCTGCCTGACGGGGTAAATGCCAGTTTGATGTTGTTGACTGGGAAATAATCACGTGTACTTACAATTGAGTTGCGAGGATGATGATGGCTATCACTGTCTTCATCTGGATGTAGTAGAGGCTTCGTAGAGTCGAGTCCTTGAAGTCCGTCGATTTACTCCGATGAGCTTCTATACTGCGGTGTACGAAGAGAGTTCTTCTTAGCCTGCGTCACCTTGGTGTACGGAGAAGTTTTGCTCTCGAAGTCAGCGTCACCTTGCAGGAGAAGTCTTGAATCTTCTTCTTTATTTGTAGGTTCTGGGCAGGTTTGATAGAGTAATCTTCTTGGTTCTGTGTCTGGTAGCAGGAATACAGCAATTCAGCACGTCGCCGTTGTTGATAATTTCTTCAATAAGTGCCCGTAACGTTGGGCGCCAGTTAAAAGATTGAGACTAGTGATAGTTATAAAAATAACTTTATTTGCTAAACGTGTTAGTAGTATAATTATTGTAGAATAATGAGCTAATAATGAGCTCCGAGTTATGTTTGGGTTAGTTTATAAACTAATTCTTATCAACTAGTACAATGGTGGGGACAGGATGTTTGTATTTCTCATGTCTTAAATATGTTTACATATTTATGTTTATTTATTTATAATTAAGTCCGTTCCTGGAATCGTTATCGGACAATGGCGCCATCTCCAATGCTGATGGTCTGGACTCGTGATCTTGACTCCGGTGTTCCCTTCCCACACTTGCACCGGGGATCATGGGATCTGGTGCGACTTCCGCGATCCCCGGCCTCAAGTCAGGGGGTGAGGTGTTTGACCCACCGGGCGCACGTGGAAGACTACGCTCTGCCACCTCAGGTCTTGTATGATAGGGGACGGAGGGCAGTTAATGGCCTCTTCCGGACCCCTAAATGGGTCCAGACCCATGGACGGACGTGGAAGAGATCTCCCACTCCCTTTCCGCAGCCTCCTTCTGCGACATGACTGATTGGCAGAAGGATACCACCGCGTCCCAGGACTCTTCGCTGCCGAGCATCGAGTCATCCACGGCCTGCAGCGACAAGTTGCTGCCTACTCCTGAGACGAGGTCACGGCGCGGATCCTCCCAAGCGGTACACTGTGCCAGCGTATGCCGCGCCGGTCACAGTTCTAACATAACCTAACCCATTTGCTTGGGTTGCCCTGGCTTAGTTACTGCGACCAATTCGGCTACCGCCAAGACCTACAAACCAGGGACGGTTCACAATTTTACGGATGTTAAAATCGGACAGATTATGGATCCTGTCGATAAGTGTAGGCTCGTTCACAATTTGAAGATTTGACAGTGATAGATTATAAGATACCGTTGGTCAATATGAGTAATTGAGATTGGTCATTTTGCGTTTTAGTTATTTTGCATGTTGGTTGGGTCGCGTTTTGGTCCTTCTTATTTTCCCCTATACATAATGGTTATTATGCCGTCTAAAGTTTAGAGGTAAGAAAGTACGTGCTAAGTAACGTTTAGGGTTTAGACTCTAAACCCTAAACGTTACTTAGCACGTACTTTGGCCGAGCGTTATTTCTCTCACTGTCGCACAAATGTCAAACTACAAGTGCAAGACGGAAACATGTCTAAGTCACAGCTTGAGCTAAATAATACGTTTATAGATCTCGCCCTTAAGCGGAAAATAGGTAAAATCACCAGAACAAAAGAGATGGCTCGTCAAATTACCATCGCATTTACGCCAAAAAGCTTCCACGAACTGATACTACGTTAAATTTGCAATTACGCAGGCCAGTCTCTCCCAGATTTTCTTGAAATCCTATTAAAAACATTCTTCACGGATCGAAGTCGTGAACTAATTAAGACCCCAATCATTCTCCTTTGTCGTGGCGAGTCGACGAACTTCACTCTCAGTGAATATCTCAGCCCGATCTTATTAGATGTAGGAACTTAAAAAATGTACTGGAAAGGCTATGTACGCCTAGTTACTTTAATTACTGTAAATGGATATCCGTTACTTTTCTGTAGATGTAACTGGGAAGTTCATTGTGGTTGACGACATAAGGATCTGTCAATTTGGAAGGAAGGGTTTAAAACTGGGCATCATAGACCACCCCTGGGATTTTCTATTTTTGAAGAAGACGGTGCGTTTTTTCAAATAACAATATCTTTATGAAAAAGCGCATTTTTACATTTGTATCTATGCCTGATGTAGGTATTTTGCGTTGCGAATAAATACATATGACACAGCTAGGGTTTCTTTCCCGGGTTCCCAATCCCGGGAATACCCGGGAAAACACCGTGATTTCGGGACTTTACAGCCGGGGATTCACGACCTTCGGGAATTAAACCAAACGTTCGTAAAAGTTTAGTAAAAACGCTAGGCTGTTAACTGAAAGGCTAATTAAGCTAGTTGGCGGCGACATACATAACATACCATACCATCACGCCCGTATTTCTCGAAGGGGAAGGCAGAGGTGTACCTATAGTACACCCAAATTAAGGTGACATTATGTTAATAAAGACTTCGTAACGCCAACTACCCACAGATTTTAGCTAAAACAAAGCATACTTTATTACTCTCCCACTAAATCCATGAAGATAATGGTCTGAAATACAGTTCTAACGTTAAAAATCTAGAAAATAAAGCAAGAAGAAAACAACAGAATTTGCGCCTTCGGCAAATTCCAACACGATTGCTGCCAACATGAATTCTATTAAATGGGAAATTGCCGAAATTCCATTGTTGCGAATTTACCGAACAGCGGCGTATTTTACTTTGATATAGTGTAATAGCCATTAGAAATAATTAAACGGTGTTTAGAAAACTACTTGATAAGTAGCAGTCGCGAGTTATTTAAAAAGAGTAAGTAATTTAAGGTCGGAGAGGTGTTGCCTTGTCTTCACCGGCAGGTAATTATAATTCAGTCTACCGTTTTTCATTTAACACTAACGGCGTAAAAGGGTCGTGTCGAAAGAGGATCGAAAATTAAATTGTTTTATAAAATGTTCCCGAACAGCTCTATCATTTTCAAAGTCTCAAATATATTCAGATGGATAGAATTTTTGGCATTGATCCTAACAAATTGAGTGAGATTTAACCCTTAGGCTGACAACGACCGAAAAATACTCGAAAAAAAAAAAACACTTACTTCTATATTTCTAATATCTAGTTCACGGTGATTTAAATGTTAAAATAAAACAAGCATAAAAAGAGTTAAATAAAAATTCTAGCACCTGCACTTTAATTGTGTAATCTATATATATAAAAGAAGAAACTGACTGACTGACTGACATATCAACGCACAGCCCAAACCGCTGGGTCTAGAGATTCCAAATTTGGCAAGTAGATTTCTTATGACGCCTAGGGGTGCTCTAAGAAAGGATTTTTCAAAATTCACCCTCTAAAAGGGTGAAACGGGGGATGGAAGTTTGTATGAAAGTCCGTCTGTTTTGAAGTTAGGACCTTCAAATTTTGTGTTTAGGCTGACGATTGAAAATTATTTTGTACGTGTCTCAGCGTTTTTGATAATTCCACCCGAAGGGTTAAAAAGGGGGATGAAGTTGTATATGAAAAGTCCTTAATTTTCGAAGTCAAAATCACTACATTTATTATCTAGGCGTATGTTTGGAAGCTAACGCAACGGTGTTGTTAAAATTTCAACCCTTAAGGGCTGAAAAGGGGGATGTTTTTTTTTTAAGGGTTCCGTACCTCAAAAGGTATAAACGGAAGCCTTATAGGATCGTCTTCTTCTTCTTCTTCTAAGTATATAAAAGAAGAAACTGACTGACTGACTGACTGACATATCAACGCACACATACCCCCGCTGGGTCTAGAGATTCCAAATTTGGCACGTAGGTTTCTTATGAGGGGTAGAGGTGCACTAAGGAAGGATTTTTCAAAATGCAAAGGGGTGTAACGGGGTCCAAAAGATTGGTTAGACTATTTTATTCGAAACATCACAGGAGTACTCCTCCTGTGTTTCAGTTTTTTCAGAATTTAACCCCTAAAAGGGGGAGGGGGGTGAAATTTTATTTTTAATTAAAGTTCTTTATTTTTAGGGTTCCGTACCTTACAAGTAAAAACTGGAACACTTATAGGATTACTTCATGGTCCGTCTGTTCTGTCAGTCTGTCAAGGCCCTTTTTCTCAGGAACGCGTGGAGGTATCAAGTTCAAATTAATATCAAATATGTAGGTGAACGGTCCCTTGTCACAGGGACAAACTCTTTAATTTGCTGGAGTTGATTTGCGGCAAGACTGTTTCTTCCACGGCCAGTTTTATGTGGCTTGATCACGTGCAAGCTCTCCAAACTGGCCTGGTTGTTTTAGTGCCCACTTCCGAATGAGTGAAAAACATTGTACAAAAAAATACCATGAAGGACGGTATTTAGGTAGATACCGGTCCTTTACAGTAGGTATTTCTTTACAGTATTCCTCAAATATCGCACGTAGTGGAGGACAAAGTCAAAGTCAAAGATTTATTTGCAAACTAAGTGTACATTTTGGTGTTATTTTATACTGTGTGTGGTAGTTACAACTTAGCGGCGTTTTCCAGCAATCGCAAATTTGAGGGTTATTTAGACTCTTATACGTCAGACCGAAACTCGAAATCTCGAATCACTATCCCGAATGAACGCTATCCCGAATCACTCTATCCCGAATGAACGCTATCCCGAATCACGCTATTCCGAATAAACGCTACCCCGAATCACTCTATCCCGAATGAACACTATCCCGAATCACTCTATCCAAAATGAACGCTATCCCGAATCACGTGAGTCCAAAATAACGTTATCTCCAATGAACGCTATCCCTATGACGACATTTTAACGCTCAGCCATCCACCAGAGCCCGTGTCCGACTTGAAAATATCTGAATAGACTTCGAACTCAAGTCGTCACAAGTCGCCGGAGCAAAGACAATCTCCACAGACGGGGGTTCATGAACTCGGTCTGTCTGATTTGGTTCTGACTTATTTCTGATTATGACCAAGGTTCGGACATAGGATACTTTTTATCCGGGTAGTACTTTCCGACCTACTTGCATGCGTATCCGCGGGCAAAAGGCAGTTTTTTTTTTCAATTTGATTTGTGTTTTCTGTTTCACCACAATAGGCGGTTATTTTTGTTATTTGTTTTTTTACCACTGTTTCTAATTAATATTAAAACAATTTTCTCAGACTATTTTATTTGACTAACAGTTACTCTTTTTATCCCAGGAAAATACTTGATATTTAATGGCGAAAAAAACCCCATTCTCACCGGGGAATCTTTATTCAGGTCTTAGAAATGGTTCTCTTACCCCGCCCCCTCTTGGTTCCCTAAATTTTTTATCCATAACCTTAAGTGCCATATTTTTTTTTGTTCTAATCATCATTTGTCCGAATGATAACTTGCCCGAACTTAATGTCACATAATAACAAATGGCATAAAATTTAAATCCTTATACAATAGGCCCTAAATTTATTTGTCATAAATATTACAATCAATATTAAACAAAAGACTTAAAAGCGTTTTCAATAAAAGTTATATGTCCTAAATTCGAATTATTTCATGTTTATTTATCAAAAATGTTTTTTTAATGTTAATTTTCTTCTTTTTTTCTTGAAAAAAAAGAATTGCATGCATACACAATTATAATCTGCCTATAATGTTCCCACTGCTGGGACACAGGCCTCCTCTCTTCGAGAGGGAGTGGGCTGTAATCTACCACGCGGGCCCAGTGCGGGTTGGTAGATGTCACATGTCTTTGAATTTTTGGTTCTAGGATATGCCGGTTTCCTCACGATATTTTCCTTCACCGTTTTGAGAGCAGTGGTGATGAAATAATCTACACAAAGTAAAGCGCCTGATTGGGAAAAAAATGAATTAGGTTTAATATTAAAACTTGATCAATAAGTGCCCCATCAAAAGCAGCTGCATAAAGATAATCCCAGTGATAATCATCATTAGATTTTATATTTCACAGACTTTCCTTTAAATAATTTAACTCATTTTCCTAGGTCATTTTATGCATACCTTGAATTGAGGGTTAAAATGTCATCATAGGGATAGCGTTCGGTTGGGCATGCCACAATTGTGGCGATAAGTCCCCTCTTTGAGGAGTGGCTAGAGAGGCGCCACGGCGTCCTCACGTTCCGCCTGACGCAGGTCCTCACCGGACACGGTTGTTTCGGGAGGTTCCTGTTCAGGATAAAGCGGGAGGGAACGCCCGGGTGTCACCACTGTGGGGATCCCCCAGAGGACACGGTGGAGCATTCAGTGGAGGTCTGCCCAGCTTGGGCGGAGCACCACCGTGTCCTCACGGAGGCGATCGGCGGCGGCGATCTCACGCGTCCGGCCCTGGTTCAGGCAATGGTTCGGAGCGAGAGTGCATGGGAGGCCGTCACCTCCTTCTGCGAAGCAGTAATGCTAGCGAAGGAGGAGGCGGAACGCGTGAGGGTGAGGCAAGGTTCGCGCCCTCGCGCCCTTAGTCGCCGCAGTAGACGCCCCGGGCGTCGGGAGTCGCAAGCCGATTTCCGGCTACCGTAGGCGCGGGCGACGACGACGACCTTAAAAAGGTGGCTGGGACAGACTGGATGCGGAAAGCGGAGGACAGGGTGTTGTGGCGCAGCCTGGGAGAGGCCTATGTCCAGCAGTGGACTGCTATAGGCTGAGTTGATTGATTGATTGATTGTAGGCGCGGGCCTGCGGACGGTGATTGATGGGCAGCTCTCCATCCGATAAGGATCAGGCTCGGGTCGACGGCGCGTTGTGTTCCACACGCGCCTCCAAGAGATGTCAGCACCAACTGATGGGTTCCGTTAGGACCAATGCCTGCCAAGGTTGCGAGTTTGTCCGAAAGGGATATCACACAGGCAACGGAAGGAACACGGGTGGGTTTTAGTCAGTAAAAGTCTGACACGCCCTAAGTTACTTGATAATTACCCACCCAAAAAAATAAAATAAAGGATAGCGTTCGGTGAAGATAACGTTATTTCGGACTCACGTGATTCGGGATAGCGTACATTCGGAATAGCGTGATTCGGGATAGCTTCCATTCGGGATAGCGTAATTCGGGATAGAGTGATTCGGGATAGCGTTCATTAGGAAAAGCGTGATTCGGGATAGCGTTCATTCAGGATAGAGTGATTCAGGATTCCAAGTTTCGGTCTGACGTATAAGAGTCGGTTCTTTAACATTACAAATTAAAATTAAAATAACCGACAATTACCGATGAACAAAGCTTTATATTGTTATTGTTATAATATCCTAATTATCTGGAAAAAAACGAATTTATACTCTACGCGGACGAAGTAAAATAAAATAGTAACGAAGTCCAAACCTTACATTGAATATTCGAGTCTGATGCCGAAAATATTATTTTTTGAAATTTGGTCAGTTTGTTTGGATGTATGTTCCGGTTTGCACAAAATCGGCTGAACGGTTTTGGATGATATTTGACGCACAGATATTTTATAACCTGGATTAACCAATAGGTTACTTTTTGATCCCGGTAGTACGTTCCCGTCGGATATTTTTACGACATACACGCGGGCGAAGCCGTGGGCAAAAGCTAGTATACTATAAATCACAATCTAAATGATTTTGAAGTATATTGCTAATCCATTGCTTCATATGTTCGAAAAATTTGTCTGCTCACCAACGTAAATAAGGGAATGAATGTTGTTGAACAGTCAAATTGAAACCCATAGCTACAGGTAGTGTGTTACACAAATTTTACCCCGCTGATAACAAAGCAATTACCATTTGAAATCCCGGAAATATACACCGTTGCATTTTTATCGTCTTACAACGGCAGCCCACTTCATGTATCCAATGATTACTAATCATTCATGAAAGTAAAAAAATATATATACATTGAATAATTAAAAATAAAATATTATTATTTATGATTATGACGCATGATGATGATGTAGTTTGAAACACCCTGTTATGAGCGCGGTGCGAATCTTGCGCTCCATTCCGCGCCGCCCTTGGAACGCAAGGCTTGCACCGCGCTCGTAACGCGCCGTGGGTGTTTCAAACTATGTCATGCGACATAATGTTTTTTTTTTTTAATTATTAAAATGTTAATAAATAAAAGTCATTGGATACATGAAGATATATGAAGATATAAATAGTAGTCATTGGATACATGAAGTGGGCTGCCGTTGTAAGACGATTAAGAAGTCACGGTGTATAGCAGCAGGGTATAACCCGATCCCGTGGGAATATCGGGATAAAAAGTATCCTATGTTCTAATCCAGGTCATGGTCTACCCACGTACCATCATTTAAATTTAATCCAAAAACGTTAAGCCGTTTTATCGTAAAAGCGTAACAAATAAACGAACAAACTCACTTTCGCATTTATTATATTAGTTATTTTCATTTGGTGTTGGCAGCGCATAATATTCTAAATATTAATATTAATATTTTTAATATTGAATGTTGTGGTTACCTACCAGTTAGCCAGCCAAGCGGGGTATTAATTAGCATTACCTAATTAAATCATCCTAATAAACATCAAATAACCAAATCGAATAAACTAAATCCGTATTACAATGATTACAGTGTACATTTATATTAAATCACACTAGTGTTTTTAGGGTTCCGTACGTTAAAAAGAAAAATGGAATCCGTATAGGATCACTTTGTTATCTGTCCGTCCGTCTCTGAAGAACTTTTTTCTCAGGAACGCGTGGAGCGATCAAGTTGAAATAAATATCAAATACGTAGGTCTACAGTCCCTCGAAGCTCTAATAAAACACAAGCTTCTAAGTCAATGCAATGTAAAAATACGGCCATTACCGACATATTTTGATCCTCGCGAATAAATCAGAACCTATAGATAGGGTACCAACTTCCCGTTGACCTAGAATCATGAAATTTGACAAGAAGCAAAAATCGTTAATATGTAGTTTTATCACACAAAAAAATTGGTTGGGTTGACCTAGGATCTAGTCCCGTTTATAGAATAATGAAATTTGACAAGAAGCAAGGTTAAGGAAGAGTGAAAGAACACTATATTTCCACTTCATTATTTTAATTTAATTATAATTTATGGTTAATTGAACTTACCTTAAGTGAACTTCAACCAAAATTATACGAGATGTTTGTTTGTTTATTTATCTCCACAAATTAAATAAACAAACAAACATCTCGTATAATTTTGGTTGAAGTTGCATCCGAAGAGATTTATTTTCTAGTAATATTTATTTTAGAAGTATGTATGTGAATTGTTTTGATTTGATGTATTTTATTTTCTCTTCTAATCTTTCACACGGTGTCTACATCTCTTTGTCTACTTTCTTATCGCAGGTATGCTGGAAGATTTTTCTTTAGAAATAAGTACGTATTATATTTTTCTGTTCCCTTCTTCTTGTCTGTTTATATATATGTGTGTACATAAATGGTTCAAGAAATAAACAAGGCCTCACAGCACAAGTAAACGAAAAATAAGAAAATAGTTAATTTGTAGTTTAAAAAAAAAAAGCATTTACAAACTTACATTTACAGTTGAAGTATCGATTTAAGGGAGAACATAATTTCAAAGTAAGCTTGTTCTTGGGATAAATTTATCCCAACTACGGAACATTTCATTGTGCGTGGTCCCATACGCACTTCTTTAAATATAGATTTATTAACAGAAAGGAGATTGGGAAATGGCCTATTTCAAAATGTAGGTTCCTTCTGGTTGCATATTCCATGGTTATTCTTTAAATCATTAATATTTTCGCAAATGTGTTTTGATTATCCGCTAAATAACGGTGAAAAAAAACTTCATAATGCTTTATTTTTGATAATTTTTACACATTGTGGTATCGTAATTATATTCAGGTACATCGTCTTCACTTATAATTATAATTAATGCACCTATACAAAATATTGTAAAACATTTTAAAACAGTAACTGTGAAGTTTCTTGTCCATTATTCTCCACACGAAACTATCTTTTGGAAGGGGCGTCTAAAATCTATTCTTTATTTTTTGTACATTTTGACGTTCAAAAGTGAAAAAAGGAAAAAAGAAAGAAAATACGTTTATTAACGCCCGCGCGCGTTTTTTAAGTGCCGTCTAAAATAAATAATTAACTTTGACTTTGAATGAAAAGCAAGGTTTTTTGTCAAGCATATTTCCGTAATAAATTTTTTTGCAAAGAATTTTTCTTCGATACAATTCCCGTACTCAACCGAAGGAGCTCAAGCCCTCAACGTCGCATCCTTAATGCCTTTTTAAATCCAAGGGCACGTATTGGGTTTCAGTATCGGAACATCTGGCAATGGAAAGAAAACATCACAATATCGGTTACGTATCGTAGGAGCTACGAGCCGTTGACGGCAGGGGGGGGGGATTGTTTTAAGAATACTTAACCAGTCAGGGGTATTATCATGGAAATAATGGTTTACATAAAATTGTCAAATTAAATAAACTGACGACTGAGGGAAACTGACCAGTGGTATGTGGACTCTTATATAATAGGTTACAGGTAAACCTATAAAAAGTCTATAGTCTTAAAATAACATGGTAAATCTCTCAATATTGTGTCGTATCATTGTACAGCCGGGACCAACGGCTTAACGTGGTGGCTCTGAGGCACGAAGGGGTCTCGGTATGTATGGGATGGTCATCCATGGGCCGATTTCGACAAGCATAGCTTAACCTTGAAGATCGACCGTTTCGGCTGTTATTATTTAACCACGAGCCCATTTTAACGAATTACTACTTATAATTACTTATCCTGATTAGTTACAGCAAAAGTAAGAAAGTAACTACGAGTACATAGGAGACGGCTGAATGGATTAGTCCTGGACTACTACGATACATGCGTAATTGAGAAAATGTTCATCTCAAGTCTAAAAAGCATCCAAATAGCGAAGTTATAAAAATAACCTATACGAGTACTCGCTATCGTAATTCTTGTAATGATATTCTGAAAAAAAAAAAATTTGGGTAACCTGTGTGACAAGTTTTCCTAGTGCAAGTTACCAATCTCCCACAAAAGATTTATCAAATGTTGTAAGTGTAATCTTCATATTTTTTAAGGCAATTTTGTGGAAGAAAAATAAATATTTATTGTATTGTATAGAATCAGCGTCTAACTAAATTCTAAAGTCTGAGAGAAAAGCTAGTTTAAATTAAGAAAGGCTAGACATAACTTGTTCAGACAAGTTATGCTCCGCCATGCCTTAGTTTCAGGGGGGAAGGTAGGTAAGGAGAATATAATAGCTATATACGCGTATAGCTATATAATAGCGATATAGGCGCGTCAGAGGAAATTACAAGTTTAAATAAGAGGTGCTTAGGTGATGGGAGTCTATAAGATATTGTTAAAGAACTGGCTCACATTTTTTGCATTGTTTACAAAAGATTATAAAGTACCGAAAATAAATGCGTTATATTGAAACAGTTCTCACTATCTCGCTAAATAGATTATAAACTAACGGTGCTCACAATCTTACAGTGAGATATAGGTACATACTCGTACGTGGTGTATAGACGTCGTTACGGCATATTATTTATACCAAGTTTGTCACATACTATAGAACATCACCTGCTACACTCCTTACATACTCCTCTTGCTTCTTTTACGTTCATACTTCTGGTCATACACGCAGGCTGTTCTGCGAAACAGTAATGCTTGCGAAGGAGGAGGCGGAACGCGTGAGGGAAAGGCAAAATCCACGCCCTCGTGCCCCTAGTCGCCGCAGTAGACGCCCCGGGCATCGGGAATCGCAGGCCGATTCCCGGCCACCGTAGGCGCGGACTTGCGGACGGTGAGCGATGGGTAGCTCGCCGTCCTATAAGGACCAGGCCCGGGTCGACGGCGCGTTGTGTTCCACGCGCGCCTCAAAGAGACGTCAGCACTAATTGACAGGGTCCGAAAGGGCCAATGCCTGCCAGGGTTACGGGCCTGTCCGAAAGGGATATCGTGGCCCTGGCGCACAGGCATCTGAAGGAACACGGGTGGGTTTTAGTCAGTAAAAGTCTGACACTCCCTCCCGCTCCACCCAGAGCGCGAGAAGTTATTTGGTAATTTCCCACCGCAACAAAAACAGCAAAAAAAAAAACAGGTTGGTTGCGAGTACTACGCACCTACCGGTCACTATATTATGTCCTCCTAGGGCGTTCCCTCCCGGCGTTTGTAGTTGTTATCTATGGGATTGTTTCGGTATTCCCTTTGTATGGGTTTCCACCCTGTATACATGTTTATTATTTTTCAGGTCATTGGCAAAAAATATTTGTGGTCTGTATTTTCATTAGATTAATTTTTATCTACTAAACATAACATTACGCCTGTAATCCCCGAAGCGATAGGCAGAGGTGGCCTACCTAAAGTACACCCACATTTCGCCAGTTATGTTTAAGTCCCATGTAATTGGGGGCGATCCTATTGCCAGCAACCGGGCACAAATCCAGACTCCAGGCTGCTACTGAGGAATTCCTAATGGAAAATCCCAATAATACTTTGCCCGACCCTCAGCAGTCGTGCATACGACCACTAGACCAACGAAGCAGTTTCGTGACAGTTTTTTATTTACTCTCTCAGGGTAATAACTAAATCTGAGTTCACTCAAATTAAGTTAACATTCTCTAGCAGTCGGTAGTGCATCGCCAAGTTCGGGACTAATTCCCCACACATAATGTAATTTTAGACACATTATTCAAATTAAAATGAAATAATCAAATTATTCAAATCACACTCACTTGTGTGTTCGAATAGTTTGTCTTATTAACGGAACAATGTCCTTTAGTTGTGGACTTAGGTAGTTATCGTCCGACCCTTATGGTTGTTATGTATATTCATATATACATGCCTACCTTTGTATGTTATGTTTGGACTGCAAACATGTGCGCTGTCCCGGTAACTGTTAGTTACTTTGGGTTGTCTTCTTCGTACAGAAAACTTATTCTTTTGGGAAATTAGCTTGTATTTTATGTTTGACTAGTTTTATGTCTGACTAGCTGCTGCCCGCGTGGCCTACATTACTCCTTATAACATCAGCTATCTTCCAGTAAAAGTCAGCCGTGACGGAGATTATGGAACAAACAGACAGACAGACAAAAATGTTAAAAATTGTTTTTTTGTTATAAGTACCGTATATAGGTACTTTTATATGCATTTAGTGAAAAGATGTTAATTTGATATTACAAACGGACACTTCAATTTCAATTTATTTGTATCACTTCAGCCGACAGACGTCCACTGCTGGTCCAATTAAGGGGGTGTTTGCCATTGCCACGAGGATTGGCGATCGCAGTATAGGTATTTCACTATTCGCTAGTAAGTCCCTTACCTTAGTCGCCTTTTACGACACCCACGGGAAGAAATAGGATGGTTCCTATTCTTTACGTCCGGAACCACATTTATTTGTATGTAGGTATAGATATATTTGTTTTGTGTTTTGCTTTGTATTTGTTTGTTTTATCAAACTCAAACTCAAAGCATTTATTTCAAATAAACCAATTACAGGTACTTTTGAATTGTCAAGGGGTCGGTCAGTCAGAGAGATGAAGCTAGTTGCCCATTCCAAAGCGTAGTAGGTTCCTATGGAGAAGAACGTGCAAGAAACTCCACGGACACTCTTTTTAATCAAAATATTGTGGCAAAGTATTGGTTACATCATTCATGTTGAAATTATACATGTGAGGACAATGTAGAAAGACGTGCACGTTAAAAGCGTCCGCAATAAAAAGATAAAACCATTTAAAAAACAATTAAAATAAGTTAAAATAAGCCGTGGCAGCCAAGAAATGACCAGTCCCCACTGACGGCGCCCGTGCACGAACATGACGCATGGATCAGCACCATTTAGCTCAACTATTTTGAAGGGAACTTAATGATCCAACACACATGCCACCATCAGCGAGACATTTGAGTGAGCATGACACACTCAGCCGCCAGGGCACATTCAAGTCAATGAAAGACGTACTTAGTAAATGGTAGGTAGGTACATAGTGCTCACACATGTGCTATGAAATTATACATTTTGTTTTAACAAAATATGTATTTTGTTTTGTGTGTTTGTTGTTTTTATACGGATTAGTATAGTATTCAGTAGGTTAATGTTTTGTTGTTGGGGTAATTTAAAATAACTTGGCAGGTCTTTTGTCGAATTTTTAATTTCTAGTAAGTAAATAGGTCTCTTCCACCATATTTAGCTGAATTGATGCTACGAAAAAAAAATAGTTTTACGTGATTGGAACTATTTAAAATTAGAACATGGATGTCATTCGTGTATTCGTAAATACTTTAACGGCAGCATATAACGTCTGCCCCAATAAAGACTTTAATTAAAAAAACACCGCGGCTCGTTTTTACCGCGCAGCCAATATTTTTTTACATCATAATTATAAATTCATACGGTGGTTACTCTTTGCCAATATACAGTTCTTGGTTACTTAAGCTACTTAAACGTTTATAGCAGTAATTGTATTAACCTATCGGGTTGGCATTTTTTATTAAAGACTGGCGGTTATTTCATAATTATACATTTACACAGGGTGAGTTGTTAACATTGATCATAATGGTGACTATGCCAACAGTAATATCGAGCAAAAACGAGCAAAAAAATCACGTTTGTTGTATGGGAGCCCCCTTAAATATTTATTTTATTCTGTTTTTTAGTATTTGTTGTTATAGCGGCAACAGAAAAAAAAAACTTGAACTGTCTTACTATCACGGTTCATGAGATACAGCCTGGTGACAGACGGACAGACAGACAGACAGACGGCGGAGCCTTAGTAATAGGGATCCCGTTTTACCCTTTGGGTACGGAACCCTAAAAAACAGTTCTATTCAACATACTTCATTAATTATTATTTATTTACATAACATCATGCTTGTAATCCCCGAAGTTTATTTACATAACATCATGCTTGTAATCCCCGAAGGGTTAGGCAGAGGTGTACCTACCTATAGTACACCCACATTTCGCTAGTTATGTTTCATCATCATTCATCATTTCATCTAAAAGACGTCCACTGCTGGACATCCCCCTAAGGGGGTGTGTTTGCCATAATCACCACCGTCGGGTTGTCGATCGCAGTATGGTGTTAAAATGCATAGAGAACGCTGCGCTTCTGCCCATTATCTAGTAAGTCCCTTAGTCGCCTTTTACGACACCCACGGAAAGAAATAGTTATGTTTAGTCCCATGTAATAGGGGGCGAGCCTATTGCCATCAACCGGGCACAACTCCAGACTCCGGGCTGTTACTGTGAAATTCCTAATGGAAAATCCTAATAACACTTTACCCGACCTGGGAATCGAACCCAGGACCTCATGCTCGGCAGTAGCGGTTGCAACCACTAGACCAACGAGGGCATTTACGTGTGATAAATGATTTTATTACTGTAAGTAGGTTTGAACACTTTTACACGTCAATCATATTTTATAAAAACTAGATGAAGTCGCCGTTTCCTATCTGACTACTCTGAGAAGAAAGGCCGAAACAAACTCAGAGGTCACAGTCTCTTTTAAAGTACAGACATAATCTTGGTCAGATCATGTGAAGACCATGTACATTGGTGTCTGAAATGGTCTTTTGAGGAAAGAACCACACAAATTTGAGTGGACCCGACCAATCTGTGCACGCATTTGTCAATTATCATGCTCAACGATTCAGCGAACAATACCACATAGTCATAGTAGTGGAAAAGGGTGATAAGAAAAATCATAATCAACAAAATAGAAATTATAATCATTTAAATTATCAATATAACTCTAAATCGTCACATTTTCGCGAAATAGTCTTTTATCCATCAAACACCTATAATTTCGAGAGATACTCGTATACGTATAATCATTTAATTTATGTAAATTCAAATATGATAGTAGGTACATTATAAATAAAAACATATCTTAACTAACAAAAAATCGACAAGACATCTGCGTCTGAACTAGATAAATAAATATCTGTATCTCAGACAACAGCGCTCTTCCCTAAAAATATGCATTTAAAAGCTTACAAGTTGTTTGCTTTAGTAATAAATTAATAATACACAAATTTCGTTATTTTTAGATCAACTACAAATAAAGTAAAATAAGTATAGTGGAGTGGTGACCTCCTTTTGAGTATTGATTTAAAATTATTATAATTTAGTAATTGTTTATTATAATTGCCGCGAATTGAATTATGATCAACATAATTATTATAACGACAAGAGCGTTGCAATTTGCAAAAACGTAAGATATTCTGAATTTCGCCTTGCCACCTTATTTTTTTTATTTTATTTTTTGGGGTGTAAAAATTATCAAATAACTTCTCCCGCTCTGGGCACAGCGGGAGGGCGCGTCAGACTTTTATTGACTAAAATCCACCCGTGTTACTTCAAATGCCTGTGTGTCAGGGCCACTTTATCCCTTTCGGACAAACTCGCAGCCCTGGCAGGCATTGGCCCTATCGGCCAGTCAGTTGGTGCTGACATCTCTATGAAGCGCGCGTGGAACACAACGCGCCGTCGACCCGGGCCTGGTCCTTATCGGACGGTGGGCTACCCATCGCTCACCGTCCGCAAGCCTGCGCCTACGGTGGCCGGGGATCAGCCTACGACTCCCGACGCCCGGGGCGTCTCCCGCGGCAACTAGGAGTGCGAGGGCGCGAACCTTGCCTCTCCCTCACGCGTTCCGCCTCCTCCTTCGCGAGTATTACTGCTTTGCAGAAGGAGGTGACGGCCTCCCATGTCGCCTTGCCGCCTTGACGGTTGCATTAAAAAACTTGAGATACACATTCGTATCCGTGGATCTGAGCCACCAAAAATCCGCATCAGCATCGGTATTTGTGGAGGTAAAAAAATCTGCATCTACAACATCCCTGCTATGTATCTATATGGGGGCCCCATTGAAGCTTGGCATCTAAAGTTATGCCTTTTTTTTTTTTTTTTTTGGGTGGGAAATTATCAAATAACTTCTCCCGCTCTGGGTGGAGCGCCAGGGAGTGTCAGACTTTTACTGACTAAAACCCACCGTGTTCCTTCAGATGCCTGTGTGCCAGGGCCACGATATCCCTTTCGGACAGGCTCGTAACCCTGGCAGGCATTGGACCTTTCGGACCCCGTCAATTGGTGCTGACGTCTCTTTGAGGCGCGCGTGGAACATAACGCGCCGTCGACCCGGGCTTGGTCCTTATCGGACGGCGAGCTACCCATCGCTCATCGTCCGCAAGCCCGCGCCTACGGTGGCCGGGAATCGGCCTGCGATTCCCGACGCCCGGGGCGTCTTTTGCGGCGACTAGGGGCGCGAGGGCGTTGATTTTGCCTTACCCTCACGCGTTCCGCCTCCTCCTTCGCAAGCATAACTGCTTCGCAGAAGGAGGTGACGGCCTCCCATGCACTCTCGCTCCGAACCATGGCCTGAACCAGGGCCGGACGCGAGAGATCGCCGCCGCCGATCGCTGCCGTGAGGACACGGCGGTGCTCCGCCCAAGCAGGGCAGACCTCCACCGTATGCTCCACCGTGTCCTCCGGGCGATCCACACAGTGGTGACACCCGGGCGTTTCCTCCCGCTTAATCCTAAACAGGAACCTCCCGAAACATCCGTGTCCGGTGAGGACCTGCGTCAGGCGGAAGGTGAGGACGCCGTGGCGCCTCTTTAGCCACTCCTCAAAGAGGGGACTTATTGCCACAATTGTGGCGTGCCCAGCGCTGGGTTGCGACAATCGCACTCTCCATGTCGCCATGAGATCGCACCGGAGCTCCGTCCGCTGTGCCGCGATTTCCTGCGGCAGCGGAGTTATGCCCCGGAGTTTCGCCTCTTCGCGCCACACCCAAATGTGCGCTAGGACTTTCGCCTCCAGATCTCATGGCGGCAGTCCGGCAAGGAGGCTCGCCACCTCACGGGAGACCGTGCGGTAACCCCGTACCATCCTGATGGCCATGACCCTTTGGGACGCGTTCAACCGCTGCGCTGGTCGCAGCCTCAGAGAGCGCGCCCACACCGGTGCCCCGTAAAGGGCCATGGACCGCACGATCCCCGCGTAGAGCCTCCGGCAGGAGGCGTTTGGACCCCCTAGATTGGGCAGGAGCCGCTTCAAGGCAGCCCCGGCCCGCTCCAGTCTGGGAGCCAAACGTCGGAAGTGCTCGACGAAGTTCCACCGGCTGTCGAGGACGAGTCCCAGGTACTTCATCGTCGACTCGACGCCGATGTGAACCCCTCCCGCCGTTATCTGGGAACCCGACAGTGGCGCGTTCCGAGGACCATAAAAGCACATGGCCTCGGACTTGTGCAATGCCACCTCGAGTCCCAATTGGCGGATCCTATCGACGATTGTCGCAACCCCACGTGGCGCCAGTTCGGCCGCCGCCTGATGCGAACTCCCTTGTGCCAGGACTAGCGTGTCGTCAGCGTAGCAGACTACGCTGACGCCACTAGGGAGGTCGGCGCGCAGCACCCAGTCGTACCCGATGTCCCACAGATGCGGCCCCAGGACCGATCCCTGTGGGACACCGCACGACATCTCTCGCCGGTTCCACTCTCCTTGGTGACCGGGGTAGATGACGGCCCTGTCCGTCAGATATGCCTCAACTACGCGACAGAGGTAGGTCGGCATCCGGTGATATCGGAGTGCCTCCCTGATGCAACTCCAGGGCAGGGTATTGAAGGCATTGGCGATGTCAAAAGACACCGCCAAGACGACCCCACCCCGGGCCACAGCATCCCCCGTCGTGAGGGCTCGAACGCGCATGATGGCGTCCACCGTAGAGCGACCCTTGCGGAAACCAAACTGGCTCTCCGCCAAATCCGGCCCCACCCGTACCAGCCGCCCGACAAGGCGGTTTGCAATAACTCTTTCAAAGAGCTTGCCCTTCTCGTCGAGCAGCACGATGGGCCGGTAAGCGGACGGAGAGTCCGCTGGGCGCCCCGGCTTCTTAATGAGGACCAGTTTCCCCGTCTTCCAACGAAGTGGGAACTGGCCCCTCTCCAAGCATGCGCTTAGGAGCCCTCTTAGTCGAGGCCCGAGAGCCTCCAAGGCCAGAACCCAGGCTTTTCCAGGCAAGCCGTCGGGTCCTGGGGCGGTATTCTTGGCATTCAGCCTACGTACCGCCACTCTCAGGTCTACCTCGGTCACCTCCGAAGAATCGTCGTCGTCGTCGTCGTCGGCGGTGTGGTCCGCATCGGGCACCGCAGGAGGCGGAGCCATGGGCGGGGGAGTATGTTCCCCTCGCGAAGGGAACAGAGCGCTCACCACGTCCTCCACGAGCTGGGGCCGGAGACTCTGCGTCAGTGGGGGAGCCCATGGGCGGAGTTTATCCCGCACCCCTTTGTAGGGGCGTCCCCACGGGTCTCCGTTGAGAGTCTCCAGCGACTCCTCGCGGGCCAGTCCGCTGGCCCGCTGGATCTCCACTCGGAGGGCGTTCTTAGCCTCTCTGTACCCCTCGTACAGCTCTGCCTGAATGGCTTCCGTATCTGGAGGGCGGATACGGAGCCTGCGGTGCCTGGAATACCGGCGCCGCGCAGCAACGCACGCCTCTCGTAACGCGGTCAGCTCGCGCGACCACCAGTATACCTGGCGCCGGGCACGTCCGTGCTGGACCCGGGGCATTGCCACGTCACAAATTTTGGACATGGCCTCCCGGAACCACTCCGCCTCGTCGTTGATGTTGGCAGGCCTGTCCGATGATGACACCCAGGCCTGCACGATCGAGGCTTCCAGGAGGAGCTCCCGGTCCAGCTTCTTCAGCGCCCACCGCGGACCACTCGGGGCCTGTCGGCGCTCGAGGTCGGGGCGGAGACGTCAAACCGGATGTACCGGTGATCGGAGTGTGTCTCCACCCCCTCCATGACGCGCCAGTCGATGACACGCGGCGACAGAGCGGGGCTGGCGAACGAGATGTCCACCACTGATTCACCCCGCATCCGCACACACGTGGGGACAGAACCCTGGTTTAGGACGACCAGGCCTGTCTCCAGGGCCCAGTTCTCCACCATCCTGCCCCTCGTGTCCGTATACCGGGCACCCCAAGCCACGTTTTTGGCATTGAAGTCCCCGAGGACGAACACGGGGAGGGGATGGTACCCGACGACGACGACTCTCAGCTCCCCAAGGGAGTTGTGGAACTCGGCGAGAGTTCGGTTCGGGGAGAAGTAAACTCCTACCTCGACAATCTCCCCGAACCGTGCTGCCACGCAACCCTGTCCCCTCTTGACGGCCTCGAGGGACGGGGTACCGGTGGCGGCTGATGAAATTAGGGTCACTGAGCCGCTCAGGTCCTCCACCCAGTCATTCCACTCATTATTCTTTCGGAGAAGCTCCATGGCGGCTATCAATCGGCCGACCTCGTCCGACGAGGGCCCGACTTGGGGGGCTCTCGCTGCCGCCAAAATGGAGGCAATGGCAGCGGGGACGACCTTGTCTTTTGAGGACTGAATCCTCTTCAAGGCCACCCCCCTGATCGCTGCAGTCACGACCTCCTCGAAACTACTACTGGCCGCTCCCTTCGCCTTGGAGCTGCCAGCGGCTTCCGGCTCACCGCCCGAGGACTCAGAGATGGCCGCCCTGCGGCTGGTCTCTCCAAGTTTATCTTCCACCTCCATTTGATCCGGGGTGGTGAGCCCTCTGCCCACCCCCTGTTTCCGAACCCCACCCCGGCTGCTGATCTTTTTGCGAGCCGTGCTTATTCCATCTTCAGAGGACGACCCCTGGCCGTCCCCTGGTTTGGAGCGCTTAAAGAACTTGCTGTTCTTCTCTGCCCCCACATCAACGCGCACCAGGCTCTTAAAAGAGCCCTTCGCGCCAGATGCGGCGTCGGACTCCGACTCCGCATCACTCCACTCCTCTTCTACGTCTTTTGGTTTTGTTTGTTTTTTATTGTGTTCCATTGTTATTCCCACGAGTGTGAGGGATCTGATCTGATCAGTCCTTCCTAGGGTTACCCCCTGTGCCTAGGTAAGTGTGACATTTGTAACCCAACCCAGAGATTCCACTGGTCCCTGGCTGGGGGTGCGCTAACGAGTGATGCGCCACCTATAACTACAAAGTTACAGATGACACTACTCCTCAGCCATTCATACCCTCGCCGCGCACCAAAACTTGATATTAGAGGAATTTTTTATAGAGGTTTACATCCTCGCGATCCGGGCGACTAAGCCAAGATCCTCGTCCCGTTCCAAGTCACAAAACATGACCGTGATCTCTTTCCGGATTACGATTTCGACGGGTGCAGACTCCTGCTGCTAGCTCGTTGGCAGGGTGAGTGCACAACGAGCGCCGCCCCTGCTTCTCCAAAATGGAGAAACGTCCACCAATTTTGGCCTATTTTTTTTTTTTTTTTTTTACGCTGAGAAATGCATTACGCTTGCCCGCTCGTGGGGGACGAGTCGGGGTATGTGGGACTCCTGTCAATAAGTGACAGTATACCCACTAAAACTCAGCGGTGTTCCCACATCACCGTGATGGGAGGGCCATGGGAAACCGGCTCAACCTTTACATCCATGACCCTCGCGGTGCATGCCCGCCTGACCGGCGGGCCCCGCGTGCCCCCTGTTCTCAATGGGGGGCTACGGGAATGGCCGGGAACACCTGGCCATTCCCGTCCGGCACTGGTGGAGGCCTGTGCAATACAGGCAAGGGTGCCCCCGCACTCGTCGCCTGCTGGCCTCCACCTGGGAGGAGGCGGAGACGACGATCGTACAATCGCCTTCTCGCGCCTCCTCTTCGCCTGCGGAGCGGCGCCGCGAGAGGATCGTCCTCCCGCGCGCGCTCCGCCGCCTCCTTCTGTGACATTACTTCCCCGCAGAAGGAGGCGACTGCTGTCCAGGCTCCCTCGCTTTCCAGCATGAAGCTGACGACGCTGGGAAGCGAGAGGTCCGGCCCGGCCGCTGCGATCAGAGTCTGGCGCAGCTCGGACCAGGCCTGGCACACCTCGAGGGTGTGCTGTGCCGTATCCTCCGCCGCGCCACAGTCGTGGCACGACGAGGTCTCCTCCCTTTGGATCCGGTGCAGGTGCGATCCGAAACACCCATGGCCGGACAACACCTGCACCAGACGGAAAGAGAGGAAACCATGTGACCACTCGAGCCAGTTCTTCAGGACCAACCCGAGCGCGTCCAAGGTTTGGCGGCCAAAAACGGCAGTGGCGAGGTCCTCTGTCCAGTGATGGACGATCGCGTCCCTTGCCTCCTGCCGCACGGCCTCCCGCTCTTCTGCGGCGGGGAGCTCCCCGAGCGCCTTACGCCACGCCGTCCATTCGTAAACTCTGGTCAGCACCCACGCCTCGAGCTCCCAAGGAGGGGTGCCGGCCAGAGCGCACGCCGCCGAGAAGCCCACCGATCGGTAGGCCCTCGCTACCCGCAGTGCAATGGCCCTTTGGGGCCTCCGGATGGCAGTGGCGTTCTCCCTCCTGTGGAGGGAGTCCGCCCAGATTGGGGCCCCGTAAAGGGCCATGCTCCTGAGGATGCCGGCGTACAGGCGCCGGCATCTCGCCTTCGGACCCCCCAGGTTCGGGAGGAGCCACGACAGGGCGTTCGCCGTCTTCAGCAGGCGCGTCGACAGCCCGCTAAAGTGTGGGCCGAAGCGCCACCTGCTGTCGAGTACAAGGCCCAAGTACTTCATCTGGGCCTTGACCTCGATCCTGACGCCCTCCACGATAAGGTGGCCGTCGGGAGGGATGCGCTGCCGTGGCCCGTGGAAAAACACGGCCTCGGTCTTGTGGAGCGCCACCTTCAACCCTAGGCGGCGGATCCTTCCTGCCACTAAGGATCCGCCAGCCGAGGCCAGACTGGCCGCCTCGCCGAAGTCCCTCCCCCGGGCAATGAGGAGAGTATCATCTGCGTAACAGATGATGCTCGTGCCACGGAGGAGGGTACCCCGCAGGAGCCAGTTGAATCCAATGTTCCACAGCAGTGGCCCTAGGACCGACCCCTGTGGAACACCGGACTCTACGCCATATCGTCTAACTCTGGCCGTCTTGTCCTCAAGGAGGACCACCCGGTCCTCCAAGTAGCTGGCCAAGAGTTGGCGCAGGTACTGGGGCGCTCCACTTGAGAGGACTCTACACAGCGTGCCTTGAGCAGGGCCAGTTTCCCACTTTGTGGAAATCTGGTCGTCTGGTCCTGCTCAGGAAGGCGGGGCGCCCTGCGGACTCACCGTCCGGGTACAGGCCCATAGTGCTGCTAGACGAGGTGGGTAAGATGTTTGAGCGGATAATCGCTGCCCGCCTCGTCGGCCACTTGTGCGGAGAGGGGCCTGACCTGGCCGAGAGCCAGTTCGGCTTTCGGCACGGGCGCTCCACCATCCACGCTATATCGCGGGTGAGAGTCCTGGCGGAGGAAGCAGTGTCCCGGGGCGGGGTGATGTTGGCGGTGTCCTTGGACATCTCCAACGCCTTCAACACCCTGCCCTGGAGCTGTATTCGGGAGGCACTGCGTTACCATCTGGTGCCTTCCTACCTCCGCCGCATCGTCGGGGCTTATTTGGCGGAGAGGTGTGTCACCTACACGGGACGTGATGGCGGAAACCAGCGCCGCATGTCGTGCGGTGTTCCACAGGGCTCGGTCGTGGGACCACTCCTGTGGAACATCGGGTACGACTGGGTGCTGCGGGGCGAGCTCCAGCCGGGCGTGGACCTGACGTGTTATGCGGACGACACACTGGTCACGGCCCGGGGGAGCTCGTACAGGGAGGCAGCGTTGCTGGCGACGGCTGCGGTCTCACAGGTGGTGAGCCGCATACGTCCCCTAGGGCTGGAGGTTGCCCTCAACAAGTCGGAGGCCTTGATCTTTCATGGCCCCCGGCGGGCGCTGCCGCCGGGATCACACATCGTGGTCGGGGGGGCTCAAATCGCTGTCGAGTCCACCATGAAGTACCTAGGATTGGTGCTCGACAGCCGGTGGGATTTTGGCCCCCACTTCCGGCGGCTGGCGCCCAAATTGTTGGGCGCGGCTGGGGCGTTGTCAACGCTGCTTCGCAATCTGGGGGGCCCGAGCGCCGCCTGTAGGCGGCTCTACGTGGGGATCGTGCGATCGATGGCCCTTTATGGGGCCCAGATCTGGGCGGCTGACCTGACGGCCGGAAGCATCGCAGTCCTGCGGAAGCCGCAGAGAGCGATGGCCGTCAGAGTCATCAGGGGATATCGCACGATCTCCTACGAGGCGGCTTGCGTACTGGCCGGATCCCCGCCCTGGGACCTCGAGGCGAAAGTACTCGCGTCACTGTATCGGTGGCGCGAGGAAGAGAGGGCGCGGGGCGAGTGGCTGATGCAGCGACATGTGGAGTTGCGTCGGTCACAGCTTCGCGCAGCCCTGTTGGCGGAATGGCGGGACAGGCTTTCACGCCCTACCGCCGGCCTCGCCACCATCGAGGCGGTCCGGCCGGTACTCGAGCCCTGGCTCGGGAGGAGGCACGGCTCCCTGTCGTTTCGGGTGACGCAGGTGCTCTCGGGGCATGGTTGCTTCGGGAAGTACCTGTTTCGCATAAACAGGGAGCCGGACGCCCGGTGTCACCACTGCGTCGACTGCCGGGAGGACACGGCGCGGCATACGCTGGCAGAGTGTGCCGCTTGGGAGGAGCCACGCCGTGCCCTCATCTCAGAAGTGACCTGTCGCTGCCGGCCGTGGTCGAGTCGATGGCCGGCAGCGAGGAGTCCTGGGACGCGGTGGTATCCTTCTGCGAAACAGTCGTGTCGCAGAAGGAGGCTGCGGAAAGGGAGCGGGAGATCTCGTTCGCTCACCCGGCCCGCAGCAGGCGCACCGGGCGTCGGCAGAGGGCAGATAATGCCCTCTTCCGGCCCCCCTAAATGGGTCCAGGGACGGCGAACTCGGGGACGTCCGCCGCCCCCTATCACACTGGACCCGAGGTGGCGGCGCGTAGTGTTCCACGCGCGCCCCTTTGAGACGTCGCGGGGGGGTCTAACACCTCACCCCCCCGCAGACTTGAGGTGGCCCGCAGAGGCGGGCCGGCACTAGCCGGGGATCACGGAAGTAATACTAGCTCCCAAGATCCCCGGTGCAAGTGTGGGAAGGGAACACCGGGGTGGTTTTTAGTCAGTAAGAGTCTGACAGACCCCTCCGCCCACCCCAGGGCGGAGGACATCCATGAGGATGTTCCACCCCGGCAACAAAAAAAAAAAAGGTACTGGGGCGCTCCGTGGTACCGAAGTGCCTCCAAGATTGTCGAGTGGGGGACAGAGTTGAAGGCGTTGGCTATGTCGAATGACACCGCCAACACTCCGTCACCCGCCTTCACGGCCTCCCTCACCTGGCCCTTCAGTAAGGCTAACGCATCCACCCTCGAACGACCCCGTCGGAAACCGAATTGGGCGTCCGACAGGTCCGGCCCCACCGTCCCCAGCAGGCTATTCAGCCGGTCGGCGATTATCCCCTCGAACAACTTACCGACCTCATCGAGTAAAACGATGGGCCGGTAAGCCGAGGGGGAGTCCGCCGGGTGTCCCTCCTTTCGGAGGAGGCATTGCCGCCCCTCCTTCCAAGGTTTCGGGAACCTCCCAGTCGTGAAACACGCGCTAAAGAGGTCCCGAAGCCTCTCCTCCATCTGAGAGGCGGCGATGGCCACCACCCGTGCGGGGACGCCGTCCGGCCCTGGGGCCGTGTTCTTCGCGCGGAGACGAAGAGTCCCCGCACGCAATTCCGACGCCGTAACCGCGGGGACCTCCTCCTCCGGCGGAACCGCCTCCCGCGGGGGGTCCATCACTGGCGGGGTGAAGCAGGTCCTTGGCGGAAACAGAGACCGGACCACCCCGTCCAGCAATGCCGGCTCGAGGGTCTCCGTCAGTGGAGGACCAAAGGGGCGCAGTTTATCCCGCGCCACCTTGTATGGTCTTCCATACGGATCCCTGTCGAGACCCTCCAGCATCTCGGCTCTCGCCGAGTCTTCGGCCGCGCACATTGCCGTCTTCAGGACCGCCTTTGCGTCAACGTACGTGGCATAGAGGCCCTCCTCGTTGGTGGGGTCTCGGGGCCTGCGCCTTCGACTCCGCGTGTAGGCCCTCCTGGCCGCTACGCAGGCGGTCCGGAGCCCCGCCAGTTCCTCCAACCACCAATAGACGGCGCGGCGGGGAGGTGGGCGATGAGACCGGGGCATGCTTGAGTTGCACACCTCGGTCAAGGACCCCCTCAGCTGGACCGCTGCGGCGTCCACGTCCAGGACCTCGACAGGAGGCGTGAGCCAGTCCTGGACGAACGCCGCCTCCTCCGCAGCCTCTCGGTCCAGACGGGTGAGAGCCCACCGTGGGAACCTTGATTGGCCCGGGCGGGCCGTTCCCTGGGAGCTCTGGGTGGAGATGTCAAACCGCACGTAGCGGTGGTCCGACATGGTCTCCACCATCTCCACCCGCCAGTTCACGACTTGGGCGGCTAGCACGGGGGTGGCAAACGAGACGTCGACCACCGACCCTCTCCGTTGCCGCACAATTCCGAAGAACCCCCGGACCCATTTCTTTTAAGGGCCCGCTTCCCCGGCTCCCGGCGACCAGTCATTGAACTTGCGTCCGACTCGCACGCAATGGACTCGTTGTCGGAGTCCGCCAACTCACCCGTCAAATAAAAGACGCTGCTAGCCGCAGACGGCGCGCGGCTAGCCTCCGACGCCGAGGCGCCCTCAGATTGGCCCTGAGAAGGGCCTTTTGGTTAGCCCTGAGAAGGGCCTTTTGGTTGGCCCTGAGAAGGGCCTTCTGGTTGGCCCTGAGAAGGGCCTTTGGGTTGGCCCTGAGAAGGGCCCTTTCTAAAACGTCCGGAGACGTCCCGCGATGGTTTAGGCATAGCCTCCGCAAATGTCGCAAATTCCGCCAGTTAAAATAAAATAGATAAAAAGATTAAAATGTATGCTGCGACTGCACAGTGCACTTTAGCCGAACACCGGTCGGCCACTCCGTTACGGTGGTCAGAACCGGGTCGTTGCCCAGGGGACGCGACGTGGAAGCAAGCACTGTGGGGGGGTCCCCCGACTATCCTTACCCTTTTTTTTTTTTTTTATGACGCTGGGAAAAATGCATTACGCATACCCACCCATCGGGGGATGGGAGGGGTATGTGGGACTCCCCGGAAGATCCGGTATACCCACTAAACGACCCAGCGGCGCTCCTACCTCGTCTGTAAGGGAACCCGGCACAGAGCCATAACATCCAGTCCCCCGCTGACGACCGCCCGCCTTGAAGGCGGGCCCGACACGCCCCCCCCGTCGGGGAGGGGCCCAGGAATGACCGCGAGCGCTCTGTCATTCCCGCCCGACGTGGATGGTGAACTGTGCAATGCAGGAGAAGGCGCCCCCGCGCCCGTCTCCCACTGTTCGCCACCAGGGGGCATAAGACGACGATCGTACAATCGCCTTCTCATGCCCCGTCTTCGCCTGCGGAGCGGCGCTGCGTGAGGGCCGTCCTCCCGCGCGCGCTCCGCGTCCTCCTTCTGCGACATTACGTCCTCGCAGAAGGAGGCGACCGCTGTCCAGGCCCCCTCGCTTTCCAGCATCGAGTTGACGACGCTGGGAAGCGAGAGGTCCTGCCCGACCGACTATCTTTACCCTAACTTAACTTAACCTAACTATATTAATTATATGTACATTTTATTAAACTATCTTAATTATAAAAATATGGTATATACAATATATTTAACTATCTATCCTAACTTAACCTAACCAGTGGGTTCGTCCACCGCGGACTATGGCGTCCGCCTTCCCTCTCTGCGTCCGCTCGACCTCCCTCTGTTAGCAGAGGGGGGAGCGGACGACCGACGATCGGCCTCACCAGACCTAAGAGCCTTAGGCTCTCCCCTCCACGCAGAAATCCGCCGCAGTCAACACCCTCTCCGACATGGAGAGACTATTGGCCGCGCCCAGGGTGCACCGGCCCGACGACTGCTCTTTCCCCCGAACGTATTCGCAAGGAACGAGCAGCAGTCAAGCACACGAGGAGGTTGTGTGCTCATAAAGGGTGAATAGTTGAAACCCGAAGATACCACAGTGTTCTTAGGCATCTAAAGTTATGCCTAAGAACACTGTGGTATCTTCGGGTTTCAACTATTCACCCTTTATGAGCACACTAGTTTTTACTTGTCTAACATGAATGTGAATACTATTCACTTGGGAGTAAGGGATACTAAAGACCACAAAGTCCGTCCGCTAAACATCTGAACATTTTCGGAGGCGGTTTTGGTACTTTTTACTTTTTCAGGTACTTTCAAAATATTATTAAAATGAAAAACTTTAAAACCATTCTACCAAACCAATATTTTTAAAATAAAAACTCGTCCGTCACCATTTTACGCTGAAAAATGAATTTGTTTATTGTGAAAGGACTATTCAATATGTGAATTTTTCGGAGGATGGATCTGTCATGTCATACGACATAACAAACGGGAATGTTAGCACGAGTTTGCACAATATTATGGCCACGCCCTGTCAGTAGGTAGGTATATTAAATTGGTTATGAAAACTTAGAAGTGTATTCTGAATAAAATAAAAATAATAACCTACCTGACAAAAAAATGAAATTATCAAAATAATATAATATAATTTAATTTGTTAAAAAAATAAAGGTATAAAAATTTAATTGAAACCAAGAAAAAAATTATTAATGCGATAATTGGAGTTCGTCGCATAAAACAAAACACTGTATGTTTATTCAATGAAATTGGTCTCAAAATAAAAAAGATGGTAACTCCAAAAATAATTACATCCATTTGCGAACTTTAATTTAATAATTATATTATTACTGGCAAGTAAAATATAACAATAAATCATAATAGGCGACCCTATTATGATTTATACCCTATACCATACTATTTATACCCTATTACAGTCAGTCTAAAAAAATAATAATTATGATTCTACGAGGATTAAGAATTTTATGTTACGTTGAATAGAATTAAATATCTCCCGGTCGTAACAAATCTACTAATAAATAATTTTAGCATTAACTTGATTTAATTAAATATTCAAACAAAACAAGTATACAGCGCGTCGCTTTGATTTTACATTACCTAGAATTTTCGTGAGAACGGAATTTGTAATTAATTTTGAACAGCCAAAAATCGGTAAAATCTGATTAGATTTCTTGGAACGAACAACGAGTAGCAAAGTTTTGATTGAAAAATAAACTACAAAGTCCTTTTCTTTGATAAACTTTTTTACCCATCCATATTTTTGTAAACTTCAGTGTGCCAACCTAAATGTGTAATCACTGTTTACTTTTTTTTTTTCACTTTTGTAAATTGGCTGTAGGAAAATATAAGGTGGGGTAAAACGTCTGACGAATATAAACATGGGTGCAACAAAACTGTGACAGTTCAGTATGACATAGAATTTAATATCGTCAGTGTCATACAAAATCTGCATACGCATTTACGACATTGAAAACATTGCTACTGTTTCAATAAAAAAACTTGAAAATTAAAAATGTAAACCTATCATAATTTCCTTCCGTTTTCAAGGTTTCTTGTGTTCTGATGCGTGAATTTGAGCTTTTCAGAAACAACCTACGTTACCACCTATAATCGAATGAGAACGTAAACCGTTTACCAGCCTTGCTGTTCCCCGTGTGAAGCCCCACTTCCCTAATTCGTATTAATGCATAATCTGTCTCGAAACCCCGGTAAAATTATTCCAGCCCATTTTCGTCTCCCATTTTCCTATCTTCAAAGCTTTACGTCAAATCCTCTTATACTCGAATGGGCACAATCGAAACTTTTTTAACTTCTTAACCATAAATCATTGGCCTAACTTCAGTGTCATCAAAAGACGACGTCATGACAAATTGTCAAGATACCGCTAGCATTCATTAGGGACCGGTTTAACCTATAAAAAATGGAGTTGTGTCAGCTGTTTAGACATGGCGCACAGTCGCACTCTATGCGACATGTGACTGCGACTAGACGCAACGACAGGCTGTGGGCGCCAATTGTCATATAAATTTTGTTCTAAGCTCATCGTACTTGGCGTCGAGTTGCCGAGTTCAACGATAGGTTAAGGGAGTCGCACGCTCTCGCTACTTGTCGCAGCGACTAGACGCACGGTGAACACGTACACCTGATGAAGGTCGCATGCGACAGGTTAGCGTCAAAGTCAAAGTCAAATTATGTATTGGATAATAATTTTCCAGGCGACTAATAACTTAAAGGGCGACTAACTATTTGCTACTAAAATAATAACTTGGCGACTAATAACTTAAAGGGCGACTAACTATTTGCTACTAAAATAATAACTTGGCAGTGATTATTAGTCATCTACTGTTATTGAATCATTTGGGTTAGGTTAGGTTAGAACAGTAACCATTAACAAGCGAAGGCGAGCGAGCGAAGCGAGCGTGCCGCGGCAGCGGCCGCCGAGCGCCAGATCCCCTCTATTGTTGGTAAATTCAGTTACCAAAACAAAAATTCGATGCCAGTTTAAATTAAAATAAAGCTAAAAACTGATTATTGAGCTGCTACTTTCTACTTAAAATAATACTTCGCTGTAGCTGCCAACCTATTATTTTTGCTGCCAACCTATTATTTTTGCTACCGGCTTTAATTATTTTTTAATCCCAAATTCAGATTAATTTGTCGCCGTGTTAAATACATGCCTTATTTATTTCAAATTGGCACATAAGAGGCACTTTTGAACGTCAAAATTTACAAAAAAATAGAATTGTATCTAGTCCCCTTCCAAAAGGTACTTTCGTATGGAGAAGAATAGGCAAGAAACTCCACCGTTATTCTTTTAAAAATGTTTTAACAATATTTTGTATGGGTACATTAATTATATGATTATATGTGAAGCCAATGCACCTAGAATAAAATTACAATACCATGATAGGTAAAAAGAATTAATAACTAAGCAATGAAAAATAACTTAATTGTGAGATAGATAATAATTACAAACATCGTAAAAGTATGTTTTTCTAAAAAAAAAAATAAGTCAGTATGTGAGTTTAGGTAATCACAGGATGTAAAATCAATGTCAGAAAAATAACAAATTATAATAGCAACTCTAGACTCTAGATTGTCCTATGGAGCTGGACCAGCATGTTTCCAAGCATTCCTATCTTGGTTATAATCCTCTAACTTGTAATATGCTTGTTTACAAAGTGTACTTTTAATATGTGTTTTAAATCGTCTTTCATTTAATTTCAATATATCACAAGGTATTTTGTTGTAACATTTAACACAGTACCCCATAAAAGATGTATGTACTTTAGATAATCTGAAAAATCGTCAGTCTTGTTATGAGCGGATATGATGAGTGATGAGCTCAACATGGATACGTTCGATGTCGATGTTTTTAAATCGTACGTGGAAACGCGTCGAATATTCAAAGAAAATGGTCACTTTAATCATACATAGTATAAAATAAAAATCACTTCGACTACTCGCAGACGCAAACTACAGATCTGCGTCTAGTCGTAGCGAGAATACGCAGATGACGCACAGTTTAGCTGTGCACGCTGGACTTAGTGTATTGTAAATATTTTATACATGATACACTTTTCGGTTTTTAACAGAGCTGAAATAGAGTGTTTATTGTTCTCCTACTTGTCACAATAAAAATAATAGGTTGTTTGGTACTAGAAAAGGTCAGTTGATTAATATTTCACGTGCCTATTTAAGGCTCGTACAGACAAGTACGATATCGCGAGCACGACGCGATACTAGTAGCACAATTTTTTTGTCGGTGCCTGTCGCGCCCGCGATTCCGCGCGTGTCTGTAAGATCCTTTATAGCCAAAAATAATTATAATTTATGTTTATATATTTTCAGTCTCAGAGTTACTCATGATACAACTGTGGTATTTATATATATTATTAAAAAAAAAAAAAAAAAAAATCGAATGGATCATGAAATTCACGAAAAATAAAATAATGATAAAACACATGCAGTTTGGAAGTGATAACTGTATATCTTTACCTTCGCATTCTGTGGGAGTGATTTCGTGAAAAGGGACGGAAGTGTGTAACAGGAAATGTCAGCTTGAGCATGGAATAGGTAAGTACTTTTTAATAGCATGGAATAGGTAAGTACTTTTTAATAGCATGGCATTAGTAAGTACTTTATAATAGCATGTAATTAGTAAGTAGTATATAGGTAGAGAGGGTCGAATTTCGACCAAGGAGCGACCACTAGTAATGAATAATTATTGGAATAAACATTTCAGTATTAAGTTTTTTTTTAATTTTGAGGTTAATTTCTGTCGCTGCTCAGGGGCTTATTACCAAGGTGAGATGTCAGATGTTACATTTTTTTTTTTTTGTTTTTGGGTGGGAAATTATCAAATAACTTCTCCCGCTCTGGGCGAAGCGGGAGAGCGTGTCAGACTTTTACCCTGGCGGGAGATGTTACACATCATTAATCACAGATTAATGTAAGGCTCGCTCTTTTTTTCTTTTATCTGTGGTCGCATTAACATCGCCACGTGCAAACTACGCGTCACACTGACGTCACGCAAATCCTGCATCGCGCAAGCAGAGTTTACCGCGCGACTAGCATATATACAACGTTCCGACTTCAATCGTCGGGCAGTTGCCTACCAGTCACAACACCCGTCTGGTCAGAGAATCATCCGTTTTCTATAGAGGATGAGTGAACTTTACACCTTGTTCCTCGTACCTCTGTAGACCCACAAAAATACAGGCTAAGGTTCGAAAATTATCATAATTTCAATATCATTCCACTACTGAAGCAAGGCCTCTATAGTTGCACGTCACTGATCTCAATCCTCAGCTGTTCTTAAAATTCATTCATCTGTAGCAATCTTTGCCAATTTCCTTATTTACTAGGATTCAATATTAATTTATAAATGTGGATATGTATAGACGCCAGAAGATTGAACCTTATGCTGTAGGGTTAAAGTTGAAAATCTATTGAAGAAATTTGACAGATTGTAGTAGCTTGATGTGCTGGCGTCTGTACATTCAGGCTTGTGGCTAACTAATTACAGCCGCACGGATCGATCGATCAGATTAAGCTACGCTTGCCGCGGTTAGTCCGTGGATGGGTGACCATCTTTACATACCAAGACCCCAACGTGCCTTGGAAAGCACGTTGAGCCTTTGACCCCGGCTGTTATTTGAATATCTTTGACAGTTGTTTCGGGTCGTCAGCAGCCCGAAACTTTGACAACCAGCCGTACCAAGGGGTATCGTGTTACCCAGTAACTGGGTTGTGGACGTCAGATAAGCAGTCACTCCATGTAAAGCTGCATACGGTTAAACTGTAAGCCGACCCCAACGTAGTTGGGAAAAGCCTCGCAGATGAGATAGGTACATTCAATTATAACGCATGCATCGTTCGAGTTCATTTCCGGTTTTCCTATTAAATAAAACGAATTAAACCGTGTATGTGTTACACATGTTTCAGATAAATGGAACGTTCTACGCCAAATTTAAATTGGAAACACATGCGTTCAGAGAATCCATTACCGTGCTCAGTACATCGGATGGTTAGATATGAGAATATATTAATTTAGAAGTTATTTATTTTGTGTTATATTTCCGAGGCTCCATTTCCATTGTGTGTTGTATAATTTAGGTAATTCCGTGGAAGATACGGAATTTTCTAGTAAATTTTGAATGGGTTTTTGGGTATTTCGTGGAAAGTACTTCATTTAACTTCTTGTTTTGTGAGCCGAAACTATATAAATTAAAGTATAATGAAATATGCAAATTTTATCGGAACCCAGCCTTTTCGTGGCCTTCGACATTCACGGGCAAAACTCATTAAACAATTTAGGTAGTTATTTTTCCCGATCAAATTTCTCTCAATATTCGGAAGTTTTCTGTTTGTTTCATGATAATTATTTACATAGTTTTATAATACACTAGTTTCTGCCCGAGACTTGTTTTAACAAAAAAATAACGTCCTATGACACTCGGCATTACTGTGGCTTCCCATTAGTGAAAGAATTTTCAGAATCGAAACAGCAGTTCCGTAGATTACCCCCTTCATACAAACTAATAACTCTTTATAATATTGTATTATAGCCTAGCTTTTGTCCGCGTGGATATCGGAAAATATCCCACGGGAACATCCTCCCGGGATTAAAAGTACCCTATGTGTGTGCCAAATTTCATCCAAATCCGATCAGCCGTTTTAGCGCCAATCTAGAACATACATCCAGACAAGCAAACAAACGGACAAAAATTCTAAAAACTATACGTTTGGCATCAGAATCGTTCCGACCTCCAAGCAATTACTTTTTTTCAAAATATTCTATGTACAGTTTTAACTTCGTTACTATTTTAGTATATGTACTTATACTTAGAGATAGTATAGATAAACAGTGAGTTATAACAGTTACGTCATTCGCCCTGCGAGACCTACTAAAAGGGGCGCAAGCTAAAAGATTCATTGTGTGACCGGAACGAGATGTCTTGGAATAACATTTACCGGCAAAATTGAGGATGTCCTTCGAAAAGGTCATGTCCGTAGCAATCTCAAGTAGCTTGCATATGTGTAGGATTATGTATACAAATTTTGATTATGGAAGTATTATGTGGGTGTTTATGGAAGCTTAAAGACAGGCTGTGTAAAAGCATATATTTTTCTTTGGTTTGTTCGTGTTGCCTTTTTTTTTTGGGTGGGAAATTATCAAATAAATTGAGGAGGAGGAGGAGGAGGGGAGTGTCAGACTTTTACTAACTAAAGTCCACCCGTGTTCCTTCAGTTGCCTGTGTGCCAGGGACATGGTATCCCTTTCGGCTAAACCTGCAACCATGGCAGGCATTAGCGGACTCCGTCAGGTTGTGCTAACATCTCTTTGAGGCGCACGTGGTACACAATGCGCCGTCGACCCGGGCCTGAAAGTGTAATTTTCCAGCTATCAGGATTTCATAATAGAGTGTGACCTCAACTGGCGAATATAGATTTGATCTTAGGATTGTTAAAGAAAAAATAATATGATAACACAGAAACCCAATTTGGGCTTTTATGTACTAAGTACTAGCTTTTGCCCGTAGGTTCACCCGCGTGGAGATCAGAAATTATCTCACAAAAATGTAATACCGGGATTAACGTATCCTATGTGTTATCCAGGTTATTGAATATCTATGTGTGCCAAATTTCGTCCGAATCCGTTCAGCCTTTTTGTGCCGAGGAAAAGGTCATTGACTCCTGTGCTAGCGCCGCGTCGCCGTCAACCATAATTATTTTGTTACGCGTAATTTTGAATTGGTGCTATCTTTTAAAGTATTCATTTAAATGATAATATAATAATATGATGTTAAGGCATATATTAATTCAAATGATTAATAACATAATTTAAATAACATATTTTATTGGATAAGGGTTAATAATATATCGGTCAAAATTGCTTCGGAAATAACAATGAAATAACAAAGATACTAAAAATGGTGAATGGTGGTGGTGGTGGTGGTAGGTCATTCTTAGAAGATAGATATAAATTATGCTATTTCGGATTTTTTTGTTGAACTTTTTATGATATCTTCTTTTTATCTTTTTATCTTATAGAACATTAATTTTATGTATGTCTTACGGTTTACGCGGCGCACGCTAGTAAAGCTCCCAGTCGGCTTTCCGACATCTTCAACAATCACCGTCATACTCAGCCAATTCACACAAAACCTTAATGAGTTAGAGAGACTTAAACCTTCCTCAGGAATCTCTCTGTCCATTGGTGAAAACCGTATGAAAATCATTTTGCTAGTTTTTGAGTTTATCGAGTTCAGACAGACATATAGACTGACAGACGTGGCGGGGGGGCTTTGTTTATTAATAATAACCCCACCACCGTATTTCTACGTTGACGTCGTGGTAGGGCTTGTGCGCTCTGAACTCTAGGTCTGCGCCGGTAGAGTTTACTTTGCCGGAACAGGTCTATGCTACGGAGCCAGACCAAAAGAGATATCGAAACTCACAGGGCAGCATGTGGTGAGCTGTAGCGACGCCATGGAACCTATCTTCCAGGAGAAGTCTCCTCATCTCTGGCTTGCCTTTATTGGCCAGCTGGAGTGAACACCGATGAGGAATAGAGCTCCCACCTCATTCTTGCCTTTACTGGCCGACTGGAGTGAAGATTCGCAAGAGGAAACGTGCTGGTAGGGATCTTGCCTATCTTCTGGGCTTTGCGATTGTTCTGATAGCCGTGAAATACCTCTCCACTCCTCAAGCACCTCAGGATATGTTGACCCTTTTTTGCTACGTCACAAAGTGCTAGTGACAGTTTCCGGGTGCCTATTATTGAGTATGAAAGTCAGCAGGGCCATAGTTCTTCCATAGTTCTGGTAACCAGTCCACTTGAGCCAACCAAACCCATACTACAGTATCTTTATTTCCATATCCTGCAATTTGTAGTCCTACAGTCTACACCAACCGGGGGTTGTCCTTGGGTGCACTTGCATAGTGCGTATAGTGATAATCCTCGGTTGGTGCCTCATTTCATTAAAAGTATCTTAACGAGCCTCTGAGTTGGCTTCGGCCCCTCGTACTCTTCCAAAGGTCGTGGACCCCAGGGTCTCGAGATATGTCTAAGACACTGAAATAATAATAATATAAATGTAGTGATTTTCAAAGACTTAGTAGGTAGGTATATTTGTTCATAACTTTACTGTTTCAAGATTAGTTAATGTTACTGGGTTGTTAGAAACTTTACTGGAATTTAAATTGCTAACTATGTAAGTTACTTAATTATTAGGTTGATTTTAGTTTCGATTATTTGTACCTAACATTAATATGTATTTTAATTGCCCAATGTTGATAACATCAATTTATTGTATAATGTAAAAATTTAATTAGGCGCTTTCGCTACTAATTAGATTCATATTAATTAAATTTCGATATAATAATTATAACCCATATTTAAGTACGACAGTTGGCATTTGTCAGTGCAACAATTTCCATGTTCGTATTGTTTATTCAATTGATCCTTCGCTACTGATCGATATGAGTACCGTCATAGCTTTTTGGTCCTTAGTACATAAACATTATGTTAAAATTGCTTGAAAACTGACAGAAAAAATCAAAATCTGTTCATCCGTTCAGGAGCTAATATGCCACAGACACACAGATACACCTACAAACTTACAACACCCCTCTTTTTCGTCGGGGGTTAAAAATATGACATCAAGAAGCATCAATGTATTCACATAAGACGTTATCGCAAGATTTTCAATACACTACTGATTTAAAGGCAGCATACGGCCACACTACCAAAATGCATTTTACATGCATATAAATAAAATGGAATTGGCTTGTGACGGTGTTGTCTCCGATGTTACTCCTGCAGAGGCGAGGCTTCTTGTCATATAGTTATAGGGTAAGTGCACAACGGTGTATTTGCGACAGTTGATAGACAATGATGTGGAAATGACACAGTTACGGAGCTGAGTTACGGTAATTTTCACGTATTGGGGCGCTATTTACATTCTGGATGAGTGTAAGGCTCGAACACATTGTCGTATATCAGTTTTTCTATCCATATCTATATTCTGTCATGAATTACGAGAATGTGTCAGTTTTAAATATAAATTAATAAAAGAAGCATTTTTGCAAAGAAATCAATAAATAGAATGTACGTTCATAATGTTTGAGACAGCCTGAATAAGAAAACACCCAGCAAAAAAAAATCCATCAAAACTCAACGTAAATAATCTAAGCAAACTTTTTTGATAAATTAAAAAGCCGATACCAATTTTCTAGCAAAATACATAAGTCATTAAATGACTGGAAGTAACGGTCGCCGGTCTCCGAAACTTTGGTTTCAATCATATTTGCCATTAAAAGTTTATTGAAAATAGGAAGAATACTTTCAGTTCGACCTCCTTGATCGAAGCGAGTATTTCTTTATTAACAGCTTGGTATTGCCAGAAGTTTCGCGCGAACTTTAATATATTTCACTTGGAAAGTTCGCAAGCGACCTGTTATAATCTTTATTATGATAATGATTTATTTTGACTGCCTCGTTGGTTTAGTTTTTGCAAGCGCTACTACTGAGCACGAGGTCCGGAGTTCGATTCCCTGGTCAGGCAAAGTGTTATTGGGGTTTTCCACCAGGAATTTCTCAGTAGCAGCCCGGAGTCTGGATTTGTGCCCGATTGATGACAATAGGCTCACCCTCTATTACAAATGGGACTTAAACATAACTGGCGAAACGTGGGTGTACTATAGGTGCACCTCTGCCTAACCCTTCGGGGATTACAGGCGTGATGTTATGTGATGATTTATTTTTATTTCACTGAGGTATTGGGCTTACTTACAAGTATTTTCTTTCCATTTAATTTAGAAATCCGATCACGTAAACACTTGCTTTAGTTATGTTCAAAATTTTTGCGTTGCGAATATTACTTCTATTTCATGGTAGCAAAATTATAGGTATTGATTTCATTCATTCTAAACTGTGTCACACTCATAACTGCATAAAAAAGGGAGGAAAAGGAGTGTGTATAAGGGTCGCAGGAGGTGGCGTTCTGTAGTTTCTGCCTACCTCCATGGGAGGAGCGCGTGAGTTTATGTTATGTGTATGTAGCTAGACCTTTATCGACAATTCAGTCAACGCATTTATGTTATCATATAGATTTGAGGTTAACTCCCAGACTCAAAACATCGTAGGTAAGTAATCTTTAAATTAATACTTTCATAAAACTCAAACAGCCTTTTTATTCTCATATTCGCCACCAGACGGCAGCACCAAAACATAAAAGTAACCATAAACGGTATTCAATAAGAAGATAACACTGCAATCCTTGTGCATCCAGCTTAAGGTAACAAGGAATCCTTTGTTAGTCGTGAAGGCATTCGTGTTATCCCGTTTACACTTCATTGGTTCAGCTCAATGGGAAATATTCCCATTGTAGAGAAGATATAGCCGGGAGTGTGGGCTTCACTCCTGCTCGAATAATTCGGCACGTGTAAGTGGAATTAGCCACGTGTTTCTAACATTGCATGTAGATATACTCCACTTTGAACAATATTTGTATCCTAACTTAGGTTTCTAAAAACGGAAATGTCGTTAAGAGCAGACAGTCTAAATTTCGAACGCAAGCTCCACCCCTCGCTTCCCGCCACTCCGTTATATTATGCTAAACGCTAATACATCAGTAATAAAGTAGAATATTGCGTACGCTCTTTGATCGCGTTTGATCCTGAAACTAAATAGCGTAAGTCTCAATTCTTACGAGTATTTCGTTTATAACTAAAGTAATAATTTATCTAGAGAAAAAAAATCTTGTGTCGGGATAATAAACTATATTTTCTTGCTGTGAATATTTATTTTAGACATAAAAGCTAGCAAAAATGACATGATTTTCGAATAAAAATGGATTGAGAGAAAATATTACAATTACGTAACTGTCTTCAACATGGAAAGAAAAAGATCCAATAAATCATATACTAAAGTTTAATTTTGCTTGTATGTGTGACTGTTTCAGAATATTCATGCAAATTAACATAAAAATAGGGAGCCTCCTCTTAACGCTGATATCCCCTACCCCGTGGCCACAAGCTACACGTTCAAGCGACATGCGTCTTGCGATGAACAAATGAAAGAAGTTGTTTAGAGCATGCTACGAGTCACCACGCGACTTGTGGAGCGACGCGGACGGACCGAAACAAGAGACTGATGCGCGTGCGTCACTTGTCGCAAGTCGCATCGCTCAAGATGGTGAATGCGGCCTTACGAGGCATCGGTTGTCCGTGCTATTTCAACTGAAAGATACTTCACGGTATTCGTTTGAGCCGTGATCAAGAAGGTTGCAACGAAAAGTAAAGTAAGACTAATTAATTCTTAGTTCATTTATAAATAATAAAACCTGTTGAAACTAGATTATGTCGAGGTAGGACATCGTGTACTAAATATATGCCTAGAATAAAATACAATATTCTTAAAAGTGATCAATCAATCAACTCAGCCTATCGCAGTCCACTGCTGGATATACGCCTCTCCCAGACTGCGCCACAACACCCTGTCCTCCGCTTTCCGCATCCAGTCTGACCCAACCTTCTTAAGGTCGTCGAAAAAGTGATGCAAAGAAGTTATTTCTGCGGTCTTTGCTACAAACGACTATGCTCGTATGAATGCTTGAGTACGACAAAGAATTATGAAATCATAACTAATAGGTACACACAGCGTCAGTATATGCTAACCCCTTAAGTTTTAAAATGTTACACTGCTACAACATTGAATTCGTTACGAATAATCTAAAGAATACTTCAAAAAGAGATCATTGTTTCAACTTGGATTCGAACTATAACTTTCACCGACCACCGTCATACTCATACCGGCAGTTTGGCGATGAAATTGTTATCTACTATCGTTCGAGTCACTATATCTTTAGATCTCTGTCTAATCGATAGATGTTATAATTTGAGGGTATTTACTTACGTTTTCCTTATAATATTAATCCATACCCTCAAGTTATAACTAAACGTTTGATGTATACGTTCACTTAAAAGATGTCACTTTTCTAGTGACCCGTTTGTGTCAGTTGGCAAAATATCATCTATCATTTATTATGATAACTGTAACTTATCAACTCAAATTGATAAAATATAAATCTTTGTAGTAAAATAAGATCAGTTTTTGTTAAATAATAGCAATAATAAATATTATTAAAATATTTTATTATTCTTGATTTTTTAATTCTTTATAAATATTACTGAAACATAATAGAAAAATACTTTTTATTAAAAATATAGGATGAATGACAGAAAGCAAAATTCGTGCCTAGGATTTGAACCTCCAATCTTAAGCACGGCAAGCGGTCTTGAAACCTAAGGTCTACTTAGATGTTGAATATCTTTTCGTAAATGTTAACCCAAATATTGCTTGTCGTTACACGCAATAATAAAAGTATTAACGTCTTATTAAAAACAGACTTAAAAAAAATAAATACTAACTTAAACTTATAATAAAATGTTTTTGCAAAATACAAAAACTAACTTGGGCCTATCACGGATTTCAACGCGGGGGTAACCACTTAATGGAGCTGTGTACTCGTATACTTTATAAAGTAATTAATGAGATTAAATAGTTTGTTGTAGATTTAGACATTAGACGGAACTTTCAGCAGAAACAAGATGCATAGCTGACACATATACGACTTGCAAATGATTAATTAAAAGCGGTATGATCACAGTTAGATACGTTAATTGAGTTGTATGTAATTAATAGACTTAATTATGTATTCCGTTTAAACGTGCCTCGGTGTATCGTATGAAATATAGGTTATGGGCGCGCAAATTAGAGGTTCACATGTTTCGATTTTAGCGACATTCATATAATTTATATTCATTTGATACGAGTTTCAAGTTGTTTTGAGGTTTACTATTAATTAATATATTTATTTGCTCATTTTGGGAAATGGAAACTAGTTTATCCGAAAGAGCTACTGTTAAAAACCGTGTTTACTGTTGTAAATCTATGTATGTTTTGACAGTTGTTTTTTCGGTTAAACTAATTGACTTTTAAGGGTGCCCTTCGCATCTGGTGCCGTTCCAGCGTAAGCGTCGTTGAAGGTAGGTATACAATGCGCAGACGCGGCGAATTCCTGTGACAATAAGGTACTTAAGATTATAAACATAACCACACGGCTCCTTCCATAGAGGTACGCCTTTTGCTTTCGCCTGTTTTTCATCTACGTGGTTGTGAGTAAACGCACTTGCCTTTTTTTGGAACATCCTCAATGCGATCTATCTGCCTTTCTAGGGCGTCCTTAGCGTTTTCACTGACATCCGCCTTATAAACTAATGCTAATTGCCCTTATTTTTTTTCTCTTAACATTACCGTTCTCCTATATATACTTTTAATAATGAAGATTGCGTATAGCACATTGTGGGACGCCCCCCAGCTAGATGGACCGACGACCTTAAAACGGTGGCTGGATAGACTGGATGCGGAGGCGGTTGTGACGCGGCCTGGGGGAGGCCTTTGTCCAGCAGTGGAGTGCTATAGGCTGAATTGATTTAATGAAGATCCTAGCCATCTTAAAGACAAAGCAGTAATGTCTCTCGTGCGTGTAATTTACAAGCAATTATAGTAACGAGTGTTATGCTGTGCTGTGGTGTTATGTGCGACGTGCTTGAAATAACTTCACTATCAAATATAATATCTTAGTTCATGTGATACTCAATTGTTCAGTAAAGTTTCGGGTCCAATATCAGGTATTGTATGGGATAATTGTGGTAACCGTCCAATATGTGAATATTGTGACTGTTCGAACGGTTATTGATAATTTCTGAAGGGTTCTGTTGAGTGGTCGTTACGGGTGGATTCACACTGTGGTTGTGATGAGTATCTATTGTTATGAAATGTTTCATAGAATCCTCCATTATGCATTAGTCACTTATTTAGTTGTAAGTCTTTATGAAAAAGTTCGTGTTTCGAAGTTGCTTTCAGTAAGTAACTTACTTAGGTTACTTATTGAGTTTTTCTGCTGCTAAGCAGTATTCTAATGTTCCAGTCTAACGTTTTTGTGCAAATGTAAATTACTGCCACAGTGTCTTTTAGACAGATTTTTTTACTGTTTCCTTAAATCCGGATAACCCTTTTATCAATCTGCGCATTACTGGCTCAGTTTCTAACTAAGTGTCCGATCAAATTGAGGGCTAATTAATGGTGTCACTTTCGCTGGGCTCGAACCTAAATGATGAACAGCCGCACGAGTCGGTTAAAGGTACCCTACGCTTGCAGCAGTCGGTTCGTGGATGGGTGATGAACCATTACATATTGAGATCCAGCTGATAGCTGTCATTCGTAGATCTGTGACAGTCATTACGGGTAGTCAAAAGCCCAAAAGTCTGACAACCACTTTTACCAAGGGATATCGTGTTTTTTTTTTTTTTTTTTTCTTAAAAAAAAATTTTTTTTTAACATTATTTAGATCTAAAAATATGCCTTAAGCTATAGTGTTCCAAAGTGAAAAACCCTGACTTCTAACTAGGTTTATGTATCTTAGAAGCCAGAAACCTGGAATGTGGAGCTCAGATAGGCAGGCGCTCCATGTAAAAAACTGGTATTCAGCTGCATCCGGTTAGACTGGCCGACTGGCCGACCCCAACATAGTAGGCTAGGCAGATTTTTTAATTGACACCATAAAAAAATCACGGCATCCAAAAAATCGGCCTCCATCAGGCCTTGAACCCATCGTTTATACTGTAGACTAAGAGCAAGTTTGTCAAACATTATTCGAAAAGAAACTAAACTTGATTCATCTGAATTTGACAAAATGCAAGCATAAACTGCCCAGATGGACCAATGCCTTGTTACTTTATGTTGACTGCACGTCGTGTATTAGTGGCTTTTGTGGACAGGATGTTAATCAGATTCGTTACAGTTGTAATGGTAATCATGTCATTTGGTTTAAATGGGTTTTGTATTATTTGATTTATAGATTTGTTTTGTAGAGTTTTTGACCATTTTCTATTTTGTCAAGTACTTACGTAATCGTACTTTGTATCGAGACTGAATCCAATATGCAACTAAAGGCTCTTACACACTCACGCGATATCGCGGGCGTGACAGGCACCGACAAAGACAATTCCTTTGTCGGTGCATGTCGCGCCCGCGATATCGCGTGTGTTAGTAAGAGCGTTAAGTCTTCTTCATTTTACCTTGGATTTTAGGAAACGGAAACCATTGAAAACGTGGCAGTATGGATTGAGGAATTATGTGTCATATAATATTTAAACGCGGGTACTACCAATATTTTGTAGTTAATTTGTCGAATTTGTAGGGTTGATCCTGGAATTTGTAAACGAAAGAAAGAAAGAAAAGAAAGAATAACGTTTATTGGGACAGTTCGTGAAACACAAAATAAAAAAGTGAAAATAATGTTCTAATTACAAAAGTGTGTGCCTCACGGCTGCGTCAAAAAGGTTCATTTCAGCATTAATGCCAGACAGATGCTGTCTGATGTTGGTTTTCTAATGAACCTTTAGAGACAAGTGACGGGGGAGTACAAACTGTTTTAACATAATTATTACATAATTTGTATACATATATATAAATAAACTAGTACTTAATCAAATATAATATAATTACTTTAAAAAATGTAATAAAACCCTTAAACAGGCGTTTAACACCAGGCAGTTTAAATCAAATTTCCACGCAAGCTCCGCCCCTTGCTCCCCGCCACTCCGTTATGTGCTAAATGCTAACACATCAGTAATAAAGTTGAATATCGCGTGCACTCTTTGATCGTGTTCGAGCACGAAACTAAATAGCGGAAGTCTGAATTTTTATTTAGTTTATAACTAAAGTAATAATTGATGTAGAGAAAAAATATTCGGTGGCTGGATAATAAACTATATTTTCTTACTGTGAATATTTATTTTAGACATAAAAGCCAAACAATCTTGTTTGTTTTTATAATTATCCTTAAAAAAGACATGATTTTCGAATAAAAAATGTATCAAGCGAAAATATTACAATTACGTAACTGTCTTCAACATGGAAAGCAAAAGATCCAATAAATCATATTACTAAAGTTTCATTTTGCTTGTATGTGTGACTGTTTCAGAATATTCATGCAAATTAACATGAGTTAACAAGCCTCCAAGGTGGCTCCACAATTCAGACTTTTGAATTGAGGAGCCACCTTAGAACTCGAAAACTAGCCGTTGGGTGTTTTTGAAAATTTGGTAGGAGTAAGTATTGTTTATGCGTAACATGTAAAAAATATATATGGGTTTTGTACCGCAGAATTTGAGATAGCTACAATGCTTTGATTTGTCATAAAAATCCATAAATTTCATCGCGCTGTTTTTCGGAAAGTAATCAGTCAATTACAGGCTCGTACAGACTCGCGCGATAACGCGGGCTCGACAGGCACCGACAAAGAAATGGTGCTACTAGTGTCGCGTCGCGCCCGCGATATCGCACTAGTCTGTACGAGCCTTAAAACGCATTTTTAGTATCATTTAGAAGTCAATATATTCTAATTTGTAGTCTAAAAATGAAATGGAAAAACTACATTATTTGAGTTCAAACATTGTAGGAAAGGCGAAAAGCACATTTTTAGGGTTCCGTACCCAAAGGGTAAAACGGGAACCCTATTACTAAGGCTCCGCAGTCTGTCTGTCTGTCTGTCTGTCCGTCTGTCACCAGGCTGTATCTCATGAATCGTAATAGTTAGACAGTTTAAATTTTCACAGATGATGTATTTCTGTTGCCGCTATAACAACAAATACTAAAAAACAGAATAAAAATAAATATTTAAGGGGGCTCCCATACAACAAACGTGATTTTTTTGCTCGTTTTTGCTCGATATTGATAACGGCAACAGGTAGACGCTTGAAATATTCACAGAATATTTAGTTATATATTCACTTTAAAAATAAAATATTAAATTAAAATAAATATTTAAGGGGGCTCCCATACAACAAACTTGATTTTTTGTCATTTTTATAGATAATGGTACGGAACCCTTCGTGCGCGAGTCCGACTCGCACTTGGCCGGGTTTTTTCTTATTGGTAGTACTAAAGTACATTACATATGTTCCCGCTTGGAGTAATCCATTATTTATGCTCTTTCTAGCATAAAATTAAGCTAAAATTTGATGTAGTCACATCACATCGCCCGTACTATTTCTTCATTTTCGCTTAGAGTTCTTTTTGACTTTTTTCTTTTTGCTCGGCTTCTAAGGGGTTTCATGAATGCTCTCTCTGCGGAGTTTGCGCCACTTCTTCCCAGCTAAAGGACTAGGAAGTGGGTGTTTTTAGGGGACTGTCTTATGTAATTTTTGACGTACGAAAAGTGCTGATTCTGAGCCTAGTTTGAATATTATGACTTTTTTATTTTTTTGATCATATTTGGTAGTTCTAGAGATAAGCGCATTCGAACGAAGATACCAACAAACTCGCTTTATTATATAAGTATATATACAGGGTGTGGCATAAATAGTGGTCCAACGTTCAGGGGTCGACACGCGATATATTCAGCTACCACATACCACACTTTGATTTTTATTTTTACCATGGGTCTCAACCTAAAACATTTTTTTATTATTTTTTGAAAAATTAACACCTCGCGTTACTAATTTCAACAAAAAACATTATTTTCCTATTTTGTTTTTGGTTTATAACTGCTGAATACATGTGATATCTTATTCCAATAACTGTTTTACTGTAAACTTATAGATATTAAAGAAAAAATGTGTTCATTTCAAATTTTGACTATAATCTTCAGAGAATCATAAGACTTTGGGCGCGAATGGTGTAAAATAAATATACTACACTGTCGGTGCCCATTATTGAAAAACGTTGTCCATTAAATGCAGATTCTAATCTCGTATAATAATAAGTGATACCATAATTTGAAATAAAAATATTGCCATTTAAATTGAAAAGCAGCTGAATTTAAAAAAATACTGTATTTAATCTATAAGTTTACAGTAAAACAGTTATTTGCATAAGATAGCACATGTATTTAGCAGTTATAAACCAGAAAACAAATAGGAAAAAGTAACGCGAGGTGTTAATTTTTCAAAAAAAATGTTTTATTCTGAGACCCAGGGTAAAAAAAAACAATTTGTGGTATGTGGTAGCTGAATATACCGCGTGTCGACCCCTTAACGTTGGACCACTATTTACGCCACACCCTGTAGGTAGATGTTGAAACCTTTCAAACCCAATTAACAAATTTACTCGAGTCATGTTTATAATAAAATTGTTAAATATAAGTATTTAATTCTTTGTAATTTTGCTTTTTTTGTTCCGTGTGGTGCCGGACGTAAAGAATAGCAACATCCTATTTCTTCCCGTGGGTGTCGTAAAAGGCGACTAAAGGACTTACTAGAGAATGGGCAGCAGCGTTCTCCATGCATTTTAACACCATACTGCGATCGCCAACCCGCCTGCCAAGCGTGGCGATTATGGCAACCTTTTGGGGGAGGCCTATGTCCAGCAGTGGACGTCTTTCGGCTGAAATGATGATGATGAACTTTGCTTACAGGTCATTTTGTTTTTTGTTAATCTGTGTAGACATTGTTACTTATAATATCGCCGTGGATGAGTCTGTAAAGGTGTTTTGTGATTTAAATAAATAATAATATAATATAAATTATTAAGATAATAAGCGTAATAATACTTATATATATTTTTTTTGGTTTTTAAAATTGTACCGTGTGACGTATCAAATGAAAGGTCTGTGAAGGCCATTTTTTTTTTAAAGTTTTAAGCTATTTAAGAAAATAGATGATTTACCATTCTGTCCCCTTATCTCCGAAAGTAATGAGCCAAAAATTTGGAAAAAAAAAATACAGCAAATAGTTGACTTACTTAGAGATTACAGGAAAATATATAAGAAGTCTATGGTCTTAAAATAACATGGTAAATCTCTTAGTATTGTGCGTACAAACTTACATTTGGAGTTGGAATGTATGAGAGAATATGTTTTTCAAGTACAATGTTAAGTTTGTTTATGGGATAAATTCATCCCAATGAGCCCTTCATTGTGCGTGGTCCGCCATGCACTTGGCCAGTTTTTTTTTTTGGGATCAGTCTACCAGCAATTTCATCAGCGGATTACAGATTTATATAATACTATCTATTGCCCGCGACTTTGTATGCGATCCAGGATGAAGAGTAGCGTACGTCGTATTCATGGTCATGGTCTTCCCTTATGCCAAATTTCATCCAAATCCGTTCAGCCATTTTAGCGTGAAAGCGTAACAAACAAACTTACTTTCGCATTTATACTATTAGTTAGGATAAAAGTAATAAATTCAATTCAATTCAATTTTTATTCAGGAACAATTCACATTGTGTTTGAAATCATAAATAATAACAAAAAATCACGTTCATTAAAATTATAAAACTAACACATTCATAATACAATAAAATATAGAAAATTAAACATTCAATACAATTAAAAATTCAATAACATTACAAGCTACTACATACTAATATTACCCATTCTCACATTAACTAATATAAAAAAATTAAAATGTGGATATGTCATCGTCTATCGAATACAGACATTTCTCCAATAGGAACGCTTTGAGTCTTGACTTAAATCAGCGCTTGTAAATTATAGTTTTTAAGTTCAATGGCAACCTGTTAAAAATCCGTACTGCTTGATATTGAGGACTATACAACACAACAACAAACAACAACAACAATCAACAATCAACAATCTCAATTAACAATCTTAAGTAATAAGTTAAGTTAATTTGTAATAAGTATACAAGTTAACAGACAGCTGTTTTCTAAAACTCCTTTCTTAAGTTCCTGTCTACAACATGAAAAAAATCTGCTGTTCCCTACATTTATGTTCGAAGAACTTGTCAAAATGTAGGGAACAGCTGATTTTGTTTCCGCGATTTCTGGTTTGGTCCCATAGTAAAAGTTGTTGTTAATGATGAGTACAATAAGAGGTTGTGCGTTAATTCTGGGACATGTTGTATACTATAAAAAACTCTAAAGTCGGTTTAGTTTCCAAGATTTCATAGAAAGAAACAGAACAAAAAAATATTGAAACAATTCCAAACTGGAACATTTATTTCTTCCGTATAATTTTTAGGAGCTACAAAAGGAGTGAGTTCGAAATTAAATTGTAATGGCGCTCTCTCGGACCATCTGCATATTTACATTCAGTGTCCGGCCTAACATTCAAGAATAATGTTATTATTTTTGGTCGATTTCATGCTGTTTTGCGGTTTTATTAGACTGTAAAGAAAATGAAGTTTAAATTTTATACCAACCGTAATCATCTGCCTAGCCTATTTTAACTATGTAGATATGCTGGGGTCAGTTAATGTCAGGCAACATTACACTAAGGTCTATGGGCATCCGATATTCTCGAGCTTACCCATCAACGCTGTAAAGCGTTGACAAAACATGAGGCGCGTATTATTTGGTTGCGTTTATTATTTTTAGAATCTGACTGGCGAGAAAAGGCTAATAATGTAGAACGCTCAGTATGGCGAACGCTGACGTACTGCTGGGTAAAACTAGCTGTCAAGCTTTCGGGCTTCTGACGACCCAGAACGACTATCAAAGATCCACGAATGACAGCCGGGACCAACGGCTTAACGTGCTTTCCGATGTACGGAGGAGTCTCTGTATGTAAAGATGGTCGCCCATCCACGGATCAACCCCAGCAAGCGTAGCTTAACCTGATGTATCGACCCGTGTGGCTTTTATTACTTAGTCACGAGCTCCTCAAGTTTAATATGAATGTATTATACATAAAAATCTTCCGGTATCATCATAATACATAATCAGCCTATAATGTTCCCACTGCTGGGACACAGGCCTCCTCTCAGTGAGAGTATGGAGTGGGCATCCACCACGCGGGCCCAGTGCGGGTTGGTAGATGTCACATTCCTTTAGTACTTTGTCATAATATTTTAATTTAAAAGAGTGTCCGTGGAGTTTTTCATGCCCGTTCTTCTCCATAGGAACCTACTACGCTTTGGAATGGGCATACAGGTAGACCTGGGTACACACCGGGGACATAGGATACTTTTCATCCCGGTAATACGTTCACGTGAGATGATTTCAGACCAGCACGCGGGCGCAACCGAGGGCCGAAGCTAGTTTATTCATTAACCTCCCTATGTAGCACTACCATATTAACAAAATAAAAATGGTACGCAAAAAAAAAGCGACCTTACAGTATAGTCGCATATTATGGATGTGTAACATCTGTCACAACCTTAGAAAAAACAAGTGCAAAAAAGAATTACAAAGCCTATTACTAAAGTTCAATTATCAGGAGACTGTAGATCTTCTCAAATTAATCAAATAGAGATATTTCAAAAACACAGACACCCGTGCGCTCTCGTGCACATACAAATATTTCAATAAAAGTTTTTTTTTTTTTTAAATTGCTTATACCGTTTATTCTATATATTTTTTACAAGTTCACCATGTAGCACGTTCGATTTTTTTTGTTTATGTAACCTAGTTTGGAAGGCGTTGGTGTTTGTGATACAATGATGTTTTCATTAGTACAGACTACAACGATACCCTTATTTCTGAAATGTTCCACTTTTACTTTGAAAATTGTTTTGTGAGCCGTACATGTTTTTCCTAAAAAAAAAAAAAAAAAATTTATTTTGTTTATTCGAATAATATTATTCATTACAAGTGGTCGCCCACTGGTTGAAATTCGACCCCTACTTACAATCTGTATAGTACTTACTTACATGTAATTTCATGTTAATATAAAGTATATACTAATTCAATGTTATTAAAAAGTACTTATTCCATGCTCAAACTGTCACTTCCTGTTACACACTTCCGTCCCTTTTCACGAAATCACTCTCACAGAAAGCTAGAGGAAAGATGTTATACATCAAGAGTTTTAGAGTTAGAGTTTACGCCTAACATGACTTTCGCGTGCAACATTTAATTATCGTAACGTTATTTAAGACAGTAACCGTTATTGTAATAGCAGTTATGATAACGGCTATTACCGTTATAGGATAGCAGGATAGCAGTTTTGGCGTGTAAGTGATATTTGGGGTTTGGCTCGTTCGTAATAGTTGATATGGAGTATTCAAGTGGTTGTTATATTGCGTTGGTGGTATAATAGTGTGTTATTTTATATTGATGATAGATTATTATGTTTTACGTTATAACTTATTACGTTGCTAGTACAATTGGAATCATTTATTGTGATAAAACCTTTGGATGAAAATAAGTAATTAATTATTATTGATTTTAACTTAGTCGTCACGGGTTTTTGAACTGAGTCTTTTACGCTTACAGAAGCTGATATTTTTTTTATATTTATTTAAAGGGCTTTGTCGCTTAGCGACCACATCGCCCAGTGCAGAAAAACACAAAATTGTTGATTACTATCTACCTTATCACTAACTTGTACAATTGTTTAGCCTTATCGGACATTGGAAAAGCAAGGATGGTATTACAAAAGCCAATATCATACGTTTTATATTGTCCAAAAACATTAATTCTAGTATTTTCATTCCAGACACACTCCGTTAGAATATGAAAGACATCATCAAAGTCAACCACACCACAGTCATCACTATTTGGAGACAAAGCCTTCCTCATTAAGTAATAAAACTTATTTGATGCAATCTCATCACAGCAACAATAAATGTCAAAAACAATCAATGTCAATAACAATCAATGTCAAAAACAATTAATGTCAAAAATAATTAATGTCAAAAACTTGTGAACAATGTACGGAACATTGTAGATGTTACAAGTTTTTGACATTGATTGTTTTAATTGGAGGTGTAGGCGAAGCACTATGATATTAGGAATATCTCAACAACATAAGTTGTAATTATTATGGAATAATCAGATGTGGCATGCTAGGCCATTATTTTATGTAAACATCGCAGTTTGTTATAATAACCATAGACTGATTAGCATTGTAAATACCCAATAAGGTAGATAAAGATCCTTTGGTAAGCAATCAGTTGTTAAAACACTTAAATTTTGTACAGTACAGCTGCTATCACTTCAAAAGATAATAACATTGTAACCCTGGCATGTAAAGTAAATTAAAGTAGACATCTGATATACATAAGCCATCAGCAACCTAATTAGCGTGTATTCTCATGACATCATCATTTAGATGACCGAACACAATGCGAGGTAAACTCACAACAAAGAATGCACTGTCAATCTTACGCAATAATATTGTCGATTGCGTGATATTGACCAATGTTGCAACATGATTCTGAGGTGGCGACCTGTCTCAAGGCCAAACCAGACTACGCATTGGTGTCTTAGAGTGTTGTATGGAAGGATATTTCAAAACCTTCAGGGCCCATCCGCTACTTGAGCTTATGACCAAAACTACATATATAGGAGAAAATCAATTTAATATCAAGTTCTAAATGTTTAAAAGTTCTTATTATGTCAGCAAGCTCAGTCTTCAAGAAGTCTCCGGTGAAGTAACAGCTCCTCATAATTGTTAGCTTTACAAGTCGCGAATATTCTATAAATAGCTCAGGGCAGTCAAGTTTAACATAGCTTAGGATTATTTTACTTTCTATTAGCGTGTATTTCCGTGTACTGTTTAATGATCCTTTATGCTTATTGACTGTATTTCCGTGTCGTGTATAATTAACTGTCTATAGTTAATTCCGTGTGTGATTTATATTCGTGTAATAATTGTGTGTGTAGCAAATATAAATGTTATCTCAGTTCTAAAAGTGGTTTTCATTAATATTCCCTCGTCAAGGGAACATCGTCACCCCCGCCTACATCACCTGACTCCCGCGTTACTAACAGGAGATATTTTTGACAGATTGAATGCGAAAGTTCTTAAAAAATACAGGAATTGCCCCTCTGATTACTAAAAGATTCAAAACACGTTAATCAACATTTGAAACGCTACCAAAGCACAAACAACTACATTTACAATTTAAACCAACACGAGCTCTATCATCGCCGACATTTCGGCCCGAAACAATACAGCCTTAATGTGTTGTTAGCGCTAGGCATTCAGGCCCTACCAACCACTCTACTAGCGGTCTACCGAGCTCTATGTCCACTTTGTCTCAAACTTTACTGGAATTGAAACCTCCTGCAAGCTCTACAACTTAAGCTTCCGAAACTCTACCGTATTTTCCCACCTTTTTACCGAACGTTACGAAATAGTTTTTCAATCTCACGGTAGAGTCGGAATTTCCAATGTTAGCGGTTTGGAAGATTTATTTTAATAGGTTTCTCGGTACTTTCTGTGGGTTAGAGGTAAATTTGTGGTTTAGTGGTATCGTATGTTAAGCTAATCTACCTTCTGGATACATAAAATGTATGTGAAAGTCGCATCTTTATTGATTTCAAACGAGAAACTGTGGGTTGAAATACAAAAAATAACAGCTGTTTCATGCACTTTTGTTTGAAACAGCAGATTTATTTAAATAAGCAATGAAAATTTTCTACTCTTGGGGTCTAGAATTTTATTTATTTATTTATTTGGCACTTCAACTACTTACTCACTAAGACATAGACAAATCAAATACAGTTTTAGGAATAGATAATTCGTCACTTACCGAAGTGTACAGCACTAGCAAAGAAATTAATACTACGTACAAAATATTATATTATTACTTGAATTACATGAAAGTTATAAAATAAATAAAATAGAATGAAAGTGAGCTATTTTCACAAAAACGATCGGAAGCACAAACATATTTAAATCAAGAACAAACTTAACATTGTAGTTGAAAAACATGATCCCCATACATTCCAACTGCAAATGTAAGTTTAGAAGATTAACCAGGATATTTTAAGATCACAGACTTCTTATAGGTTTTCCTGTAATCTATATGTAAAGAACTTTTTTATATAATATTTATTCAAATTTTCAAAATTTTAGGCGCTGTATTTTTTTAGTTATATATTATATGGTTCGGAGCGAGAGTGCATGGGAGGCCGTCACCTCCTTCTGCGAAGCAGTTATGCTAGCGAAGGAGGAGGCGGAACGCGTGACGGTGAGACAAGGTTCGCGCCCTCGCGCCCCTAGTCGCCGCAGGAGACGCCCCGGGCGTCGGGAGTCGCAAGCCGATTTCCGGCCACCGTAGGCGCGGGCTTGCGGACGGTGAGCGATGGGTAGCTCGCCGTCCGATAAGGACCAGGGGGTCTACTCCCTAAGCACGAAGTCCGTTGTGTCGGCCTTCGTTACGGGCGTTTCCTACTCCTTATCACCTTCGGACGGATGATTCGTTCCGGGCCCGAACGAAGAATGAATGACAACACGATTTGACAGTTGTCCTTACTCCCGATGCGTTTTGCCCGTCCGAAAAGTTCAACTTGACACTTGTTTTCCACACTTTTTGCTGCAGTGGTTGGGGCCATTTTACAACATATATTATAATTGAAATTAAAATAAAATAAGTAATCCTTCCCGCCTAGTACGAACTCTGACTGACATTTCATTTGAACATTGCCGTCAAAAACAAAATAGGCAAAGGTATCAACAGGATAATGCCGGTTTTGGAACAAAAATGCCAAAAATAATTCAATTCTATATTTAGACATAATAAAAAGTATATTGTTAAAAATGCGGTCGTTTCTAACGAGAAAAATATTAATTTTTGAATATTTAAACCTGAAAACCACAAAATAAGTAAACCGGTAATTGACCGGTAAAATTGCGCAACTCTATAGTCATGCGTCATTCGTTCACGAAGATTGTCTATGATTCCGTTGGAAACTGATGAATCCGAAATCATTAGGGAGTAGGGTTCACTGCGACGTATCGGACTACTGTCGGACGGGCCCGTTGCTTCGTTAACGGACTTAGGGAGTAGACCCCCAGGCCCGGGTCGACGGCGCGTTGTGTTTCACGCGCGCATCAAAGAGATGTCAGCACAAACTGGCGGGGTCCGTTAGGACCAATGCCTGCCAGGGTTGCGAGTTTGTCCGAAAGGGATATCGTGGCCCTGGCACACAGGCAACGGAAGGAACACGGGTGGGTTTTAGTCAGTAAAAGTCTGAAGTCTGAAAGTCTCCGCCCAGAGCGGGAGAAGTTATTTGATAATTTCCCACCAAAAAAAAAAAAAGGCGCTGTATTTTCGGAGATAAGGGATCAATTTTCATTAATTTTCTTAAATAATTTTAAAAGCATTTATTTTAAAATTATAAAAAAAAAACATGTGAAATCCTTACAACAAGACCTACCTTTCATTTGATGTCACACGAAAATTAAAAAAAAAACAAGTTTTGCTGTCTGTACAGTCTGCAAACCTTGTTTTTTAAATTTTCTAAATCAATCCGTCTGTGTTTGGGTCACAGAAGTTCTTATGTGTCAATGACGTATTATAAATAGACGCGTCATACACGAACATTGGTGTATTCAAAAACAGCGTAAGCCATGAATGTAGCTACATACTTGCATACAATCATACAGCGCGTGAAGTAAAGGAAAGACCTATACCGATATTTTTTGTTAGAAAGAGATGAACGTACATATATAGTTACGTCACTAGCTGCTGCATGTTCATTGGCGCGTACGTAATAATAATTATTATTATTGTAAATGTCAGGCAATTGCCTGGCATTTTCGTTTTTAATTAAACGTTGCCCCACACTAGAAATTTCTCCTGTATCGTGGGTGCGTTTACAAACATTTAAACTCACATACACAAACAGCCAGACCCGGAACAACTACTTATAGGTCATACAAATATTTGTTCCGTGCGGGAATCGAACCACTGCGCCAACCGTGCCATCAAAACTTACGTTTACTTTGCCATTATTGAGCGCGGGTAACGCATCGTACCAAATTTCAACTTAATCGGTCCAGTAGATTCGGAGCAAATCGGCAGTTCATCAGAGAAAAATTGAACCCATATAGGATCACTCGTGTGTCCGTCTGTCGGACACACGAGTGATCCTATATGGGTTCAATTTTTCCTTTCAAGGTATGGAACCCTAAAAACAACAAAAAAAAAAGGCTAGCAAAGAAGGGAATGGAAGTAGAATGATGAACTGAATACATGATAATAGTTCCAGATGGATAAATCCCTGTCACCCTGTATTTCTTCTTAGCATGGTAACCTTTAGGCCCTTTGTACACGGCACGGTTTCTTTACGGTACGGCGTCTATGGGCCTGTGTCTGACAATAAAAGGACACTGTAACCCGTGATTTTAAAATTTCCAGCAACGCCGCTTATGTGAACCCCGCGGCATCGAGTGGTGACACTGGTCGGCGGAACGCGAGCCGCATTATATTATTGCCGGCTCGACTAACCGCTAGTACGGCACGTAAGTCCATTAAATTTAATTCCCCATTAAAAGTAATGCTGTCTTTATCTAACGGAACATATCAGAAAGTCCAAGCGTTACTTTTAATGGGGAATTAAATTTAATAGATTTACGTGCAAATAGCGGTAAGAGACTGATGGATATTGTAACTGTAAATCTGATAGGTATTTTGTTTTGTATTCACAACGTCTTGGTGATCGCTAACTTGCTTATTAAACTGTACAAGTGTTATTTAATTTAATAATAATACATACGAGTTAAAATTTATTATGACTTGACATATCTCAAGACCCTGGCGTCTCGGGCCTTTGGAAGGCGTACGAGGGATTGAAGCACACTTTTCATGATATGAGGCACCAACCGACGCTTATCCCTGTACGCACTATGGAAGAACAACCCCCGGTTGGTGAAGAACTATTAGAATATAATAGAATACTCCTTAAAGAAAAGAAAGAAAAAGCATTTACGAGTATTGGGACTCGCACAGATCACAAATTAAACTAAAACCCACTCATAGAAACATAAAGAACAAAAATAAAACAAAGTAAAAAATAAAAACAGAAAGTCCTGTACGAAGCCAAAGCCCCTAGGTCAGCATGATGCTGCGGCACTTAAAAGTCGATGTCGCAGCGCTGGTATTCTGATAGAGCCCGCTGTAATGTCTCGGATAGATACGGAAAAAAAAATGGATGAGTGAAATAACAGTAAAAATAAGATAATTATTTAATAAAATTATTGTAATTGGTGGTCCTTATTATGTACACCATAAAACCACACTACTGCAAGACTATTGCAGGATAAGGAAACAAAGATATTGGAATATGTTTTGGTATGGTTAAAGTGGACTGGTTACCAGAACTATGGAAGGACTATGGCCGGGGCCTGATCAATGTTTTCTTATATACACGGAAAAAATGGCAGTGGGTGACTTGCACAATCAATAATGGGCCTCCGCCGGACACTGTCACTAGCACTTGTAATGTAGCAACAAGGGGGCAGCATATCCTGAGGTGCTTGAGAACTGGAGAGGAGTTTTACGGCTAGCAGAACAATCCCAGAGCCAGAAAGATGGTCAAGATGGCCCTACCAGCACTTACTGGAATACTTACTTCCTCTGAGCACGTTTGATCTTGCAAATCTCCACTCAAGCCAGCCAATAAAGGCAAGAATGAGGTGGGAGCCCTGTTCCTCGTCAGTGTTCACTCCAACCAGCCAATTAGGGCAAACCAGAGGTGAGGAACAAGACCTCTCCCGGGAGATTGGGTCCGTGGGGTCATTACTGCCCAACAGCTCGCCAGATGCTGCCCTGCGGGTATCTGTATCTCTCTTGGTCTGGCCCCTTACCCTAGACCTGTGCCGGTAAAGTAAACTCTACCTGTACAGACCTAGAGTTCAGAGCGCGCAAGTTCCACCACGACGTCAACGTAGAGATACGGTAGAGAACCGCGCCATAGAAAAAATGTGTCTGTCAGCAAGCTTCCATAGTGATCCATACGACACTGACAACCGTGCCTATACAATAAAAGGTAGGCTTTTTATATACCTAGTTAGAACATAATAAGCATAATTATTTCGAAGACATACAAATATATAATATTGAAAAACCGGCCAAGTGCGAGTCGGACTCGCGCACGAAGAGTACCATTATCTATAATAATGGCAAAAAAATCACGTTTATTGTATGGGAGCCCCCCTTAAATATTTGTTTTAATTTAATTATTTAGTTTTAAAGTGAATATATAACTAAATATTTTGTGAATATTTCAATATTTCTACCTGTTGCCGTTATCAATATCGAGCAAAAACGAGCAAAAAAATCACGTTTGTTGTATGGGAGCCCCCTTAAATATTTATTTTATTCTGTTTTTTAGTATATTTTGTTATAGCGGCAACAGAATTACAACATCTGTGAAAATTTCAACTGTCTAACTATCACTGTTCATGAGATACAACCTGGTGACAGACGGACAGACAGACAGACGGCGGAGCCTTAGTAATAGGGTTGCCATTTTACCCTTTGGGTACGGAACCTTAAAACGTTGGAAGTGACACGTCATCACCCTTCTCACTAATTTATTCGGGGTCACTCCAGCATGGTATTCTGCTCCCATACATCTTTCGCAAGTCCCTCATTCCACCGCATCACATGCCCTTTTAAAACGATTTCTTCTTCACAAATTCTGGAATATGCGGTAAAAATGTTGAAAAAAAAATCGGTTGTCTGTAAAGTCGGTTTACTGACGATAGTTGAACGTGACAACGTCACAAGCCTTAAATGGAACGCCTCAGAGCGAGGTAACGCCGCATGATAGGTAACGCCGCATGAGTCATGTTTTTTCGTGCGTGCAGCCGGCTCCATCGAATTATAAGACGTTGTCACGTCAAAAAAAAATGTTACACAGATGCCAGCAGGTCAAGCTGCCCGAAACTGTCAAATTTTCCCAATCAACGTTGAACCTTATGCTTTAACAATAAAGTTGAAAATCTTTTAAAGAAATTTGTCAGATTGTATAGTCTGTAGCTTGATGTGCTGGCGTCTGTACAAAATGAAATCTCTCCACACTATTCACACCCTTTTCGTTTTTCGAAGACTGTCGAGTTTATTATCGTTTTCCTTTGACTCAGGCACGCGTGTTACATCTGTTTATTTGTTATCCAATCAGCTCAAGTGGCACAGCGGCGTATTTCTGTTTGTCGTGTTCCTGGTCACGGTTTCGATTCCTAGATTGAACCAACATTGATGTAGCTGGCTACTGTTTGTTTATCATACATACATACATCTATACTTGTGATTCAGTATATCGCATTTACGACAGAAAATCTCAGTGTGTGGAAATTGTAGTTCAATGCTAATTTTATTACCTAGTTCAAACATTTGACATAATGCTAGCGGAAATTGATTAATTTGATTATAGTTTCGTGTTTCTAGTACCGACGAAATTAATTAATAGGTAGAATTATAGAAAACTACTAAATCACGGCACAAAATATATGCTGGCAAACGACGTAAAATAAACAGATTCGAATTTATACCATCTCTAACTAAATTAGAGATTGTATAAATTCAAATCTGTTTGCACCGCCTGTCATGTTATTTAATTAATTAAAATATATATTGTGTAAAACGTGAAATCTCGATGTGAAAAAGTATAGGAAGAAAATGGGTAACGACTTTATAAAAATAGAAGACATGAAGGATCATCATATAGCTCGATTATTACTATGGAAAGTCGTCATAGACGATGAAAATCCTTCCTCTTCATAGTTCAAACTTCGAAGGCACTGTCGCACATTTTAAATACGTCCAATCCGATGCATGCACAATATCCTTTCCATAATATGGCCCATATTTGTAACGCACAGCTCCATTGCCTTTTTTCTAAGAAACAGACAGGCTTACCATCTATCCTCAAAGATTACCCAGCTGACGTCTACATTAATTCTAGATAACACAGAATAAGTTGTGGGTAGTCAGCAATAATTTTCCGCCTTGGCTCGGGTAGAAAAATCTCTAGGGTGTGTCAAGCCGAGTTGGTTTACGCTACGGTAATCAAGTAGCAAGTAGCGAAAGACTTGGTTTGGATAAACTTTGTCGGTGGTAAAGTAATCTAAGTGCTAGAGACCGCCGGGAGCTCAGTGTGGCTATATTAAATGAGTTCTAATTTCATTTGTCTACCCTCTAGTTTCTAATGCGGAAATGGTCGATATTAATGTGGTTTAATGTTGGCTTTAAATAAGATTTTTCGTGTTAAAAACTCACTGTACCTACTACCGACTCACTATCAGGGTGTCGGGCTGGTCCACAAATTCAAGGTCACTCAGCGCGATAAGGAGTGGGCTATGCTCGGGGCTCTTTGAAGGATAAGATCAGAAATTAAGGTACCCTGAAGAGAACCAGAGTTACCGACATAGCCTGCAGAGTAAGCAAGCTGAAGTGGCAGTGGGCTGGCCATATTTGTCGAAGGACCGATGGCAGACGAGTCCTGGAGTGGAGACCGCGTATCGGCAAGCGTAGTGTAGGACGCCCCCCAGCTAGATGGACCGACGACCTTAAAAAGGTGGCTGGGACAGATTGGATGCGGAAGGCGGAGGACAGGGTGTTGTGGCGCAGCTTGGGAGAGGCCTATGTGCAGCAGTGGACTGCTATAGGCTGAGTTGATTGATTGATTTGATATGTATTATAAATCTTACTGAAAGAAGTAAATAATTGTCACTGTAAATTAGTAACAAAATATATTTATTATTTCAGTATGGCGGTGTGGGTTTCAATGTCAATCAAAATATTTTCTCTACCAGTAGTGTGAAATGATAATTAAATTTTAAAATATTTCAATTAATTACAAATTGTGGTCTAACGTGTAGTCAGCTGTAATTTTAATTAGGTGTCGGTGACTAACTAATTAAATCATTTACAAAACCTACTTTCCACGAAAAGCTTAATCTTCACTCAAAATTATAGTTAGAAAACTACTAGAATAGAATAGAATTGCTCTTTATTAAGCACACCATAAAAATTACACAAATAAACGTAGACATTTTACATAGTGTCACCCTATGTAAAATTTCTACATTTATTTGTGTAATTTTATTGGTGTGCTTAATGAAGAGCAATTCTATTCTATTCTAGTAGTTTCAATGGGCGGTCTTATCCACTAGATATTTTTTGGTTTCATTATTTTCTTTTACGTCTGCAATTCAGATTTAGTTTTAGTTAATCCTTTGCTTTGACAAACGGATTGAACAAATAAATTCCCAGAAAAATCCGATACGTTTTATTCAACTTTTAAACAAAATGTTTGATAGAATTAACTGGCTACAAAAATAAAACAAAGGGTTTGATTTAAGTCTGCATTTACAACGTGATTAAAATACCAGACTATTACTGTCCAGGGCAGGGACAAGGCCTCTTCTGATACAGAGAAGGCTTCTGATACAGGTTGGCGATTTCAGGCTTATATCACACTATATATATGACACTAATATTATAAAGGTGAAAGTTTGTGTGTGTGTGTGTGTGTATGTTTGTTACTTCTTCACGCTCAAACGGGTGGACCAATTTTGATAAAATTTTGAATGGTAGTAGCTGACACTCTAGATTCAGACATAGGCTACTTTTTTATCCAGATATTCCCACGGGATCGAGACTTACGCGGGTGAAACCGCGGGGCGCAGCTAGTAATATTATAAAGGCGAAAGTTAGTGAGTGAGTGTGTTTGTGTGTGTGTATGTTTGTTTGTTACTTCTTCACGCTCAAACGGCTGGACCAATTTTGATAAAATTTTGTATGGAGGTAGCTGACACCCTGGATTGACTTAACTTACTTTTTATCCCGATATTCTCACTGGAATGAGACTTACGCGGGCGAAACCTCGGGGCGCAGCTAGTTAACTATCCAGGTTTCTTCACGATGTTTTTCTTTCAACGATGCCAGTAACGTCATGGTAACGTCCAAGATAAACTGCTGTCGCTGAAAACCAGCGCTGGGGCTCTGTCTCGCATAGGGTTGCAGCATTATGCTGAGCGATGGCCGTTTTGCGTAAATGTGACGCATATTTTCCCTCAACTTGTTCTTTCGTGTTGGTGTTTTTATTTCTTTGCGTTATGTTTACCGCAAATAAACGTATTTTCTTTCTTTCTTTTTTTTCTTTCTAAAGTATAATTATATGAATTGAAAAAGTCACATTGGTACTTGCTCGGATTTGAACTTACAACCTCATGCATGAGCGGCGAGGCCTCAACCACTGGGCCATCACGACAACGTGATTATTCGCGGACGATTTAAATCAAATCAAATCATTTATTTCATAAAACAATCCATAGGTTAATTTTACACATTTAAAATAAAATAAAATAAAATATTTAAAACCGTCCATTTTTTTAGATGATGTAAAATGGATATAACATTCTTTTAAAGCGTCGTACAACATTTTTACGTGATGTCAGTTAAAATTCTTTGTGTGCTATCTTTTAGAACGAATTGCGGTAAGTTCTCTGGCTGAGAAGATGTCTCCTCGGCTATTCCCGCGAGAGTCCACTAAGATATTAGGTAAACTTATGCAAAATAAGTAGGGCCAGTACCAGTACGTATCTTCTTGTTTTAGATTTATATTAAGATATTGTTATGGTGAACATGACATCCTGTAATAAATGTTTTTTTTTAAATGCTAGTTTCATAACCCGTCATGTTTAAATATTGTAATCTATAAGTATATTATAATCCATGTATAACATTTATTAATGAAAAATAAATAAATATAATAATACATGTTTGTAAGTAACACGCATGGACTAATTGTTTCTGATAATAAGGTTTTTATTTTTAGTATTATATAATATAATAGTAACGAAGTCAAAACTGTACAAAGAATATTTTTGAAAAAAAAAAAAACGAGTTGTTAACGAGTCTGATGCAGAAAACAATTATAGTTTTCAGAAATTTTCCGTTTGTCTGGATGATGTATGTTCAAGATTGCCCCAAAAACAGCAGAATGGATTTGGATCAAATTTGGCACGCGGATACTTTATAACCTAGATTAACACATAGGGTACTTTTAATCCCGGTAGTACGTACCCATGGGAAACTTTCCGACATCCACGCGGGCGAAACCGCGGGCAAAAGCTAGTTTATAAATATAGTAACTATTATACGTAGTAGATTTAATTTTAACATAAGTGCTAACATTTGACAACAGTCGGTAAGGCGCTTATCGGCCATCATCTGCTAACAAAACAAGTGATATTTTTTGTACCAAAACCCAAAGGTTTTATAAAAACAAACGCTAAACTGGAAGCTTTTACTATTGCAATATTCAGATCCATGTGTGTAGTAGGCAGAAAAATCAACTGGCTTCGGAATAGCTCACTGAACTTGAAACTGCATGAAAACGTTACCTGCTATATTTTCTAGCTTAAGTATTTTGGCGCCTCCAGCTCTTTTCACATACCTCGTATAACATTCGATAACTTGTAATATTTTTTCTGAGCTAAATGATAAATGATTTTATTTCAATCATATTTTAAAAACTAGATGAGTTAGACGTTTCCTATCTGACTACTCTGAGAAGAAAGGCCGAAACAAATGCAGAGGTCACAGTTTCTTTTAAAGTCCAGAAATAATCTTGGTCAGATCATGTAGATGTCTGAAATGGTCTTTGGAGGAAAGAACCATACAGATTTGAGTGGACATGTCCAGTCAGTGCACGCGTTTGGCAATAATTGTGTAGCTCAACTCAGAACTTACGGAGCTCAACGACTCGATAAACAAAACCAAAGAAAGAATATTTGGGTAAGCCTCATATAGTATTCAAACTACCAGTATATCATTAAAACTAAATAAGAAAAATATTTTTTTTGAAATATGACTCACATAGTCCTCACATATACCTATGTCACGTAAATCAATAAAAATAAAAATGTTAATATGAATTCAAAAACACTTACTTTGATGCTTGGGGGTAAATTGAAGTAGCTTAATTAATCCCAAGCCTTTTTAACTTTATAGAAATCTTTTTGACAGAGTTTCTATTTATTCAGGCTCAGTTATTCAAAGGCTCGTACAGACTGGTGCGATATCGCGGGCGCGACGCGACACTGGTAGCAGAATTTCTCTGTCGGTGCCTGTCGCACCCACAATATTGAGTCAGTCTGAAAGAGCCTTGACATGTCTTGGAAGTTTGTTATAAAAACGTATACTTGGGCACTTAAATGAATTACACATTTTTTGGAGCCTAGTATTGGGCACAATAAGTAAGTCTTTGTTTCTAGCATTCAATTTATACAAGGAATGTCACTGTGTTTAGAATATAGATTATTATTCTTTTCTACATAAATCAGGTCTTCATATTTACATATTGAGTTAAATATAATAAAAATAAAAAATAAAGTTTTTATTGTTTCTCATACAATTTATTGTTCCACAGCACAAAATTGACGCAGCCCCAGCAGGAACCCGACAGGGATTGGGGTAGATGCGACTGTCATTATGTTTATTTCCTTAAATTTATCCTCCAGTGAATGCCTACAACTTAGGTTATAAATTGCTCGAATGGCTTGTTTCTGCAGCACAAATATAGCTTGAATGTCGGCTGCATTTCCCTACAGCAAAATGCCGTACGACATTAGACTATGGAGATAAATAAAATATACTGATCGCGCTGTTTCTATATCAGTCAAAATGATGGTCAAAGGTTGGCAACGTGTAACTGCAATGTCTTGAATTTTACAAGAGAGGAAAAAACTGTATAATTTGGAAAAAAAATAAAAAAAAAGTAGTTGGTAGGTAATCGAATTATTTATTGATAAATTAAAAAAATTAAATACCCATGTAGGTTTGGCGCTTTATTTAAAAAAAAAAATATGTACCTAAATCATTTTGCGAAAAAATGTGGGTTACGAGTTGTCAACGTATTATGTCCATCGAAAAGTATTTTGTGGACCACGTAGTCTGCTCCCTCTCACAGAGAGGAGGTCTGTGTCCCAGCAGTGGGAACATTATAGGTTGATTATGTTGAAAAAATGGGCTAAAAATAATTGCTACTACATACCATTTCCTCAGTATTTTTTTTCGTAACAATTTAAACACTAACAGGATATATGAAAGTGAGCCGTAACATTGCATAAATACCTACACATAAATTTTTATTTTTTGTTATACTGAAAAAATATAAGTGAATAACATGGTATATTTTTATAAAGTATAATTAGCCTTTATTATTTTTAATTATTCATTTATTATTTCAAGTCACATTCATGACTCATATAAAATATTTAATACCTTATACACACAACAGACAATACATTAACATTACAATACAATACAATTATAATACAAATACAAATTATGTAAGCGCAAAGGTTAATTCATTTGTTTCTAATTGGAAAAACAGATCAAAAGGTCGAGTGCTTTCTCAAAGAAGTTAATCTAAAGAAAACGTTTACCAAGAAACTTTCGCTGTGTATGATATTGTAAATGTACTGTAACACATTATTAAATAAATAAAATCTGGCTGAAAATGACAACAAATAAAAGTATATCTATGCCAAAAACAATTACGAAAAAAAAAAACGTTAAAACAGGTGAAATTATTATAAAAAATCTAATTACAAAAGAGATATTAAAATGTGGGTCGCAAAAAAGAAACAAGTATTCTAATTAGTCACCTGATTATGATTCAGCCTTATGGCGAGCACCCCTTTTGTTCTCCAATATAAAAGAAATAACAACAAAAACAAATATTGTTTTACAAACACAGAGCCTAATGAAAAATGTTTCAAATGTTTAAAGACAGTTAAACGTGATTTAATTCTTTGAAGCCGCGATTAATTTGGGTTTCAAATAAAACTTTTTTTTTTAAACAGGTTTTTTTTTTGTGTATGGCATCTCGCAGTTGACCTTTAGAGGCCGTGACTGCTTAACCGGTCTTTCCTGTGGCTGCCCTAAGGTATTAGCTTAAAGCCTCCAGCCAGGAGCGTAAATATAAGTATTAAAAACTAAACGACAGCGCTCTAAGGGCACCCCCTGTGGGGTACGAACCTCGGCTTAGGGCGTCGTTGGGGAAAAACAGCAAATTGGGGACGGGCTGGATCGAAAGTTTAAATTCATGATTATTAACGGGGATTACTATTAAATGCTACGGCTCACTCAGCCTCGGGGCTGGCGGTTCGACGTGCAAGGGACGGGGGGAACAATTTATTCTTGAACTTCGCGTGGTACCTCGGCGGCGAGGACAGGATGACGGTTTGTGTTTGTGCACTGTACTTGTAGCCCTATTGCTTTCCTGAAGGAGAGTAATGGGGTCATCCGGGTCGGAGAGAGTATGCCTAGGTCGGCGAGTCTGACTAATTTGAGATGGCCTATAGCTAGCTGCCTGCACAACCAAGGGGTTGCGATGTCTATCTGCGGACTCGAAGAACCGCTTTGTCGCGCGTTTCAAAAACTGCTTGATGGTGGGGATTCTAAGATCTACGTGTAGGATTTCGTTCCGAACGAACCATGGAGCGTCCGTAATTTTACGGAGAAATCGGTTTTGAAGTGCCTGCATTCTGTGAATGAGATGGGGACGGGCGTGTGCGAAAGCGGCACACGCGTACGTCATAATCGGCCGGATGCACGCTGTGTAAATACGCAATTTGCCCTTAAGGGACAACTTGCTGCGTGAGTTCAGAACGCAATGAAGCCTACCGAGAGCGAAAGCAGCGCGCGAACGCACTTGCTTTATGTGCTCAGCGAACGAAATGTGGTGATCTAAGATCACACCGAGATATTTGGCTCGCTTCTCCCAAGGGATAGGCTTGCCGAACATCTTGATCTGTCGTGGTAGGTCCGGTCTACGCCGGGGCCTAGAAAAGAGGACCGCTTGGCTCTTATCAGGATTGACCTCGATCCTCCACTTCCTGAACCAGTCACCGAGTCTGTTGACTTCGGTCTGTAGGATGCGGGAGATCTGGTCTTGACTGCGGCCGGTGTAGTAGATGGCCGTGTCGTCTGCAAACAGAGCTAACTGCGCCTTTCTACTTTTCGGGATGTCACTGGTGAACAGCGTAAAAATGAGCGGAGCCAGCACAGACCCCTGAGGGACGCCTGCGCGGATCGGATGAGGGGAAGAGAGCGCACCCTCGATGCGATAGCGGAAGGTGCGGTTCAACAAATAGTCCCGTAAGATGAGCACGAGACGATCTGGCACACCGAATTTGTATAGCTTATACAATAAGCCGTTGTGCCAGACTTTGTCGAACGCTTTCGCGATATCGAAGAACACAGCACCCGTCATGAACTCGCGCCGGAAACCGGCGCTTATGTGTTCTATGATACGGTGGACCTGTTGTACGCAAGAATGTTGGGTTCTAAAACCGAACTGTTCGTTGGGGATGAGCCCCTTCGTCTCGGCGTAGTCTCTGAGACGCTTATAAATAAGCCTCTCATAGACCTTGCCGAAAACGTCGAGCAAACTGATGGGACGGTAACTGGAAGGCTCGGTCTTAGGCTTGCCGGGCTTCGGGATACCGATGACGGTGGCATTTTTCCACGATTGTGGAAAAATGTTATTACTAAGAGCACCATTGAAGATGGTGGTCATTAGCATGATCAGGTGAGCTGGGAACAACTGGACCTATGCGATAGTTCGCAACTGACGGGTTTCGATGACTCGGCTTGAGGAAGGTTTCCTGTACTAGGAGAATATCTAACGTGTTGACGCGGAGGAACTCGGCGACTTCGTCGCGTTGTCCCCTAATGCCGTTGGCATTGAAGAAGCCTAACTTGAGGGATCTGAGTTTAGTTCTTGCGGGGGCCGTATTATACATATTAGGGCCGTTTCGCGAAGGTGTTGAGGACTTGCGTAATTTCCGGGTACGCATTGAATATGCTCTGGATCTGATAAAGATTGCCAGAGGATTGAGCCTTGACTAATTCCCCGGCCATTTTAATGGCGCGAGGAGACATGAACACGTTGAATGTGCTCGTGATCACATTAAACGCGTCTAGTGCGTTAGCGACGGCGCCAACTGAAGAAGTCGCGGGTTTAGGGGGCGCGCGAGTGGTGGCGATGGGAGCGGCTTTAGGAGCTGGCTCAGGTGCACGGGGCGCGAGAGGCGCGCGGGGCGCGGGGGGCGCGGGAGGCGCGCAGGGTGCGAGAGGCGCGCGAGCCGCGGGAATCGCGGTATTAGCGGCGGGTGCCTGTTGAGCGCGTTGAGCGCGAATATTGGGGTCCATCATCAGAGGTTGAGGATGGAGAGGAGGGGCCATATATTGGTCGAAGGCAGGGAAGGCCTGCTGGTGGTTAAAATAGTTCCACGGACTGGACCTTTGAGGGCTCAGACGCTGCGGAGGTTGGGACAGGGTAGCGGGGTACCCGGGGTGCTCTCGCTGCTGCCTCGCGTCGAAACGCTTGGTCAGCTTCGAGGAAGATGACTTCGGGACTTTAGGACAGCCACGGTAGTTGGCTGGGTGACCCTGTTGGCCGCATAGGACGCAGCTGGGAGGCTCGGTGCAGAGGGTACGGTCCTTTGGACGGGTGCACTCAGAAGTGCCGTGCTCGCCCAGGCACTTGACGCACCTGGGTTTCGCAAAGCAGTTCTTTTGCGCGTGTCCGTATAATTGGCATCTGTGGCATTGGCCTATGATGCTCGACTTGTGGGGCTTCTGGACGTCGAAGCCCTTAAGGCAGCATATTGAGCTGACCTTGAAAATTGGGTGATGCCCTTCGGCTTGTGCACACACGACAAGAACCATGTCGTATGGGGATCCACCTCTGGATCGGTGCATCCTGTGGACTTCGAGGACAGGGATCCCCTGTCTCTCTAGGTCTGCCTTGATGTCGTCCGTGGCGATCTCACTGGGGATCCTACGGATCACCACGCGTATCTGACGGTCCTCGGGGAGGGTGTATGAGTGGAATGAGATTCCTCTCGCCCGAAGAAGTTTTGTTAGTTCCCTGTAGTCGTTCGACGTTGGAACGGAAACCTTAATGCCTGGCTGTGTGCAGACGGCACTGGTGAAATTGATCCTAAGATCACTGCACCTTTGTGAAACTTCCGTCCACCTGCCCTTATCTTGAATGATAATGGGTGGGGGAAGGGATGCCTTCTTGGAGGCAGAAGGAGTCTTGGCAGACGCGGTCGCGGTACCGGAAGTGGTAGCTTGCGACGGCGCGGACGGAGCCGGGGTAGGGGCCCTAGTGGCGACTACCGCGGGGGTAGAGGGAGCGGAGGTCGAGGGAGCCTCGATCGCAACCATTTTGCTAGGTTGCGAAGACCTGCTCTTGTTCTTCTTCCTCTTGCCAGGGCCTGAGGTGATGCCCCCTTCCTCTGGTCCAGAGGAGGAAGAACAAGAACCTGTCTCCGCATCTGAAGAGTCTGAGTTTACATTCGCCGCCGCCGCGTTATTGTCCGCGGGGGCGGTGGTGTCCATTGACACAATCGGACTATCCGACCGACTCTGTGAGTCAGAGTCGTCTGAGTTAGTAGCGAGCGCATCGCTGAACTGTGAGAGGCTCGCTGATGGCGTAGCCCTCAACCCACTAATTTGGGAGGCGTACTTCCTGAGGAAGTCCTGGTCCTTGAGGAGGACCTCTCTGACGAACGTCAGTAAGAGGTCGTCCTCCATACTTCTGGGGTCTACTTTTGGAGCCGGACTCCACTACTAGAAATAACCTATCGTGGCCCTACGCCTAACTCCCCGGGTGGATTGGCCCGGGGATGAGTTTCGCTCTCTGTCGGGTGTAGACAGGGAGGATGGGTACCTATGGTGAGCCCTGAGCTTGTGATCCCGTTGCCAATCTTATTGTGCAAGGGGGCCCTATTTGGTCTAGCGCGAAGGGTGTAGACACACTCTAAAGACACTAGGTGAGTCGCTGTGGGAGGAAAACTGTCACCAGAGCCGACTAGGAGATCCCCCAAGGCCGGTTAACTCTGGGACCCGTCCAAATTATTGACTCTCCCTGAGGGGGTTCGGCGGGTGCGTTTGGGTCAGCACCCCACTCGGCTTCGTTGGCACCGTAAGGTATCCACCGAGGACCACGAAACTGTGGTTTTACCCAGAAGGGGCCTAGTGAATTTAAATAACGTTTTCCTGTCAGCGAAACAGCTGTCTTGAAAAAGACAATTTTTGTGATCCAGGTCTTTCGATTGAATTGATTAATAAATTAATCGACCCAATCAATCGACGATCGGATGTAGTCGGGGCGACTACGAGAGCGTTACGCAAGCGTAACAATACCGTGCACGAGAGAGCGGCAGGAGGGCGGGAGCACACCGATAGCAGCACACATCACGACCGTCCGCAGCGAGATCCGAATGCAGTATCCCCTTTTAAACAGGCTGTGTTTTTCAAATATATTGAAAATCTATATCTTTTTCTATTTTAAATACGTATAATAAAATAGTAACTAAGAATTTTTTTTCCGTTTGTCTGGATGTATGTTCCGGATTGGCTCAAAAACGGCTGAACGGATTTCGATGAAATTTGGCACATAGATAGTTTTTAACCTGGGTTAATACACTAAGTGATACACATACCTAATTTTAATCCTGGTAGTACCTTCCCATGGGACATTTTCCGACATCGACGTGGGCGAAGCTTCCGTAAAAACCTAGTTTTAAATAAGTACAAATAGTGAAACGTGGTTGAGAAAACTAAAACAGTTTTTTTTAGGTTTTGGAAAAGCATTCTCCGACCAAACTTAACTTGACACACTGCCGTGTGTCTAGATTGGTTTGGCTGGTTATCAGAGTTGATGTTTTTAGCAGATACCATTAGTTTTTCTTTCACTAGTCATTAGGCCTGCACCTAGCTGAAAAGTATTACTTATTACCACATTATTCCACAGAATGTATAGTAACATAACATGACGCCCGTATTCCCCGAAGGGTTAGGTAGAGGTGCTCGTATTACCCACATTTCTCCTGTTATGTTTAAGTCCATGTAATGTGGTTAAATATTCGTTAAAAAGAAGTAACAATAACAATACTTCTAAATCGAGCCACCGTACAATTACATGTGAGGTATATTTATAGGTCTAAAACATAAAAATAATGATGAGTCAAAGAAAAAGTGTTTAAGAAGTATTGATGCCAACGGCCATTTTGGTGCCGTGATTGTTCCGAATTTGAATTCATGACTATTTTAAGTGCAGGGTGCACTCGATTAAAAAGTCCGGGAGTGTAGTTTCAGCTTTGTTAGAAAAGGAACATAATATTTATGTCGTGGAAGTACAAAATAACGAGCAATTGTATGTGCGCGGAAGTTTGATATCCTCTAACGTTATAAGTGCTTCTTGAATTAAATTTATTATAATGGTATGCAGTTACAAGACGTGGTACAGTTTCTACAAGAGTAAAGGTAAAAATCAATTATTTTAAAAGAAAAATTTTGGTTAAAGGACGAAATATTACATACCCATAGGTATACTCATGTCGTGTGCCATGGGTGTAGGCGGAAACCAGAGAACGCCACCTGCTATTATATTAAACTCTCTCTATCTCTACTTGAGACTTGAGATGCCGAAGCATTCCTCAAGTTTCTATGATAAATCTTCTACAGTGCAAGCAGTACGGTTATGGAATGCCTTGCCCGTGTCGATAAGGCGTGCTCAATCTTTGTCCATTTTTAGGGTTCCGTACCCAAAGGGTAAAACGGGAACCCTATTACTAAGGCTCCGCCGTCTGTTTGTCTGTCTGCCCGTCTGTCACCAGGCTGTATCTCATTAACCGTGATAGTTAGACAGCTTGATATTGATAACGGCTACAGGTAGATGCTTGAAATATTCACAGAATTTAGTTATAATATTCACTTTAAAAATAAATGATTAAATTAAAATAAAACAAATATTTAAGGGGGGCTCCCATACAACAAACGTGATTTTTTTGCAATTTTTATAGATAATGGTACGGAACCCTTCGTGCGCGAGTCCGACTCGCACTTGGCCGGTTTTTAATATTCTGGTAAAAAACACACCATATTAAAAAAACATTTTTTTTTGTTCTTTGCACGTGTTTCATGATTATTATTGAATATATTTATATAGATAAGTTTAATATGTGTTATGTATGTATGTATTGTATATAAGGTGTATCTATTGATACACGAAATCTCCTATGGGGTCCTTAACCCTAACCTTATTCTTTCTGAAACACTTCTTCTCCTCCTTCTTATTTTTCTTCTTCTTCTTTTCTTCATTTTTGCTTCTGTCGTGAAACACAAAATACATAGAATAAAATACTTACTCTTTATTATGTACACCATAAACATTATAGACATAAATGTAGACATTTTACATAGGGTGACACAATGTGACATACTCGTAAGATCGCTTGTAAAGCCAACCTTTGGATTGATTAAGGGGGAAGAAGAGACAATTCCGCAGGTATTCTGTGGTGTACTATTTACATATTATATAAGGTATATCTATTGATACACGAAATCTCTTAAGGGGTCATTGTACTCATTATTATGAACAACTTTTACTATGGGACCAAAGTTGAAATCGCGAAAAAAAAATCTGCTGTTCCCTACATTTTGACGAGTAAAGCGAACATAAATATGTAAATAGTACACCACAGAATACCTGCGGAATTGTCTCTTCTTCCCCCTTAATCAATCCAAAGGTTGGCTTTACAAGCGATCTTACGAGTATGTCACATTGTGTCACCCTATGTAAAATGTCTACATTTATGTCTATAATGTTTATGGTGTACATAATAAAGAGTAAGTATTTTATTCTATGTATTTTGTGTTTCACGACAGAAGCAAAAAATGAAGAAAAGAAGAAGAAGAAAAATAAGAAGGAGGAGAAGAAGTGTTTCAGAAAGAATAAGGTTTATTTTTAACAAATGTGTCCAAATAAACGTTATTCTTTCTAATCTTAAGGTTACAGTAAGAAACTTCACGTCATGTCATGGTTGCTAAAAGCGGCCATTTTAAATTTTGTGACGTCAGTAACATGGTACGCTTTTTGGATAAAACAAACAAAACCTTATTTGTTGAGTCGGGTAAATAACATGTTTTGCGCTAAGTTTGAGACTAAATTGTTCTTTCTCTATGACTTTGCCATTGTTAGTAATAAAATTCAAAATTAAATCACTTTGTGCTGAGCGCACTACGTAGCAAAGTAGCAACAGCCAGGCTGCGCCAGCAGAAATATTGAGTGATTTCTCGAATACCTGGTGCGCGGGCTCCAATTAAACATTATATGTATATTAGATTGGCTGCCGTAGCTTAGCTGCGTACACGCCTGCCCTTAAAGTTTAAAAAAAGAAAGCTCAATTGCATATTAATATAAATTCTCTAAAAGAAAGAAAATTGCCAATCCTATTTATTGCTACCGAGTAAAAAGCCGAACGGACGAAAAAAACTTTTGTAACGACTTCCAAATGAATATTCATAAAAGGCGAGCTCTTACACTACGCTTTCCATAACATTTGCATAATACTAAGGCGCTTATATTTTATTATTTTTAAGTTTGCTACGTTTTGATTATCCACCTCCTTTTTTAATCTACGGCCAGAATTGAATAGGTTTAATCTTTATAACTTGTATAATTTATAATGGTATTAATTTTTTTAAGTAAAAACTTCTTCAGGCGCGCTGAGCGAATTTTGGTATAGTGTGGCCATTAGTGCTGTGCATTTCCTGAGGTAAGCGCGCGGCGAGACTGGGGGGAGAATCGGCTGCTGCGCTCTGTCAGTGCGCCGTCAACGCTCGTGGCGCGCGTGGCGTTCTTCGCTTCCCACCTCGCCGCGCATACCTCAGGGAGTGCACAGCACTAATGGCCACACTATAGAGGAAAATCTTATGGAGTCACGTCACCGACATGCTTTAATAGCAGTATATCTGTTGCTATAAGGGTGACGGGTTTTTTTTTTTATGGCTTCGTGCGGTTTTCAAAATGAGCCAGTGTCAAGTAAAATTAGGTAACAAGTACAAAGTTTGTTTTAAATAATGATGAAAAAAAAAAATCAATGTATGATAGATGATATCCCCGCCAGCTCCCCTTGAGTTTCAGTAAAGGCTCGTACAGACTAGTGCGCGGGCGCGACGCGACACTAGTAGCACAATTTCTTTGTCGGTGCCTGTCGCGCCCGCGATATCGTACTAGTCTGTACGAGCCTTAAAGACGTGGCATTTTACTGAGACCTCACGCGGACTTCTTGAGAGAACTTGAAGTGATTTTGTACTGTTTTGTTTCATTTGCCTACACTAATGCACGTTCACAAACACGGTTAATAATCCATCACTATTACACATTAATATTCGGCTAAACACAAATTTTAGAAAATAAAACAAAACTGCTAAACATGGCGCTTCACTTTCCCGTCAAGAAGTCCGGGTGACGTGTTATGCAACATCAGTGCTGTGTAGGTATGTCAATAAAATTTAAGTTAAATTAAAGCGATTAACACACTGGGCCGGTATATGCTGCGGGGTGCGTGGCGCGACGAAGTCACGGGAGTGCAGATTTGCACCGTCATGCAGATTACTTCGCACAAACGCGCGGAGCTGCAGCATAGTATACGGTGGCCCAAAGGCCTCATATCACAACGAGATCCATTTCAAAATATTACTTCACGTCTAGCTCTGTCAAAATCACGCACCATACTGCAGAGCTCGGTGTGCCATACCTTGCATCTTGCCCCGTACCCACGCGCGAGGGCGCGCGTTTCTCTGCAACACTGCGCGTGAATGCGTTTTCTGTGTGTTGCACTTCGCGTGTTTTCAATGCAAAGAGAGATACTTTTAAGCAACGTAAGAACACGCACTCCCGCGCTACGCTGCGTAATGCGGTGCAGTGTGCGAATCGCCCTACTAAGCCCAAGAAGCACGGGCGATTTTTACCCGCTGCGATTTTTTGACGCGCTGGGATTCGCTCCGATGGATTCGCAATGCTGCAATTCTGAGTTGAGCTGCAAGACTACTGATAATAGGGAATATGCACGTAATTCAAAACGTATCCATTATTTTAATATACATTGTGTAGGAGTCAAGAAACAAATTCCAATATTTTTTACATTTTTTAATTTATTACTTATTTTACAATTAATTAATTTATGTTGCGTTTTTATGGTGGAACGGAACGCAAACTCAAAACGCGTCCTCTTCGAAAATGCCGGAAGTGACGAAACAAAACATGTGAATAAAATCCATTCTTTGCTAAATGCTTGAAATCTCACTAAGGTAAATATGTAAGTGCGATTTCTACTTGAATAAAGCATAAACAATAATTTAATATACAAGATTTGGGGCTAAAAAACAGATGTAAACAAAGCAGTTTCGTGAACAATGACGTCACATCATGACCGCGACAGAAACGGACGTTTGTACTGTAGTAGAAAATTGTTGGAGTTTCATAATTTTTTTGAGCATCAATCAGTAGTTCAATTTAACTTTCAATACTTTCCTTAGGTTTATATTATTGTCTAATATAGATTTAGTGAAAAAAAATAATACATGCATATTCCCTATTGTGTGCACTGACTGGACAGGTCCCCTCAATCTGTGTGGTTCTTTCATCAAAACATAATTTCAGGCACCATCTACATGGTATTCACATGATCTGACCAAGAAATGTCTGGACCTTAAGAGAGACGGTGACCTCTGAGTTTGTTTCGGCCTTACTTCTCAGAGTAGTCAGATACGAAACGCCACCTCATCTAGTTTTTTTTTTAAATATGATTGACGTGTAAAGTGTTTGAATAAACCTAGTTACAAAAATAAATCATTTATCGGCTCAATACCGAGAAATCCAGTACACGTTAAAATCCCGCCGTAATATTTATACGTCCGTGCGCTAAGCGCGTAGGTTAAGTATTAAACCACTGTTATTTCATAGTTTTTTACTTCTGTCGGCATCGGCAGTGCCAATGACTGATTATAATTATTTTTCATTGTACTTGAATCTATACCTATAGATCTATACAATCAGCGACAAACGTAATAATAACAATAATAATAAAATTTATTTAAAAATTGTTACAATTATTACCTTAAAAATATTTTAACATAATAATAAAAATCTGTCCGTAAGTTTTGGTGACATTCATTTTGTTATAAGCGGTGATCCCCAAACTAGGCGGTGCCTGTATCTTGGGGACCTGAATTTTGATACATTCGTTTTTTACTAGCTTATATGGAAATGGGTAATAAATTGCAGACAAATCTAAATTAAAATTGAAGTGAAAAAGTAATTACGTCATCGCCTTGTTCCATTAGTTCCGATTGTGTACATGTATACAACAGGCAAAAAAAGTCCGTATGATATACTCCGGTGTACGTCTAGTTGTCACAGGTGATTAACTCTTTTTTTTTTTTGGGTGGGAAATTACGAAATAACTTCTCCCGCTCTGGGTGGAGCCGGAGGGCGTGTCAGACTTTTACTGACTAAACCCCACCCGTGTTCCTTCAGATGCCTGTGTGCTAGGGCCCCGATATCCCTTTCGGACAAACTCACAGCCCTGGCAGGCATTGGCCCTTTCAGACCCCGTCAATTGGTGCTGACATCTCTTTGAGGCGCGCGTGGAACACAATGCGCCGTCTACCCGGGCCTGGTCTTTATCGGACGGCGAGCTACCCATCGCTCTCCCTCCGCAAGCCCAGGTGATTTACTCTGAAATCATTAGCAGGGAATTTAACAAAAGTTTCAAGTATTGCGTGGGTTGTTAGTAAAAGCCGTTAAGACGGGCTCAATCATAATTAATTAACGCTACATGTCAAAACGTAGACGTTACCCCGACACGAGGTATGTTTACAAGATCTTATGATACAGTAATAATAAACCACAACGCGTCAGAAACCTGGCTCAAGTGTCAAGATTATTAGTATTAGGTTAGGTACTTTTCTTAAGTAGGTACCCTCTTTGTTCAGTTAATCTGGAACGAAGTATTAATATAAAACGAAATGGAGAACACCTATTTGCATAAGAAACGATGTACTTATCAATAGTTATTTTTTTCAAATATAGTTAAATATATTATATGAAGATACAAGTCTTTTTTTTCTCTCGCAAGTGTGTTGAAAAACGTCGTATGAAACGCGTGTGCATTAATCATTACACACTTGTACCATAACGTACTATTATCCAATTAGCTACACTTTTTTTAAACTAATTTTGCTTCTTATCATAAATACGTAAATCTATTTGTTAAGACTATTGTATAATCATCTGAGTTGAGCATTTTTTACAATTAGACTATGTATTTAAGCATGGTTCGTGCTTTCGTTATAATGCACATGCAAGTAAAATACAACTGTGACGGTAAAGTAATCGATGTAATCATAAATAATACTACTTTCTAATAATTAAAAAAACTTTTTACAAAAAAAAATAACCGACTTCCAAAAAAACACTACAAAGTGAAAAATAACTTTAATTTCAGAAGTCGGTGTCTTTGGATCTGTATTTTAGTTTTATGCCACCGACTTCCGAAATTAAAGTTATTTTTCACTTTGTAGTGTTTTTTTGGAAGTCGGTTATTTTTTTTTGTATTTTTTTTTATTTTTCACTTTTTAGTGCCGAAAAAGAATTTTCCAAATCGGTTCGTAAATGACGGAGTTATGCGCAAACAAAAAACGCAATGCAGAGTAAACGAAAATATCGTTAATGTAGATAATTTTTTAGATGTTTGTTGATTTTTCAAAAACCGCTTGTCCGATTTCGATAAAATTTTCATGGGACCATTTGGGAAGTATACCCTTTCCAACAAGAAAATAATTTTTCAAATCGGTTGGCAAGCGACGGAGTTATGCGCGACCAAACATAAAAAAAAAATACAAACATCCGAATTGAGAACCTCCTCCTTTTTTAGAAGTCGGTTAAAAATAATGTATAATATTCAATCTATCAATCAATCTTTCTAAGCTTTTCCCAAATATGTTGGGGTCGGCTTCAACTATGACGGGATCCAGCAGAATGCCTCCACAACCCAGTAGCTCTGTAGCACGATACCTCTTGGTAGGACTGGTCTTTTAACTACCCGTAACGACTGTCAAAGATATACCTACATAGGACAGCCGGGACCAACAGCTTAACGTGCTACCCGAGGCACGGAGGGGCCTCAATATGTAAAGGATGGCCGCATCCACAAACCGATCGTGGCAAGCATTGAACCTTCGATCTACCCGTGCGGCTGTTATCATTTAGCTCAACTATTATGTTCCCTGATTGTACACTGTTTCATAATTGTAAACCATTAATCAAGTCGGTTGATGCAACACCCCAAACACTTGACTTATGAACTGTTAACTTAGTTACGCCGCTAAATAATTAGGTTCAATCATAAACCATGGGGTAATCAATATTGCCCGTTAGCTGTTGCGTCATTAACTTTGTCAAAGCGGAAATTTAACTGTGTAATTACCTTGAATGCAATTATATTATTGACTGCACACGGTCAATATGGTCATATCAATCTGCCAAGCCTTTTGTCAACTATGTTGGAGTCAGTTTCCAGTTTAATCAAATGCTGCTGAATACCAGTATTTTGCATGGAGTGACTGCCTATCTGACCTCCACAACTCAGTAACTGAGTAATAAGAGCCCCTTGGTAAGACTGGTTGTCAGACTTTCGAGTTTCTGACAACTTCTAACAACTGTCAAAGATCCACAAATGACTTAACGTGCTTTCTGAGGCATGGAGGAGTCTCGGTATACAAAGATAGTCAGTCACCCATCCACGGACCAACCCCGCCAAGCATATAAGCTTAACCCTTATTATATAGCCAAGAGTTGCTCCCGGTTAAGGGGGTTGCGCTAAGGTAGCCCAGGTCAGTAACAGGTTGTATGTTGATCTAAATATGATTCGCGGCCATAACAAATTTGGCTTTACAGAATTATAATCTTGGCTTAATTGCCAAGAGCCTTGACCAACACCTAAGGAGGCTCTCGTTGGGCAGCTGGATTAAGGGCCTGATTCACAGAGTGGTTCTTCTGGACACGGCTCGCATTGTTAGGAGGTTCCTCTCTCTAGAGCCCTGACCACCGGTAGCTTGGACCTTGTTCCCGATACCGGTGGGCTACTAATTTTTATATTTTTAAATGTCTTTATATATTTTTTTTTATATATGTATATAATGAAATAAAGGCAATAATAATAATAATAAATAATGTTTATTTATCCAAAATAATATATAGACATAGGTTGAGCACAGTAGTAGATATACTAAAAATATACATAATTGTTTGTACGAAAGTTAAAAGACTACAAAAAAGTCTATATAAACAACTGTATGATATTATTATACTTCAGTGGTAACCTACTGGTCTAAATTTGACCCCTCTACTTACAATCTATATAGTACTTACTAATTCTATTACTACACTAATTCCATGCTATAAAAATAAGGCATGTATTTAACACGACGACAAATTAATCTGAATTTGGGATTAAAAAATAATTAAAGCTGGTAGCAAAAATAATAGGTTGGCAGCAAAAATAATAGGTTGGCAGCTACAGCGAAGTATTATTTTAAGTAGAAAGTAGCAGCTCAATAATCAGTTTTTAGCTTTATTTTAATTTAAACTGGCATCGAATTTTTGTTTTGGTAACTGAATTTACCAACAATAGAGGGGATCTGGCGCTCGGCGGCCGCTGCCGCGGCACGCTCGCTTCGCTCGCTCGCCTTCGCTTGTTAATGGTTACTGTTCTAACCTAACCTAACCCAAATGATTCAATAACAGTAGATGACTAATAATCGCTGCCAAGTTATTATTTTAGTAGCAAATAGTTAGTCGCCCTTTAAGTTATTAGTCGCCTGGAAAATTATTATCCTAAAAATTAGTACTTATTCCATGCTCAAGTTGTCACTTCCGTCCCTTTTCACGAAATCACTCCCACAGGAAGCGAGAGGAAAGTTACACATAAAAAAAAATAACCTATTATTGGTCCAAAACGATCAAGTACCTAAGCTTACAAATTTTCTCAGGGTACAAGACTAACGTGAAGACTGAAACTAAAACTTGTAAGTTGAACTGAAACTTGTAAGTTAAACAGACTCCGTCTCAATATTTCCAACAAGTACGTACCGATGCTAACTATTAACTTAGCTGTAACCTATCTAGAACAGCTTCGAACAGGAAATTACATTCAAGAATTCTTTACTTTCCCCTTCTACCCCCTTTTAATTAAAAGAATAAATACATTTTCTGATATCTACCACCCCCATTGTTTTCAGGGGAGTTGTATACATTAAAATATTCAAGGCCTGTCTATGTATGCAAAGAACAAGAAATGATGAAGTAGACACTCCAGGAATAAAATGGTTGAGGACTTTAAATTCTTCGCTTAATTTAGTTGCTTGCACAACGTTCTCTGTAAAGTCCCATTTACACGATCCAAGTTTCTTGCATACATTAAAACTGAAACAAAAAAAAAAAAAACCGACTTCCAAAAAAAGACAATCAACTCAGCCTATAGCAGCCCATTGCTGGACATAGGCCTCTCTCAGGCTGCGCCACAACACCCTGTCCTCCGCCTTCCGCATCCAGTCTGTCCCAGCCACCTTTTATGGTCGTCGGTCCATCTAGTGGGGGGCGCCCCACACTGCGCTTGCCGATACGCGGTCTTTACTCTAGGACTCTTTTGCTCCACTGGCCATCGGTCCTTCGACAAACATGGCCAGCCCACTGCCACTTTAGAATAGACTACAATATGAAAAATTACTTAAATTTCGGAAGTCGGTGTCTTTGGATCAGAATTTAATTTTTTTGCCACCGACTTCCGAAATTAAAGTTATTTTTCACTTTGTAGTGTTTCTTTGGAAGTCAGTTGTTTTAATTTTTGTGAAAAGTTTTTAATTAGCATTAGTTTTTAGCTAGTTTCCTCTGCTTAGATGATTTGGTCATGTTGAGAGGATGAGTGGAACGCGACTAACAAAAAGTATTTATAAAGCAGAGGTGAGTGGAAACGCCCTAGGAGGACATATAGTGACCAAATTGGTGATGTTCTTCAGAAAGGTCAGGTGCGTACGAGTAGTACTCGCAATCGGCGTGCGTGTGTGACCAGATGTATGAACGTAGGCGAAGCAAAAGGAGTATGTAAGGAGCGTAGCAGGTGGCGTTCTATAGTTTCTGTCTACCCGCATGGGAAGAAGGCGTGAGTTTATGTTTTTAATTTTTATGTTTTTAGTGGGTCAGTTTATAATTTATCTAAGTTACAATAGCCTAATAACGACTGCTCATCATTTTTAACAAAATATTGCTTTTCCCGATACAGGGACGTCAATAATTGTTAAGGAGTTCTCCTGGTAAGCACCAGGAGAACTGTCACCATATGCATTGTGTACCATATGCATTGTGACGAGCATAAATTGCTTAGCAACCATATTAAAATACCTAATCGAATCTCAACCCGTAAAATACTTATTATTTAGTAGTTCCGGTGGCCATCTGTGGTCTTCACCATCAGTTCTACTTCACCAGATGGTGCTTTCCGAGAGCAAATGCAAGAGTTAGTATAAAACAAATACAATACAATATATTTGAGGATTTCTATCGATTTTTATGAGATCCCCTCATCAGATTATGACTTGGTGACAATGGGTGGTCCCATTATATTGTATTTTTTTATGAGATCCCCTCATCAGATTCTGACTTGGTGACAATGGGACCACCTCGGGAGTATACCCTTTCAAACAAAAAAAGTTTTTTTCAAATTCTGTCCACAATTTTATTGACGGAGAAATCGGTGAACATACGTACAAACGAACATATAACCTCCTCCTTCTTGGAGTCGGTTAATAACTTGGATCGTCTAAACACAGTTTAGACGGTGCAACTTTTACTGTTGTTTCAACTAATGATATTATTCCACTGGGAAAAATAGCATGATCGTTTGAGTTTAAATCCAATAAAGAAACGAAGACTACAATATTCAAAGGATAACATAACACAACAATAAGCCTGTAATCCCCAAAGGGTTAGGCAGATTACTACCTATAGAACACCCACATTTCGCCAGTTATGTAATAGGGGGCGAGCCTATTGCCATCAACCGGGCACAAATCCAGACTCCGGGCTGCTACTGAGAAATTCCTTATGGAAAATTCCAATAACACTTTGCCCGACCTGGGAATCGAACCCAGAACCTCGTGCTCAGCAGTAGCGATTGCAATCACTAGACCAACGAGGCAATAATCGCATCACGTACGTCAAGTTTAAATGACATGATCGTTTGAGTTTAAATCCAATGAAGAAACGAAGACTCAAATGTACTCAAATGTTGACGGAGGAAAACTTTGTAACTACTTATTGTGTTTATTTCAATACAAAACCCTAACTTTAGTACAGTAGTAACTAACTTCTATATGACTTTTATTTCCTAGGCACCTTGGGGTCCCAGTTCTCATGGCCTTTTTAAGGAAATCTCTCAACGGCTGGTTGACACTTCCCGTGACTCAAAGGCTGGCTTTTACCTTGGCCAGAGGCTAAGCATTGCCATCATCATCATTTCAGCCGAAAGACATCCACTGCTGGACATAGGCCTCCCCCAAAAGGGGTTGCCGTATTTGCCATGCTTGGCAGGCGGGTTGGCGATCGCAGTATGGTGTTAAAATGTACAGAAAACGCTGCTGCCCATTCTCTAGTATGCACCTTAGTCGCCTTTTACGGCACCCAAGGGAAGTAATAGGATGGTGCTATTCTTTACGTCCAGCACCACACGGAATATCATTTCCATTCAACGTGGCAATGCCGCCAGTCTCTCGGGTACGTTACCAATTGACATCGAAATGGATGAATTTTTCGACGCCATATTTTAGTTTGTGAATAGTTTTAATTCAGTTAGGATATAACTTTGTTATATTAATTAATTAGGTATAAGTTGTATTTTTATGTAAATATTATTTTAATTCTGAATATACTTTATGACTTAAACTATTAATAGACTTGGTTAAATATTTTCATACTTAAGTGAACATTAATGCTTTGTGTCCGCTAATAAAAGTTACTTACCTAGTTAACATACAGGATGGAAGCTTTTATCATAGATTAACTTTCCTTTGCCTCCACGTCAGGAAAAAGGTTACCATGTAGATATACTTTTGTTATAGTATTTTGTGCTCAAATCTCGGCAAATACGAGCATAATATTCTGCTTTATTACGTCATTACTTTGTTTCGTCGTGGGTGTAGTTATGTGCACATACGGCCGCGTGGATTTCGGAAATTATCCCACGGGAACGTACTACCGGGATTAAAAGTACCCCATGTATTAATCCAGGTTATAAACTATCTGTGTGCCAAATTTAATCCAAATTCGTTCAGCTGTTTTTGCGCCAATCCAGAACATACATTCAGATAAATATGTATACAGACAAACGGACAAAAATTCTAAAAACTATAGTTTCGGCATCAGTCTCGTTCGACCTCGTAGCAATTACTTTTTTTCAAAAATATTCAATGTACAGTTTTGAATTTGTTACTATTTTATTTAATTTTTTTTTTTTTTTTAACGCGAACGAATTTAAAACATCTTTCTGTTTCTCTCAATCGTTTGAAGATGACAGAAACAGAATTATGTTTTAAATGTTTAGTGTTAATGCATTTAGTGCAAACTGGCCTTGATTGTGACACAAGCAGAGCTGAGTGGTAGCGTGGTTCGAAGAAGAGTAGTATGTGTAGCAGATTTATCACTAAAATAACATTAAGGAACTCTTTACCCCTCTGTATCTCAAGAAACGTTTCCAGTTTCTTTGCGACTCCCACACGGAATTTTTAATAGCTATTGACAAACATTCGATATATGACATAGCTATTGACAAACTTTCGATACACCTCCGTGCTGAAACGAATATTAATTAATGTGATCGAAGGAGTCCTGTAAACGTTCGAACAAACTCGAAACCCGAATGTTTTTACAGTTTTAACCAAATAGACGACCGCTATTCTTCCGACAGCCATTTTCTGTCTGGGACTAAGCAAATCAGGTAACCGAAAATATGTCATTTTTGATTCGGAAGCCTGCCGAATGGATGTGAATTGTTATGCCTCACTTGAAGCTTAAAATGCCAATGTATTCCACAACTTTTCTCGACAAATCCTTTACTCTCCAGGCCGCTCGTTTGTGGAATGCATAGCAGTTCAAATAAAACGCGCGTCGTTACTCGTGTTTAAAAGACTCGTAAAGGAACAAACATTACTTATCATTGTGATCTTGTTCTCGTAATTGTAAATAACTATAGTTTTCATTTATTTTCTATCAAAGAGATTTAAGATAGAACATAAATGTCATAGAAAAATTGTGATCCCATGTCTCAGTGACGTAGTCTAGCGTAATATAGCAAGATTCAATAAAAGCTCAGTTTTATTTACCATATTGCACAATTAGGCATTCTGGGCATGCCACAATTGTGGCGATAAGTCCCCTCTTTGAGGAGTGGCTAGATAGGTGCCACGGCGTCCTCACCTTCCGTCTGGCGCAGATCTTCACCGTACACGGTTGTTTCGGGAGGTTCCTGTTCAGGATAAAACGGAGGAAACGCCCGGGTGTCACCACTGTGTGGAGAGCCCGGAGGACACGGTGGAGCATACGGTGGAGGTCTGCCCGGCTTGGGCGGAGCAACGCCGTGTCCTCAAGGAGGCGATCGGCGGCGGCGATCTCTCGCGTCCGGCTCTGGTTCAGGCCATGGTTCGGAGCGTGAGAGTGCATGGGAGGCCGTCACCTCATTCTGCGAAGCAGTAATGCTCGCGAAGGAGGAGGCGGAACGCGTGAGGGAGAGGCAAGGTTCATGCCCTCGCGCCCCTAGTCGCCGCAGGAGACGCCCCGGGCGTCGGGAGTCGCAAGCCGATTTCCGGTCACCGTAGGCGCGGGCTTGCGGCCGGTGAGTGATGGGTAGCTCGACGTCCGATAAGGACCAGGCCCGGGTCGACGGCGCGTGGTGCTCCACGCGCGCCTCAAAGAGATGTCAGCACCAACTGATGGGGTCCAATAGGTCCAATGCCTGCCAGGGTTGCGAGTTTGTCCGAAAGGAATATCGTGGCCCTGGCACACAGGCAACGGAAGGAACACGGGTGAGTTTTAGTCAGTAAAAGTCTGACACGCCCTCCCGCTCCGCCCACAGCGGGAGAAGTTATTTGATAATTTCCCACCCAAAGAAAAAAAAGATATGCAGTCGGTCCATGTAAAATACTGGTATTCAGCTGCATCTGTTTAGACTGGGAGCCGACCCCAACATAGTTGGGAAAAGGCTACGCAGCAAATGCGATTATTATTTTGTGAGTTCCCTCTTCTCAATATGGACACGTTCGAACGACTAAGTACGGAGAAGGCAAATCTAACGATTTAAATCTTTGTAAGCAAAACTAACTTTTTAATTTAACGTTTTGTGTGGCGTAATGTACATTATTTTACATACTATTGTATAGAATCAAGGTTTTCTAACTGAACAGACAGCTGTGCTGCTGGGGAGTTGTTCTTCTTCGAAGAAGAAGTGGGAGTGGAAGGGGAAGTGGGTGTGGTGGGAGTGGGAGTGGAAGTGGGAGTGGGGGTGGGAGTGGGTGTGGTGGGAGTGGGAGTGGGGGTGGGAGTGGGAGTGGGAGTGGGAGTGGGAGTGGGAGTGGGAGTGGGAGTGGGAGTGGGAGTGGGCGTGGGAGTGGGAGTGGGAGTGGGAGTGGGAGTGGGAGTGGGAGTGGGAGTGGGAGTGGGAGTGGGAGTGGGAGTGGGAGTGGGAGTGGGAGTGGGAGTGGGAGTGGGAGTGGGAGTGGGGGTGTGAGTGGGAGTGGCTTCACAAATTCCTAGTGCTTTAGCACTTGGAATTTGTGAAGGGCTTACGTTTTTGGGAGACTGTCTTAGGTAATTTTGACGTTCGCAAAGTGTTGATTCTCAGCCTAGCTTAAATAAATGACATTTGATTTGATAAAATTAAACGCGCAGTGATCACCATATCTCTGAATTCGCCAAAAAACAAGGCTTATAGGAAGAATCTTTGCTTCTGATTCTGACCACCATAACAAATAAAGTTTAAGCCATACATTTTGACCAAGGTGTAAGGTTTGTAGGGTTAGGCTTTGGTGACTTAGAGTTAAGGTTCCCGCAGATAGGCGCGACATGACACTAGTAGCACAAATTCTATGAAAAGTGTCGCGCTGTCTGACGCGCCCGCGATATCGTGCCAGTTTGCATGAGCTTTTAGGGCTTGGCCTTACATTAAATCTGATAACTTTTTAAAATTGAAAGCGTTAAGTAAGCCCTGGCGATATACTTTACATGAAACGTTTTGGTGGGGTTTTATTATCAAAAATACATTTAGATGCCATGCTATACGGTTATGCAGTACGGTTATGGAATGCCTTGCCCGTGTCGATAAGGCGTGCTCAATCTTTGTCCACTTTTAAAATTCTGGTAAAAAAACACTTCCTCTCCTCTCCTTAAACATCATTTTTACGAAATACAGCCTTGCTTTTTCATGTTAATTATTGTATATTGTATATATATTATATTTTTATAGACAAGTATATGCTTTATGTAGGTATAAAGTTATTGTATAGGTATGTGAATGGTACACCACTGATAACCTGCAGTACTGTCTCTCCTTCTCCTTTTAATCCATCCAAAGGTTGTCTGTAAAAGATCGCTTTCAGCGATAAGACCGCCCATTGTGTCACCCTATGTAAAATTTAGCTGTAAGCCATTGTAACATCTTTACCTATACATTCATCATTTGCCTAGCCTTTTTCCAACTATGTTGGGGTCGGCTTCCAGTCTAACCGGATGCAGTTGAATACCAGTATTTTACATGGAGCGCCTGCCTATCTGACCTCCACAACCCAGTTACTGGGTGACACGATATCCCTTGGTGAGACTGGTTGTCAGACTTATGGGCTTCTGACGACCCGTAACAACTGTCAAAGATCTACAAATGACAGCCGGGACCAACGGCTTTTAATATGTGTTTTAAATTTTCTCTCATTTAATTTCAATATATCACAAGGTATTTTGTTGTAACATTTAACACAGTACCCCATAAAAGATGTATGTACTTTAGATAATCTGAAAAATGGTTGATCTATTTTATCTTTATTTCTAGTATTAAAATTATGTCTATCGCTTATCTTGTTAAAAATATTATGTAGATTTTTCCTTACATACATAATATTTTCATAAATGAATTGGCAAGGTACCGTCATAATATTAATCCTTTTAAATAGTTCCCTAAGAGATTCGCGGCAACGGAGATTATAAATTGCTCTGACAGCTCTCTTTTGCAAAATAAAGATGGACTCAATGTCAGCAGCCCGACCCCACAGTAAAATGCCATACGACATAATGCTGTGGAAGTAACTAAAATAAACCAAACGCGCGGTTTCTATATCTGTTAGCTGTCTTATCTTTCTAACAGCATAAGCGGCCGAGCTTAGCCGCCCCGCCAGAGAGGTTATATGTGGTCCCCATTGCAGTTTCTCGTCTATAGTGATTCCTAGGAAAACCGTTTGATTAATAAATTCCAGTTTGTCTCCGTTCAATATGATATCACATTCGCTACTTCTAACATTAGGTAATTTAAATCTAATACATTTGGTTTTTTTTCATTTAGTACCAAATTATTTACCGTAAACCAATCTTGGACCTGAAGAATACAGTTATTCACTTCGTCAAGATTTTGTGATCGTCGATCTATTTTAAAGATCAATGATGTGTCATTAGCAAATAACACCATCTTCGGTTGATTTTGAAGTAATTGGGGTAAATCATTAATGTAAACTAAAAAGAGGAATGGACCCAATATCGAACCTTGAGGAACGCCCATTGCCATTTCAGACCCTAATGAGTTAACGCCGTTTATTTGAACTTTAACCTTTCTATCTTTTAGGTACGATCTTAGTAAATCAAGAGCTGCATTCCTAATCCCATAGTGCTCTAGTTTCAGCAAAAGTGTCTCATGGTTCACGCAATCGAACGCTTTAGAGAGGTCGCAAAAGATTCCAATGGCATCTTGTGCTTCCTCCCAGGCGTTAAAAATGTTCTTTATTAGGGTAACACCGGCGTCAGTGGTACAACGCCCTTTAGTGAAACCGTACTGCTGTTCATGAAAGATGGAATTTTTATTAAAGTGACGTAACATTTGATTGAGCATCAACTTTTCAAACACCTTACTGAGAACTGGCAGAATTGACACAGGCCTATAATTATTGGGTTCTTTACTATCTCCGGATTTGAACAAAGGAACTACTTTACTGTGTTTCATGAGATCCGGAAAGACTCCTTGATCCACACTGGTGTTAAATATAAAAGCTAAATAGGGCGCAATGGTTTCGATTATAGATCTACAGACTTTTACAGACATGTCCCAGAGATCTTCTGTTAATTTAATTTTAAGATCTTTAAAGTTTTTATAACAGCCTGGGGGTTTGTATGTTGGAACCTAAATTCCAAAGGGCATACTTTTACATTCTTTCTAAGTAAGGCAGCAGAGAGCGCGGGTGAGGAATTTAAAGTTTCAGTAGTTTTAAGGGAAATATTAGCAAAAAAGTTTTCAAATTCCTGAGCTATTTCTACCTCTGAAGTGATGGGCCCATGTGCAGTTTCTAAATTTAATTCAGTATTACGCTGTTTTTTCCCTATTTCACCTGTTTTTTTTACCTGTTTCACTATTTATTATTTGCCAGGTAGTTTTTATTTTATCATCAGCTGATTTTATTTTATTGCTAATATAAAGAGTTTTAGCTATTTTGCACACACTTTTAAAAGTTTTAGAATATTTTGCAACATATTGATGAAAGCTTGTATTATTCATATGTTGCTTTAGGCCATAAAGTTCAAAAAGATTTTCCCTGCTTTTACGAATACCTGGAGTCGCCCAATCACTAAATACGAACTTTGTGTAAATACTTTTAGTCTTTAGTGGAAAAGTGTCATTAAATTGTGTGTTTAATAGTGAAAAGAACTCGGCGTAGAACTCATTTGGGTCACAAATATTATTAAATCTCTGAACGCATAATGCACTGGCCAAAGAATTATTTAATTTCTCTAAATTTTTACTTGTAATTGGCCTAAACCTTATTTGAGTTTTTTGTACAGGCATATAGGAGCAAAATGTTATTGTTTGTCCACTGTGATCAGATGGCAACTTATTTACAATTTGTTTGTGTAAGTAATCACAATTACAAAAAATATTATCTATACAAGTGGCAGAAGAAGCTGTCACTCGGGTTGGTTCAATAAAAACATTTGACAAATCAAATGACCTAAAAAGACTTAATAATCTGACAGTGTTCGAGTTATTTTCTAATAAGTTAATATTAAAATCACCACATATGATTATTGACTTACTATTAGTACTAAGTTTTTTTAACACATCTTCCAGTACAGAATCAAACAAAGATAGATTCTGGTAACTTGGAGGTCTGTATACGCATACTATAACATGCTTATCAAGCTCAACACAGGACAATTCAATGGTGTGTTCAACAGACAGTCCGATGATGTCTTTCCGTTCTTTCGATTTAATAGAATTTTTAATTAATATTAATGATCCGCCATGTATCATACGTTTTCGGCTAAAATGGCTAACTACACAATAATTTTCATAATTAATTGACATCACTTGATGATCTTCTAACCAATGTTCTGTTAAACAAATGACATCAAACTAGGTATTTTCTAAAAACAATTCTATTTCCCACTATACTATATATTATTTAGCCACAAGCTCCTCTACCTATACATTATAGAATGCAAATAAATATATGAATTTGAATATGAATTTCAACATATAAATACGTAATTTTTATGGTGAACTTAATAAAGAGTAATAAATTTTATTCTATTCTATTCTGTCATAACGAATACAGTAAACAAAATATCGTAAAGGAACGAGCAACTAATGGCCATGTTTTCTGATAAACGCCCCCGGATCTAAACTTTTTTTGACGGAAATACGAAGGAATAGGTAAAAACCACAAAGGAACAAGAACATGGGAGGCAGTTTCGTTACGGCAGGCAAATAGCCTTCGGGTCTTTATAATTAGAATTAAAACGAAATGGTTACGGAATTTTTTTTTTGTTAGGGTTTAATTAAATAAATTATTAAAAATGCTGCTGAACTAAGCTTTTAGATGACGGGTTGTGGCCAGACGGCATAACATTTAGGCGTTTTGTGCAATTTATGTACCGAAACAGGAATCAGTTATAGCTTGATAAAATACTTCTTATGAACCAAAGTAATAACAAACATTGTAAAATCATTACGTTTAACTGTAAGTCTGTTAAACGATCGATGGAAAGTGTTAGAAGGTTATGTAATATGTACGATATTCTATGCCTCCAAGAAACATGGCTTCTACCCCATGATATTCCCATTTTAAGTACCATATCGGATGAATTTGAGTATACGGGTAAGTCAGCCGTTGACACAACGGTCGGATTACTGACTGGAAGGCCGTATGGGGGAGTGGCCATTCTGTGGAGGAAAGGTGTTTTTGATACAGTCACTGTGTTGGAATTTAAAAGCTGTCAAAGCTAGCATTGGCGGGTGCTCGATTATTGTAGCTGGTGTGTATATGCCGACTAATTCGCCCGATAACTTGCCTATGTTTACGGAAGTGTTAGGTGAGATCAGTGCAGTGGTTGTGAGTGGTGGGGTCGAGAGTTCGTTTATACTGGGTGATTTTAATGCACATCCAAACGAAATTATTTTTCTAGAACTTACTAGTTTCTGCGCAGATCAATCGTTTATTTGTGCTGACATTGAAAAACTGGGAATAAATTCTAGTAGCTATACTTTTATTAGTGAGGCACATGGATGTAGGAGGTGGCTTGATCACTGTATAGTCTCTCTGTCAGCCTGGGTAGCAGTGAACAAGGTAACTATAAAAGAAGAAGTATATACGTCAGATCATCTACCACTGTGCATTGAGTGCGACTTAAATATAGTAAGACCTAAGCGGGTAACAATTCTCCTCCTTGCAATAAAGTTATTTGGGGGGAACGAAATGACTCGCAAGTTGGCAGATACCGTGAGCTATGTGACAGTAAACTGCGGGAAATTGATTTCCCTACAGAGTTTCAAGAGTGTAGCCATAGTTTTTGTTGTATAAGTGAGCACAAAGCTATTTTAGATGAATTTTATAGTAAAATATCATTTGCATTATGTGACGCCGCCGAGAAAACGTATGAAAAGATAGGGACTGTAGTTAGAAGTAGGAACCACAAGACATTGTGCGGGTGGAAATACCACGTAAGAGAGGCACACAGGGAGGCCAAGCTTAAATTTGAAATGTGGGTCTTACACAATCGGCCAACCTCTAGAGTAATTTTTGTGCACATGCGAGTGGCCCGTAACATCTTCAAGGCTCGGCTAAAATGGTGCCAAAAAAACCAGGAGCAAATAAAGATGGATATGATAGCAAAAGCAAGAGCAACAAATAATTTCGCTAAGTTTTGGAAGTCCACGAGTAAGTTTGATATTAGGCCGGGCCTCTCTGTGAATGTCGGCGGGAGGAGTGATCCGGAGGAGATCGCAAATATGTTCAAGGAACATTTTACAGTGCAATCTCCTCTGGGTCCCTCAGTTGATATGATTAATGCTGGGCCTGAAATTCAGGGAGAGAAGTCATTAATGTTCTTTTCGGCCAGACAAGTTGCATCTGTAATTAAAATTATGAGTAGAGGCAAATCTCCCGGGCATGACGGGCTCAGTATTGAGCATTTCAAGTATGCTGGGCTTCATCTGCCAAGGGTTTTGTCGGTGTTTTATACCATGTGCCTAAGTCACTCTTACTAGCCGGCAGGACTAATGAAAACACTGGTGGTTCCCATAATTAAGAATAGGACGGTCGAACTATCGACCTATATCTCTCGCAACCATAATGGCAAAAGTGCTGGACGGTATGATTGATTCTAGCTTGAAGGATTGTTTATCCCTGCATGGATCACAGTTCGGGTTTCAACCTGGACTGTCAACGGAAAGCGCCATAGTAAGTTTCAAGCATACGGTCCAGTATTACACTGATCGTAAAACGTATACGCTTGTTTTCTTGATCTCTCCAGAGCCTTCGATCTGGTCAATTATGATGTACTCTGGAGGGAGCTTGAGGATAGGGATGTACCGGCAGGAGTCCTTAGGATCCTTCAGTATTGGTATGGGAACCAAGAAAATGTTGTGAGTTGGTCTAATGCACTCTCTGAGACATATAGGTTGGAATGCGGTGTGAGGCAGGGGGGTCTGACATGTCCTAGGCTATTTAGCACATAATAATGTAGATGGCCTAATCATGAACCTTGGCAATTTGCGGGTCGGATGTAGCGTCCATGGTGTAAAAATAAATAGTATCAGCTACGCTGATGACATGGCGTTGCTGGCGCCGACGGCAGGTGCCGTCAATGAAATGCTGAGGGTCTGTCAGGCCTATGCTGCCTCACACGGACTTGTTTACAATGTAAAAAACTGTGAATACATTGTCTTTGGGGCCGTCGGTGAATACCCAGATACTATACCTGACATTACCCTAAACGGCTTGAACATCAAAAGAGTGACTAAATTCAAATATCTAGGGCATTTTCTCACTGACGACCTTAAGGACAATGTTGATATGGAAAGAGAGCGTAGGGCATTGGCTGTCCCAGGTAACATGTTGGCCCGAAGATTCGCTCGGTGTAGCAATCTACGAGTAGTAAAGATAACACTTTTTAAGGCATATTGCCAGTGCTTTTACACGGAGAATCTTTGGGTTAACTATACCAAAAGAACGCTGGATGACATACGCGTACAGTATAATCATATTTTTAGGATGCTGTTGGGACTGCCACGATGGTGCAGTGCTTCCACTATGTTTGCGCAAAACTGAACTGACGGCTTCCACGCCGTCATTCGCAAGAAAACCGCGTCGCTGTTGTCTAGGTTGCGGGCGAGTGGCAACAGCATTTTAAAAACTTTGGCGGAGAGTATCGACTCTCCGATTATTAAAAGTTTTGTGAGAAGGACAATCCTTAAACATTCACAACACTATTCAAACTGTCATCTTCTCTAATGTATTTTAATAGCTACTAACACTAGTAATAAGTTTTAATATTGTTTACTAACACGCTAGATCTTTGTAGTCCGACAAATAAAGAATATAATAATAATAAGCAATAGTCTGTGCCCTGTAAAAGCTCCTGCAGACAGGCGCGACGCTACACTAGTAACATGATTTCTATGAAACTTCATGAAAAGTATCGCTCTGCCTGTCACTCCCGCGATTTCGCGCCAGTCTGCTTGAGCCTTAATGATCAATGCACTTTTGTATTCATCAAAATCAAAATATTTTATTTCACATAAGCTTATATGGGCACTTATGAAAATTCAAAAGCTAGGTGCACGGTTCCAAGGTCGTTTCCTATGGAGAAGAGCCGGCAAGAAACTCCACGGATACTTTTAAAATAAATGGCTTTTACAATGTTTTCAAATTACAGTGTTAATAGGTATGAGAGGACAGTGTAGTGTATTGAAAGGAAAGGGTTACTTCTATAATTTGCAGCTAAATGCAAGATTTCTTTAATGAATCAATCAATGTAGGCTGTTTACAGCTTAGTAGGAGAAACGATACATAGATGTCAGGTCAGAAAAAATATGTTTTTAAGCAAATTGACTATCAACTTCTTGCAGGATATAATAATTTTAGTGCGATATTTTAAATTTTTTCACTGTTTTTAGGTTTCCGTACCCAAAGGGTAAAACGGGAACCCTATTACTAAGGCTCCGCCGTCTGTCTGTCTGTCCGTCTGTCTGTTTGTCTGTCTGTCTGTCTGTCTGTCTATCCGTCTATCACCACGCTGTATCTCATGAACCGTGGTAGTTAGACAGTTGAAAATTTTAAAAGATGATGTATTTCTGTTGCCGCTATAACAACAAATACAAAAAAAACAGAATAAAATAAATATTTAAGGGGGCTCCCATACAACAAACGTAATTTTTTTGCTCATTTTTGCTCGATATTGATAACGGTAACAGGCAGACGCTTGAAATGTTCACAGAATATTTAGTTATATATTCACTTTAAAAATAAATAATATAAATAAAATAAAACAATTATTTAAGGGGGGCTCCCATACAACAAACGTGATTTTTTTGCCATTTTTATAGATAAAGGTACGGAACCCTTGCTACGCGAGTCCGACTCGCACTTGGCCGGTTTTTTGTTAATTATTAAGATATGAGATGATCGACCGACCAGGTTAAGCTACGCTTGCCGCGGTTGGTGCGTGAATGGGTGACCATCATTACATACCAAGACCCCTCCTGTGCCTCGGAAAGCACAGTCCTGACTGTCATTCGTGGATCTTTGACAGTCGTTCGGGTCGTTAGAAGCCCGAAAGTCTTACAAACAGTCTTACCAAGGGGTATCGTATAACCCAGTAACTGGGTTATGGAGGTCAGATAGGCAGTCTGTCGTTCCATGTAAAATACTGGTATTCAGCTGCATCCGGTTAGCCTGGAAGCCATCTTCAACATAGTTGGGAAATGGCTAGACATAATGATGATGATATTAAGATATGAGACGGTTGTATCTCTCTTTGTTTTGTTATATACAAATAATATTTAGTTGTTCTATTGTATGATTGTTTTGTTATATACAAATAATATTTAGTTGTTCTACTGTATGATTGTTTTGTTATATACAAATAATATTTAGTTGTTCTACTGTATGATTGTTTTGTTCTATAGAAATAATATTTAGTTGTTCTATTGTATGATTGTTTTGCTATATACAAATAATATTTAGTTGTTCTACTGTATGATTGTTTTGTTATATACAAATAATATTTAGTTGTTCTATTGTATGATTGTTTTGTTATATACAAATAATATTTAGTTGTTCTACTGTATGATTGTTCACCTCATCATTCATCATCATTTCAGCCAAAAGGCGTCCACTGCTGGACATAGGCCTGCCCTAAAAGGAGCGTTACCTTAATCGCCACTCTTGGCAGGCGGGTTGGCAATCGCAGTGTGGTGTTAAAATGCATGGAGAACGCTGCTGCCCATTCTCTAGTAAGTCCCATAGTCGCCTTTTACGACACCCATGGAAAGATTTAGGTTGGTGCTATTCTTAATGTCCAGCACCACACGGAACACCTAGGATTGTTCACCTAGTAGTTGATAGTAAGAAAATGCTGTATTTACCTTTATTTGTTTGTTACATTTAATTCTTTATTTTCTGTTGCTTTCTGTAATTTCTATAGTGTATACGTTAAAAATTATATTATTATTATAATTATTCGTTGAACGTTGGTAAATCTAAATAAATAAATAAAACTTAAATTGTCCGTATATTCAAATGACAACTGCCATGATTTCATTTCGAGGAGCTCGTGGCTTAGTATTAACAGCCGCACGGGTTGATTCATCAGGTTAAGCTACGCTTGCCGGGGTTGGTCCCTGGATGGGTGACCATCATTACATACCGAGAATCCTCCGTGCTTCGAAAAGCACGTTAAGGTATTGGTCCCGGCTGTCATTTGTGGATTTTTGACAGTCGTTACGGGACGTCAGAACCCCGAAAGTCTTACAAACAGTCTTACCAAGGGGTATCATATTACCCAGTTATCCGGTTGTGGAGGTCAGATAAGCAGTTGCTCCACGTAAAATATTGGTATTTAGCTGCATCCGGTTTGACTGGAAGCTGACCCCTACATAGTTAGGAAAAGGCTAGGCAGATTGAATAGTAATGCTTCCTCAATTGTATGAAATGGCTGTATCACGGCAAATCAACGTAGGGTGACAATTTGCTTGACTATTTATTTCTCTGACTGCACATCCTGTGCACTTTGTACAGTCAGACCCGCTTCTTTCCTTGCCTACTAGATAATCTGTCTACCGACATGACTAATATAGTCGAAATACGAATCATCTTTATTATCTCTTTCCCTTGAATGTGTATATATTTAAATACCGTGAAACCTGGTGGTGGATACCTGGGACATTAAGGGACCGGCAAATTTGTCTCACTTAAAGAGGTATTCCACTTACCCTGTGTCTCAGATATCCAGGTGTAAATAAATATCTGTCTCATTTACAGAGGGTTCCATTAATAGAGGTTATTTCAGTTAAAGAGGTGCGATTATCGGATATAAACTTCAGTTTTTCACGTACTGTTAAAGACTTAAGCCTACGTTTCGGCATTTTTCAAACAAATATTCGGACGATAGCAAAAAAAAAACTAAAATTAGAGGTCATTAAAGGCATAATTAGCCAAGTGTGGGATTTGTGGGTACACTAAGAATTAGTAAAGAAAACGGAAATTTATCTCCAATAAAGAACGAGTTAGAGAGGTAATAAATTGATGTTATCTCAGTTACAGAGGTCCCTACCTACCTATAAAATTCACATTTACTCACACAATTTAGCAAAAATATTCTTTATATAAAAATATTATTTATCTCAGTAAAAGAGTTAAAATACATCGCTGTCTCAATTATATAGGTAATTATGACGATAAAATCAAATTCAAATTCTTTATTGCGAACTAAATGTACAGGTTTTTGAAGATGTTAACAATAGGTAGATTCTAGGTTGCCTGTTAAGGCATTGCAATTTAAATGGTTAATAATATAAAAAGTAAAAAATATACATACTCAATGTTACAGTTATACAGTTTACATTATATTAATTATACATTTTATATTATCTCATACTATTCATAAAATTACTATCACCATCATATTAAGGCCAGGTAGACCAAGCGAAGTAGGCATTTAAAACTACGCGAAGCGAGCCATGCGGTTACGTCGTCGCCGGCGCCGGCGAGAACTTACATGAACCCACCGCCGAGCAAAGTATCACAGTTTAGGTAAGCGTGTCGTGTAGGTCAACTTATTTTGTTATATTTGTTTAAAAAAAAAAAATCCATTACTGTTGTAATGTATTGTAGTACCTTTGTACTAATATTATAATTATGTCGTATCTCTCTGTATTTTACTATGTGTACATAAATAATAAAATAAATAAATATGAAAAAATTGTTTTATCGGCCGGGTGTCCCAAGCGCAATAGATATTTACACGCGGACGTCGCCGACGCGCCACTGCCGCCGCGCCGCGCTGCAAAGATCGAGTTCCGAGTGTTCGCGCGCCACAGTCTAAACTGAACAGTATTCCAAATGTATAAAAAAAAAAAAATTGATAAAAATAGCTTAAATCATTATATACTTACTGTAAGTTTACTTAATTGATATTATTATGAAATAATAAAGTTATAGTTTCACTTTCAGCTTTCAAGCTTTGTATGAAGTTTGTGATGTAGCTTAAAAAAACTATATCAAAGTTGTCTCAAAAAAATAGGGATAGTTAAAATAATACAAATTGCGAAAACAAAAATGATGTGTCATAATATTGTCACAAAAATTATAGGTAATATTGATTACATTTTTCTCACTTCTATGAAACACATTATCCAACGTCCTAATATTATTATTTGCAGTTTCTTCCCATTTCTTATAAACTTTATTTTGTAGTTGATTAAAATATTTTGAAGAAAATATGGGGATGTTCATAGGCGAAATAACTCTTCGATCTGTGAAAATCCTATACTCTGGTATAGGATATATATATATATAAGATACATGAGTCTTATCAAACGTATCGTCACACGGTTTTCTGAAAAAACCGGCCAATGCGTGTCGGATCACGCACAATGAAGAGTTCCGTAGTTGGGATGAATTTATCCCTAAAACAAACTTAATATTGTAGTTCAAAAACATGTTTTCCCTTTTTTTTATATGATAAAACAACAAATTAACAATTTTCGAACTTTTCCCTTTACTTGTGCTGTCAGACCTTGCTTCTTTCCAAATTTCATGATTCTAGGTCAACGGGAAGTACCCTATAGGTTTTGATTTACGTGCGAGATATTCGCAATTTTTTTTTTCGATGTGATAAAACTTCAAACGTACAATTTTCGGACTTTTTCCTATACTCGTGCTATGAGACCTTGCTTCTTGCCAAATTTCATGATTCTAGGTCAACGGGAAGTACCCTATAGGTTTTGATTTATTTGCGAGTATCGAAATATGTCGCAATAATGTCGCTTATATCGCCGTATTTATTTATTGCGTTGACTTGGAAGCTTGATTTTTTTAAAGCCTCAAGGGACCATAGACTTACGTATTTGATATTAATTTCAACTTGATACCTTTACGCGTTCCTGAGAAAAAGGGTATTGACAGACTGACAGACGGACAACGAAGTGATCCTATAAGGGTTCCGTTTTTTCCTTTTGAGTTACGGAACCCTAGAAAACCCTAAAGAACTTTACTTTATTAAAATGCAAAATTAACTAAATCTAACATAGTATTGTGGCACTAAGTGCAATGGCCGAGCCACACCGGCAGTGCTATTCTGTAACCATCTCACCGTGAAAACTTAGGTGAAGTGAGCATGGAGTGAACTGTCAGTGAGAGGGATTGACACTATTAACAAGTCACTTCAAGTTCACTTCACCTACGTTTACACGGTGAGATTTTTTCAGAATAGATCGGCTGGTAGTCGAGAGCCGACCACCACGCACAAAATTTCACCGCTTGCCGCGGTTGCGCGTGGCCGGCTCCATAAATTTTTATTATTCTCACGGAGTGAATTTTCAGTGCTCAAGACCGGTTTGGCGACAATAATAGGTATCCAATGGAATGTGAACCGTTGCAAGAATGAAATAGGAGTCAGTTTCGCTATTTTTAGGGTTCCGTACCTCAAAAGGAAAAAACGGAACCCTTATAGGATCACTTCGTTGTCCGTCTGTCTATCTGTCTGTTAGTTTGTCAAGACCATTTTTCTCAGGAACGCGTAGAGGTATCAAGTTGAAATTAATATCAAATACGTAAGTATATGGTCCCTTGAAGCTATAAAAAAATCAAGCTTCCAAGTCAACGCAATAAAAAAAAGGCGATATAAGCGACATTATTGCAACATATTTCGATACTCGCAAATAAATCAAAACCTATAGGGTACTTCCCGTTGACATAGAATCATGAAATTTGGCAAGAATCAAGGTCTCACAGCACAAGTAAAGGAAAAAAGTCCGAATATTGTAAATTGGTAGTTTTATCACATAAAAAAAAAATTACGAATATCTCGCACATAAATCTAAACATATAGGGTACTTCCCGTTGACCTAGAATCATGAAATTTGGGCAGAAGCAAGGTCTCACAGCACAAGGAAAAAGTCCGAAAATTGTTATCTTGTAGTATAATCACATTAAAAAAAAATGCGATTACAAACTTAAATTTTCAGTTGGATAATTGAACGTGGCGTATATCGATGTATGGGAGAACATGTTTTTCAACTACAATGTTAAGTTTGTTTTAGGGATAAATTCCCTTCATTGTGCGTGGCCCGGCACGCACTTGGGCGGTTTTTATAGTTTATACTGACTATTGTTCGGGGGTGATTTTCTGTCCGCTTGTAAAGTAGGTACTAGTATTTATTCTGTTCTGAGGATTCCGATTATCAAGAAAACAAAGACAGTACTTACTGTTCTTCTGTGCTTTTTTCCGAACAAATAAGCCTTTTTTATTTCAATTAATTTTTGAAATTAAAAAATAAAATTGGGGATATTAAAACAATTTAATCAGAGCAGGACATATTAACTACTTAAAACAATAAAGGTAGGTAGGTAAAAGAAAAACAGTAGCTTTTACCTCTCTTTGAACCTACTGATGTTATATTTAGACTGTGGCACAGTTTTACAGTCCATACAGTTGTGAAACGAATGTACTTGCCTAGAGCAACGGCGGGGATCTCGCGTGCTCGAAAGTCAAAATTTGCGTGGACAGCTAAGTACCTAAGCGTAAGTACACGGGCGGAAAATAATAATTATTGTAATACTGTGACTGTGGTCAATAGGGATAAATGAATACAAAATATAACTTACCATATTTCTTTCGCGATTTTTTTTGCCTTCAACCTTGATTTAGTCCTATATTTATAATTATTGTTTGCCATTTTCACAAAACAATCACAAAAATATTGTCTTAAAAGTTATATACAAATATTTACTCAAAGAGAAATAAACACAGAAATAAAATCTTAACTGTGGCCTCTAAAAGTTCTATAAAACAATAATTTCTTAAAATTAATTTTATTTATTTTTTACGCATCAGAAAAGATGCGCGCGCGTAAAAATTTGGCAAAGGTCTTATCTCGGTAACGTCCCGCGGGACACTAGCAGACACTGGCAAGCGACGCGCGGATCGAAAACCACTTGAATAATCGATCAAAAAATTTATAAATGTAATAAAAAAAACCATCGGGTAGAATCGATTCCTAAATTACCTATATATTGATATAAATTATAGAAAAAAAGAAGTAATAGCACTCGTTTAAAATGGAATTTGGCTTGTAAAAAACCTGCAAATCGAGCTTAGTTCAGTATTTTTTTCTATTAAGAAAATTTTATTGTATCGTAAATTGATCGGGTATAACCTATGGAGAAAGAATGTATCTGAAATATATTTTTTTTTCAGATTCTAAATGTAATAATTTGCCTATCAAAACAAAGTTCTTAAACATGCAAAAACAGGAACACCCGGCCTTAAGTATCACTATCATTTCAATATTAAATAATTATTTATCTTCTCTGTCTGTTTAAAATTAAAAATATCCATCCTCAATTTGCTTTGTACACACTAATTCCAAAAAATGATGAGACATCTACGTAAATAATACCTTAAAAGAAAAGGCAATTACCAAACATGTTTTTTTGAAGGTGAACAAGTGAGGCAATTTTTATTTTTTTTATTATACCATAAACAAAACATTTTCTTGACTTTTTAAAAGTTTCTTAAACTTGAATATGCGTAGAATATTTGGGAATTATTTTGTTTGAGTAAACAAACATTACTTAGGATAAAAAATGAATAAAAATAATAACATGTATTTTACTGGACACTATTAGCAATTCATTGAAAAAAATTACTTTTATAGTTAGAAACCTTAAAGTTACAACAACAAAAAAAAACCGGCCAAGTGCATGTTGGACCACGCACAATGAAGGGTTCCGTAGTTAGGATGAATTTATTCCTAAAACAAACTTAACATTGTAGTTGAAAAACATGTTCTCCCATACATCGATATACGCCACGGTCAATTTTCGAACTGAAAATTTAAGTTTGTAATCAAAAAAATGTTTTTTTTTTTTGTGACAAAACTACAAATTAACAATTTTCGGACTTTTTCCTTTACTTGTGCTGTAAGACCTTGCTTGTTGCCAAATTTCATGATTCTAGGTCAACGGGAAGTACCCTATAGGTTTTAATTTATTTGCGAGTATCGAAATATGTCTTAGAGCTTCAAGGGACCATAGACTTACGTATTTGATATTAATTTCAACTTGATACCTCTACGCGTTTCTGAGAAAAATGGTCTTGACAGACTGACAGACCGACAGACGGACAACGAAGTGATCCTATAAGGGTTCCATTTTTTCCTTTTGAGGTACGGAACCCTAAAAAGGAACAGTCTTCATCTAAGACAAGTTTAGCTTAATATGTTGTAAATGGCCTAAAATATCACCCCTTTCAAGCTTTGCACACACCTCCCAAACTCCATGAATACCTTTTTAATCAGGAAGTCTTTTAGCTTCAAATAAAAATCGAACGAAATAATTCCAGATGTACAACGTGCCGCTACAAAGGCAACAATAATTTAACATAGGTAGGGCTAGTGGCCAGTAATCATAAAAAATATAATAGGAACCTAGAAACCTAGAAAAGGCTACTTTTCGTCCTGGATACTCGTCTTTGTATAAAAAATGATGCAATACAAAATTCACGCCTCGTGGTATCGCGAGCAACAGCTAGTGATAATGTACAAGAAGACAAAGTAAGTAACAAGGTTGGTATCTACTTTTTATAATGGGTAAGTAGGCTTCGTGAACCATCAAGTAGTTAGCAATGATTGAATTTATTTATTCTTAGGAAAGCTTACAGACTAATGACATGTTATAAACATTTACTTTTGCTATTAAGGCGCTGACATATTTATAAGTTTAATTCAGAACATAAATTCCATATAAAATTGTTAGTAAAGCTTAAAACTATGTTAGTACTTATACCTACTTATTCAATTAAATTAATCTATTTATCCAACATTAAAAAGGACACCACCGGAGCTGTGTACCTTATTCCAGTGCCCCACAATAGGACACTCAACCCTTTCTGTAATACTGTTTAGAAGGAAGTAGGCTTGTCTTAAAAAACAAAATTGGCAAATCTATGTAGTTTGTGGTAGCGGAAAAAATATATGTTGTTCCCGTTACTACATATTTCTCAGAACTTGGTTGTTACCAAAACACGTTTAGAAAAAAAAGTCTCGATACAAATTAACGGTAAACTAACCCTTTACTTCTTTACTTTGAGTTTCAGTGCAAAATATCTGTATAAATATCAACGTACGGTGGGTATTTAATTAATAACAAGAACGTCTTATTTGTATGCAGAACTTGGTTGTTTTTTATTTTCAATTACTTAACTCATTTTTGAGTAAATAGATAATTGCCTCAAATTTTTAAAATAAATTACAAGCGTTGTGTCATCGCGCGTCTCTTTCTTTTGGATGCAGTCTGACAGTGACCGCAATTTCGCCGTTGTCAGCGTCTTAACAAGTTTCCACAAAAAAATTATAAATGCCTAAAAGTGACATATTAACTCCTGACTTGAAGAACCACAAGGCCTTTGGGGAAAAGACTCCATATTTGGCGCATGGAGCGACACCTCAGACAAGAATCTAGTTTCTAATATCATGTACCGTCTACATAATTGAAATGAACCAACACTTACCCGTATTTTTCAATTTATTGTGACATTTCATCAAAGGGGCGACGTGTTTCAGAATGAAATATTTTCACTCTAGATACACAAGCTAAAGCATTGATTTCTTCAGGCTTCTTGAATCCTAGAAAGAAAGAAGGAAACTTTATTTGCTCGAACATGTGTATACATACAGAATTAAAATAAAATAATACATGCATGCAAGATCTTAAAAAAGAGTGGCTCACGACATGTCTGCCATTTTTCATAGCGTGCAAATATCTTAGGTACAATATTATTATTATCATGGAATCAATGATTTATTTGTGTTTAATTTGACCTGACACCGCTCACACTATGTAACCGTGGATAGAGAATTGTACAGATTATACCTTATTATAAAATAACGATAGTCTTGGACAGTCAGTTGTATACTATTAGTATCTAATGAAGAATGTAGTTGCGCAATATGGACCAAAGAAATCGTCCCGTGACAACCATTTAGTAGGGCCCCAGTTGCTATCCTACAATTGGGGCCAGACAAAGAGTTTGCATACGCGAAGGAGGTAGAGAAAGTACATTACAGTCTCGTTTCCTGTAACTTCTGGATGTAATAAGTGTGTCCTTGTCTGATTATTATTATTTAGTATATTGCTTAGTGGACACTGACAGTCGGGCTAGTCCACAAATTCAAGGTTGCGCAACGTGCTATGGAGCGGGCTATGCTTGGAGAGTCTTTGAAGGATAAGATCAGGAATGAAATTATCCGGAAAAGAACCGGAGTTACCGACATAGCTTGCAGAGTAAGCAAACTGAAGTGGCAGTGGGCTGGCCATGTTTGTCGAAGGACCGATGGCCGATGGAGCAGACGAGTCCTGGAGTGGAGACCGCGTATCGGCAAGCGTAGTGTGGGACGCCCCCCAGCTAGATGGACCGACGATCTTAAGAAGGTGGCTGGGTCAGACTGGATGCGGAAGGCGGAGGACAGGGTGTTGTGGCGCAGCCTGGGAGAGGCCTATGTCCAGCAGTGGACTGCGATAGGCTGAGTTGATGATATTGCTTTACTCTGTCTACGTACGTATGTATTTTTCAAGCCCATCTAGATTCGTCTAATACCTAAAGTTAATAAAGACTAAGAGATTCATTGAATGGGCAGTAGTCGTTCTCATAATTTTGAAGAACATTGCGATGTTATGAAATGGTTTGCAATAATACGTTTAATTAAACTTGTTTATTGGCTTGAACTTCATTTTCAGAGTTTTTGTTTAGTTTTAGTTGTTAGTTACGTGTAGATGAGATAAGTTCTTAATAGAAAAAAACTTTTATGAGAGTAATTTATGTTTATTATTGTTTAATGTTTAGGGTTTAATTAGCGTGTTTTATTATTTTGTGCGTATTTGTTAAATGTTAACGGTTGGTTCGTGGATGGGTGACCATCTGTTCATACCAAGATTAGCCCAAGCAAGTTAAGCCCTTGGTCCCGGCTGTCATTTGTAGATCTTTGACAGTTGTTACGGGTCGTCAGAAGCCCAAAAAAGTCTGACAACAGTCTCAGTCTTACCAACGGATATCGTGTTACCCAGTAACTGGGTTGTGGAGGTCAGATAGGCAGTCGCTTCATGTAAAATATTAGTATTCACCTGCATCCGGTTAGACAGGAAGCCGACTCCAAAATAGTTGGGAATAGGCTAGGCAGATGGTGATGATTCTGAAAATGCGAGTTAAAATATATATTATTTATATTTAATTGTTTTAGTTTAAACAAACGTCCATAATAATCGATAAGTTTTAGTAGAATTCACAACTTATTTTCAATGAATGAGGGAAGTGTATCTAATAAATGCGCAATAATTATTTGAAACAAAAACATGAATTTGAATCAAGGTACAGTTAAACCATTTCACGAAGTCCGTTTGGTTATTGCAATTTGAACCTTATGTTTACCGCCATTAGAGCGACAAGAGAGGACTTCGTGAAATAGAACATCTGTAATAAATACTTACAACTTATAATACCAGGCCATGCCACTATTATATCTGTGGGTGAGTCCGTGGAATCACAGCCGGGCAGTACTTATTTTTTAAATATCGCAGCATTATGCTGAGTTAGGAGCCTTTTTGGCATCGCACAAGTCTTAATTGTTTTTTTTTTTTGTGTTTATTGTTAGTTTTAAATGCTATTGTATTTCTTGTGCGTGTCCCAAATAAATATTTTTCTTTCTTTCTTTCTATATACAGAAGGCAGGAGCATTAATCACCACGATTGCTCAAGACGGGTTGGAAATTTCAGACTTATATTAACTGTAAGTCCAGGTTTCCTCACGATATGTATCTTTCACCGATGTCAGTAGTCTCCAAGATAACTCAGAAAGTACATAAGAAATGAAACACACAGGCACAGTGGTACTTGCCTGGATTTAAATCCACATTCGGGAGGGGTCCACGCCTACTCGACCCGCTTAGACTTGACCCGAAGAATAATACCAGCAGATGTTTTACTACCAATTCAGTGCCATGTGTATAATCAGGCAAAGTGATATTAGCTGTTATACATAGAATATTTAATATTTTGTTATGATACATTATTTATGGAATATAATTTTCGAGGCGACTTACAACTTAAAGGGCGACTAATTATTTGCTGCAAAAAAAATAACATGGCAGCGATTAAATATTATTTCTTAATCGCTGCAAAGTCATCTACTGTTATTGAATCATTTGGGTTAGGTTAGGTTAGAACAGTAACCATTAACAAGCGAAGGTGAGCGAGCGAAGCGAGCGTGCCGCGACAGCGGCCGCCGAGCGCCAGATCCCCTCTATTGTTGGTAAATTCAGTTACCAAAACAAAAATTCGATGCCAGCTTAAATTAAAATAAAGCTAAAAACTGATATATTAATATGCTACCTATTACTTATTACGATACTCCTTATTAGCTGCCAACCCATTATATATGGTACCCACTCTATTTTTTTTAAAAACCTATATTCATTTTACTTAGTTGCCGCATTAAATACATGCCATTATTTATCATGGTAGTCAGTGATTTCGTTTCAAAAATGTAGGCTTCATAAAGTACCACTAGCTATAGGATTGTAATGATAATTAACAATAATCGATTTTAGTACAAACTAGAAAGCTTATACTATATTAAAACCGGACTCTTGAGTCGACTTGAGTCGGACTCGCGCACGAATGGTTATCTATAAAAATGGCAAAAAAATCACGTTTGTTGTATGGGAGCCCCCCTTAAATATTTGTTTTATTTTAATTTAATTATTTATTTTTAAAGTGAATATATAACTAAATTTTTCAAGCGTCTACGTTAGCGCTAACGTTCAATTCTGTGAATATTTCAAGCGTCTACCTGTTGCCGTTATCAATATCGAGCAAAAAAAATCACGTTTGTTGTATGGGAGCCCCCTTAAATATTTATTTTATTCTGTTTTTTAGTAAGTGTTGTTATAGCGGCAACAGAAGTACATCATCTGTGAAAATTTCAACTGTCTAACTATCACGGTTCATGAGATACAGCCTGGTGACAGACAGACGGCGGAGCCTTAGTAATAGGGATCCCGTTTTACCCTTTGGGTACGGAACCCTAAAAAGGATAAGTACTTACTTGTTTAATTATTGATTTGTTTATCCAAACATTATTGTAATTTTAAACTCTCTGTGAGTGTGGTGCATGCGCTTAATCGGCACTTTTCTGTCTAATATATACATTGACATATAATCGAAATATCCAGGTATTATTCTTCGAGTCAAGTCTAAGCGGGTTGAGTGGGCGCGGACCCTTCGGGAGGCGGCGCCCATAAATATATTGTTAATGTTATTGATACAATTTTTACACTCACAAGAATACGCTTTCTGAAATGCTAACAAACCCATCTCAAGATAAGCTCAACCAAAATATGCTGCAAGCTACATCAATTGTAAACAAGCCACAACTTTCCCTTTGTTCCCCGCTTAAAGTCAACAAAGAAGAGTATTTTGCAACCTCTACAAGCTAAAGTATGCTTTACTTTGGGATTGAACTAACACCACTGGCGGATCCCTATCAACGAAGCCTTAATTAAAAAGAGCACTTTCCCAGCTTCGAGAGAACCTTAGTCTTATGTCGAGGAGTTCAATTACCGATGGTAAACAGATTCGGGTCGAACTGTCAGTATCAGCTGATGCTTGGTAGAGAAATCAACAATATATACGAGTAGTTTTCGAGACTTTTAATAGGGGTTTTCTTCTTAAATGTAGTGGAAAGATGCGTGAAGGAATCGTAGATTAGGTACTTGTTAATTGATTGAATAAATCTGTACATAATTTGTTTGGTGTTACTACGGCACGTCAATCACAAAATAAGGACATAGGTCTAGGAGATAATAGAGTGATCGGTGTTTGCAGTACAAGTTATGTATCGAATCCTTACTATCCTTACTCACCGAACATTTATCCTAACTAATATCATAAATACGAAAGTGAGTTTATTTGCGCTCACGCTAAAACGGCTCAACGGATTTGAATGAAATTTGACTGATATAGGCAGACCATGACCTGGGTTAGGATATAGAATAGAATACCTACTCTTTATTATGTACTCTACACCATAAAAGTTACAGATATAAATGTAGGATACTTTTATCGCGGTAGTATGTTCCCGTGAGATAATTTTCGACGTTCACGCGGGCAAAGCCGCAGGCAAAAGCTAGTAAACAATAAAATAAATTAATTTGGACGCGAGCATGCAAATTTTGTCAAGCAGGCATACGAAATAATTTCAGTTAGATGCATAAACACAATTTTCTGAATCCTGTTTCATTCAAAAATTATAATACTGTAGGATTGATTTAGAGTAGTTCTTTATAAGATTATGTGAAATCAACTTATTTTACATTCTCAATTTGAATATTCAAATGAAGTGCTTCACCACAAATACACACACACAGGTTACACTGCTACAGCAATGCTTATAACTATTTATAAGCGTGATTCACACAACAATACACGTCCCCAATGTCATACGCTGCCTGGAAAATAAATATTCGTAGAAGCCATACAAATGATAATATGTATGGACAAGATGCGACGGAGACACGAATTGAAAGGGGCATGAGAATGGGGAGCCAAACACCGGACAAAAGGTTGGGAGCCCTATCAGATAATTGGATGTTCCCATTGTGTTTTGACGTTTTTGGGAATCAATCTGTGATATTGATGTTTATGTATGAGGTTATGGAAATAACACATCTTTTTGAATATAAATAAAGTATTTATTGGTTCTAGGGTGTGTCTGTAGATGGTGGGTACCTATAAATCAATCAACTCAACATATCGCAGTCCACAGCTGGACATAGGCTTCTCTCAGGCTACAACAACCTGTACTCCGCCTTCCGCATCCAGTCTGTCTCTACCACATTTTTTTAAGGTTGTCGGGCGTCGGTGGGTAAAGATTCACTACGATAATATGGCCCGCCCCTCCAAAATTCAAAACGTTTGAAAGTATTTGTACGCATGTGTGCGTAATGAGACGGCCGTCATACAAAAAAAAAACATGGATTTGTTGCGCGACTAGTGGCGTCATTAATCGCTCATTATTATTAGTATGGCGCTGCACTGACGTACACTATGAAAACAATACGTGCTTTGTCTTGCGCGATCAGCTAGTTATGATTAGTTGCCCAACAAATCTGATAATAAGTGAGATATTACGAGAACTTACAACTACATAAAAAACTCTTTCGTAAGGATGTGACTACACACATTGAGACAGTAATTTGGAGGGGCGAGCAATGTTATCGTAGTTTATCTCTATCTGGGATTAAGAGTCTATACTACCTCACCGCCCCCTCAATCTTTATCTCGCTCGCACCTATTGCTGGCTGTTTTTTTTTTTTTTGGGTGGGAAATTATCAAATAACTTCTCCCGCTCTGGGCGGAGCGGGAGGGCGTGTCAGACTTTTACTGACTAAAACCCACCCGTGTTCCTTCCGTTGCCTTTGTGCCAGGGCCACGATATCCCTTTCGGACAAACTCGCAACCCTGGCAGGCATTGGTCCTGACGGACCCCGTCAGTTGGTGCTGACATCTCTTTGAGGCGCGCGTGGAACACAACGCGCCGTCGATCCGGGCCTGGTCCTTATCGGACGGTGAGCTACCCATCGCTCACCGTCCGCAGGCCCGCGCCTACGGAGGCCGGAAATCGGCTTGCGACTCCCGACGCCCGGGGCGTCTCCTGCGGTGACTAAGGGCGCGAACCTTGTCTCACCCTCACGCGTTCCGCCTCCTCCTTCCCCACCATCAGAGGACGACCCCTGGCCGTCTCCTGGCTTGGAGCGCTTCTTCTTCAAGAACTTTGCAGCCCCACCTCCATGAGTTCCGGACTCTTAAAAGAGCCCTTCGCGCCAGATGCGGCGTCGGACTCCGACCCCGCATCACTCCCTTCCTCTACGCTTGTAGCGTTTGGGTTTGTTTTTGTTTTTAAATGATACCATATTGTTCCCACGAGTGTGGGGGATAAAAACGTCATTCCTAGGTTTACCCCCTGTGCCTAGGTAAGTCGGGTTACATTTGTTTCCCAACCAGAGGTTCGACTGGTCCCTGGCTAGGGGTGCGCTAACGACTGATGCGCCACCTGCAACTACGAAGTTACAGATGGCACGACTACCCAGCCATTCATACCCTCGCCACGCACCAAAAGTTGGTATTATACGATTTTTTATAGATGTTATCGTCCTCGCGATCCGGGTGACTAAGGCAAGATCCTCGTCCCGTTCCGAGTCACAAAACATGACCGTGATCTCTTTCCGGATTACGATTTCGACGGGTGCAGTCAGGAGAATCAGTTCCCCTGCTGCCAGCTCGTTGGCAGGGTGAGTGCACAACGAGCACCGCCCCTACTTCTCCACAACATGGAGAAGCGTCCTCCTTCGGCCCTTGGGCCCGTCCTCCACGGACCATTCAGGTCCTAACCTGCACCCACTCGACCATCCCTCTGTAAGCAGAGGGGGGAGTAGGCCACCATCCACCTAGGAGGACTTTATGCTGCTATTACGCTCTCCCTCTCGCAGAAATTCGCCACAAACAATACCCTCTCCGAAAAACTCCACTACCTTTTTCAAAGAGAGTATTGTCCATGCCCAGGGTGCACCGGCCCGACAACTGCTCTTCCCCTCGAACGTATCCATAAGGGACCAGCAGGCATTAGGCATACGGGGAGGTTTTCTGCACGCACCCCATTGCTGGCGCTCACGTGAGCAAGCGAGACAGGGTGGCAGAGAGAAGACTCCAAGGAGCTGATAGTTTAGTGTATTTCTTTTTATAGTGAAAATAATATAATAAAAAAAAACAAGACCTGCCTGTTGTTAGTTCAGTTAACTCTTTCGTAAGGGTGTACGCACACACATTGAAACAGTAATTTGGAGGGGCAAGCCATGTTATCGTAGTTTATCTGTACATATATTTAGTATTTATTGCCAGCATTATTCCATCATAATCAGCCTATAATGTTCCCACTGCTGGGACACTCGCCTCCTCTCTTCACGAGGGGCATTATTCCATAAGAATCTCCAAATAACGAGAACTCGTGGAACTTGAATATTAAGCCAACACAATTGCCAAAAACATTATCTTTTAAAACCTTTCAAAACTGAATATTCCTTGGCACAAGAGCTTACATAAACGAAACGATAATCGCTTCATCTGCAAAAGCGATTAAAAGGACATTCCTAACAAACAAAAACTCGAATAAAAATTCGCTTTCACACATGGCTGGCGGGAACATAGACATTTATTAAACTAATAAAAGGCCACATTAAACCGTGCTAATGGCCTGAACCGAGCCACGGAGAGGCACGGAGAGACTCCGAGCTCCCGACGTACATAGGTGCTGGAGAGGTGGGGTTGAATTGCGGCAAATGACACTATCCTGTGACCACTACGAAGATAACTCGAAAGGTTTTTTTACACGTAGTGTCTGTTTTAATGTTGTAATAATTGGTCATGCAGTAAAAAATACTCTACTTTTATATTCCGACATGAAGGTACACTAAACGTATGCTGATCTGGCACATCGCGTTTTAGAGACTGTCACATAGGTAGGTAGGTATACACCATGGCATTTTTATTTATTTATTATTTATTATTTATTTATTTATTACATTGGGGAAAACAAACAGTAGTATATTAAGCATAAACAGTGTTTTCTTAAAATTAAACTTAACTAATTTACTACCCACAACATTTTCCACAGATTACCACATTATATAATAAAAACAAGCCGTTAGCAAGCGTTAACTGTAGCAGGGCTAACTTAATAAAAAACCAGTTAAAAGAGAAACAAATAAAAAAGGTTAAACTATATTCTATAAAAGATGTAACAAACAAAAAAGGAAAAAAAAAAAAAAACTAAATTCAAACAAATAAATTCAAAAAGATTCATGCGTGATGTATCATACATGTCCCTAGCCTATTAATAATGATACCTACATTGTGTAAAACCTATGGAGCCAACTGCCGATCCTTTAGACTCATCATCGATCGTCAAACTTTATGACGGCACTGAAATACGCTACTGGCTGCGCAGTACCACACCCCTCACCCCCCGCTGACAGATTAATTTGTTACTCCTCAGCGACTCGCCTCATGTTCCGAGCCGCTATAACTTTGAATTGGGTTGTACCTAAATACCATGGCATTTTGTTCGTCTTACAACGGTAGCCCACTTTATGTATCCAATGACTACTAATCATTTATAAAAGTAATAAAAATATTTATTAATATTTGAATAAATAAATAAAAAATATTATTTAATAAGGCACATGATGTAATTTGAAACGCCCTGTTTTGAGCGCCGTGCGAGCCTTGCTCTCCATTCCGCACCGCCCTTGGAACGCAAGGCTCGCACCACGCTCGTAACAGGATGTTTCAAAATACGCCATGCGTAATAAAAATAAAAAAAATATCAAATGTTAATAATAATAATAATAATAATAATAATTTCTTTATTTGTATAGAATGCAGGTATTACAATGATGATGTTAGTTTTAGGTATATTTTTTTTTTACTTTTACATAAAAGTAAAAAAAAAATATTAACATTTGAATATTATTTTTTTAATGATTAGTAGTCATTGGATACATGAAGTGGGCTGCCGTTGTAAGACGATTAAAATGCCATGGTATTTAGGTACAACCCAATTCAAAGTTATAGCGGCTCGGAACATGAGGCGAGTCGCTGAGGAGTAACAAATTAATCTGTCAGCGGGGGGTGAGGGGTGTGGTACTGCGCAGCCAGTAGCGCATTTCAGTGCCGTCATAAAGTTTGACGCGTACTTTATGAGGGTGGTGACACTATGACAATTTTTAACTGACTTAAAAAACGGAGGAGGTTCTAATTTCAACTGTATTATAAAATTACCCTTTCTCTAAAACAACTAGGTAATTTAATTCCGAATATATTTAACCTAAAAAAAAGATAATCCCCAAATAAGAAAGAAAGAAAGAAAGAAAATACGTTTATTTGCGGTAAACATAACGCAAAGAAATAAAAACACAAACACCAAAGAACAAGTTGAGGGAAAATATGCGTCACATTCACGCAAAACGGCCATCACTCAGCATAATGCTGCGACCCTATGCTAGACAGAGCCCCAGCGCTGGTTTTCAGCGACCGCCGGCGTTGACGTGATGACCAAATGGATCTTAAAGTCGCTGCCCCAATATCACAATCTTCAAACTGTCTATTTATGACTATTTACGATATTTCAAGGATAAGGAAAAATAATATGAAACACCAAGACATTTTATCATTCGTTTATATTTTCTTTGTCAACCTCAAATTCAATATTCTACGTCATACCATTACATCTCTTATTCTCCACCCACATAATACCACTTTTTAGGGTTCCGTACCCAAAGGGTAAAACAGGAACCCTATTACTAAGGCTCCGCCGTCTGTCTGTCTGTCCATCTGTCACCAGGCTGTATCTCATAAACCGTGATAGTTACACAGTTGAAATTTTCACAGATGATGTATTTCTGTTGCCGCTATAACAACAAATACTAAAAAACAGAATAATATAAATATTTAAGGGGCTCCCATACAACAAACGTGATTTTTTTGCTCGTTTTTGCTCGATATTGATAACGACAACAGGTAGACGCTTGAAATATTCACAGAATATTTAGTTATATATTCACTTTAAAAATAAATAATTAAATTAAAATAAAACAAATATTTAAAGGGGGCCCCCATACATCAAACGGGGTTTTTTTTTTTGCCGTTTTTAAAGATAATGGTACGGAACCCTTCGTGCGCGAGTCCAACTCGCACTAGGCCGGTTTTTTTTTACTATGGAACACTAAATAATAAATATAAAAAATATGTACAATAAAATGAATAGGTTATCTTAATTTACAGTAGATCTCTAACAAAAAAACAAACAAACACTACTACAATTACATACAGTCTGTAGCCGAGGATAGATTTACAAATTCTTTTTTAATTTGGTAGAAGAAGCTCGCGCGGTGCTTGCATATAAATTTTACAAACATTGCTCAGGTAGTTTTTGAGTTAGCTCAATAATACGTATTTAATCCACTTGGTGTGTGTTGATGTTGTTACTCGTATAAAACTTCCTGGCACTGTTGTTTAAAAGGTAAAAAAAAAGTGTATTTTTTCCGAAATGAATGTTAATTTTCACTTTGTAGTGTTTTATAATGGAAGTCGGTTTTTTTTTGTTGTAATTATGTTTTTTTTTCAAAGGCCTATTAGTTTGCTAAATTAACGGCCGCTTACTGCTTAAATTATTTAAATTACCGATATTAGTTTGTCATTTATTGAACCCGTATAGTGCGCCATCTTGGAATCACTATCTTCTTCTTATTAGCTTAGGGTAAACTACTTGAAAGTCTTCTACATAGCAACAGTATTAAGAATATCCACTTGTATTTTAGACTTAATCCCGCGAACCGATAGATTCTCCGTAATACTCCATTAGCCATTCCACTTATTTTTCTGCTCAAAACATTGAGTATAAAAATATAGGCATTATCTTAGCACGCTTTATAATCTCTGGCAACCTCACGAAAAACATCGACCACCTGTGCAAACAACAGGCGATTTAATACTTTAGCTCGGCTTACGATGTTAGAGCATTATGTTATGCATAAAATTCTTATGATTAATGAGCCTGAGGCCTAACTAAGGCATACGATTACGGTTAAGGCCGACTTTTTAGTATTCTAGAAGCATCACCCGGCACCTCTCGCTCTAATTGAATGCTAAAATTAGACTTCAAGGAGAGTTTTAGTTTAAAATATCGTTAGGTCTTCAAAACTTATGTACCCAAAAAAAGGATAACTTTGTCTTTTATAGGTTTTCTAATTAAAACGTTGGAGCAGATGCTTTTTTTATACCAATGTATTTTTTTTGTGCATTTACTTCAATTAACAGGTCTTTTATCCGGCTAAACAAGTACACATTGCGAATGCCATTAAGGTCACCGATACTATAGGGACGACTGTTTTAGATATGTCTAGGTAACAATTTTTTTTTTTTTACCGAATGAATAAACACGTTGTGTAGTTTTGATGTATGTTCAGGAAAACCCTAATTAGGAACCAGCAATCCTTTTAATACTATTGTGGATGTTAGACCCTGAACATTTAATGATATTTTTCTTTTTATGTGTGTGAAGAAGTAATGTTCTTAGTGAGGACGCTGTTGTTTAGTGATTTTTAAATGAATAAGTGTTTAAAAATTCAAAGCTTTTACATATAACACATGAACAAAGTGTTTTTATTATAATATCAGAGTCTAAGAAAGTGGAACGGACTTGTGTAAAGTGTAATAAACACTATTCTAAGTTTTAAAATAATTATCACATAAAAAGTTAGGTTAGATTAAAATTGCTTATTAGTCTTAAAGGCTAGATTGTCATTAATTAATAAGAAGCAGGTTCTTTCTAATAAAGTACAAAAAATAAAAACTTCAAGGCGAAGATATAGACATGAAAAAGTGTCATTGCTTATATTATGCTTTGATTACTTTAATGGATTTTCATGGTGGTATCTGGGTTGCTCTTTAAGGGTATTACTTAGGGCATAAAGGTGAAAAGCGTCAACTTTGTCGGGTGTACCTACATACGAGTATGACACAATTAAACTACCGGATAAAATGAAGACATCACGCTGCGGCCCGGGACCCTTTTGTGTCCGAGGAAGCCTCCAAATCGTTATTATTAATGGGTATATATGATCATTCTAGTACTTTCAATAATGTGAAGGAAAGGTATTTGAAATTGTTATTGGATTGAACATTGTTATTGGACTTTCGCTAACCACTAAGAGTAGGTAAGGATCGTAGCTGGTGGTGTTCTGTAGTTTCTGCTTACACCTATATGAAGAAGGCGTGAGTTTATGTGTTGTTTATTTGCTTTTTTATCTTAGCCTAGAACGTCCCACAGCTGGGCAAAGTGTGTTGTTGGCTTCCTGCAATGAGTTTAAAATATTAAACATATTGTCAATACTCGTAACAAATGTTAATTTATAAGATGGTTTAGCATAATAATAAATAATTTATTGTACGAAATCAAACTGTTACCAATTATTCAGCCATTTAAACAACTGAATAATTAATGATTTTTCACGTATTATTTTATACAATCGTAATGATTGCTTTCATAAATCATTTTTCAACCATATTTTACGTTAATTTTTGTTTTGATAAATCACTAATTATAGTTTAATTGGGTTACTACCCCAGATGGGTTTTATGGCGTATGTAGTAAAAAAAAAATATCTGATGATTTGATGATTTGTACATTCACAGCATTGTCAGTCCACGACAAAGCAGTACAATGACGCGTGGCACGCGATGTTTCAGCTGCCTCGGTGGTGCAGCGCGAGCGCCATGTTAGTCGCGGGCTACACGCCCTGCTGGCGTTGCTGAGGAGCCGGTCGGCCGCTGCACGCTCCGCCGTACATAGATCGGCCAATTATTTGATGGCCGCGGTACAGAATGGAACTACAGCCCCCTATATGTAAGGTAGCAGTCCTACCACAGTTGGATTGCCTAATTCGCTGCTCCAAAGGCAGCGAAATGGGGTAATCGTTGTGCGTAATGTGAATGTAGCATATTTATGATATTGTATATTTGTAACGTTATCTTTGTGTATATTTATTGAAAGTTGTACCTATATGGATTTGTATTTGGAAATAAAAGATTTCATTTCATTTTCCTACAAAATTTTGGTTGCAGTTGACATAGAAAAAAAAAGAGAAAATAAGAATAATGGTTGCCTTTAAATTACACTGCGTCACCACACTAAATAATTTTAAAACATAAAAATACTGAGATTTATCTTGACAATTTTTCAGCCAAACGGCCAGAAATGTTGCTAACTAGCCTTATATTACGTGGGTGGTATTAGCCGCTGTATGACAGATATCCGACGCGCGACGGCGGTGGTTGTCCGAAGCAACCACGCGGAATGGCGCAATCTGTTCACAAGTGCTTCTGACACACGACAAATATTAGGAGATGCAATCTGCTGGTATTTTTATAATTAGACTTGTGGATTTATCTTTCTGAGGCTTTTATTTTTTAGGCAAAATTTTGTAGCCTAGAGTATTGAATACTAGCCCAGAGTATTGAATACCTATGAAAATGTTGTAGTACTGTAGGTCTGTATCCAATTTATTTAGGCGTTTTTTTACGTAAATTTTCATTTACAAAGATGGATACTACTGGGTAATTTAAATTATTTTATTATTTTTGCTAACATCAACATTATAATGTGTTGTAGCTTTAATTAAACATTATTATTATCTGCCTTTACCTCTTCAAGTTACTTACATAAACTAAACCCGGCAATTGATACTTACGATCCCGCGAGTAATAGGTAAGCTTTGATTTACAACCCTCTGATAAGGTTCTGATAAATTTCCCGGGCTTCAGATGAAGGGTAACTTGCAGGTATAAAATAATATCTGGAACTATTAATTTATCACTGTGGTGTCTGATGAAAACTATTTAATATTCATTTATTTTTGCCTATGCTTTCGATTATGTGGGTTAGTTGTTTTTTTTCTGTTTTTTTTTCTTTCTCCGTTAGTTTTAATGATGGTCTCACATTTTGAGCACTTTATGCATTTCTTTGGTATTGTTCGTCGAGATGTTGAGCTTTTCTGACAAATTCTTGCACTGATTGGTCAGGTCCACTCAAATTTGTATGGTTATTTCCCCAAAAGACCATTTCAGACACGAACCTGTATGTTCCTCACATGTTTTGACCAAGATTATGTCTGGACTTTAAAAGAGACTTTGACCCCTTGAATTTGTTTCGCCAGTTCTTCTCAGGGGTAGTCAGATAGGAAATGTCGACTCCATCTAGCTTATTTTTTAATTTTAATATTTTGTGTAAAAGTGATTCCGATATCCTATTAAACAATAAAATAAACAAACAATAAACAATTTAATTTCGTTTCATTTCATTTTATTTCATTTGCCTCCGGCTCCGACCGCGTGGAGGTTGGAAATTATGCCACGGGAATATAATACCAGGATAAGGTCATGTTCTATCCGTATGCAATTTTATCTAGATCCTTTCAGCCGTAAAGGCCATGAAAAGGTAACATACAGATAGACAGTTACTTTGGCGTTATAATATTAGTATGGATTGAAATTATGTAGTATGGCTAAGTTAACAATAGGGAGAACAGTCATAAAGTTTTTGTCCGCGATATTTTATACTACATTTGGAAAATCTCCGAAATAAAATATACGCTCTTTCCATCTACCAGAAACCCACGAGTGTTTGTAAGGCTTTTGTGAGTAAATGGCTGAAAACTCTGGACTATGTACCTAGCAACTTAAAAATTATTGATTCCCTTTACTTGACACTTCTTACATAGGTACACATTATCTCACTTTAAAACTACAAACGCTAAAACTACACAATTCAACTCACACTTACGCACACAACACACACTCAAATCCACTCGCGAAAGTTTTAATTATCGTTATGTTGTTTTAATTACGTTACGTTGTTTTTACCTTTGATTTTTTTTTCTTTCTTAAATTGTAAATTCTCTTCTGTCTCATAAAAGCATCCAATGTAAGCTTGTACATTATGAAGGGTCGTAGGGTCTTGGTGACTTGTACCAAAGGCGTTGCTTGCAATACCTATTTCAAGCACCAGTCTTTCACAAATGTAAACTTATCCTTAAGCTAGTTTTAAGCAATACTGCTATACATTTGTGAAGAGAAAATAAATATACTTATACGTATTTGGAAAATGAAACAAGAAAATATGAATATTTATTTATAGAGCAACCCTGTAACCTCACGGAAACCTCTAGAGACGTCGATATCGGAAAACATGTCCCATAAACTTATAAGTTTAACTACCAACTGAAATGTTGAATAAATAATAGCTATACTTAGAAACTTATTATTTGTAGATGTTCCAACTTTTATATACCCCCCTCCCCACTCCTCCCCCTTTGCCTCGTTGGTCTAGTGGTCGTAAACGCTACTGCTGAGCTTGAGGTCCTTTTTTTTTTTTTTTTTTTTTGGGTGGGAAATCATCAAATAACTTCTCCCGCTCTGGGCGGAGCGGGAGGGCGTGTCAGACTTTTACTGACTAAAACCCACCCGTGTTCCTTCCGTTGCCTGTGTGCCAGGGCCACGATATCCCTTTCGGACAAACTCGCAACCCCGGCAGGCATTGGTCCTAACGGACCCCGTCAGTTTGTGCTGACATCTCTTTGAGGCGCGCGTGGAACACAACGCGCCGTCGACCCGGGCCTGGTCCTTATCGGACGGCGAGCTACCCATCGCTCACCGTCCGCAGGCCCGCGCCTACGGTGGCCGGAAATCGGCTTGCGACTCCCGACGCCCGGGGCGTCTCCTGCGGCGACTAGGGGCATGAGGGCGCGAACCTTGTCTCACCCTCACGCGTTCCGCCTCCTCCTTCGCTAGCATAACTGCTTCGCAGAAGGAGGTGACGGCCTCCCATGCACTCTCGCTCCGAACCATGGCCTGAACCAGGCCCGGACGCGAGAGATCGCCGCCGCCGATCGCCTCCGTGAGGACACGGCGGTGCTCCGCCTAAGCTGGGCAGACCTCCACCGTATGCTCCACCGTGTCCTCCGGGCGATCCACACAGTGGTGACACCCGGGCGTTTCCTCCCGCTTAATCCTAAACAGGAACCTCCCGAAACATCCATGTCCGGTGAGGACCTGCGTCAGGCGGAAGGTGAGGACGCCGTGGCGCCTCTCCAGCCACTCCTCAAAGAGGGGACTTATCGCCACAATTGTGGCGTGCCGAGCTTGAGGTCCTGGGTTCGATACCCAGGTCGGGTAAAGTGTTTGTGTTTTGCACTCTGCAATTTCTCAGAAGCAGCCCGGAGTCTGGATTTGTGCCCGGATGATGGCAATAGGCTGGCTCCGTATTACATGTGACTTTAATATAACTGGCGAAAGGTGAGTGTACTTAGGTACACCTCTGCCCTACCCTACCAAGAAATAAAGCGTGTTGGTATTATGTTATGTAAGTTTTAGGTATATAGCGGCGGATCATGCAGAATGACACAGTCCACTTTTTATTTAAATCGCTTCCTGCTGTATGAACAGGTGAAGCGGTGGTAGTCCCAGCATGGCCTCGACTGCTGCAGTCGCAGTAGTCCTCATGCAGCCCGTAGTCGCCATGCAGGCCAGTCTTTGCATGCGTTGTAGTTTGTTGGAGGCTGTAACTAGCTCAGTACGGGGCCACCAGACTACAGCCCTGTAGGTGATCATGGGGCGGATCACCGCCGTGTACAGCCACAGTAAAATTTTGGGGGATAGGCCCCACTTCTTACCTATCATTTTCTTGCACTGCCAGAATCTGATGCAAGCCCTGTTTAGTTTGTTGTCTAAATGACTTCTCCAGTTCAACTTACTGTCTAGAATGACCCCGAGGTACTTGACCTCGTTGACCAACTGAAGTTCTGTATTGAACAGTTTTGGTAGGCGGAAAGGCCCCAGAGCTCGTTTTTGGGTGAACATGACCAGTTCAGTCTTAGTGGGGTTCACTGATAGGTCAAATTCCCTGCACCATCTTTCTACGATACGTAATGCTTGCTGAGTGAGGTTACAGATTGTACCAGTCATCTTCCCCGGAACAAGGATTGCGAGGTCATCTGCATAGCCTATTGTGTAATAGCGGTTGGCATTGAGTTTAGTGATGAGGTCATTAATCAACAGATTCCATAGAAGGGGACAACACCCCTCCCTGGGGGCAGCCTCTGGCTATCATGGTCAACTGCTGCTCCTCTTCAAGGCGAACCACTCGTTTGCTTAACATGTTAGTAATCCAGTCCGTTAGTACCTGTTTTACTCCATGTCTGGAGAGAGCGCTGCTGATGCTGGAGAAGTTGGTTTTGTCGAAGGCTCCTTCGATGTCTATGAAAGTGCTCAGACAGGTGCCCTTGTGATGAATCGCTTCCTCTATCTGGCTGACCACTAGATGAAGAGCGGATTCGGTCGACTTACCCTAGCTGTATGCGTGTTGGTTACTGTGTAGCGGTATAGTTTTCAGTGCGCCATCTCTCAACTCCCTGTCACACAGCCTTTCCAGAGTCTTTAGTAGAAAAGAGGTCAGGCTGATTGGTCGGTGGGATTTGGCGTTTGTGTAGTCACCCTTACCTGGCTTAGGGATGAATATTACTTTCACTTCCCTCCATCCTTTAGGAACGTATCTACGCTCTACGCTCTCATCAAAGGCACCAGTCTTATTGCGACAGAGATCCTAGCCCACTGTAGTAAGGTGGGGAACACTCCATCAGGACCAGCGGCCTTAAAAGGATGAAAACTCCGGATGGCCCATTGGAGTTTCTCCAACATGATCACCCTGCGTGCGTAAAGCCAATCATTGTCTGATGGTGGTTGAATTACATCTAGCCAGTCGATTACCTGTACGAAGACAAATCCAGGGAAGTGAGTTTCAATAAGGACGCGTCTCGTTTCTTCTGGCGACGAAGTGAGTGTGTTATCAGGTTTGCGGAGGGTAGTTGGCCCAGATGAGTTCTGTTGCGCCAGTACCTTCCTTACTCTGTTAGCTTGTTGGCAAGATTCAATGCTACCACAGAATTTGCCCCATCCCGTGGTACTCCTGAACCTGATGGATTTTTTGTAACTGGATTTGGCTGCGTAGTAATTATCTCAGTCCTCATCCGCACATGTGTTCATGGCTCTGTTTAGAGCTGTCCTTATCTTGGCTCGGTTGCGCTCCAGATCAGCACCCCACCAGGGTTGTTTGCCAGGTGTGCTACGCGGGGTGGTCTCTGGGCAGGCAGTTTGGTAACTGTCTATCATTGATTTGGTAAGATAGCTTACTTGTACCTCAATCTGTGTCGTGTCCGCATATGTCGCCGGATCGCTTAGTGTCGCAAACTTGGATTCAAGGCTGCGTGTATAGATGGCACGATCCGTCTTACGAGTACAGGGATTCGCCGTGGTGGTGTTGGAGGAATTCAGACCTTGATGTCGAAGCGGATCCACCTGTGATCAGAGCAGGAGGCCTCGTTGGAGACCTGCCACCCAGAGGTGATTTCCGCCGCGCCCTCCGTAGCCAGAGTGAGATCTATGATTGTACGGCTTCGCCTGGTTACGAATGTTTGTTCTAAGCCAGTGTTTAGTAGCGATAGGTTAGTCGAGAATAAGTAGTCAACTAAGGCCTTACCCCTCTCGTTTTGCGTGTCCATACCCCACAGTTGATGGTGAGCATTGGCGTCGGCCCCGACAACGACCTCAAACTCGGATCTCTCACAATGGGTTACGAGGCGGGTGAGGTTGTGAGGAGGCGGCGTTTCCGCCTCCGGCATGTAGGCCGAGGCGAAAACGATCACCATCTCCATGGTGTCGTCACGCTGTATAAGCAGCTTAGCTGCAGTGACATTTCTGCAACAGAAGTCAGTTAAGAGATGTGTTTTAAGGTTACCTATGACATAGATGCACGCTCTGGGGTGATCGTGATCTGTGGTGACCGCCAAGATTGGAGAGTCCTTGTATACGGCCCGCCCTAATCCACGGCTCTTGGATCAAAGCAATGGCCGTGTGTTGAACCTCCAGCCACTTCAAACTCAAACTCAAACTCAAAGCATTTATTTCAAATAAACCATTTACAGGCACTTTTGAATTGTCAAAGAGTCGGTCAGTTAGTCAGAAAGTGGAAGCTATTTGCCCATTCCAAAACGTAGATCTCTATGGAGAAGAACAGGCAAGAAACTCTAAGGACACTCTTTTAAATCAAGATATTACAAAATCCTGGGTAGGTACATTATTCTTGTCGCTTCTATATGTGAGAACAATGTAAAAAACAAAAATAAATATATTAAAAAAAAAACAATTCAAAGTATAAGATTAAAAGATTACAAAATAAGCCCTGGCAGTTAAGAGATGACCAGCCTCAACTGACAGCGCCCGTTCACGAACATGACGCGTGGATCAGCACCATCCAGCTCAACCACTTTGTTTCCTACAAAGTGGTTGAGCTGGATGGTGCTGATCCACGCGTCGAACACACGAATGATCCAACACACGCGCCATCATCAGCGAGACATTTAAGTGAGCATGACATACTCTCAACTGCCAGGCTTTTTTTAAGTCAACATACATCATAACATAATAAACAACTCCATGGTACTCACATTTACAAAAATGAAAAAATGCTTTTAAATTATACAAAACTATAGCTTGCAATGTATTTCAATGATTAATAAAATTTTACTAGCAAAAGGAAAATCGTTGTTACCTATTGAAGTATTCCTTCCGAAGCTGAGCCGTCGCGGTCTGACTGTGGTGGAGGTTCGCCTGCAGGACTTTACAGGTCGACGAAAGGGACGCCATCGCTGGTCGAACCCCCCTCATCCCCCTCAAGTCTCAGCCCGGCAAACAGGTTACCCTCGTCGAAGCCGTCCCCTTCCGGGTAAGAAGCCGGTGACAGGGTAATGTCGTCCAGCTCCTCATCCGGTGGAGGGACGGCGCCCTCGATGGCGGCGGCAGGGGCGGCCGACTCTGCTGCAGCAGGTCCAGCCACGGATGCTCCCGGGTTGTTTGATGGGGGAGTGAACTCCCCTGCTGGTGTGTCGGGCAGCTGCTTCAGCGCCTCGCAGATGGTTCCAGTGGCGGCGTCCCATCCCTGAGGGACGTCGGTAAACCTGCCGTTTCGGCCCTGGAACTTTACGTACACCGCCCCCAAACCTATTGAGAGACGGCGTCCGGCCTCCATCAGGGTCGGGATTTGGTCTTCAGGAATACCGACCACCACAAACCAAGCCTCAGCTTGTTTATCGGCATGCAGAAGTACCCACCTCTTTATGTCAACCCAGGGGTTCTGGTAACTGAGAGCACGCCCAATATTGGTCGGCTCTCCGAAAACCCCCTGCTCGTCTGGGATCACGACGCCACATCGTGCTGGCTTCAGGGTCTCCGACTGGCTCAAGACGACTAACGATATGCTAGTCGGGAGAGACAGGTCGGAGAGTGTCTTGCTTAGGGGAGCAGGCCTCTAGAATGATCTGCTTCTGTATTGCAGCAAGTACCTGATCCGATACGTCCTTGCTGAGGATCTCCGTCCAGTTGCAGGTGATCGCAACGTCGAGCGTGGCGCTGGCAGCTTGGGCGTAGCTTATTTGGTTGACCCGCTTATGCTCCCCCCGAGGTGTCAAAGTCTCGTTGAGATATCGCTTGGCCGCGCCCTGATCCTTCCAATCGGGTCGCTATGTCTTCGCTGTGTGTTACCACCAGCTAGCATCTCCGTTCCACTGGTTGGCGGTTGACTGGGCGCTGGTCAGCTTGTGCCCTCTGCCTGCGACTGCTTTCCGGCGGAGAAGTTCAACTGGCCGCTAGTCTGTTTAACAGAACTAGCGGCAGTGGTCTGCTTACTGCGGGAGCCCTTACCTGGCCTCCAGCGAGCTTGGCGGCGCTCCTTCCTCGTTACTCCTTCCCTCTGCTTGCCCCTTACTGGGGCAGCTGGTAGACCTGAAGGGTCAGTGCAAGGGCAACGGGCTTGTTGAGTGCATTTACCCTTGCCCTTGCGTTTCTGCACTTGCCAGGTGCGTGAGAACGCATCCTCTGTGCAGCTGACCGTCTCCGTTTGACCGGTGACGGCCGACTGATGGGAGGAGGCTAGAGGAGCCTCAGGAGGAGGAGGGTGTTTGGTAGGAATCCCGGTGCTAGTGTTACCCATCACCGGGGACTGTGTGGAGAGGGTCAGACCGGCAGTGGTATGAGTCGTCGCCGTAGTCTTTGCCTGAGTATGTGAAGGGTCGGTACTGGTCCCAATTTAATGTCGGGATGTGTATACAAAATTATTTTTAACCGACTTCCTTAAAGGAGGAGGTTGTATGTTCAGCTGTATGTTTGTTTTTTTTTTTTATGTTGTTCATCGATTACTCCGTCAATTGGGGACGGATTTTTAAAATTCTTTTTTTGTTTGGAAGAGTATGCTCCCGAAGTGGTCCCATTGCCACAAAATCAGAATCTGATGAGAATCCCATGGAAATCGAGGGAAATCCTCAAATTTTATATAGGCATACCTATACCGATTTGAGTATAGTACCTCGTGCATTTGATCTCGAAAAGCACCAGTTGGTGAAATGAAACTGATGATGAAGACCACAGATGACCACCGGAACTACTTAATAATAAGTATTTCACCGTTGCGATTCGAAGGCACTTATTATGGTTGCTAAGCAATTTATGCTCGTCAAAATGCATAATATGTTGAAGTCACCATCAGTTCTCCTGCTTCTTACCAGGAGAACTCCTCCACAACTAACGCCCCTACATCGGGAAAAGCATTATTTTGTAAAAGATGATGAGCATTTGACATTAGGCTATTGTAAATTAGATAAATTACAAACTGACCCCCTGAAAAGTGAATAATAATAAACTTTTAACAAAAAAAAAAAAACAACTTACTTCCAAAAAAAAACACTACGAAGTGAAAAATAACTTTATTTTTCACTTTGTATTGTTTTTTTTTTGAAGTCGGTTGTTTTTTCTTTTTGTAAAAAGTTTTTAGTATATGCGTAACCTGAATATGGTTTGTTCAGAATAAGGAACTGAATCGATTTCAATAATTTTTACACCATGTTATATTTTGTCCCAAAAATATTTAAGTGTGATGGAAAATGTTATCACCATTTAATTACTTACAATACAATCGCCGTACGGTTAGGTACCTACTGCCAAATTATTATCAATGAGCGCAAGACAACCCTGGAGGCGCGGGGGCTCTGCGCTGCTGTTAGCATGTTTTTGTACGGACAACCCGGTAACATAACAACCTTATAACTTTGTGATCTTTCATGATACAGTTTTGAAATTTTGTACATAGATTCATTACACAAAAATACTAGACACGTGTTTCGGGTTTCGCATATACTAAAACTAATATTGTATATGCCATTTGCGCGATATATTCTGCTTGCGTGATGCAGGATTTGTGTGACGTCAGGTTTTTGATGCGTAGTGCGCATGTGGTTTTGTCAAAAATCGTTAGTAACTAGAACACGGGCCAGTAGCAACAGCATTCTAAAAAACGATGTCAGAGAGTTTATAATCTCCCATTTTGAGGCATTTTCTGGAGAGGATGGCCAAGTGAGAAACTTGTAACTTACTTAGTCATCTTCTGTGCAAAGTACTTCAGTATAATAATTCTAATAATAATAATATTACTATGCTTACTAACACTAGCTATAAGGTATTACTAACATTTTGGATATTTCTTGTCTTTATAAATAACATTTGATTTAATTTGTTTTTGTTTGTAGATGGTACAGGTTTGAAAATTTCGTTTGTTCAGCGATGTAAATAACGCAATGAACATGGCTGAACTGTCAAAATGAAAGGAATTGTGATCTATTGCCATTGTATGTGTGTTATCCAATTCTCCGCAGAACCTTATTCCCAAGTAATTAAGATTATTCCTACATGTCGTTATATTGTTATTGTTTATAAATTGCTAATAAATCCCAATATTTGCCGGCCATGAATGGTCGGTAAGCGACAATAGCAATGCAATAAGCGCTCGGCCAACGAAGCAATTACTATCCAATTATGACATTTAATTAGTGTCACATCGTCATTAATTTATGCAAAGATATTATTTATAGGAGCAGTGGTGGTAACGGCCGTGATTTACGAGGTCGTAGATTCGAACCCAAACAGGTGGTTTACTTTGTGTAAGTTATTTCATCACTGCTCTCAAAACGGTGAAGGAAAACGTTGTGAGGACACCGGCATGTCCTAGAACCAAACATTCGGAGACCTGCGATATCTACCAACCCTCCCTTTCATCGACAGGAGGCCAGTGCCCAGCAGTGGGAACATTATCGGCTGATTATGTTAGGCTATTGTTTATAGATTTCAGTGGAAAGAGCTTCAAGGCTCAATCATTTTATTAGAGTGTTCAATAATATTTTTAGGAGCGCACACGAAGTTCGATGGGTTCGAGAGGTTCGATTTAATACATGCCATAAATAATTAATTAATTGTGTCCCATTAATGAAGGGTTGATCAATTAATAGTAAGGTATCGCAAAATAGACTCGAGTTGGAGGTACTTTTCATTAGAGCGATGAAATCGGATTGATTATGGATGTGTTAAAAAATTCGTTCCAAAAACGACTTTATTTTGGCTTTGGAAGTTGAATGAATCCTTAAATAATAACGTTTTCAATACAGTTGTTAAACATGGCGTACTTTCAGAGGCTATAATAATGATTCGAAACTTAAATCTTTTGCGTAGGCATCTTTCTGTTACGCGGTCGTGACTTTTGTTTACGAGCTCTATCATTAGTTTTGCAGTTGAGTTTTAAATTTATAAGTAAATTTAAAAAGTTTAGTAGCAAGGAGTTTTCATACATAAAATAAAATGGGATAGATTTCATACAAGGAAAAATGAATGAGTCCGTACGTCTTAGCATTGAATTCTCAAAAGTCTTTTAAATGGTTCTTTAATATATTTAATTACCAGTTTTAATTTAATTATTTTCACATAAACATTTTTGTCAAAAATCGAATAGGCTGTACAGGCTGTTTTCGTTGTAAAAAAAATATGTCCAGTTGCAAAAACGCGCTATTTTCTGAAAATTTTAATTAATTATTTGATTGGTTTTTACTATTTCCCACAAGTGTATTGAAAAACGTCGTGTGGGTGTGTAGGTTATTGCAAACGAGCGAGTTATAACCTACTTTCCACCCTTGTATCACAATGTACCTGCCAGAATAATATAGAAAACACAACTGTATATTATTCCCATTCGACATGATTTTAAGAAATGAAAACATAATGGATGCCTTACTAAATTCTTTTGACTCATACTCAAGAAGCTTTACACCAAGTAGCAGAATTCCAAGTAAACCGTCAATAAGTCATAATTTTGCTTCGAATGTTTTATTATTATTTTAATAAAGTATCTCCAGCGACTTATAAAAGGAAACTTGGAAATGAAAGGCATTTTAGCAGCCATATTAACCTACATGTTAAATGATGGAAATTACTCTTATAAAACAACCTTTCATTCATTTGACGTTGCTAAAAACCAATAAAATGAGATAGATAATATTACATATCATCACGGCTATAACCCCTAAAGATAAGGTAGAGGTGTTCTATAATAATAGTTATAGAAATATAAAAATAAATTATAATAGTACACCCACATTTCTCATTTACCCCAAAATCCGATAAATATACAATTGTAATGGCAATTGTGTTTGGTTTAAATAGGTTTTTACGTTTATTATTTTAATAATATTTTATAATATATATTCTTTTATATCTTGGCAATGTGAGAACGTTGTAGGCATAATATACTATACATTTGTAAACCATTTTCTTTTTGTTAAGTACCTGGTACTTTTTGACGGGCCTACACTGCCCTCCCATAACTATTAACACTGTAATTTGAAAACATTGTAAAAGCCAATTATTTTTAAAAGAGTAACCGCGTTGAGTTTCTTGCCGGCTCTTCTCCATAGGAAACGACAAATTGGAACCGTGCACCTAGCTTCGGACTTTTCATAGATGCTGATGAAAGTATGGACGCCTGCACTGCACAGATTACTAAAGCCATCTGACACAGTCATGTGACGTCTCTGTATCTGTCATTAGTGTCAACTGTTCTGTGTGCTAACATTCCGCTAAGATTATATCTTGTAACTTAATCTGATTAAATCAATTAGTTTTGTATCAGTTAATTGCCCTTGTTTTTATTTCATCAGGTTATGGGTCCAGCCCGCTTCCACTGCGCGCATGTAGGTTTATGAGAAATAAAATATTTAGATTTATTTGTTTTACTTTGTAAGGTACAATTAATAAATATATACTATGCCACAGCTCTTAAATAAGCATTAAGCATGATTGTGTAAGCCAAAAAAGGTCTGTACACTATTCTTTAGTAAATACACCCTATTTGATGTCACAACTCCTTAAATAAGTATCGGCAAATCGTAATCCAATTACTAAGGACAATATGATTGATGTACACCGCTAAGAAATGATTGATCACTTTTTCTAATTTCTTTCTTATCTAATCTTCACAACTAATAATATAATAATCCCGTCTGTTGCTAACTTCCGGTTTCCTGGCTCTTTCAGGCTCTTCAATTACTACTTAATGGATGTTTAATAATAATAGTAAAGACTCCATTTAGTGGAGATTTCTTTAAGATATTAATGAATACGAGACTTGAACCAGAAGCCAATTTCAAAAACCTTCACCTTCACCTTCAAAAAAGAAGTTAACAAGGAATGTTAAATCATCCAACGTATACTCGTAGACACGTAAGGACACACACACATCAAGTGCAGTGTGGCGACTTTAAAGTACAGCTTATGTTGACCTCCGGTGTGAACTAGGTCCCTTGGTAAGACTGGTTGTCAGACTTTTGGGCTTCTGACGACCCGTAACAACTGTCATAGATCTACAAATGACAGCCGGGACCAACGGCTTAACGTGCTTTCCGAGCCACGGAGGAATCTTGGTATGAAAAGATGGTCTCGCAGCCACGTACCAACCGCGGCAAGAGTAGCTTACCCTGATCGATCGACCCGTGCGGCAGTTATTACTTAGCCACAAGCTCCTCATCCTCCTCACGTCTTAAACACTTTCTCAGAAAAATAAACGCTGCGCTAGCGTCGCGTTAGTCCGCGCGCAAGTCTTAGTCACCGCCTGAGGTATGCGAGCGGTGAGACGGGAGGAGGCCCCATTGACATGATTGACAGACTGACTTAGCGTCACCATTGTCTACCTCCCTCGTTTCACAACTCGCATACCTCAAGCGGTGACTAGTGCTTGCGTGCGGACTACACAGAAACTACATAGCATAACGCGGCGTTAGCGTCGCGTTTGCATCTATCTATCTAGCCTGTAATATTGTCCCACTACTGGGCAGACGCATCCCTCTTCTTTTTCTACTCACTTGAGTCCTCTTCTATTGTGATCCAGTCCTTTCGGTAGGAGTGAAGTTCATCCCTCCATCTTTGTTCGTTCGGCTGCGTATACGTTTAACGAATGCCTAAGCTAAAACAACGCTAGATAAAAAGGCACCATAAGAAGGAAAGGCCACGAATGACGGTTTCTTTGTCTTGGTACCTACAATAACAAGCTATAATCACCACGCATTGCAGATCGATTACTGATCACAAGGTTGTTATTAGTTCCCAAAGGACGGCGCTGTCTAATCCCTTTACGACACCAAAGGGGCGGAGAGTACTTAGTAGGCACGGGACCAAGCGGTGTTAGCTTGTACTTCGCATTAATTACTGCACTTAAAACTTTGACACGCATTCCTGAGGTGAAGATGGAGAATGGATAGAGCTAAAAAGGGGAAAATGGAAAGATTATCAGAACTATAATAATAATTATTTATTTCAAAAAGCCTGAATTTCTACAATTTGCTTGTGACTATAAAGATTTTTTTATTTTATTATTTGGTAAGACATAGCAGCTAATTATCTGATGAGTGTGTTTCAGATAGCTTAAACATAAAAGGCTAAATAAAATAGGTCAATATTTAAATACTTTGACTCATAAACTAAGTGTATTTTCCTTTGAGTTTGGAGCCAGTAATCCTCCGTAGCAACACAGTAATTTTAAATATTTGAAATTATCTGGTATATTTAAACAAAAATAGTGGAATAGAACAGATTACTATGTCCAGCAAAGGTGATTATTTAGATGGTGTAAAAAATAATTAAAACCTGCCAAGTGCGAGTCGGACTCGCGCACGAAGGGTTCCGTACCATTATCTACAAAAATCACGTTTGTTGTATGGGAAAATATTTATTTTATTTTGATTTAAGTAATTATTTATTTTTAAAGTTACCGTTATCAATATCGAGCAAACACGAGCAAAAAAATCACGTTTGTTGTATCGGAGCCCCCTTAAATATTTATTTTATTCTGTTTTTTTTTGTATTTATGGTTATAGCGGCAACAGAAATACATCATCTGTGAAAATTTCAACTGTCTAACTATCACGGTTCATGAGATACAGCCTGGTGACAGAAAGACAGACAGACGGACGGACAGACAGACAGACGGCGGAGCCTTAGTAATAGGGTTCCCGTTTTACCCTTTGGGTATGGAACCCTAAAAATGAAATATTTGGATAAGTGATATTGGAGCGTCGGGCGTGAGTCGATCCTAATGTTAATGGTATAGACATAGTTACGGTTTTTAGGGTTCCGTACCCAAAGGGTAAAACGGGAACCCTATTACTAAGGCTCCGCCGTCTGTCTGTCTGTCTGTCCGTCTGTCACCAGGCTGTATCTCATGAACCGTGATAGTTAGACAGTTGAAATTTTCACAGATGATGTATTTCTGTTGCCGCTATAACAACAAATACTAAAAAACAGAATAAAATAAATATTTAAGAGGGCTTACATATAACTAGCTAGATATTGATAACGGCAACAGGTAGACGCTTGAAATATTCACAGAATATTTATTTATATATTCACTTTAAAAACAAATAATTAAATTAAAATAAAACAAACATTTAAGGGGGGCTCCCATACAACAAACGTGACTTTTTGCTATTGTTATAGATAATGGTACGGAATCCTTCGTGCGCGAGTCCGACTCGCACTTAGCCAGTTTATTTTTATTTAGTTTTTTTTTATTATAAATGATTGTTGTTTTATTTTTTTCCCCCTTGTGGGATTTATAATATGTCCATCACAGCGGGCCCTATCAGAATACTAACGCTGCGGTATTTATTTTTTAAATATAGCAGCATTATACAGCATTATGGGAGCCTTTTTTTGCGTCGCACAGGCCTTTACTCTTTGTTTTAAAATACATATAATATGTTAATTTTGTTAGTTTTCATTTATATTGTAATTTAAATTAATTTTGATGCATGTAATATAATTTAAATTTATAATGGATTGTATTTTTTTTTTTGTAATTTTACTATGGGTTTAATAACTGAATTAAACGATATATTAATAATAATAAAAAATGCTCCTTTTTTACTGTTTGCGTGTCCCAAATAAAATATTTTTCAGTTTCCGAAAACCCGACTAGTTGTGAACTCGTGAAAGTTCCTTCATACATATTCACTAGTATGAAAACATCATACTGGTGAATATGAAAACGGAATGCCTATTACCACTAACCAGCCGCGTAGCCGTATTCCTTGGCCTCTTACTGACTGAGAACTTCATAATAGTCACACAAAACATTTTCCGAACTGCGACTATTCCAAGAACGAGGAACTTAAGGTGCTTTATATAACCTTAAGTAGACCTCACAATTTCAGTACCACTTTTGACATCAACTCCCAGTAGTTTGAAACTTGATTAAGGGCAAATTTCACCAATGAAAAAACGCGATCAGTATATTTTAAACCGCCGTCAAGAGCTGTCATAAGTAATAATTTATTTACCAAAAACTTAGCCTAGGTAACGTCAGTTACCGGGGATCGCGGAAGTCGCATTTCATCCCATGCTCCCCGGTGCAAGTGTGGGAAGGGAACACTGGGGTGGTTTTTGGTCAGTAAGAGTCTGACAGATCCCTCCGCCCGCCCTAGGGCGGATGACATCCATGACGATTTTCCACCCCGGAAACAAAAAAAAAAAGGTAACTTCAGTTTTGTTTGAATAAGGGATGGGTATGGCTATTACTAATGAGTAGGACCCTGCCCTTCAAACAAGGAAAATCCTATATGTTCAAGGACAGTGTTCTTTAGTGGTATTGACATGTTTTACAAAATATTTATTTATAACTGCGTAATAATTCTGATGATAACATATTTATTGAGTGGGTTTAAAGGTTAATTGTGAGTAGAGTTTGTGTGAGTGTGTTCCTGTGAGTTTAAACTGGTCTGTTGGAGTTTGTAAGTGTGGTATACTTAGCAAAAAAAACAGTCTGTCAAGAAGTAAACAATTTGGTACTTTAATCGTGAATTCGTAGAATAAATGAGTTCTGTATCGCAATCATTTAGATTTAAGAGCAAAAATTTACTTTTTAATTCGAAATAGTTTAGATTATTTATTGTTAATTTGTTTTGAAGCTTGTTGTATATTCTAGAACTTAGGATGAAAATATTGGTGGGTAGCAAATGTGGTCCTGTAACGCTCGACTTGATGTACAGTCACGAGCATCAATATGTATACACTCAGCAACTTTTAAAAGTGAATTCCTTCATCTATTTTGATTGAAATTTTATTTTACTACGAACATACTCGTAGTATTTTGGAACCCAAACTATTATGAAATAGATCTTTTCTCAAAGTTGCAATCGTTATTTCATCGAGAAAATCGGTTTTGAAATCTCCTAAGCGTTTACATATTAGTGCGCATGACTGTCCTCGGGCATGCCTGCCTGTCGAGTATGGAGTACCTACTTGCCTTGGTGGGACAGAGCCATGTTTGCAAAGAGTGGAGCGGAAAACAAAGAGTTATCTGACGGTGAGCAACTTGCAGTCCTGATATAATTGTTCAGTCAGGTACCTAAATGGTTTACATAGAATCACCTTCAGAACAGCACTTTGAACCCTCTCCAGCGGTAAAAGTGAAGTTTTTGTTGCCCTCCCCCCCCAGGTAGTCATACAGTATGTAAGAAGGGCCTTTTATAATTTCTCCCACTTTAGGCGGAGCGGGAGGGCGTGTCTGACTGTTACTGACTAAAACCTACTCATGTTCCTTCAGATGCCTGTGTGCCAGGGCCACGATATCCCTTTCGGAGAAACTCGCAACCGTGGTAGGCATTGGCCCTACCCGACCCCGTCAGGTGGCGCTGACATTTCTTGGAGGCGCGCGTGGAAAATAATGCGCCTTCGACCCGGGCCTGGTCCTTATCGGCGGTGACTAGGGGCGTGAGGGCGCGAATTTAACCTCTCCCTCACGCGTTCCGCCTCCTCCTTCGCGAGCATTACTACTTCGCAGAAAGAGGTGACGGCCTCCCATGCACTCTCACTCCGAACCATGGCCTCAATCAGAACCGGACGCGAGTGATCACCACCACCGATCGCCTCTGCGAGGACACGCCGGTGTTCCGCCCTAGCCGGGCAGACCTCCACCGTACGCTCCACCGTGTCCTCCGGGCGATCCACATAGTGGTAACACCCGGGCGTTTCCTCCCGCTTTATCCTGAACAGGAACCTCCCGAAACAGCAGTCCGGTGAAGACCTGCGTCAGGTGGAAGGTGCGGACGCCGTATCGCCTCTCTAGCCACTCCTTAAAGAGGGGACTTATCACCACAATTGTGCCGTGCCCAATGTAAGTAGTGCCTTGCACAAGGAGTAGTGGACAGTTATTAGAGTGTCGATGTCCGCTGAGTTTCTCGATGTGAGTGAAGTAATGTGTTAGTGCCATTTTGAACGCTCGTCTATTACTACTCCGAGAAATTCTATGTGGGAACCTTTGGTCAAGTGTGGATAGGTACAGTCAGGCTTTAAGTGGCAACTATGGAATTGAATATTAAAGTCCTAATGGAACTGACGGCTCTTGAATGCAGTTTAGATGTGCTGATTGCGTTCAATTCCATTAGTGAATTATTCAGCCCTATATTTGAAACTATGTTACTGTCACATAGGGTGGTCGACTTATGAACACATAACACTCTCAAGTCGACTAGGTATACCTTATGCTTGACAGCCGCGTTTAGAACCACTCACATAACCATTGGTACCACTCGGAATAAATGAATAGGATGAAAAACAAAACCCACCAAAATTACCACATTTTTTTTTTTTTTTTTTTTTAATTGCCACAATTATTCCTGATCCCTAAGACCTTTCAAATACACTTATTATATGAAAGTAGAAAAAAAATAGGGTTAATAGACTGACAAATTGATTTAATAGAGGGTAAAACTTTATTGGTACTTAAGAACACCTGCTTGAGGGCAAACGGCATTGGTAAAGATCTCGTAAGACTATTTTCGAACCTTAATAGAATATTTCTTTTATAATGTTATCTTAGGTTTTCGAAGTAGGTAATGCGCATTTGAAAGGCTCATTCGAGTGAAATGCTTTTGAGGAATGGAAATATATTTGGAGGTTTAGTAGCCTTGATATGAAAATGGAACATCTATTTCTTTCAGTAAAGTTGTATTTGGAAATTACGAGTATTTTGGATGTACCAAATTGATATCATCAAGGTTGTGTATCCAAATAAATATATATATAGTGTTACAAACAAAAAATATGACAAAAATACGCATGAAGTCAAATACAAAAAAAAGATCTAGATAAAGTTAGTAGCCAGCTACTACGAGATGGCTACGAAGTACGTGATGTCACAGATACGATAGCTACGCGGTAGTAGCCGATGAACGGCTTGCTTCGCACGGATATAGGCTGCTTGCATAAAGATACAGGGGGCCTATTCTCTAAGTGCGATAACAAGGATACGGGCCCGTCCGAAAGTAGTTCGAAACTTCGAAGTAAACCCTACACTCAATTTTTTTGAATGGGTAAAAAATACATCGGGCGTATGGACAACTGTCAAATCGTGCCACTGACAATCATCGTGAACTGCCAATTCATTCTTAGGTCAGGTCCTAAACTAATATTATGTCCGTAAGTGATAAGTCCGAAAGTAGGAGTCGCCCGTAACTTTGGCCGAAAGTATGGATTTCTTGCTAGGGGAGTAAACTTCCAGGTTCCCAATACAAACAAGTCGAAACGGACCGGAACCGATCAGTGCGCGTAAAATAGCAAACATCGTCTAATTTAAAATAGCACGCCCTCCACTGTTTATTGTATACACATCAAATGTTTGTATTGAAATTTATGTGAAGGGGGTGAAATTTTAAATTAGACGATCTCTTCTATACTTTCTGCATGTGCTCGCACATTTATAAACGGGGTGGTGTTGGTCAGTACCAACAATTCGGGACTGGAATACCTCAACAAACTTGGGTCTGTTCTGATACGTACAGGTTGATCTGTACGTATCAGAACAGACCCAAGTTTGTACCACGAGTGCCTGGTATAAAAAAATGTAGTCGATACCGACAAGTACAAGTTCAGGCATTACGTACGTAATTATTATTATGTACAGATACCTGTACATAATAATACGTACGTACGACTCGAATACGAATACGAACTCAGCACGGCTCGGCTCGGGTGCTCGGGCGAATACTCTAGTCCCGATTTGTTGGTAAGAAAAGATAAGAAAAGAAAGAAAGAAAGAAAAATTGTACAGACCAACAAATCAGGACTGGAATACTTACCTATATCTTTATGCAAGCATCCCTTGGTGTTACATTCATGGTGGGATATAGAACGTGTTTCTGTGCTAATAAAATTAATTTCTAAGCAGGCAGTCTAAATCAAATTTCCACGCTAACTCCGCCCCTTGCTCCCCGCCACTCCGTAATGTGCTAAACGCTATGATATCAGTAACAAAGTTGCGCGAAAATATCGCGTGCGCTCTTTGATCGTGTGCGAGCACGAAACTAAATAGCGTAAGTCTCAATTCTTATTTCGTTTAGAACTAAAGTAATAATTGATCTAGATAAGAAATATCTGGTGGCTGGATAATAAACTATATTTACTTGCTGTGAATATTTATTTTAGACATAAAAGCCGAACAATCTTGTTTGTTTTTATAATTATCCTTAAATAAGACATGATTTTTGAATAAAAAACGTATCTAGAGAAAATATTACAATTACGTAACTGTCTTCCGTCAGCCGTCAAGAAGGCTGTAGGAGGTAGCATTTACCGAGCGGTCCACACAGCAGAAGACCGCATAACTTGGAGACGCGTCGTATGTGGTCGTGATCCTCAGCATTGAGGAAACGACGAAGAAGAAGAGAATTGTCTTCAACATGGAAAGAAAAAGATCATAAATCATATAATAAAGTCATTTTGCTTGTATGTGTGACTATTTCAGAATATTCATGCAAATTAACTTATAAATAGGGAGCATCCTCTAAAGAGAATTATTCATTAAAATACGTGTAGTCTATTAAAGATAAAAAGCCCATAAGAACTTGTCTTATATTTTCCAGGAAAAGTATAAATATTATGTAATATCGGTTGCCTCGTACCAAAAAGATGGATATTCTTCTTTACATTTAGTTACAATTGAGTAGTACCTAACTAATTAATGTGTTTACTCGAGCGTTACCAAAATCTTAGTAGAAGTAAGGCTTCGCACGCACTGCGATAATAAAACGCGCGAATATTTTATCTCCATTCTGTAACTCAAGGTATCATAAATTATGTACCTAAACGGACTCGTGATTTAAGATCCGCACGGGAAAAAAATTGTAGTTAGATACAGATTTGACGCGGTGCGGTGAGAATTTAATAAGCGCGAATATTTTTTGGAGTTTGGGGTTGTATAGTCGCTCCTCGCATTGTGAAATAAAATTCACGCGAACGAGGGACTCCCTGCTCAGTCGTACACTAGTTGGTGTGTTAGATCTTTCCTACCGCTTTCTATGGGAGTGAGAAAAGGAACGGAAGTGTGTTACAGGAAGTGACAGCTTTAGCATGGAATAAGTAAGTAAGTACTTTTTAATAGCATGGAATTAGTAAGTACTTTTTAATAGCATGGTATTGGTAAGTACTTAATTATAATATTATGGAATTAGTAAGTACTTTATTATAATAGCATGGAATTAGTAAGTACTTTATTATAATAGCATGTAATTAGTAAGTACTTTATTATAATAGCATGGAATTAGTAAGTACTTTATTATAATAGCATGGAATTAGTAAGTTTTATATAGATTGTAAGTAAATGACCCCTCGTCATTTCTGTCGCTGTTCAGTTGCTTATTACCAAGGTGAGATGTCAGATATTACATACACATCTTATGCGACCACTTTAAGGCTTGCTCATTTTTTTTTTGCATGCATGTCAGCCGAGATCTGATTAGAACTGAGAAAAATCGCGAGGAATTTCAGAATGCGTGTTGGAATTCCATACACTGAATATGAACCGCGAGAATAAAAATCGCGCGGTGAGATTTCGCAGTGCGGGCTAAGCCTTAGTCTCTTATTCCGGGATAGAAGTGCCTTCGTAACGATGTACTTTCATTTAGTAGAACGGTAGAATACAGAGGTATTACATAATAAGTCTGTCGCAAAAGTATGGTGATATAAATTGGTACAAAATAATAATACTTTTGATAAGAACATACGTTCTAGAATCTAGATCATTGCACTTTTGACGTAAATCATCATCATTCATTTCAGCCGAAAGACGTCCACTGCTGGACATAGACCTCCCCCAAAGGGCGGGGTTGCCATAATTGCCACGCTTGGCAGACGGGTTGGCGATCACAGTATGATTTTAAAATGCATAGAGAATGCTGCTGCCCATTCTCTAGTAAGTCCGTTAGTCGCCTTTTACGACACCCACGGGAAGAAATAGGATGGTGCTATTTTTTACGTTCGTCACCACACGGTACGTAAACGTAAATAAAATATAGATATTATATTTTATGAATATTTTTATTAGATTATCGCATGATTTTTTTTTTCTCAGCTGGGTCAGGCTGGACGTGGAAGGCGAAGGACAGGGCGTTGTGGCGCAGCCTGGGAGAGGCCTATGTCCAGCAGTGGACAGCGATAGGCTGGCATAATTGATTGATGAAATGTTTATCTTATTTCATGTTGCACGTCGAACCCCGTCTTCAAGACCCCATTCATCTTATGTTTTTTTTCTAAAATCCCTCTGCAATGATTTACGAGTGCCTGCAAAAGTTCAGCAAATTGGCGTCTGAATAAGTAATTGATTACCCCGAAACAATGCAAAGATTAATTGAATTATTGATGGGATCCCACTACATCAATTATTAAGGATGCCTTTTATTATGGTAACTTTGATGGATGACGAATGTTGAGCTGTTGTCCTGCATAAGATCGTGTAAAATCAGGTATGATCGTGCCATGACTTTAAAGTTTTTGCAATAGGAATTTCATTTCTCACTGGCAGTTCGGAATCAGAATCAGAATATATAAATACTTATGTTTTACAAATAATTGTAAAACATAAGTATTTACATGAACGTGTTAGGTTAACATATTTGAGCGCTATGTTTTGCCGTGAATACAAATATTAAGTAAAATGAAATTAAGAACAAAAAAAAAGAAACTAAATAAACAAACAATAAACCAAAACAAAAATAAACTAATAAATATTAATAACTATTATTTATAAACAGTATAATAACATTATTCAATTATTAGCGAGATGAGAGGTTTATTAAACTTTAAGGCACTTACAAACTCGCGCGATATCGCGGGCGCGACAGGCACCGACAAAGAAATTGTCCTACTAGTGTCGCGTCGCGCCCGCGATATCGCGTGAGTCTGTAAGAGCCGTAAATCATATTTTTTATACTATCGGGTATTTTATTAAAAATGTTCGAAGCTATTCCAAATAAACTCTTTTTCATCAAAACGATTCTGCATTTTATGCCACACAATTGATTTATGTATTGAGAACGCCGATCGGAGTGTTTTTTACATCGCATAATTTTTGAAAAAGTTGTAAATTAATTTTAACCAACAAAGCAGATGTACTCGTACATATTAAATAATTTTAAAGATTTAAAATGTGGTGCACAAGTTTCGGTAGTTTTTAAACCACGGAGTATGTATTTGCCCGGTAAATGGCAATACCATGTATTCAATCATAAATGCGAAATGTGAGTGTACTGTCTGCCTACTTTGGGTATACAGGCGTGGTGTTATATTATGGTATTAACCTTTTTTGTGAAATGGCTGTTTACAAAAAAACAAATAAAGTATTGATTTATAAGTATTGTTTTTTTTTTTATCCACAACCTTTTGCCCGCGGCTTTGCCCGCGTTGAGGTCGGCAATTACCCCATGGGAACCGGGACAAAAAGTATCCTATGCCCCAACCCAGGTTATGGTCTACCCATTTGATGGCCTGAAACACAGGTTTGAATAAACCTAGATCGGGCGGGTCGCTACCTAACACTCTAATTCCAAACCATCATTACTAGCACCTGTAATTAAAAATATTTTAGCTTTAGTTTATTATTAGGCACTATTATTGTATAGGATATTTATGCTACTATTGACTAAATGTACACCTTTTGTAAATGTTTTTATTAAATAAATTATTGTTATTTGCCAAATTTCATCCAAATCCGTTAAGCCATTTCAGTGTGAAAGCGTAAAAACAAAAAAACACATAGCTTTAATTAAAGTAAGAAGCAATATAAATACTCGGTTTGCAATTATATGACTGAAATAATAGAGAAAATAATAAAAACAATTATAAGATATTATTTAATATATAATTTCGCATTTATAATATAAGTTAGAATTCCTGAATCAAGCTTTTGAAAAAAGTTCTCCGTGAAAGTCATTCGTCATCATTTCAGCCGGAAGACGTCTACTGCTGGACATAGGCCTCCCCCTAAAAGGAGAGTGGGGGTTGTTATATTCGCCATGCTTGGCAGGCGGGTTGGCAATCGCAGTATGGTGTATGATAGAGAACGCTGCTGCTCATTCTCTAGTAAGACCCTTAGTCGCCTTTTACGACACCCACGGGAAGAAATAGGGTGGTGCTATTCTTTACGTCCAGCACCACACGGAACAGGTAAAAGTACCTAAATAGAACTTTAGAACCACGTTAAAAAGTAAGAAGTTTTTACTATGTATATTGTATAGGTTCTTGTTTGGAACTTCTGTTTTCCGCACAAACGTTTCTTCTCTGCCGTGGCCTCTGTGCGGAGTTTCCAATTGAAAAATGTCACCGCCAGTGAAATCCAACTAGGAAGTCTTATAGATATATTATATTGTCACCTATTGTTGCTTTGTCTGATTTATTGAAGTAAATAACTTTTATTGGGTTACTGAAGTCTTGCCTTTGGGTGGTATGTCGCTGGTCACATATCTTTGCCCCATGTGACTTTGACCGAAGAAATTGGATGATTTCATGAAATGTAGGCTACAACGTTCTAAAAAAAATATTGTATCAATCAAAGATACTAATTGGACAAACAAATTTGGCGAGGGGCTCAGCACCCCTAGATTGATCAAAATCATTTAGCAATAGTTTGAATTTCAAATACCCAAGTTTTGTTATCCCTTCAAACTTGATCTTTAAATGAAAAAGTCGTATTATGAAAATCGGCTAAAAGTTTTCTTCGCATAGTCACCATCAGCATTTTAATATTTACTAAAAATTAACTAAAACATTACGTTAAAATTTTTGGCAAACCTTTACGAAGGATTGAATTTTTTTTTTATTGCAATTCTGATTTACGTTGAGTTTTTTCCACAGATAGAAAAACAAGGACCTTAAAAAGAATTTTGATCACAATTACGTAAGATTCATCATTATTTCAGCCACGCTTGGCAGACGGGTTGGCGTTCGCAGTATGGTGTTAAAATGCATAGAGCTGTTGCTGCCCATTCTCTAGTAATTCCCTTAGTCGCCTTTTACGACACCCACGGGAAGAAATAGGATGGTGCAATTCTCTAACGTAACGTACGTAAGATTAGTAAGCGAATAACGCAAGAAAACCACGATGTCAAAGAACAAAAAGGGGAATCATAAGTTTCCAAGATAAGTGAAATCTTAAGTTTCCAAGACGCAAAAATTTTATTCCCACTAAGTTTCAACAAAAGCGAATCCTGAGACCAGATATTCTCGAACTTTCCACTGCTTTTTCATTTCCATTCAGTTTTCGAGTGAAGTAGACGTCATAAGAATCCTGTGTACCACAGAAATGGTTCTCCGATGGTATTCCTTACTTTTCTTGTGAGATATACTCGTATACCCGGCTACAGTATGGTCACGTAGAATCTTGGCGGGCGTAACCCTACTTTGTGTCACGGAGAAGGTAGTAATCAGAGAGATAATAATATGTCTACTACCTATTATTTATCCCTTAGTAATTACCCCTACAGCCGGCTAAAGCCTAAGATTTTATAAGATTTTCTCAAGCTCATCATCATAATTTTCCTGCCTTTATCCCAATTTACTTGGGGTCGGTGCAACATATCTTTTGCTTCCATACTTCTCTATTAGCCATCATCTCGGTAGTCTCGGAAGTCCCTTACTAGCCATATCATCTTTCACACAGTCCGTCCATCGTTTATTTGGTCCTCCCCTACTCGTATAGCCACCCAATCCACATTCATACTCAATACTTTCCTGATGACATTTTTCTAGCTAAGCTATTGTCAGAAAGAAACATTAATGACCACGCTTGCGCAGTGCCAGTTGTTTAAAATCTAGGTTCTCTCATAAATATGTATTATTTCATCGTCAATCAGAATCAATGGTAAGAAGTCTGTGTTATGTGCATAGCTAAATGTGACTAATGGAACACGAACTCCGTTGCTGACTAATAGCTCATCTTTTCACCTTAATTTTTAATTTACATGTCAAAAATATACTTCGTTAATAAACATTTTGTGAAGCTGACTGATATTAGTATACCACTATTACTCACCGTTTATTGTCTCTGCATACATAGTCTGCCTATAATGTTCCCACTGCTGGGACACAGGGCTCCTTTCTTCGTGAGGGAGTGGGCTGTAAATCTACCACGCGGGTCCAGTGCGGGTTGGTAGATGTCACATGTCTTTGAATTTTTGGATCTAGGGCATGCCGGTTTCCTCACAATGTTTTCCTTCACCGTTTTGAGAGCAGTGCAGCAGTGGTGATGAAATTAACAAAGTAAAGCGCCTGCCTGGGTTCGAACCCACGACCTACAACTCGTAAGTCTGGGACGTTACCACTGGGCCACCACTGCTCTGTCTCTGCATATTGAATGATTTTTCTGCGTAATAGCTTACAACAGAAAATGAGGTTTATATGAAATTCAGTAAAATTTTAGAAGCGAAATATTTTACATTTTCTCTCATTAGTAGATAATTGAAACCCAATAGACTTTAGTAAATTCCCGTTATAGTTGGAAACTTACATGAAACGAAGTTCGAAACAAAGTGAATTGTAAACGGGATACTATATGATTCCATTTGCTACCTATTCCATGTTCAAACGTACGCTACAGAAGGTACAAAACTTAGCCACGTTCTGTTATGACATTTATCCGATTTCCCTTTGTGACCGCGCACGACTCTGTTAGGGTTGGTGCACAATTATTGTATCAAAGCATTTCGTATACAGACCATCGTCAGTTTTCACGCTTTTCGGTTTGCCGGGAATAATGCGATCACGGTACGGCGTTGTGCCCCAGCCGTATTGGTTTTGCAAATTATTGACTGGTCCGATCGTGTTGTTGATACGCTCAAAATTTCAGTTTAGTTTTAATTGTTACCAATCAATTTTTGCGCGCTAATTATAAAATAATTATTCTTTCATAATAATTGTCAGCGAATTTGAGTTTATAATAATTCTCTGTTATTAGTGTGTTATTCGATATTCATTTATTCGTGGCGAATTAGTGAACGGGCCGGAATAATAGAATGTATCTGTTTTTAATGTGATGAAATTAGTTTCTATGCTGCTGACTAGTTATTTGGAATTATACGGGCTTGCCAACAGTAATCTATACCTACATAATTATAATAAAATAGTAACGAAGTCAAAACTGTACATTGAATATTTTTGAAAAAAGTAATTGCTACGAGGTGTGGGAACGAGTTTGATACCGAAAATATAGTTTATAGATGACGTTTGTCTGGATGTATGTTCCGGATTGGCGCAAAAACTGCTAGATGGATTTGGATGAAATTTGGCACACAGATTGTTTATAACCTGAATTAACACATAGGGTACTTTTAATCCCGGTAGTACGTTCCCGTGGGACATTTGCCCACGCGGCTTTTTTTTCCACGCGGGCGAAACTGCGGGCAAAACCTAATTTACATATAAATTTATAAAACTATAACTTCAAATGAAGATACTACCTTAATTGAGGAGGATCTGGACAGAATTGAGCATTGGTGCAGCCTTAACCACATGAAACTTAATGTACAAAAATGTAGCCATATACGATTCACAAGGAAAAAGCAGTCCTATATTATCTCATATAATACAAAAGGAGCATTATTGGAAAATGAGTGAGGTTCGTGATCTTGGCATTATAATGGACAGTAAAGTCAACTTCAGAAGCCATATTGATAATATAGTTACGAAATCGGCACGGCTACTAGGATTTCTTAAGAAATTTTCTTTTCTTAGCACTAAAGGGATTAAGCTGGTAAGAACAAAAATTGTGCTCTATAACGCGTTAGTTCGGAGCCACCTTGAATTTGCCAGCGTGGTGTGGAGCCCGCACTATGCAGTACACTCACAAAGAGTCGAAAGCATTCAAAGGGCCTTCACATACACCTAGCATATGCCTTCGGTGATATATCTCCCCGGTGTCCATACGAACAACTTACTCAGTATTACAAAATGATTACTCTGCGCGACCGTCGAATAGTACAAGATCTCATGTTTATTCACAAATTGGTTAATAATAAATTGGACTGCGATAAATTAACTGAATAAATTGGACTAAAAATCCCCTATAATTTACCCAGATATCCGTTTACACACTTATTCTGGATTAAAGCATCCAAAACAAATATAGGAGTAAACTCACCTCTCAACAGGCTCAGCCGAGAGATGAATTCTTAATATAAAATCCACTCCACATGTTGACATATATCATGACTCCGTAAATATCTTTAAAACCCAATTTTTAAGGTCCCAAAGCACGTAACCCACACAATCTAAAGATTAATTATGTTAGTGTGTAGGTATTTCTTGCAACCTCTGTAACTTATTTCTTGTGAATTGTGAACTTATTTTTATTTTTTATTTTTATACTTTTGGTTATCACTGTATTTGAGAATGTTGGTTCGCCTGTTATTGGCAACTGTATAAGCCCACGACTGTTATATAATGTGATTTAATATTTTGTATACAGAAGCTGTTGGTGTACCTTTATAAATATGTGTGTGTAATGTATTCCTTTTGTCAGATCCAGACCATTAAAAGGTCAGATTTTTATTTACAGTTTTATTAATGAACATTCATCGAGACACATAAATCGTAATTCTAATCTAAATAAAGTCACTCCGGACATGAGAATTTGTGACGCGTTCAAATAGCGTCTCGTCGCCCAAGAAATGTTTGCATTCATTAACTTGAAATAGTTTTCTAATTCACGACTATTTACTTTTGAAAAGTTATTTAGAGTATTGCTTTATTAAAATTCTTCAAATTTGAACGGGATTGCTGTAACATAAAATGTTTAATCTTAAGGATTAAAATAGGCTTTGCAGAATTCATAATTATAATTATCAAGATGACGATGTTGATGATCTACTTGGATGACGTATCATAAATATGTTGGAAAAATTCAATCGAAATTATCAAATTAATAATTATAAAATAAATACAAACATTCCTTTGAATCTCTTTTAAAATGCATCATCCTGTTAAAGTAATAATATTATCAAAGGGCTGTTTGACCCGCGCCGTCGTCGTTTTTGTACTTTTAATTATTGTTTATGAACTACCTCACAATAGTTAACTAGCATAAGTCAAGTGTACCTAGTGATCTGCCAGGGTTGCGAGTTTGTCCGAAAGGGATATCGTGGCCCTGGCACACAGGCAAATGAAGGAACACGGGTGGGTTTTAGTCAGTAAAAGTCTGACACGCTTGCCCGCTGCGCCCAAAGGGGGAGAAGTTATTTGATAATTTCCCACCAAAAAAAAAAGAAAAAAAGTGTACCTACTGATCATAGTATTTAATGTTAACATTGTTATTTGATTGATTGAATAAATTATTATTAATTATTAATGTTTTATATAAACTATGTTTTAAACTTTTTTGTTTTTGGGTGGGAAATTATCAAATAACTTCTCCCGCTCTGAGCGGAGCGGGAGGGCGTGTCAGACTTTTACTTACTAAAACCCACTCGTGTTCCTTCAGATGCCTGTGTGCCAGGGCCACGATATCTCTTTCGGACAAACTCGCAACGTTTTAACCTTAGATATAATATTTCGTTAGTATTAAGATTGTTTAAAAGTGTTTGAATCTGGACAAACCTATTGCGGTTTTTGTGATGTTTCTGTTTATATTTTGTTTTGTTCCTTAATTAATAAAGAATAAAAAAACAATATTTAATGTGAGTTATTGTGTCTCTCGCAACTAGGTACCACCACCCAGGGTGAACTTAGAGGAATTACGTTTGTTGAAAGTAAAAACCCGATCGTATAAATAATAATCGTATTACTTATAAGCATTCACGTGTTGAATTTTTTTTTTACATCATCATCGGCATGCTTGTTCCATCCACTCTGCCTTGTGCCATGCTTCCCTGGTCTGTACAAGTATCATCCATCTCTTCCCCGCAATCTTTTGTAGGTAGTCCATCCAGCTATTGGTCTTCCAACGTTCCTTTTAGCGTTTCTCGGCAACCGTTTCGTAAGAGGTCTGCTCCACCTGCCATCCCCACGTCTGGCCAAGTGTCCTGCCCACCTCCAGTCTTCTCCTCAAAGTTTCTTTAATTACGAGTAAATCTAAAATTGTCCTGTTTCAGTTCAGTGTTTTATCGAATACTGTTTTAAGATTTCGGATCAGCTTTGAATGAAAGGTTTTTCAGAAAAGGTTGTATGAGTTCGGCGCGTGTGAAACTCCTGCGCCGAAGGGATTGAATAAAACGCACATGCTGACCGAAAATATCGAGGCATTCCACTAAGAGCACTGATTTCTACAGCACTTAACCGAACCGCACCTGAGCACTTCCGCTAACGGCACTGAAACAAAATATTGATTAGTGCGGTTCGGTGGAACCGTTTTCTAATACGAGTATTACTTTAAGTCTCCGAACGGTACCTGCACACAGTTTGTAGTGATGGGACGTATCTTTGTGAACATAAGTATTAAAACAAAATGAATGTGTTTTATTTCAGACAGTCTAAACAAAACAATTTACAACAATTTGGTAATAATCATAAAAATAAAATGGTTATTCTAAATACATAATCGTAGCGTGCCCCGCAGTTACGCCAAATAGGCCCAGTTCATTAATGCCAGACCTGTGCCTGGTGCAAATATAGTAACGTTACTGACTAGTCTAACTGGGTGATTGACGGCTTGACTGACTGAAGTGGGAAGCAGTGCGGACAGCTTGTCTCACATGACATTTACATATTCTAATAGCTACCAATCAGACACCAGCCGGTCCCAGCCAGGCTCACTTCACCAAAGTATTTTACAGTATAACAACGCGTTCAGGGGCTCGTTGGGTTGGCTCCCATGGCGGTGCAGTGCCTCTGGCATGTTTGCCGACTACAGTACGGCCGGCTTCCAGGCGGTGCTTCGCAATAGAACGGCCTCCCTGTGGTCTCAGGTAAATGGTAGCTCCAACACGCTCCTGAGCGTGGTGTCGGACAGAGTGGACTGCCAAAACCTTTGGCATTGGTCGCTCACACATGTCCAAAATAATTAATATTTTACATTTTACTAACATAGCTATAAGTATCTACCTACTAACATAATATGGACCGGTATCATTTACTGTGTGCTTGGTCTGAAATAAACATTTTCATTCATTTCATTCATTCATTCATTTCATTCAGTCATTTATTTCATTCATTCATTCATTTCATTCATTCATTCATTCATTCATTTCCTAGTATCAGAGTCAGTTCACACAACGCATTGCGGCGCCGCACCGCAAAGATTTCACCGCATTGGTGGTCACATCGGTGTTGCGCCGCCGTAACGTTGTTATGGCGCAGCGGCGCTGCACGGCAAAGATTTGGCCGATTCTTCTGCCGCACAAACAACTGAGCGGTGCTGCTCTGGCATTGCAATGCGTACACCCTGCCTCGTCTCGCGGGTTGCAAGTCTGTAAGTGCGGTGCGAATCCGGAACGCACCGTGTGGCATACCATGGATATTTATAATGTAAAACGCCGTAGTAACACCATTCTGGTACCACGCCGACACGGCAAAGCATCGTGTGCATCGGTCCTCAGGTAGAATGACAGGTCACTTTACCTAAGTTTTGACGGTGAGATTTTCACAGAATAGATCGGCAGGATATGTTCAAACTGAAAGCAAGCGTAAACGAATCATTCAGCAACAGTTTCGATAGTCAAAAATCAAGCTAGAAATATGTGAGCAACAAATTGAACAAACTTATGGTTCCAGCGAGTCTGTTTTTTTGCTTGTGTGGTTTCGTTCTCCTCGGCTCGTACGTCAAATCGTAGCAAAACGAGAGTTTTGGTACGACGCCAGTTTCCGAAACGCAGTTTTATATTTCACTTGTTCAACATACAAACAGTTTCTTTTTCTTTTTTCGTGGCTTTTGCTTGAATGTTTATGGGGCATTAAGTTTTTTAAAACTGTAATTAAATTTTTGTACAAACTTTGTGCGATGCGGCGATGTAATTTTAAGCTTGTACTATTGTACATAGAGGGTTATATGCTAGCTTGAGAACTTTATGCTGGAACAATCACTATCAACAACAACATAACACCACGCCTGTTTTCCCTGAAGGGTTAGGCAGAGGTTTACCTATAGAACCTACACCGACATTTCGCCACCATCAAAAACAAGATTCGAAGAATAACCAATTTTTCGCAGCGAGTGGATTGACCACATCTCGTTTTCGTTTTCGTTACCGATAACTGTAGATAGTTAAAATTATTCATAATCTAGTTGCAACCTCATTTCAGATTGCTTCGATGTATACTCCATTTGAAATAAGATTAGATAAACCTTTTTTACAGTCCGTTCAACCCATTTTGACTTCTATTGCGTTGAAAACAAAACATGCAAAACAGCTTGCATGACAAAATATGGAAGCTGTAATAAACAAATGGTATTGTAACCACGTTTTTGTTTTTATTGCCACCCTTGCCTATGGAATAGATGTCAAAATTGGTTGAACGGACTGAAAAAAGGTTAATTTAATCTTATTTCAAATGGAGTATACATCGAAGCAATCTGAAATGAGGTTGCAACTAGATTATGAACAATTTTAACTATCTACAGTTATCGGTAACGAAAACGAAAACGAGATGTGGTCAATCCACTCGCTGCGAAAAATTGGTTATTCTTCGAATCTTGTTTTTGATGGTGGCGAAATGTCGGTGTAGGTTCTATAGGTAAACCTCTGCCTAACCCTTCAGGGAAAACAGGCGTGGTGTTATGTTGATGATAATTCAATTTCAAGTTCTTAAAAACACGGGACCACAGATTGATAGTCGGCTTACAACGGTCTACGGTCACTTTCAGTAGCAGTCATAATAACCTGAACATTTTCTTCAAAATTTTCTTTTAAAGGCTCGTAGGTACAGACTAGTGCGATATCACCCACCCCTAACCACGCAACTAGGATGGTATCAGCAGGTAAATTTAATGTACCTAGAATAAGGAATTATTTTGGCAACCGAACGCTTGATAAAAGAGTACCATACTCGTACCTGCTCAACCAATTGCCTACTGATATAAGAAGTCAGGAAATAAAAGGTAAATTTGCCAAGTTACAAGCAGTTCTTTTTCAGGAGTCTGTAAACGATGTTTTTAGGAAAATGGTTTGAGATGAGTGATTAGGTATATTATATGTATAAGATATAAGTCATACGATAATAGTTAGTTATTTTTTATGTACAATTAGTGAAATTTAAGTGTCCGCACTAGTAAACCTAAATTGTAGAACTGTATGTTCGGTTCCCACAGACAAACCGTGAAAACGGTTTTGCGGGGCTAAGTCCTTAAGTCAAGATTTTTGTAAACATTGTTTATTTAATAAATAAATAAATAATACTCGTAATATCGCGGGCGCGACGCGACAGTAGTAGCATAATTTCTTTGTCGGTGTCTGTGACGCCCGCGATATCGCGCGAGTCTGTACAAGCCTTTACATTATCAGCTTGACGTTCCAGAGACATTGTATTTTCGTAAGACATATTTTTTGTTTCAGTTATACCTAACAAGAACGACAAATGGTATGGTACTTAATTTGCATCCTCTGCGGGCATTTTATATGAGGTATTCCACTAAGGGGCACCTGTTTTGAGTAATGTCATGCAGTTCCTCAGAATTTTAAATTAGACGTTGCAAGAGGAGGGGATAACACAATGCAGTAGGTAAACTTACTTATTTTTAGGGTTCCGTACCACAGAAGGTAAAAACGGAATCCTTATAGGATCTCTCGTGTGTCTGCCTGGCAGTCACAGCCGATTCGATCAGAATCTACTGGACCGATTAATTTGAAATTTTGGTACACATATGAATTTCTGTGACCCAAGCACGAAAGTGTTAATTTCCAAGTGGTAAATAAATTAATTTCCAATATGGTGCTCACTTTTGGGGATGAAAATAAAAATAACAAGCTTTGCAAACTGTACCGTGTGTTATAAATGAAAGAACTTGTTATTAGGATTTAAAATATATTTATTTTATAAATTAAAAATAATTAATTTAAAGTTATTAAAGAAAATTGATGAAAATTAACCATTCAATTTTATAGATAGTTTTCCATTCAATTTTGTTATATAATTATACTACTACCATGATTTTTTTCACATATCCTCAGTCAACCATTTAGCTGGCAGGGGGGGGGGGGGCGGGGGCACTTGACTCTAACAAAATTTTGCTCTTTAAAGCGTAAAATTACGCCAACGGATCCCTGAATCGAAAAATGGTTTTCACAGACTTACAATATTTTTGAACAGCCTATCCAACGATACCACACCATGGATTAGACGAGAAAAAAAATATCATCCCCACTTTACGTGTATGGGTATGGGAGGCACCGTAAAAAAAAAATTGTTTCAAGATTTTATTTTATGACTTTGTCGCTAATATGTACCAACACACACTACACCCATGCCAAATTACAGATTTCTATTACTAAAAGTCTTTGAGCAAAGCCGGGCGGGGGGGGGGGGGGGATGGACGGACAGACAGACAGACGGACATGGCGAAACTATAAGGGTCCCGTGTTGACTACGGAACCCTAAAAAAGCTTAATTTATTTATCTATTTATTAGGTTACTAATGAAGTTAATAATATGTTGTTGTTATACTGTAATAATTTTGGCTACTTTGCATTAGAGTGTGTATTTTGATATTGTTTGTGCAGATTAAACAAATTCTCTTTCTTTCTTTCTATGTGTAACAGTTAATGTGATATTTGTGTTTGAACTTCAGAAACAAGTTTATCTAATATCTAAAGTGTAGATGGAAGATGGAAATGATTTAAAGAAAAACTATATTCCAAGGCTACCAATTACATAAACAATATTGAAATTAAGTATATAAAATGAGGTTTTTATATGTTCATGAAGCTGATTTCACAGAACACAGTAGTGGAAAGTTCCGAGAAAGTTGAGCGCTAAACGGAATTTGTACTTCAATAAATATTTCAGTAGTATACTTGGGAATCCGCAAACATCTTATCTACAAAGTTTGTGGAATATTCCGAAAGTTATACACGTAAAATATAAAATGATTAAGATATATTGTTTCATCGCGTTTCTTTAGATATTTCTGAAATAAATGTAATAATACAATACATGACTGTGCTACTTTCGTTTTGTACACATACCTACATACATAAACTCACGCCTTCTTCCCATGGGGATAGGCAGAAAACACAGAGCGTCACCTGCTACGATCCTTAGGTACTGACTCCTTTTGCTTCGTTTACATACATCTGGTCATACACGCACTCTGGGGGCCAAGTCTGCTAACGCAGTTGTGTCCGAATGGCCGATCATTGGCACCGTAATTGTAAAGTTTGACAGTTTTCCTAATCTCCTAATTGAAAGGCGTCTTTATGATTTTCCGATGACGTGCCACTGATACTCCATTGGAAAAATTGTCTGTATTTGGTAATCTCGTACTGACAAGCTCCTATTATTTAGACTTCCCTATGGACCACTGTCACGCCATTATGAATTTAGGAGGTTACAAACTATTGGCACAATGGTCATGGCGTTGCCTTGATATGGTCGTCATAATGACCAATCATTGAAAATAGCAGACTTGGCCCCCTGGTTGCGAGTACTACGCACCTGACCTTTCTGAAGAACATCACCAATAAGTTCACTATGTCCTTAATGTTGTGTTTAAGCGACATTGTTTTCTTAAATGGTTTTAGATTATTTGTCTGTTTCTGAATGGCTCGAGGTTCCCCTTTATGGTGTTGGGTAGTGACATCGCTTTTGTGTGTACTACACAATATCCATTTGAGAATGAAAGTACAACGAAGTACGCACAGTATTATGCAGACATTTGCATATTGAAACTAGCGGCTTGCTACTTTAATATTTGCATGCCAATTCATGGCAAAATGAGTCATCGCACTAACAATACACAATATGTCCCAGAATTAACGCACAACCTCTTAAAGGGTCATTGTACTCATCGCTATGAACAACTTTTACTATGGGACCAAACCTGAAATCGCGGAAAAGAAATCACCTGTTCGCTACATTTTGACGAGTTATGAGAACTGAAATGTAGGGAACAGCTGATTTTCTTTTTGCGATTTCAGGTTTGGTCTCTTATTAAAAGTTGTTCATAATGATGAGTACAATGACCCCTTAAGAGGTTGTGCGTTAATTTTGGGACATGTTGTATACAACGTGGAGACGACAATATAACAATAAATTCAACTACGTATATCTAATGACGTTCGCAGTCTGCACACGAAAATTCAATCAAATATATCCAATAGTTTAGTCGCTATAGCTAGTCAAAGATTGGCAAAACTCATAGTCGGCACACCACTGCTATTTAGTTTATTTGAAAAAATCACTTTTTTAATTTCGATGCTAGAATTTATTTGATCGTTCCAAAACACTCTTATGCATTAGTATTGCCAGTGTTTTCATTTATTGTCGTATTGTTGTCTCCACATTGTATACCTACCATCTTTTGTACCGCGTTTACTGCTAATAAATGACTTTGCCTTTGACTTTGAAAGTATTAGTACAAAGTAGGTACTATATACGAAGCCTTGGTGAATTACTTTAATTAGGTACTTATGTATCTTTATGAAAAACATGCTATTATCGTACATTATGTTATTTTTAATGACATGTTATGGTACTTGTCGTTATATTTTGGCTGTGTACCGCATTAAGCCTTGTACATTTACAATGTACGCATACATTTGTATAAGCTCAAGGTCCCGGAAAAAAATATAAATTTGTTTGAAATTGAACAAGACAGTTTCTGTGTAATGTGCTTCATACAAGCACGAAACCGTAAAGCAATTTGGGTGGAAGTCGTGGTATTAAAAGATTAGAAAAAAAAAACTTTTGCCAAACAACATGATCAAAAGTTACAAAACCGCCTTCTGCTGACGCAATGAGCTGTAAACCCGTAACAAATGTTTAACAAACAATATTAACAATATAAAGCCCAAGCAAATCTACTAAATTCTCAGAACCATGTTTCATGATTATAAACATTAAGCTAGCTTCAATAAACTCGGGTTATATTTAAGATATAGCGGCGAATAAAGACGATTACAATAAATAAGTCAACGTTGGTATAACTAGCCAAGTCACAGGATTTATAGGCGGTGTTGCGTTTCACCGCAAAAATGTCGGAATTTATTGCATTTCGTACTTACGGAGCTTTTTTTCTGATCACACAAGACCGACTGATGAGACCGACATAAAATCGAGAAAAAAATGACTGTAGCACTGAAGTTATAATGTAAAAAGAAGCTTTAAGAATTGGATAAACCATACGCAGGAACATGCTTGACTGTGTAGCGACCCTAGCGATGCGAATTGCTGAATTGCATTTTTGGTATGAGTAAGGAGCGCCAGCGCCAGGCACGCCAGTCGCTTACATACCTTCGCCTTGCCACGTCCTAATTTACTGTAATAATTGTAACCAAGTAATGTGAACCTTTAATAAACTATTTATCATATTCAGTATAACCCGACTTGCCTATAATTTATCTGGACCCTACATAATAACACGCACAATAACTGAAACACACCATTATTGAATTATGTATCGTGATAATATGGGGTACCAACTCACTCCGACCGGCAGCCGATAACGAGTCGACAGTATCCGATTAACTTTCGTTTTGCAACTCAACTTACTTAATTTCACTTGCGAACGAAACTTGAACAGATCTGTATGTCGGATATCGGTGTCCGATAAAAAAGAAAAATCGGTCGTGTGCGCACCTCCAAGGTTCATATTAGGTGCGTGAACTCATTTCGCATGAATATAAATGATTTATATCTTGTATTCTGACTTCATTTACATGTTGTTATGTTAATAAACCTTTTTCCCTTTATTTGTTGTATTTTCTTGGGTTTTTGCTGCGCCAAAAATACGTGAACTGAAAATTATGTTAACATGGTTATCCGTCTCCTTTATGTTTCATGTTTGAAAATTGTTTCAAGATATGTTTTTGTTTTAAGTAATAGTACCTACATTACTGCAGCGGCCTGCAATAGGGGCATTGATAGACAAACGTGAACATGAGGGCCGAGGCACACATAATGTTCATGTTCATATATTTATTTGCATTCCATAATGTCTAAGTAAAAGTACTACAATGGCTTAAAGCTAAGGTACAATTACGGACCCTGTAGGGCACAGCAAAAGGTATAGTAAAATTAATTCTTAAAATAAAATAAAAATAAAATTAGGAAACAATTAGCAATGAACAATTTTTGAATAGATTATTAACATTAATTAAATAAATATAAACTTTATTTTATTGAGATCAAAGTACAATAATTATTTCAAAAGGTCAATTCAACCTTTAACATATTATAATATTTTTCTATGTATGTATGCATGAGTGTCTGACGACTAACTGTTTGTGTTGTCAGTTTGTGTTAAATCAATTTTTTTGTCATGTATGTATTTGTTTATTGTGTAGTATATGCTTTTTGAATTAATATTTGCTTGAGCTTATTTATAAATCTCGTGTCGCTGGTTTCGTCTTTTAGTGCATCTGGTATTTTATTATATATTTTTATGGATATTACGTAGGGGCTATTGTAGTGTAGTTTTACGCGCGAAGAGGGTAGCATTAACATATTTTTATATGTGACAGATCGGTCGATATGTTTATCACCGCGGGTTGTGAAAAACTTCATGAATTTTCTAACAAATTTGCATATTTCCAGGATATAGATTGATGGTAAGGTGAGTATTTTATGTTTATAAAAAAGGGTTTACAGCTATCGGTTTGTTCTATGTTGACTATCATTATGATCCTAGTTAATTTCTTCTGAAGAATGTGAGTCTATCAATGCGTGATTGCGGCCAAGGCTTGTATAGTTTCTCAAATAATGCGCGGAAATTCAAACAAAGTTTATTATTTATAAATTCCAAATTCAATGACGACCAACGGTAATTTTTCACGCGCCATTGTGTTCATTTGTTTTTTTATTTCAATAAACAGCTTTCTATGTGCAAGCCAGTTCGAAATTTAAATAAAACCTTTGATAAGTTACCTACTTGCTTGCCATGTTTCAGAGTAAACGATCGTTCTATTTTTAACCAACTTCCAAAAAGGAGGAGGTTATATGTTCGGCTGTATGTTTTTTTTATGTCTGTTCACCGATTACTCCGTCAATTGTAGACGGATTTTGAAAACTATTTTTTTTGTTTGAAAGGGTATGCTCCCGAGGTGGACCCATTGCCACCAAATCAGAATCTATCTCAGGCTTTCCCTCTATTACACTACAATACATTAGGCTTTCCCTCTATTACATGTGACCTAAACATAACTGGCGAAATATGGGTGTACTATAGGTACACCTCTGCCTACCTACCGTGATGTTATGTTATGTTTAAGAGAAAATAGAAAATATATTACGTAATTTAGTATTAGGTACGTATTAGGAATTACGTATAATTCGATGGGAAATGTGGTTGGTGTGCGTATACGATTATCCAAACTATTAATTAGCCCACATGTTTACTCGATGGGATTATACTGAGATATGTAATTATTATTCCATGAGGTTTATATACTAATAGGTATCTATCTCATTTTGAGATTCATGATTAGAATATGTTTACTGATAAACTTAGGTGTTAGTAGATATAACCTATTATTAATAAATTTGTTAAATTAGGGTTCACATTACCCGTAGCTATAATATTCTGATAATAATATTTAATTTCTGTTACTATTTATGCCGCTCAGAAAATTTCGATTCCTTGGCATATTTATTATCATGTAGGTTATCTGGTGTGGTGCCGGACATATAGAATAGCACCATCCTATTTCTTCCCGTGGGTGTCGTAAAAGACGACTAAGGAACTTACTAGAGAATGGGCAGCAGCGTTCTTTATGCATTTTGTCACCATATTGCGAACTCGCCAACTCGCCTGACAAGCGTGGCGATTATGGCAAACCCCCCAAATGTCGGGAGAGGTCTATGTCCAGCAGTGGACGTCTTTCGGCTGAAATGATGATGATGATGAGATTATCTGGGTACCTATTTCCCTTTGAAGGACAAGTATAAAAAAAAAACGATTCTCAACATTCTGATTCTGAATTCTCAACATGAAAATGATACTCCGAGAAATTGATATTAAATGCAGGCAAGCAAAGTTTTTATATTAAAATGTACGCTAGGTATTAAAATTCAAAACGCGTTTTGTAAAATGCAGAATAGCGTTGGAGGTTTTCGCCACCGCAATATTTTGTTCTTTAAGTAGCTGAAACATTATTTATTTGGACAATGTTATGTAAATTATATTTTATACTAACTGGATTAAAAAGATTAATGTTAGAGATTTTTTTGGAAATAAATTATTTATTATAAAAACTCTGGAGTTATATTTCAATATTTACATACAAATATCTACATAAGTCTTTGCCACAGTACGTGATGTACTTTTAACACATCTATCATTGTCTAGTATTTACTTTCATTTAATTTAGACAAATAATTAGAATGAAATAAAAGGGTAATCAAAACTAAAAACTTAAGGCGCTGACAAGAGACAAATGATAAAAGTAGGCTTGTCTAAAACAAAAAAAAAATGCTAAATCTATAGAGTTTGTGATAGCGGAAAAAATATATGTTGTTGTTGTGTGTTGTCTTGAACATATTTTTCAGAACATGGTTGTTACCAATACACGTTTAGAAAAAAAATCTCGATACAAATTAACGCTAAACTAACCCTTTATTTTGAGTTTCAATCCAAGATATCTGTATTAAATATCAACGTATGGTTGGTATTTAATTAATAACAAGAACGTCTTATTTGTATGCAGAACTTGGTTGTTTTTTATTTTCAATTACTCAACTGATTTTTGAGTAAATAGATAATTGCTTCATATATTGCAAGCGTTGTGTCATCGCGCTTATGTTTTTTTTGTATGCAGTCTGACAGTGACCGCGGTTTAGCTATTGTCAGCGTCTTAATGAGTGCAGAAATATAATAATTTAATGAATCAATGTGTATTTGTAATTAATCTGTTAAGTTTCAAGCACGATGTTCTATGAAAAAAAAACTTTAATAACACTCTTGTCAGAGCGGTCGTGGTCTTCATGTAGTGTCTTGTCCAGGGGCTGATGTGATTCGCCTCACGAATTCTCGCCATCTACTTCGATTATTGGTGTTTTTAATTTTGTTTGGTGCGACATTTGGGCGTTAACAAAAGAGTAAATTAAAGAAATTGTAAATGAAATCAATTAAGTCTATTACTTTTTCGAACGACAGTTATTTAGTGTTTGAACGTCCAAGACGTTATCATGGTATCTAATGTTAATGGATATAAAATAAATTGAATAACTGACTTCAGCGAATAATTACCGTAACTTGTAATCCAATGGGTAGACTTTGAAGCCCCAAAAATCACACTAATAAACGATTTGATTTGATTTGATGGTGCATGTCAGAAAAAACTCTAATAGTCACTTCTAAACACATACATATGATAAATAAACATATTGTTGAAATTCATGTTTGCCTTCAATCAAACACATAACACACACAAAAACATAACATCACGCCTGTAATCCCCGAAGGGTGAGGCAGAGGCTTCAATCAAAGTAACTTGATAAAGGTCCCTCACCCACATATTCCTAGTAAGATTCTGAGAATATTCCCAAAGATTCATGCAAATCTCACTTAATTAATTAAACATACTTGTGTTTACAATTAGATACATTTAGTTTGTTGGAATGTAAAGCGATCTCATACGCTAAACAAACTATTTATAACAATAGTTTTCAGAGGAGATCCGAGAAACTACCACTACACAAGGTCACATTAAGTTAACTAGCGAAACAAACGTGATTTGCATCGATATCTCAACACGATAAAATAAAACAAAATACTAACTTATACTTCAAGTAACTACAATGCCTGCAGTCGTAGACGTTTATTATTATTTTCTTTTTTTATTATTAATTCATTTATTTCAGGTAAAAAAAAACACCTATTGATAAACATAAACTAATAGAAACAAACCAGTCGCACCAATGTCCGAGGTCACACATCCAAATCACAAACAATAGTATAACACTAACTTAGAATTGTGACCAATAAAATTAATAAAAATTATAATTAAATAATGAAAGATTGCCAAAATAAAATATAAAATGTTCTTCAATTCAAATATAAAATAGTAAAGTTACTGTAAAAACGTCTTAAAAAAGTCAAGACTTAAAAATAAAAATTATTTATAAAAATTAGAAATTATAAAAATCTATTGCATTTTTTAAAATTCTACCTGCCCCAAGCCTGATATACGGGTGCATGTAAGGCCTGTCAGTGCTTCATGAAGGGCCCGTCCAACCTGTTGGCCACAACGGTAAGGAGACTGTTACCGCTGCCCCGCACTCTACTCGCCATCGAGGCCGCCCTCTTGCGCATGCTGGCATAAAAACAGTCAATGCGGACACTCGCGAGCATTCAAGATGCGCTGTAGAAGCGAGGCAGCCGCAGCACGTTATTATATTGGACGCGGAGAGCGCTGTAGGAGCGCTGTTTGCGAAGGAAAAACTTATTTTTTGGTAGGGGAAAATGTTATGGGTTCGCGTCAACAACATCCTAATATTATCAATATACCTGTAGCTATGAGTATGACGTATTTCTGTTTTATCATGTTTAGATATTTACACCCATCACGTCTGCGGAGTTTCGCTAGCTAATTCATTTTGTCCTAGTATCTGTTTCTGTCGACATGCAGCATTAAGACGCTGACAACAGCTAAACCGCGGTCACTGTCAGACTGTAAGGCTTGTAATTTATTGCAAAATATGAAGCAATTATATATTTACTCAAAAATCAGTTAGGAGTTAATATGTCACTTTTAGGCATTTATCATTTTTTTGTGGAAACTTGTCGCGCCGTTATCAGCCGTTATCAGCGTCTTACGCTGATAACGGCGAAATTGCGGTCACTGTCAGACTGCATACAAAAGGAAGAGACGCGCGATGACACAACGCTTGTAATTTATTTTAAAATATGAGGCAATTATCTATTTACTCAAAAATGAGTTAAGTAATTGAAAATAAAAAACAACCAAGTTCTGCATACAAATAAGACGTTCTTGTTATTAATTAAATACCAACCGTACGATGATATTTAATACAGATATCTTGGATTGAAACTCAAAATAAAGGGTTAGTTTGGGTTTTATACTTGAAACCCAGTGAAAGGGTTACATGATAACCCATTCAATGGGTTCTATACCTACTTGAAACCCAGTGACATGAAAAAACCATAATATTATGTTATTTCGATATCCGGCCAGCACGCGTAGCATGACCAATTCTATCTCTATTCTACACAGGGACCATTTTAGAAAGACCCATACGGTGTGAATAATTTTGAATGGCTTAAACTAAGCCGTTCAAAAAGGGTTACCCACATCGTATGGGTTTTTATCGAAAACCCTTTCAACGGGTAACCAAAATTTAATTTAAGCCGTTCAAAAGGGTTACCCATATCGTATGGGTTTTTGATTAACCGCTTAGAAAAACCCTATCGAAAACCCTTTCAATGGGGAACCAAAATGTCCCTGATTAGAATATTAAGGTATCATCATAACACATACACTGAATTTTTACTATTATGTATTTATAAAACATCGTTTATATATTAAATTACTTATACTGATTGAGGGAGAAAAATTGTAGTCAAATTACAAATCTACGCACGCATACAGTCGCACATGTTTAAGAGTCTAGCGGGTAGTAGGCACTTCGTCAATTTTGGTTTGTTTTGACTGTACATCAGAAGTGTGGCTGTTATTTACGTAGTTTTAACTTTTTTTTTTCCTAAAAGATAATTATTTTAGGGAAAAAAAAACATAGTTATATAAAAAACCGGCCAAGTGCGTGTCGGACCGCGCACAATGAAGGATTCCGTAGTAAGGATGAATTCATCCCTAAAACAAACCTAACATTGTAGTTGAAAAACATGTTCTCCCATACATCGATATACGCCACGGTTAATTTTCCAACTGAAAATTTAAGTTTGTAATCACAAAAAATGATTTTTTTATGTGATAAAACTACAAATTAACAATTTTCGGACATTTCCTTTACTTGTGCTGTGAGACTTTGCTTCTGCCCAAATTTCATGATTCTAGGTCAACGGGAAGTACCCTATAGGTTTTGATTTATTTGCGAGTATCGAAATATGTCGCAATAATGTCGCTTATATCGCCCTATTTTTTTAATGCGTTGACTTGGGAGCTTGTTTTTTTTAGAGCTTCAAGGGACCATATAATTACGTATTTGATATTAATTATATAATTTCAACTTGATACCTCTACGCGTTCCTGAAAAAAATGGCCTTGACAGACTGACAAACAGACAGACGGACAACGAAGTGATCCTATAAGGGTTCCGTTTTATCCTTTTGTACGGAACCCTAAAAAGACAGAAATCGGTTCAGTAAACGTTTCTGAACAAACTACTTTCATAACGTGTTTGGTGGTATGAGGAACAGGGTGTAAGTTCACTCATCCGACGTGCAGATTATTAGACGTGCAGTTGCCTAGCAGACACAACAACCGTCTGGTCGGAGGATCTTCCCTTTTCTATGGTGGATGAGTGAACTTTACACCCTGTTCCTCATACCACCAAACTGGTGAAGAAATGGTGGGAATAGAAATGAATTTAACTTTGCCTTGTAAACCTTCTTGCGTAAATTCATTTCTATTCTCGCTAAAACTTATGTCTAACGCCGTTCGCTGTTAAGCTTTGCCGCATTATAGTTGTATGTAATCTATGTCATGCCTCTTATTTACGCACTCCCGTACGCTTCCAAACGTGCATTAAAAATTACTACATTGCGAGTGCCCTTAAAAAAAATGCGTAATGAAGTCGGTTAAACAGAGCTAAGCCCTCCTTCACACAAAAATTCAACACTACAGGTATATGTTACGTAATCAATCAGCAAAATCAATTCCCCCTGTAATAAACGCATTTCCTACAGTATTTTACGACTTCTTAAGAGCTAACTTTCTTATCTTATCCAGCGTTTACGACGACAAATGAATACAGCACAGTGTGGAGGCAAAAACGTCTCTTTGCACGAATACGTAATAACCCACCGTCACGTAGACATATATTAGCCTCCAGCGAAACATGTTTAGAGCTGATTTTTCTTCGGATATTGAAGATCTCCGGTTTATGACTGCGAATTCGAGGTATTGCTGAATTTCCTTTGAGTCTGATTTTTCGTGAAATGTCTTTCAGAATAGTATAGTGTTGAGTATAGTAAATTGAGATTGGGAGATAAAAGAGTGGATGGAGCGTGGAATCGGAAGTTCTGCTGTAAAAAGATAGTTCAAAGTTTGGCGTGATTTGATTACGATTCGTGTTTTATCCTGGTTTATTTGCGCGAGTTCTGCTTTAAAAGACTTCGCGTAAGTTTGTTAATGAGATTTATTCGATTCTTGATGACTTGAAACTTGATTAAGGTGTAGAGGCATGAGACCAGGGTGTAAAGTTCACTCATCCTCCATAGAAAAGGGAGGATCCTTCGATCAGGCGGGTGTTGTCTGGTGGGCTATTACCCGATGATTGATGTCAGGACGTGTATTATACTAGTTGCGCCGTAAACTCTGCTTGCGCGATGCAGGATTTTGCGTGACGTCAGTGTGACGCGTAGTTCGCATGTGGCGATGTATTTGCCGCCACAAAAGCTATAATTTGTTAAAAACAAAAGTTATCACCAATCTACTGAAAACTAAAACAAAAAATATTATAAATCAATGTAAGCAATACTTTCTGCTAAAACCTCAAAATCAAACCCAAAAGCTCTTTTGAATAATTAAAGCATATTAATTTCTCTCACACACGGTCACAGAAAATGCACCGCCATCCGTTTTACCGTAGAAAATGTAATTAAAAGACTGCTGGGTCTGCGATTCAGGCCAAAGTTACGCTACACTAACGAGGGGTGGGGTTAAAAAGGGTTTTTCAGCTGAAAATGATTCGTCTATCTTTTGTGGCACAAAGGTTTGTGGCACAATCGGAAAGTCCCCCCGTCAATAATAAACACTTTTCGTAAGGGAAAAAAATGGTTTCAGAACGCGATCGAAACTGGGTAGCATCATAGAATAAGATTGTACAGCTTTGTGAAACGTATTTAAAAGTCCGAATGTATTCTAAATGCCTATAGTGAAGGGGTGTGAAGAAACTTTCCGAGCAAGTCATAACAGCTGTCAATTCATAATCGCCACGCTTGGCAGGCAGGTCGGCGATCGCAGTATGGTATTTAAATGCATAGAGAACGCTGCTGCATTCTCTAGTAAGTCCCTTAAAGTCAAAGTCATTTATTTGCAGTAAATGCGGTACAAAAGATGGTAGGTATAATTGGCATGCAATTATTAAAGTTGTCGCCATTTACGACACCCACGGGAAGAAACAGGGTGGTGCTATTCTTTACGTCTGGCACCACACGTTTCTTACTATGTTAATTATATTTTAGCTCATTTATTCACTTCTATTCAGATTTCGTATTCTTTGGTCTAGGACGTGTTTCAATTGCGAATATTCTAGTTCCTTCAAATACCCTTAATATTATTGGAAAATTATTATTAAATTATTTTGAACCTAATCGGTTTTCGAATACCTAATCTATTTTGTCCTATAAAGCAGTTTTAAAACTTTTAGTCAAATCAGTTTATTATTAATCTAGGCTAGGCTGTCAGTGCGGGAGGAAACGCCTGGGTGTCACCACTGTGTGGATCGCCCGGAGGACACGGTGGAGCATACGGTGGAGATCTGCCCGGCTTGGGCGGGGCATCGCCGGCGCCGTGTCCTCACGGAGGCGATTGTCGTTGGCGATCTCTCGCGTCCGGGTCTGATTTAGGCCATGGTTTGGAGCGAGAGTGCACGGGAGGCCATCAGCTCCTTCTGCGAAGCAGTAATGCTCGCGAAAGAGTAGGCGGAACGCGTGACGGAGAGGCGAGGTTCGCGCCCTCGCACCCCTAGTCGCCGCAGGAGACGCCCCGGGCGTCGGGAGTCGCAGGCCGATTCCCGGCCACCGTAGGCGCGGGCTTGAGGACGGTGAGCGATGGATAGCTCACCGTCCGATAAGGACCAGGCCCGGCTCGACAGCGTGTTGTGTTCCACGCGCGCCTCAAAGAGATGTCAGCACCAACTGACGGGATCCGTAAGGGCCAATGCCTGCCAGGGTTGCGAGTTTGTCCGAAAGGGATATCGTGGCCCTGGCAAATAGGCAATGCAAGGAACACGGGTGGGTTTTAGTCAGTAAAAGTCTGACACGCCCTCTCACTCCGCCCAGAGCGGGAGAAGTTATTTGATAACCTCCCACCCAAAAAAAAAGAAATGGCTAGGCTATCATTAAAAAATATATGGAGACCCAGCCGTATTTTCCCTTCAATGCAACGCTTTCACGCCTCTTCATGCCTTTGTCTAAGCAAAATTTTTACCAATATACACACATTCCTACTTTTAGTAAGTATATTATCTGCTTCTAAACTATACCCAAATCATTTTAGCGAGGCATTAGCGGTCATTACCCTTTCCCTAGTATCTCTCCGTAGGAAACCAAACAATAAACTATGTATGGTTTTTCGTTATTGAAACATGTTGTAACGATACGATATATGTCGATTCAGGGCGGACTTCATTTCAGTTTTTTAAATAAAGAATTCTAGAAAATGTAGGTGGGTCATTGACCGCTATTGCCACGCTAAAGCGATCTTGGTATAGATACAAGTAGGTACTGCTTGATCTGAAGTTGCGATGTAATTGAAATGTCTGCGGATCTAGCCATGATTGACGGCTGAAAATTGGTCTTTTGTGGGTACGCTGTAACTCTAACGTACTGAAAATCGGGATAAGGAGGTTACAAACAAAGGTCTGTCTTGTTGAAAATAAATATTGAAATAAAATCTCATTTTTAACCGACTTCAAAAAGGAGGAGGTTCTCAATTCGGCAGTATGTTTTTTTTTGTTAGATGGTTGTTACGCGATTACTCCGTCAATTGTGGACCGATTTTGAAAATTATTTTTTTATTTGAAAGGGTATGCTCCCGAAATAGTCCCATTGTCACGAAGTCAGAATCTGATGAGGGTATCCCATGGAAATCGAGGGCAATCCTCATTTTTTATAGCCACACCTATATTGATTTCAGTATTTTTTATAGTAACTTATGCATTTGCACTCGAAAAGCACCATTTGGTGAAGTGAAACTGATGATGAGAACCACAGGTGGCCACCGGAGCTACTTAATAATAAGTATTTCACTGTTGCGATTCGATTAGACACTTTATTATGGTTGCTAAGCAATTTATGCTCGTCACAATGCATATGGTGAAGTCACCACCAGTTCTAGTTCTCCTGGTTCTTGCCAGGAGAACTCCTAAACTATTAACGCCCCTGCATCGGGAAAACCAATATTTTGTAAAAGGTGATGAGCAGCTGTTGACATTAGGCTATTGTAACTTAGATAAATTACAAACTGACCCACTAAAAAGTTAAAAATAAAAAAACGTTTTACAAAAAAAAAAAAACAACCGACTTCCAAAAAAACACTACAAAGTGAAAAATAACCTTAATTTCGGAAGTCGGTGGCAAAAAACTAAAATAGATACAAAGACACCGACTTCCGAAATTAAGGTTATTTTTCACTTTGTAGTGTTTTTTTTGGAAGTCAGTTGTTTTTTTTTTTTGTAAAAAGTTTTTATTTGATAGCTATTGCCCGGGACTTCGTGTGCGATACAGGATGCAAAGTCTCCTATGTCCTTCTCCAGCTCCCATGCTACCTACTCGTATTATGTCAAATTTCATAACGGTTCAGCGTTTAGGCGTAACAGACGAGCAGCCAGACAGTTACTCGCTTTAAAAAAAAATTATAGCTTTTGCCTGCGGCTTCGCCCGCTTGGAAGTCAGAAATTATTCCACGGGAACGTACAGTCGGTGACCAGCATTACCTTACAAAGAAGAATAATCGTCATTGGATACATGAAGTGGGCTGCCGTTGTAAGATGATTACCACGGTGCCACGGTGTATATCGATTTGTAGACCATTTACCGACAGAATCTATATTTAGTTAACCTAACAAGACGCGCGGAGTAAAAGTAACGTAAATTAAACGATATTGAAATTTGATACACAGGGTGGCAGGGATATCGACACAGCCTGTTACCATGGATTCAGTACATGATTCAGATTTTTTTTACCGACAGAATCTATAATTAGTTAACCTAACAAGACGCGCGGAGTAAAAGTAACGTAAATTAAACGATATTGAAATTTGATACACCTCTATGTAGGTAAAAAAAATCTGAATCATGTACTGAAACCATTGTAACAGACTGTGTCAATGTCCCTGCCACCCTTTAAATATTAGTTTTTCATAATATATTTACTTCGTTTTAAGTCTTTATTTAGAAGTTATCCGGAAAAGAACCGGTGTTACCGACATAGCTTGCAGAGTAAGCAAAATGAAGTGGCAGTGGGCTGGCCATGTTTGTGGAAGGACCGATGGCCGATGGAGCAGACGAATCCTGGAGTGGAGACCGCGTATCGACAAGTGTAGTGTGGGACGCCCCCCAGCTAGATGGACCGACGACCTTAAGAAGGTGGCTGGGTCAGACTGGATGCGGAAGGCGGAGGACAGGGTGTTGTGGCGCAGCCTGAGAGAGGCCTATGTCCAGCAGTGGACTGCGATAGGCTGAGTTGATTGAAGTCTTTATTTATATCTATGGGGGTGATACTTATTATGTTTATAGCAAAAAGTTTAGCCTAAATGCTAAAATATAATTTTATATTCGATTCATTAATCGTCCAAATTGACGTTTAATTTACGTAACGCGTTCGTGCTAAGGCCTCTGATTCTGTCGAATATAATGTAACGATATCCAATTAACCATCCTCAGTAACCGATCACTATCAACCCGTGTAAGGGGCGACGGCAGAAATGGTATGCTAATAAATATTACAATGACGGGTACTTTGCGGCACGGCAAACAGCCTCTGACGGTTCCCGATCTCCCCCGAAGTCTCCCGACGATAGATTCGCGTGTCATTTGCCGAGCCTCTCTTCCGCCACTTATCACATGCACATATACATGCATGTTGTTTGTCGTGTGTCAGTTGTTGAGCCCATCGCTTTTGCCTATTTTAATCCATATAAAGATGTGTGTGTAAAAACGAAAAGATTTCGTCTTTTTTGTTTTTTTGATGTAGGTTTGTCTGTGTGGTGCCGGACGTAAAGAAAAGCACCATCCTATTTCTTCCCGTGGGTGTCGTAAAAGGCGACGCAGCGTTCTCTATGCATTTTAAGACGCTGACAATAGGTGATGACACAACTCTTGTTATTTATTGCACAATATGAAGCAATTATCTATTTACTCAAAAAATAGTGGAGTAATCAAAAATAAAAAAAACAACCAAGTTCTGCATACAAATAAGACGTTCTTGTTATTAATTAAATACCAACCGTAATATGTTGATATTTAATACAGATATTTTGGATTGAAACTCAAAGTAAAGGGTTAGTTTACCGTTAATTTGTATCGAGTTTTTTTTTTCTAAACGTGTTTTGGTAACAACCAAGTTCTGAGAAATATGTTCAAGAATAACATAATATTTTTTCCACTACCACAAACTATATAGATTAGGCATTTTTTTTTTTGTTTAAAACAAGCCTACTTTTATCATTTGCCTCTTGTCAGCGCCTTAACACCATTCTGCGATCGCCAACCCGCCTGCCAAGCGTTGCGATTATGGCAACCCTCTTTGGGGGAGGCCTATGTCCAGCAGTGGACGTCTTTTGGCTGAAATGATGATGATGATGTAGGTTTGACAAGACAAACTTTAAGATACCTTTAAAAAAACATGCAATTTTTGTTCACAGCTCTGTATCTCCAATTTCTCGGTTTATTTATACACACGTTCTTGCTCCAAAACTGAGTTACATAACTACAAACCTCTTTCCCGACATAAATTTTCTTTTAAAAAGCCTTTTTTATTAAAACTCCAAACATTTTTAATAAACACTCACAGAAATAAAATACAGTGGCCTGAGAAGTTAAGCTGAGCACGTTTAGCTTCGTTCCGGTTGGCAACCAAGGTAAGAGAGATTGTAGAGTTTTGTTAGAGGCGTTCCACACTAGGCTGTAAGCGGCGATTTCGATGTAAATAAAGTTTGTGGAGTATAATCATATCTGAAGGCTCACAATTATTTATTTCTTATTTTTTCTGTTTTTAGGTTTCCATTCCCAAAGGGTGCCAACGGGACACTATTACTAAGTCCATCCGTCCGTCTGTCACAGGGCTGTATCTTTTGATCGGTAAAAGGTAGGCACTTGAAATTTTCACAGAGTATGTACAGTCAGTGTTCTACATAACCCAACCCGTTTACCCCTCTTCTTCTTTGTAAGAGGGGTCAGATAATACAGAGCACTGACTGTACTACTATGGCTGCTATAACAGAAAACAATAAAAATATAATAGAGTTAAAAATTAAAGGTAGATAATGTTAAATATTGTGCGGTGGTTCCGAACCCTTCGCCGCGTTTTATGTTGCATGACATTGAACTATTATCATTTTAGCTTAATGTCACTTTAGTTGTGATATAATTGAGTTTATTAATGATTTAATAAGCCCTTAATTCACGGTTATAAACCAGTTAGGCTGGCTGTTCATTAAAACAGAGTGGCGGCAAAAATTCGACCGAGGATCATGACCAAGTTGAATCCTCTTATGTCGGTAACCATGTTAGTTATTAGCCGACCCTTGTCGCCTCCGCTCTCATATGTTTAGTGGATACACTAACCTTTTAATTTAATTTTAAACACATTTGGATTACTTAGCTACCAATAACAGTAAACCAACAGTTTTCAAAAAAACTTAAACAATAAAATTGATGTAATATTGTAAGCGAATTTCATGCGATTGCTTCACAACAAAACATATTCACTGCATGAACTGATACTGACGAGATTAAAGCCATTAAGAAGCAACAATTTCAAACGCAACTGCAAACATTTTGTTATCATATTTCACAAAACAAGCAAGAAAATGAGTACTACGAATTTCCAAACGCTCGTTTCAACCGACCCGTCTGAACCTCCCTTACCGCCACTGGCCTTGTTCATTTCACAGCTCTGGGTGTGCCTCACATTTAGAAAGATATAGCGGGCTCCGTGCAAGGGTAATAGTGTATGAACGTCTCAGCCCGCTGCAATTAGCGGCTTTACTTCCACGACCTCATAATTTCCTGGTACTGCTATCATTGCACGTGGATCATGGACGCCGTAAATTAAGGAAAATTTCACACTCTAAGTAAATTTTGTTACTCGGTTTTTGTTGGTTTGTATGCGAATGTATTTTAACATTTTTTCATATCACAGGGCATTATTTCAAACGTTGCCTTTAGAAATTTTTCTGTACGTTTATCGATACTAATCTTACATGAAACAAACACCAAGGAATAAAAATCTGAAAATCAAAAAAAGTAATTTGCTCCGTGAGAGAATCAAACCCACAGCTGAGAAGCAGGTGCTCAAGCACTGCATCATCCAGTAAGTGTATATGAATGTAGCCACACATAACTGTATATGAATCAATGAAATGCTCCGACCCAAGGATGGTTGAACCAGACTCGATTGCTCGAATGAGCCCAAAGATTCACCCTAGTCCCTGAAGCCTCATGTTTCATGGGACTACAGAGACCATTGTATATCAAAGAGTAGACCGGAGGGCGTGATAATGGTAGGGAAGACGCGTCCATAGGATATGGAAGGATTATTAACGCCTACCAGATATGCATCCTTGAGTAAATGTAGGCACACATAACTGTATAGCTATTTTATTTTATTTTTTCCCACATTGCGTATCGTTTCCCTTACTAAAACTTTTACTCTCTATGTATCTGTGTGTATATACATTCCATATTACACGTTGGCGTGATTGTGACGTAATAAAAACGCGACATTATACCTCCAAGTCTTTTTAGCTCTGTCCTCAATAAACTCTTATCTCGGAGGGACTGTGTTTTAGTGCGAAATAAAATGCTAGTATGCACTTTACGATGCGAATTTAGAGATACGCGGAGACCGAGACGTCGAGTGTATGCTAAACTTTAGAGCAACGAGGAAGATTTATGCTCGGGACTTCGAGTAATGAGGTGCGAACTAAGGTTGGACTTACATTCATTTTATTTTATGTTCTAATTTATTATTTGGAGCAATGGTAGATTTGATGGAACAGACTAATAGTGACATCGAAAGCAAGATGATTTAGTACATTGAATGAAAAAACATTAAGGCACAACCTACATTTGAACGTTACAGTTTTGGCTTCAGAGTTTAATAATTCTGTGCCTGAGAAGCATAACACTGTAACTTCGTTTTTTACGATTTTGAGTTTTATACACTATCCTATTGTATATGTCCTTCTTTAAAAAGCCATAATACTGTAACTAATAAAATCAATTTGTGTCAGAGTTCCTAAATTGTATTCAAATGTGTGACTGGGAAACATTCTAAAGCATAATATTTTAAGTGATTATACAATATAATACCACGATAATATAATTTAAATTTTACTGTATGTACGGAGTTGTGTACACTGTATAACCGCTACATTGTCGACGACGTGCCGCACGGCGCAGCGATCTTATATCACTGTTTATGTTATTTTTTTAATTTTCTTTAAAAAAGCAACAAAATACTGTCAAATTTATATCAATATTGTTACTTATTTAAAGTTTAATAGTGTTGTTATTAGCTTATATAACATTTTCTCCAAAATGTTGGCACATTTTATTTCGAAAGCTCCTTCTTTAAGGAGCTTCAAAAATAACTGACTATCTTGACTTTTCAAGATAGTCAGTTATTTTTGAGAAAAACCTTCTCCTGTAATGTTTGAATTTTGGTCCCAGGCTCAGCGATGGTTTAGATGACATTTTTATTGGCTGCTTCTTGCGAGGTGGTTCCAACTGTTTCATATGATTTAACTTTATTTGCCCACATAAATGTTACTGAACTAGTTTAAAACATTAGTCATAGCAATGACATCATATCGGTTATAAAATGAAGTTAACTTTTATCCGTAATTTTAGGGACATTAATATGTAACTCATCATGTGGGTCTTTTTCCTAACTATGTTGGGGTTGGCTTTTAGTCTAACCTGATGTATCTGAATACCAGTATTTTACATGGAGCGACTGCCTATCTATCCACAACCCAGTAGGTAAGACTATATCCCTTGGCAAGACTGGTTGTCAGAAAATTCGGGCTTCCCGTAACAACTAATAAAGATCTAGGAATGACAGCCAGGACCAATAGCTTAACGGACTTTCCAAGGCACGGATGGTTCTCTCGGTATGTAATGGATGGTCACCCATCCGCGAACTGACCTCGGCAAACGTTGCTTAACCTTGAAAATCGACCCGTGCGGCTGTTATTATTTAGCCACGAGCCCCATTAATACTATGTAGTACCAATGTAAGTAAAAAAGACAAAATAGTAGCTATCAGTTACTTTTCTTGTCCGTATTCCGTCAATATTAGATTATTATGTCCACAAAACGTGCGCTCTTCCAGAAAACTCGATATATTTGGCAGAATAAGGAAACTGTATCAGCTCCCTTACTTCCCACACATTATTAGAGTCAACTGGGGAAAATTGGTCACTATCGCAGCATCCCCTTTTCCTCAATTAACGCGTGCCAATCTCGTATGTGATAATACCTAAGCATCGTATTTAATCTTTGTTTTTTTTTTACATTCATAAATCAACAGTGTCGTTTGGTTTCGAACAGAGACACATCATTTAAAGATTCGATGTAATGGCGTATTTTTGCCATTTTCTTTCATTCTTTTTTTTGTGAAACGTGATGTTACGTGTACGGAGTTTGTAAACAAAATCGGTACTAAGCCATAAAAAAGGCGTTCGTTGAACCGTTATTCAACGTCACGTACTCTGGACGATTTTGAAGTATATTATAATATACAGCTGTATATTATATTATGTGCCTTTTAGTCTGTGCCAAATAAAACATTTAAAAAGTATCTATTGATGAAATGGTTGATAGTCTTAAGTTCGGGAAACAGAATTAAAAATATTTCTAAATAAACAAATGGGTAGATTTTTTTTTCGTTACCTGACAAATATCTGTAAATAATATTCTATAAAAAATATTAAATGGCAATTATAATATTCTGAGAAACGTCGAAATTGGAGCGGTTTGTCTACTAGGTACTCCGTCTCCGAGTATGTAAATACGAGTACTTAGATACTATCCTATAAATTGTTAATAGGCTTCAAGAAAAAGAGCTTTTGAATTCGAAGCGAATGATTTATTTTTTCAAAGCGGTGAAAGAAAACATCGTGAGGGTATCCGTCCTAGAACCAAAAATTCAAGACTAGAAGACATTGAAATCAACCAACCCAGCAGTGGGAATATTATAAGCTGATACACTGAACACTTCCTCTCTCCTTAAACATCATCATTACAGAATACAGTTCCTTGCTCTTGTTTCATGTTTATTATTGTATATATTTATATAGATACGTGTATGCTTTATGTATGTATGTAGTTATTGTATATGTAAATGGTACACCACTGACTACCTGCAGTATTGTCTCTCCTTCTCCCTTTAATCCATCCAAAGGTTGTCTGTAAAAGATCGCTTTTAGCGATAAGACCCATTCTGTCACCGTATGTAAAACTACAACATTTATATCTGTAACTTGTATGGTATATACATAATAAAGAGTATTATACATATATATATATATATATATATACTATTCTATTCTGATGATGTGATGTGTTTTATTTCAGCGATAACTCAACTTATTACTATCCAATATAAATCAAACTAAGTCAATGACCGAAATACCTGAAACGGCTCAACTCTCAATTCTTTATTGCGTACCATAATGTACTCGTATATAGTTGGTAGGAAAATCATTATATTGGACACAATTATGGACCCTGTCGGCTCTCGTTAGACAATTAGATTAAACGTTTTTTACATAAAATAAAATAGTTACGAATAATGTTTGTACGTTTGTCTGTTTGTCTGGATGAATATTTCGGATTGACGCAAAAACGGCTGAACGGATTTGGATGAAATTTGGCACACAGATAGTTTATAACCTTCCTTTTTTTTCTAGCTCTAGCTAGTTGATATATAAATTAGTGATACTCCTAGACCTGGTGCTTAGCAAATAATGTTTTTCTTTTCGGAATCCTGATTGTTTTGATTATTTACGCGAATACGCGAATAATAAGAGTAGGTAATAAACACTGCAAAAACATATATAATTATTTATTCACAATTAAATAACAGAGCAGAGCAGTGGTGGCCCAGAGGTAACGGCCTTGATTTACGTAGACGTATTAATAAAGCCTTCATGGAAACCAGTTACGAAACCCCGGTTTCCTTGACGGCCGAAGCGCTTACGAGTAGTCGTGGGTTCTAACTCAGACAGGCGCATTACTTTGTGTAAATTATTTCATCACTACTGCTCTCAAAACGGTGACGGAAAACATCGTGGGAAAACCGGCATGTCCTAGAACCAAAAATTCTAAGACATGTGACATCTACCCACCCGCACTGGGCCCGCGTGGTGGATTTTTACTTCACACCGAGAGGAGGCCTGTGTCTCAGCAGTGGGAAGATTATAGTCTGATTATCTAATTAAATTACTAACTATACAAATAAATAAAAATGCGGGAAAAGAATCATAGGGCATCAAAAAATTTGTCCGCATCGCTGTCAACAGGAAAAGTGCCCAAAAGGCTGCCGTATTTAACAATCGGTTATCAACATACATAAACTCACGCCTTCTACCCATGGGGGTAGGCAGAAACTATAGAACGCCACCTGCTACGCTCCTTACATACTCCTTTTGCTTCGCCTACGTTCATACATCTGGTCATACACGCACGCTGCCGCCGTTTGCGAGTACTACGCACCTGACCTTTCTGAAGAACATCACCAATTTGGTCACTATATTTCCTTCTAGGGCGTCGTCTCCCGGCGTTTCCACTCACCTCTGCTTTATAAATACCTTTTGTTAGTCGCCTTTTACTCATCCTCTCAACATGACCAAACCATCTAAGCATACTCTTTTAAACTTTTGTTACTACATCTTCTTTTAAACTGCACCGTTGCCTTATCACCTCATTTTTCAGCCTATCATTCATAGTCCCGCCAGACATGCTTCGCAAAGAACGCATCGGTTATCAAGGTTGTAATTATTCGTCTTTATTATCAACGTAAGATTTATTTTCTCTGAAATGTTTTCCTCAACCATGTTGCAAATAATTAAAATGATTGTTATTGTCCGAGTTTGGGAAACTTCCTCAACAAAATAATGCTAACTTTATATTTGAACGTTTTGTTCTGATTATGATGAATTGAGTGATTCCTATCATAACGGTTCGTTTTGAATTTTAATGCTTTATGATTAGAAGATTGTACCCTTTTTAGGGCTCCGTACCTCCAAAGGAAAAAAAAACCCTTATAGGATCACTCATGTGTCTGTCTGTCTGTTTGTCTATCCGTCTGTCACAGCCGATTTGTTGGTACATATTATGAACTTCTGTGACCCAAAAACGTACGTGTAACATAAATAAATTAATTTTGAATATCCCCCATATTCAAAATTAATTTATTTACACACTTTTGGATCATATAAGAAAAAAAAAAAAAAAAAACTGTACCGTGTGACATATCAAATAAAAGGGCTTATTGTAAGGATTTCAGATATTTTTATAATAATTAAAAAAAATAAGCTTTTAAAATTATTTAAGAAAATAGATGAAAATTGACCATTCTCTTATCTCCAAAACTACTAAGACAACAATTTCAAAAAAAATACAGAAAATTGTTCTTTACTTATAGATTACATGAAAATCTATAAGAAGTCTATGATCTTAAAATAACATGGTAAATCTCTCAATATTGTGCTTAGAAACTTAGATTTGCAGTTGGAATGTATGAGGGAACATGTTTTTCAACTACAATGTTAAGCTTGTTCTTGGGATAAATTAATCACCACTACAGAACCCTTCATTGTGCCACGCACTGTGCCGTGTTTTTGAAAGGACTCAGTTTTTGGCTGCGATTCTCTCATGAATAGCGGTAATTCTGCCTACCCCATCAGAAAAAGCAGTGAGTACGTAAAATCCATCAGAAAAAGCAGTGAGATAAGTATGTAAAATTTCAGTTTTTTATTTTATTTATCATGAGAAATATGACACGAAGTAGAGACCCTTTTGTGTGCCATGCACATCCTGGATTTTTTTGCAACCCGTTTTTCATTTAAAATTTTGTCGTATATATGTTAGTTTAATGTCACTACATTGCACTGCATACTGCTAAGGAAAACAGCTGGATACGAATTGGATTTACTAAGAAAAAAGACGCCACGAACAGTAGTAATTAGTACTCGTAGTTTCATCTCTCGCAAACTCTTGAAATCTTTGGAGATCTTAAATATCCACAAAAGGAAATTAATGTCTAACTTGTAAATTCCCAAATTGAGATGAGATTTTCTCCTGTTTCCTTTACCTGAGATTTCACTGGTCGACTTATAAAACAAGACAAAAACTCCGGAGATTCCATTAGTATTCATTAATTTCATTATGCTATTTGTTTCCAATTCTTTAACTTTTGCTGGCAATTATAACTTTGAGTTAGATTAAAAATAATATTTGTCTACCATGGAATAAACAGGCAGAATCATAAAGGAATTTAATGATTTCCGGTTTTTTCATTATAAACACAGGGGTCTACTCCGAAGCGCTAAACCGAAGTATCGGCCGAGTTTACGGCCTTTTTATAACTTCCAAAGTTTCCTTTTTTGACGTTGAGTCCTTACCCGACTTCAAGTCACAGTTTTGACTTTGGCTAATCAGCGATAGTTAGCCGTAATTAAGAAAGGACCGAATCTTCGGCCGATACTTCGGATTTACGTTCGGGATAGACCCCCAGGTCAGTGTTTTATGACTAGACACGCCAGCAAAAATCCTTTGTAAGTGTTAACCTTCGTTGTATAAGGAAATCTTGTGCATAATTTAATTTTGTTGTCCGTCAGTAATCAATTAATCAATTCAATTCATTTATTCCAAGACTCATTTGTTAGTAAAAAACTTATACTACGTTAGTAATGAAGATAAAATTTATTCACATATAAAAATAAAAGTACACCTACTATTGACAGAGGCAGCACTGTCCGACGCTTCACCGCGGCCACACCATTCCATGGGAAATGGCGCAGCAGCGATTCACGTACGGACAGTCCAGCCTACTCGAAATTAAAGACAGGATGCTGTTGTTGCTGCCCCACACCCCACGCACCAGGGACCACATGTGCGTCTGCGAACATCCCTGGTGCGCTGCAGTAGCGGGGCAGCCTCAACAGCACCCTGAACATATGAATAGTGTCTGTAATATTTCACTGTGTGTACCTGCGAAGACGCTAATAGGCTGAAATGATTTAACACAATAAATTAAATTAAATTACATTATTAAAATTAAGAGTAGGCACAAGATTCTTAATTTTAATAATGTAATTTAATTTATTGTGTTGTAATAATTTAACAACAATGCATTGTAATATTGGTATGGGTTAATACCTGAAAATAAACGATAATAATAATAACCAACCGGGGGTTGTTCTTGGGTGCACTTGCATAGTGCAAATAGGGATAATCGCCGGTTGGTGCCTTATTCCAATTAAAATTGTCTAAGGGGCGTCTGCGAGTTGGTTTCGGCCCCTCGTACGCCTTTTAAAGGTCCGGGACCCCATGGTCCCGAGATATCATCACACTAATTTTATAAAGGCAAAAGTTTGTGAGTGTGTGTGTTTGTGTTTGTTACTTCTTCAAGCTCAAACGGCTGAACCAATTTTAATAAAGTTTTGTATGGAGGTAGCTGACACCCTGGATTAAGACATAGGCTACTTTTTATCCCGATATTCCCACGGCATCAAGACTTACGCGGGTGAAACCGCGGGGTGCAGCTAGTGTAAAATAATAATAATGAGAATTTGAATCAGTAGATTTGTCAGTGTTTAGAACTACGTTATCGTAGAACAGTGTTGGCTACGCCTGGTTACGTAGCGTAGTGTGATGGTGTAGCGGTAGCTATGCTGCTCAAATTTCTGTCTTTTATGATATGTAGCGTATTTAAAACATGAACATTCATGAACGTTCCTCTAATCATTGTTTTCATCGCCATTTAAAAAAAAAATACATTTAATCTGGCTTTCAGTAATAAATCAATCTCTAAGATATTGTAAATGTTTCTGATTGCTTCAGTTTTCCGATCAGTTTAGGCCTACCATTCAATATGTTTTAACTCATAACATTGATAGGTAAAAAACTCACGGCAAGGTCGGTTTAAAATATTCCAAAAATTTAAATTTCATAGTTTTAACCCTAGTCTGTAGCCGGCAATATTACACAATGTTTTGCATTTTTAACAGTGCTTGAACCACCCTCCACTGAATATAAAAAACCGGACAAGTGCGAATCGAACTCACGTGATGAGGGTTCCGTTCAATGAATATGTTATCTACTATATTTTTTATCCCAAGATAATTTATCCCAAGAACAAACCGAACATTTTAGTTGTAAGTAAACATGTTCTTCCAAACATTAAAACGACAAATGGAAGTTTGTACGCACATTATTGAGAGATTTCATTCACTTCAGCCGAAAGACGTCCACTGCTGGACATAGGCCTCGCCCAATCTAGGGGGGGTTTGCCATAATCGCCACGCTTGGCTGGCGGGTTGGCGATCGCAGTATGGTGTTAAAATGTATAAAGAACGCTGCTGCCCATTCTCTAGTAAGTCCCTTAGTCGCCTTTTACGACACCTACGGGAAGAAAAAGGGTGATGCTATTCTTTACGTCCGGCACCACACGGAACAATTTGGAGATTTACCATGTTATTTTAACACCATAGACTTCTTATTGATCTTCCTGTTATCTGTAAAATAAGTAAATAACCATTTTCTATATTTTTTTTCAAAATGTTAGGCCTTGTAGTTTCGGAGATAAGATCAAATTTCATCAATTTTCTTTAATAACTTTTAAACTATTTATTTTAAAATTATAAAAAAAAAAACATAGATTTGAAATCCTCACTACAAGTTCTTTCATTTGATATAATATCACACGTTAAACTTTGTTTTTTTTTTTTTATAATTTGTCCCTCAAAAGTGGCCCTGGTATTCAAAATTCATTTATTTACGTTACACGTCCGTGTTTGGGTCACAGAAATTCATGTGTGAATTTTAACTTAATCCGTCCAGTAGATTCGGAGCAAATCAGCTCACACACGAGTGATCCTATAACGGTTCCGATTTTGCCTTTTGAGGTACGTAGCGCTAAAAACGTCGCACATTGCCGCATGCGTTACTCTAAACCAGTGGTTCTCAAACTTTTTTGGAGACGGAACCCTTTTCGAAAACGAAATATTTGACGGAGCCCTAAAGTAATCAAAAATGGTTTTATGTGTATTCTTCATTAATAATCATATTACTTGACATTAAAATTTACATATTTTTTTACTTTTGTTGAAATATTTAGATTGATATTATGTTACTCAGGTACCAGAGTAAAATAAAATATAGTAGGTAGACACTCCTTTAGTATTATTTTTTTATTCTGACCAGTATTTTTGCGGAACCCTAGGGTTCCGCGGAACACACTTTGAGTATGGTTGCTCTAAACAAAACTCAAGCTGTAGATACTTCTACTATGTAGATATATAATACCCCAGAATATCTAAAACAAGTTAGATTTTATTGAGGTGTAAACGAATAAAGCTCTAAAAATACAACTCATTTTGCCCGCCTGTGAGTAAAATACAGCAATATTTTTAATTAAGTTAAGACCTAACAGATTCGACGCCATTAGTAATTCAAATTTTAATGTACCTACTTAAGTACTTGAGAAAACAACTCAAGAGTAAAATATAAGTAAAAGTAACTTTGTGTACTTTTGTAAAACATTTTCAGTCGTTTCTTTCGTTCAAGTGCCCAACAACAATATTTTTTCCCGTACAATTAATTTAACGACTCAGTATTTTCAACTGGAACTTAAATACAATTTTTCCACAAAAAATTGCCCGTCTATCGTAAAATTTTATTCTCCTCAAACTTTCCTAATTACGATCACAAAGAGAACAGGAATTATTTTCAAATTAAATTCCTGATTTTTTTACGAGTTTCATGAATGGTGGAAGGTACTTTTGACCTTCATGGGACCTCCGGGACTGGCGTTAATGGAGCTAATGGATTTTACTGATTTTCTGTGTTTTTAACAAGTTTTTTTCCGTGTTCATAATTCTTCGTAATTTAATTATTATTATCAAAGTGATTGCTATCTGTGTAAATACAGATGAGTATGCTGTTAGCCACTCTATTGCCCTCTTTGACGTAATCCTTCATTCGCCTCTAAACGACACCCATGAGTTGGTAATGTCTTTTATCTTTCTGGGAAATTACATCAAATCTACATTAAAGAAACACAGTCTGTTACTTTATTGTATATTTTTAACTTTGTAGGAAGCTAGCTTTTTGAGAAGATTAAAAAGGATTGATTAAATAAAATAATTTTTTTTTATTACATTTTGTTTTTTTTTTTGGAATACATGTATTTATTGTATACAATTTGATTACACAACTAATTATTTACACAAGGTACTAAGGGAAAAAATAAAATAAAGACTGGCAGCATTATTTTGAGTTATGATTTTGATTTTTTTTAATTTTTAAGAAATTAAAAAAATGATAATAATAAGCAATTTTAGATAAAACTTTTATCTACTTATTATACCTAGGAAATGTACTATGGACGCGTTTTTGTTACAAATTGTTAATGTTTTTTTGATAACTTTTTTTCTGAAATGGCTATGGCCGACTTCAATGACACAAAAATGAATTTGTTTTTTTTTTCAGCATACTAAATGAAACACCAAAAGTTCTCAAAATTGAACTACACGAATCAAATGAAATATGAACCCATGAATACGCAACGTAAATCGTCAATTTTTTACCTGCAATCTATTTCAAAATATTGCTGGCGATAAATTGGACAGTTGGTCCTATATTGGACTCAAAGATCGAAATATTACGAATCTATTAATGTTCATTACGACTGTCAACTTTGATCTATTGACTTTATGATCAAAGGTTAATCAAGAGTTATTAAAGCCTGATCAAGGGTTCTTGAGTGACCTAATTATTGGAAAATCCAGAGACTTTGAGACGAGCGATGAAATAAAAAACGGCCAAGTGCGAGTCGGACTCGCGCACGAAGGGTTCTGTACCATTATCTATAAAAATGGCAAAAAAATCACGTTTGTTGTATGGGAAATTAAATATTTGTTTTATTTTAATTTAATTATTTATTTTTAAAGTGAGTATATAACCAAATATTCTGTGAATATTTTAAGCTTCTACCTGTTGCCGTTATCAATATCGAGCAAAAACGATAAAAAAACACGTTTTTTGTATGGGAGCCCTCTTAAATATTTATTTTATTCTGTTTTTTAGTATTTATTGTTATAGCGGCAACAGAAATACATCATATGGAAAAATATCAACTGTCTATCTATCATGGTTCATGAGATACAGCCTGGTGACAGACGGACAGACAGACAGACAGACGGCGGAGCCTTAGTAATAGGGATCCCGTTTTACGCTTTGGGTACGAAACTCTAAAAACCAGCAACAAAACAATTTTTTTACAATTAAACCAGTGTATAAAACAAGAAACAACCAAAAACCTTTAAAAGGTAAACATACAATATAATTATTATAGTTGTTGTTTTTTTAAGTTTTATAAGTTGTAGGTAATATTTTGATCCAAGCGTCGTCGTGGTGGGGACGGCTAATGAAATTAGGAAGTTAACAACAGCTATCCTTCCCAAAATAACTTAGATTCATATTTGCTAGGTATAAACCTCGTCTATTTGGCGATTACACCCCTCTTTTTCGTCGGGGGTTAAAAACAAAACATTATTTGGCAAACGGAATGATGATTCAAAACAGAGGTTTGATTCGCATGTTACTCACCATCTTCTAAACGTAATCTTTAAGTTGCTAATTACGACACCTGCAAAATGCCTATGCCATCAAGGAAAAGTCCTTGCGAGGAATTTTATGTTACCTACACAATCTAATTAGCATCGTTAAGGAGGCAATAACTCAAAAAGTATACAGTAGACATCATTATTTTTATATTTATTTGTAAGGTAATAGAGTATGCTTAGATGGTTTGGTCATGTTGAGAGGATGAATGAAAGGCGACTAACAAAAGGTATTTACAAAGCAGAGGTGAGTGGTAACGCCGAGAGGTAACGCCCTAGGAAGACATCTAGTGACCTAATTGCAGATGTTCTTCAGAAAGGTCAGGTGCAAGTACTCGCAACAGTATAACCAGATGAATGAACGTAAACGAAGCAAAAGGACTATGTAAGAAGTGGAGCAGGTAGCGTTCTATAGTTTCTGCCTACCCCCATGGGAAGAAGGCGTGAGTTTATACATGTGTTTTATTTATTATTATTACGTATGTAATAATTAGGGGCCTGTAATGAGCGACATGTGTTAGAATTTCTCACGTTGGCTTATAAAGTTAGAAAGGACTTATCTCTTCGGCCGAGGCTTAGGGTTTGTGTGGAGTTCAGAGTGCATACTATTATTCTCTAAAGTCAGTCTGAGCTGTTTACGAGAAATCTAATTATGCTTTTAACTTAGATAATTATGTCAGCGGGGTGTAATGTTATTAATATCATATTTACAACAAAAAACAAAAGTTCAGTCACTCAGATCACAAAAAAAAAACTTAAATACCCTTGTAATTAAGTTTTTTTTTTGTGATCTGTGTGAGTCCCAATAAATTCTTTTTCTTTCTTTTCTTTATTTAGTAACCATTAAAATATTTCATAATCAGCCTATAATTTTGCCCATCGTTGGGACACAGCGCTCCTCTCGGTGAGTAGGAGTGGGCCGTAATCCAAAACGCGGGCTCAGTGCGGGTTGGTAGATGTTACATGTCTTCGAATTTTTAGTTCTAGGACATGCGAGTTTTCTCACGATGTTTCCCTTCACCGTTATGTGAGCAGTGGTGATGAAATTATTTACACAAAGTAAAGCGCCTGTCTGGCAAGAAAAGCCTAATAATATTCTCAGGCACTATTTCGGTTCGGTTCCTTACTAACAGCTTTAATAAGTACGACTACAAACCCAAATAAATGTCTTAACTACTAAGGCGATGGAAACTTGAGTAAATAGTGTTGGGTTGTTACATTGATTTGGCAAATAAAGTTGTTTTTAGGGTTCCGTATCCCAAAAAGATAAAACGGAACCCCTGTAGGATCACTTAATTGTCCGTCTGTCTGTCTGTCCGTCTGTCTGTCTGTCTGTCAGTCCGTCAAAACCCTTTATCTCAGGAACGCGTGCAGGTGTCAAGTTGAAATTAATATCAAATACGTAAATCTACGGTCCCTTGAAGCTCTAACGCTCAACGCAATAAATATACGGCGATTTATGCAATATATTTTGATTTTCGCAAGTAAATCAAAATCAAAGTAAATCAAAAAAAATTAAGATTCTAGAATTAAGAATATATAATATAGGTATAATATAATATATAATATAATTAAGAATCTTAAATTTGGCAAGAAGCAAGGTCTCACAGCACAAGTAAAGGAAAAAGTCCGAAAATCGTTAATTTGTAGTTTTATCACATTAAAAAAAATGCAATTACAAACTTACATTCACAGTTAGAAAATAGGCCGTAGCGTATATTGATGTATGAGAGAACATGTTTTTCAACTACTACGTTAAGTTTGGGACAAATTCATCCCAACTAACCGGAACCCAATTGTGCGAGGTCCGGTTTTGTTTTATTCTGCTATTGGCGTTAAGTATACACTTAAATGGCCCGATTCATCACCTCCGAATGTTATTTAGTTAAACGTAAATACCTAATAGCGCCAGCGGGGTAAATGCGTTTCAACTATCAGTAGAAATGGGTTTAAATTCGACAGTTTGTTATGTTGCCAGTTGCGGAACCCAAAATTCCTAAGACAATGACTAACACCGCATTGTCTCCTGTACCGTGAGATTCGCCTTCTCAGCAATCCGATGGCGTGGGACCGAAGTTTGTGCAGTGCCAGTGATTCATAATTATATTGATTTGGTGTATTGGTGAATCACTCTTGTTTCTCACATCGAACAATTGTCACGCATCTTGGTTTTACCGAGCTGATTGTAATAATTATATTAATTAAATTCTTTAAGCAAATCATATCGGTTTTCATTCAAAAAAAAAAAAAAAAATTATTTCACATAAACCTACATGGACACTTATGAAACGTCAGAAGCCGGCAAGAAACTCCACGCTCCACATTAATATAAACTAGAAATAAGAAAGGGCCAAGAATTGAACCTTGAGGGACGCCCATCTTTACTAGAGACCCCAAGGACGTTGCCCCGTTAACGTTTACTTTTTGCTGCCTGTTTGATAGAAAGGAAAAAACAAGATCAGCAGCTTGTCCACGAATTCCGTAGTGGTGTAATTTACAGATTAGTGTATTGTGGTCAACGCAGTCAAACGCTTTTGAAACGCTTGCATCCTCGACTGCAGCTGAACGTAATTAGTTCAACAACATTCATCAAGTTATTTACGTTGTTGAGCAGGAAAATTTTTCGAGATGATGAAGCAATGTATTAACAATATAGGTACATCAATATCATTCAGAATGTGATTCAAACTCTGCTACGCAATTATGGTGCTGGGCACTGTAAAACAGAACCTAAACTTGCAAAAATTTGCTACTTCACGGAAGTTTTCTTTAAGAGGCAGGGTACAGGGAGAGGGGGGGAGGGGGGGGGGGTATGAGGCCCCTTCCCATGGGGTCTGTTTCCCAACATACAACGTATAAAAATGTTGCACGATACGGTACGTAAGCAAGAAATTGGCACTTAAGATAATAATATCATCATCATTAAGCCTCGTTTATGATGTCGGATGATTTTGGCAGTATGTATGTGTGTCAGAAAGAGTAATTTGGGCTGATAAGCTTGATCTAGTAAGTAGGGAGGTACGCATTGTAAAATTAGCTGTTTGTATGCAGTTTTACATGCATCGCACTGTTTACGCCAGTAGCACACCTCTGCCGCGAAACCATCACAGCGAAACCGCAGTAGTTCAATTCAACTGACTCGCGTCATGTTTCGCTACTCGAATCTGATGCGACTAGCGGAACATGACGCGAACTAGTTGAGTTGAACTACCGCGGTTTCGCTGCTATGGTTTCGCGGCGGAGATGTGCTACCGGCGTTAGATAGATAAAAAGAAAGTGTCCGTTTTCGTATAAAAAACTATCCTAGTTTCGAAAACGATGTTGAGTTGAGCCGATGAAATTAGAACCAGCACATAAATAAATTAACTCTCATTCGCATTTAGACATTCAATACTATGCTTACTATGTAAATATTTTGTTTCTGGCGCTATAAACACATGATTACCTACTCATAATCCGTAACGATCATTCATTCCCTTTACATTTTTCACCATTCCTTAGAATCGAAGAAACGACTCTAATTTATTTTAATGTAAGGTAATTTCGTCGGAAATACGGAGGAATTCCTGTTAATAACTGCAATTTCCTTTAGCAATCGTGACGTAGCACGATGTTGGTGCTTGTTGGAGGGCGGGGTCACGTCAATGTATGATTGCTTATTTCATGTTGAATTATTTCTAGGGACTACTATTTAGACTGCGTTACTGGTCTAGTGGTCGTAAGTGGTACAGCTAAGCATGATGTCCTGGGTACGATTCCCAGGCCGGGTAAAGTGTTATTGGGTTTTTCCATCAGGAATTATTCAGTAGCAGCTCAGAATAAGGCAATAGGCTAGCCCCCTATTACATGGGACTTAAACATAACTGACGATAGGTGGGTGCAGGAACTTCGGAAAAAACAGACATGATGTTATGTTATGTGACATTATGAATTCTTTTTGTTTATTTGATTCTGCACATATTTCAATGTTGTAGGCAGTGACAGATCTGGGTTTTTGTGAGGACTCGTTATTATATCTTTATTACGCCAAAAGTTAGGTTTAATAAATATATAATAACGACTCCTCGCGAAAACCCAGATCTGACTCCCTATTGTGGCCGGCCGGTGGCCAATTCCCGGCCACCACAGGCGCGGGTTTGCGGACGGTGAGCGATAGGTAGCTCGCCGTCCGATAAAGATCAGACGCGTTGTGCTCCACGCGTGCCTCAAAGAGATGTCAGCACCAACTGACGGGGTCCGGTAGGGCCAATGCCTGCCAGGGTTGCGAGTTTTTCCGAAAGGGATATCGTGGCCCTGGCACACAGCGCATCTGAAGGAACACGGGTGGGTTTTAGTCAGTAAAAGTCTGACACGCCAGCTCCGCCCAGAGCGGGAGAAGTTATTTGATAAATTACCACCCAAAAAAAAGGGTTAACTTAGTTTAACTTTACCATGAAGTTTTGAACTTTACCATTCTTATATTGCGAGCGTTACTATACACATCGTAGGGTTGAAATCACCACTTGAACGAAAAGAGCAGAATCTTGGGAGAACTCAAAAACAAAACATACCTAATTAATATAATTTAAAAGCAAGCCTTGTTTCCCCGAAAGGTTTGGCAGAGGTATGCCCATAGTAGATAGGTATACCCACATTTCGCCAGTTATATTTAAGCCCCATTTAATAGGGGACGAGACGGGGAGATATTGGGCAAAAATCCAGATTCCGGGCTGTTACTGAAAAATTCGTAATGGAGAAACCTAATAACACTTTGCCCGACCTGGGAATTGAACCCAGGATCTCATGCTCAGCAGTAGCACTTGCGAACACTGCACCAACGAGACAAGGAGTCTGGAATCTTCTGATCGACCAGTCGCATATATTTTAGTTCAAGTGTTTTCATGCAATATCTGTTCTTATCCGTTCTTGTACAAATTGTCTGTAAACGTTAGTGTTGTTTTGTACCTATATATATGTTAAAGGAGTGCCGAGGTAGGCAGTAATACAAGTCCATTATTCATAATCCGTGTATTATTGAATTTTCCCCGTATCACTAATTATAATAGATATTATAATTAACAATATCATCAATTCAATACAACTCTCTAACTACACAGGCGTAGCTATTGAACACTTGGGTATATTCTCTGATATAATAACAATTCGGCAGTAAGGTATTGTGATCTCAGTGTGTTATTGTACACGGGCGGATGGTTGCCTTTCAGAATAGCGACGGGAAGCAATAGTGCAGTCAAGTTAAATGGCAACAAAGGAAATAGGTATTTGTTGTGTTGGTGATTTTTTAATATTTATTGAGAGGGGCAACCGTTCTATCTTCTATGTTAGCGGGTTTGGTTGCTGCACTCAGTCCTTCATGTGGACCATTGTGCGTGAGCCATGGCGGCCGTCGTTGGTTATGCCAACCAGCCCACCTCCCTGCTGAAGCTGATTAGGTTTCCTGGTCTGCTTAAGATATCTGTGAAGGATCTGGGTGACCCGTGGGTTTCTGTTCTGATCTGGGTGACGCCTGTGCATTCAAAGAGCATATGCGAGCATATTGCCCTGCACAGAGAGCTGTCCGTTATGCCTATTCCGTGGAATTGCTTGTTTAGTGTCCCGTGTGGGGGTGAACTCCTGTAGCCACCTGCATAGTTGGTTGAAAGGGTATGTTAGGTTCACGTCCACAGACTGACGGGCTGGATGCTCTCCTAGCTAGTTCCTCAGCTGCGTCGTTACCTAGTGACCGCAACCGTTATTTTCCTCCGGCTTTTGAATTGATAATTTGAAGTTGAGAATATATAAAACTCTATCATTACGTAAGGGGCAAGTGAGTCATTCATAATTTCTTTGAAAAAGTAAGATATCTTGAATTTCGCAAGCTACATCGAAGGAATCACCTTAAGGTGAATCCGCAGCTGTAGCCCGCAAAATTCAAATTTTTTTACGTTTTTTTGCTATTTGCAGATCATTGTCAGGTTATATCTTAAACAGATATATATATACAGATATATGATTATGAACAGATATGTATTTACAGAATTATAATCAATAGAATCAATAATACATCTCCTTGAGTTAGATTTGTTCCCCAATGTCATGATCTCATGAAAAAGTCATTCAATGGAACAAATCTAACTTTGAGAGATGTATTATTGATTCTTTCATTGATTGACTTTCTAATGAAATCATGACATTGGGGAACAAATCTAACTCAGGGAGATGCATTAATAATTCTAATAATTATCATTCTTTAAATACATATCTGTTATAGTTGCTAATAATATTTTTATCAAGATACAACCCGCGCGACACGCTAATAGCAAAAAACGTAAGAAAATTTGAATTTCGCGGGTTACGGCTACGGATTCACCTTAAGTAATGCTAAAGTGGAGTTTGACTAGTTCTTGACTTCAAATTCTCAAATCAGAAACCGAGCCCTAACCACGAAGCTTCAATAATGTTTGCGTGAATTTATAAAACTGTGAGGTTAAGTTACTCTTGCTATGGTCACTCTGTAGATGAGTGACCCATTCTTCCTGATTCTGAGTCTCAAAGATCACGTCTTTTCGTTATACCCTACCCTATAAATATATGATAAATATTGATTATTCAGAAGCCCACCAGTCTGACTGGTCTAACCTTAGATCTGACATTGAACTTAACCTCGGTATTCAAATGTAAATTGGGTTAAGGAGGTCAGATGGTAGTCACTATGCTATATATTGATAAACAGCAAACATTTTCTCGACCCGCAAAACCTATTTATCTAGTCGTATCTGAGTTTATTTTAGAACATCTGGCTTATTTTGCTTTTGTAAATTTGTTTGATCCCTTTAAGGGTCGGATAATCGCCGTTGACCTTCGCCTTACAAATGCGCGTCGTGCTTTCGCCGCGCCACCGCCGCCGCCGTTTAGTTTCATAAGGATTTTTTTTTTTAGTAACGAGATGACGAATATTAAAAAAAAAAATCACAGATGGAGATAGACAATAAAATAGTCTGTTCATACAAAAAAAAACATGAAAATATCTTATGCAGTTTGAAAGTAATATCGTTTTTTATGCTTTGGGTAGACATCTCTTCCTGAATTTATTTCATAAAGTATTTTACTACAATACTTCAATATTCACATATAGAATTAATGTGTTTGCGTTCTAGTTCAGCATACATTTTTTGCAAAACTTACTTGCATTATATAAATACGTAATAACAGATTTAAAAGTCACTTATATCATATGATATCTGCCCCTTAAATGGAACTTTTTTTTTGGTTTAGAAATCCTTACGTAACGGTAGTTCATATTTGCAATACATTTGAAGACATAATCGAGGTTCAATAAACATGTTTACACTGCATTATTGAGAAAAGATGACAAAATATTTATTTATTTATTCGCAGCTTTGATAGTACATAATCATAAAATTCTTCAAACGTGGCGTAGCAATAAGCTACGGCGTAGCTTATTACATAGCACAGAGCTTCGTAGCGTCGTCGCGCGGCAACCTACAAGAATATGACTTTGTATATGAGTGTATATTTGTTCGGAAGTCACAGGCGTTCGTGTTAGCAACTTTAATACACAAACAAGATGCTAAGAACCATTGAATGTTACATAGTTTGAACATAATCGAAGATAACGCGTTCTCATGTGGTACTCACACAGAGTGCAACAGTTTAAACCACTTCAGTATAACGGTAAGTGTTCACGATTATCGAGAAGAACCATATTATGCGGACACTTCGTTTTTACTTTACTGCAAATTGGATGCATTTGCATGTTGGACACGTTAAAGTGACGTAAAGAGGTTTATGTGATGTCCTGATGCTACATTATTGTCGCAATCGCGTCTTTTCGTGACCAGCGCCGCCGTAAAGTCATGGATAGAAAATAAAAATGATAATGTTCTGGTTTATTGATGTTCTGGTTTGGTTATTTGATTTTGATGTGTTGACAGTGAACGATGTGGTACTGAATCTACTAGATAGTGGTAATACACGACTGAATGCCTCAGTATGCGCTGAATGGAAAATGTCCTGGTGACAACATCACCAGGACTTTTTCCATATTTGTATATCTTGTCTGATTGTTCTCAATCAAACAAACACGTTCTCGTCGTTGTTCTCGTTGTTCTTTGTTTGTTTCAAATCATCGTTGGTTTCATTTAATCCTTTTGTTATGTTATACGCGAAAATAGACTATTTAGACGTATAATTTCACCTAGTATTAGCAAGTATGTATTGCGGAGTTTCTACAAACTGCAAAGCACTACTAACAAATGCAATACCGTTGTAATTTGTCCCAGAAATGTCTCATTTCGTTTGCAACATGCAGAAACACAAAACGAAAACAGAAAACGAAGAAAATTGTTGCCGGAAAATGTAAATCATTACCCAGTTCTTAGTTTTCAATGTAATACATTCGCATTGCACGCATAATGTACGTGAAAAATGTTGGGTTCGCGTGTGGCACATACCAAGTCTTTTGTGTCCGATCAGATTAGCTGCGACTAATCGCAGACGGGGGCGACGCGACGAAAGTTACGTTTATTGCTCTAATTTATCGTTGAAGCGGTCAAAGTAATTAGCATAATTGAAGTTATTTAAGCAATTTTTCGGCTTCAAATCTTGATTAAAAATAATTTGATGTTAGAATTCAGTTTGCTGGGGAATTAATTTTTGTCACGAGTCATGGGTTTTAATTAGGGCGCAGGCATATTTATTTGTTAACTTATTTATCACGCTTGTATTCCTCAAAAGGGTAGACAAAGTTGACATCCAAGAGTAGGTAGGTCAGCTTATTATCACACCAGGCGCAAATCCATGCTCCTGTTCTATTTTTTTTGTTATTTTCTTGTTTAACGAACATAGTTTTTTGGAACCCAACTCACAAAACTCAGTAAAACATTTTTTTATTGAAACAAGAACATTTTTCACGAATTTGAACGCAACTAGGAGCGAAACAATTCGCGGGAGAATCTGAGCTCAATTCTGGTAAAAGACCCACCGTATGTACCTCCATTTCGCAACTTTCCGTGGCAACTGAAATTTGCGGGCTCCAAACTAGCGATTGAATCCTCGCGCCGAGTTACATAGCTGTTTACGTATTTTGTGTGTCCCGGCAGACCACTTGTGAAAGTGAATTTATTGCCGACAGGCAGAGTATTTAGCAACGGTTTATAAATTTTGATGGATTGTCTTTTAATCAATACTCAATACTTTATTGCATTCCAGAATGTGTACATAATATAACAGTTGGTATGTTAAAACATCGGATCAATTATGGACCCTGTCGGGCACAGTAAAGTTAATTTTTAATAGGAGAGAGGATGAAGGCGCTTTTTGTTAAGAAAAAATAAATAAAATAATAATAAATTAAAATAGTATCATTAAAATAGAAAACCGTAGTTTTTTAAATCCTTAGTAATATTAAAAATGTGTAAGTGAGTTTGTTTCTTTATTTGTATGTTACGCTTTCACGCTAAAACGGTAGCACGGATTTAGATAAAATTTGGCACATACAAAAAAAGAAAGAAAGAAAATACGTTTATTTGCGGTAAACATAACAAAGAAATAAAAACACAAACACGAAAAAACAAGTTGAGGGAAAATATGCGTCACATTCACGCAAAACGGCCATCGCTCAGCATAATGCTGCGACCCTATGCGAGACAGAGCCCCAGCGCGGGTTTTCAGCGACAGTCGGCGTTGACGTGATGACGTCAACCGGTGCAGCATTAAATGAAATAAAAATAAACAAAATAAATACAATACTTCGTTATCTATGTTTATATAAATATAATATCTAGAATGGCAACATTCAGTAACGTCGGCAACGACTCAAGCGCCGCGCGCATGTTACGCAATCTGTGTGTGCAGCTGTCAGCTGTCATAAAGAATTTGACGTTTTTACGTAATGGTTACATAATTAAATAACATGGCGCATTATGTAAAGAATGCTAGGATGTACATAGGTGACATGGGTATAACATAACTTGGATTAGAACGTAGGATAGTTTTATCTCGATATTCGCACAGGATCGAGACTTATGCGGGCGCAGCTAGTATTACTATAATATATAAAGAAATAAATTAAATTTATGTGCTCGAAACAATTAAGACAGTTTCAACATGATAGTTAGAAGGGAAAAACTGTAATAGTCTTGGCACAGTCCATTGGAAATGCCTTCAAAGCAGCTACTACTCGTAATCCACACCCTCCATTCAGACTTACACAGCTGCTTCCTTCAGGTCGTTGGTCCACATAGATGAAGACTTAGGGCGTTACCACACCAATCAGTCGATTGTGAATCGACGGCATCGATCGATGGTAGAATGGATTAATGCAATCCCACACGAATCGATCAACGTCGACCGCTGTGGTAACACTATAAGTGACTTTGTATATTTTACGCATTAAGAACAATGGACTATTTTATCGAAGACTTACGAACCCACACAGAAACAAAAACACACAAACAAACATACGCGTCGACTCTAGAGTCTTCTTCGGTTTTAAAGTCGGTTAACAAAGCAATAAATCCTTTCTTCCCAAGACATAGTTGCTTATCTCTTCCGCGGAATTCAGCGCCCCATTCCTCAAGCGGAACTCTGAAATGCTATTTACTAACGAATCGCAGCAACGGACGTTCTGAACTTTTGACACCTCCTCCATCCTTACTTATTGTCCAAATATTTCATTCAGCAGAGTGTATGGATGTGCGACGCTGATACATTTCGCCGCTGAAAGTTGGCACGCTGACTTAAAATAAACTTTGAGCTATTGTCTGTTTGTTCCCATCGTCCGGAGTTTCATACAATGTGCCGTTAATTTCTCCAAGTGTTTATGTGAAATATGTTTGTGGGTTATAGTTCTGTGACTGGTTTTAGTTGTAGGTTGTTCCTAAAATATATTTGAGAACATCTTTTGATATTATGTATTTAGCATCAAGGCACTTTTAAAACACCAATAATCTAAATAACATAAAAAGTATTTTATTTTGTTTAAACTGTCAAGATTTTTCCTTCAGAAATATCGTTGCAAGATCCAAATTAATGAGACAATTGTTGGTACGTGCTAAAAATATATATTATTTTTATTTATAAGGCACCAAGTTCCAATAAACAAATCACAATACATAAAATTAAAACCAAAATCATTACACCATTAAAATAAATTAAACTAAATTAATACATTCAAATTAATTATATCATTTCAGATAAGGTTATACCAATAATTATATTATTCTATCGTTACTTTTCTTTAGTAATAAATCTTTAAATATTATAAAACCTTGCACCTTTGTACTAATATTATAATTATGTCGTATCTCTTAAATAAAAAGGTAATCTCTGGAACTACCAGTCCAGAGGCCAGTGGATTTAGAAAGAAAGAAATAAATATGAGTTTATTTATTACAGAAACACGTGTGTACAATAAGATAATCAACTCGAGTAATTATCATTAACAGAACAAAAAAACAAAATAGATCTACATAATATAATCACGAGCACAAAACATAAATATTCAGCAGCTGCTGGCACAACATTACTGTCAAGGCTTCCTCTCTCTCTCACTCAGGATGATGCTGTGCTATGGGGGACCCACAGCACAGCGCTGATTTTCATTGGTCACCCGAAAACCACGTACGGAAGCCAAGTCAGGTTTAATAAATTGTACACAAGTAGGTGCCAAAATAAATAAATTGAAAAAAAAAATCTCTATTTGATACCCCAATTCTTGAGGAAGGATATAAGTTATTTAACATCATGGTTCGACCCTTAGGAGCAGAGAAAAAAGAAGAAAGTCAGAAAGATCGCTAAGCAAAAACAAGGTAATAGCGCGGGGCGGCGGCGATGCAATGCGACGCAGTAGGTTGGGGGAACAAGAAATTTCACGCGAACGAAGGCAAAGAAGCTAGTATTACATAAACTCACGCCTTCTTCCCATGCCACCATAACAATAAACACACCCACACACGAAAACATTAAAAACGTCTATTTTTCTATTTACCGCAGGATGAGAAGGTCGCAAATTGGATTATTGGGCGAGGAACGGTCGAGCGAATTGGCTACGGTCACCAGCCATATTTCACAGATATATAATAAAAAAACCACGCACCATGAAGGGTTCCGTAGTTCGGATGAATTTATCCCAAAAATAAACTTAACATTGTATTTGAAAAACATGTTCTCCCATACATCGATATACGCCACTGTCAATTTTACAACTGTAAATATAAGTTTGTAACCGCACAAAAAAAATGTGATATAACTACAAATTAACCATTTTCGTACTTTTTCCTTTACTTGCGCTGTGAGACCTTGCTTCTTGCCAAAATTCATGATTCTAGGTTTACGAAAAGTACCAAGAAATCAAGCATCTAAGTCACCGCAATAATATAATACGGCGACGTAGAAGCTAGATTTTTTTAGAAATCTAAGAAAGTGTAGTTCTACATATTTGATATTAATTTCAACTTTATACCTCCACGCGTTCCTGGGAAAAAGGGTCTTGACAGACTGACAGACAGACAGACAGACGGAGAACGAAGTGATCCTATAAGGGTTCCGTTTCTTCCTTTTGAGGTACGGAACCCTAAAATATTTACGGAAATATTAAAAAACTAAATATTATGCATTGTGAAGTTTCAAACATTAGTTTAGGATGCCATAAAAGGGCCACCCCAGTTTCTCTCCACACCGTTGGATTGTAACGTGTGATGGGAGGAGAACTAAACTACTTGATTAATAGTGAGATTTAGCCAAACTGAGTAATTTTCAGATGCTCTTCATTCTATAAAAATATCAGATTTCAGTCTAATATATTAACAACAAAAATATCTAGATTAAAATGACTAGTAAACACTTACACATGACTAGGTGATACAATGTCAATATTTCCTTAATTTGATGCTTCACACAATAATTAATATAAATACATAAACTCACGCCTTCTTGCCATGGGGGTAGGCAGAAACTATAGAACGCCACCTGCTACGCTCCTTACATACTCCTTTTGCTTCGCCTACGTTCATACATCTGGCCATACACGCACGCCGATTGCGAGTACTACGCACCTGACCTTTCTGAAGAACATCACCAATTTGGTCACTATATGTCCTCCTAGGGCGTTTCTACTAACCTCTACTTTATAAATACCTTTTGTTAGTCGCCTTTCACTCATCCTCTCAACATGACCAAACCATCTAAGCATACTCTTTTCAATTTTTGTCACTACATCTTCTTTTAAACTGCACCTTTGCCTTATCACCTCATTTTTCAGCCTATCATTCATAGTCACGCCAGGCATGCTTCGCAAGGAACGCATTTCCACTGCATTTATTCTACTTTCATGCTTCTTTTGCCACACGCAACATTCACTTCCATACATAAGCGTAGGCACCAGCACACCATATTGTGAACAGCCAGTCGAACCTTAAATAATTAAAATATAACAGATTATTATTAGTTATATGGAGTTCATCTCTTAAAATAAAAGGACATTTTAATGATCACAAATAAATAACTTTGGTAATATGTAACTATGAAATGTACACATTTAGAAATCATTAAGCAATAATGATATGAATACTATAACAAACAAACGCCCAGAGCGGGAGAAGTTATTTTATAACTTCTCACCCAAAAAAAAAGGTAAAAAGAATTAAAAATTAAGCAATGACAGATAATGTTATAGATACATTGTGCTCAAATATTTACAAAAATCGTAAAAGTATACGTTTTCCTAAAAAAAATAATCCGCGATCGCTCTCAAAGTGATGGGGCGGAGGTCTAAACGGTGGGAACATTATTATTATCCCGCGTTTAGCTACAACAGCACACAGGGTTATGCCTAAAGCTAATAGAAGACGTTCCACTCGAGTGAATGTTCATTATTGGTTCATTTCAGGTTCACACGACGCCGACAAAGGAACATAGAATTACATAGGAATGAACGTTCATCTGCTCCTTTCATTTCATTTTCGATCATTCGGAGGCATTGAAAGTTGGCGAGTGCCTAAATTTAATATGGATTTATCGGTTCACTATTGAATTGAATTTTCACTATGTGTTCACACGTTTCACTTCGAGTTGAAGTTACCGAATGAAAGGCAAAAATGAACAAACAGTGAGGCGTCTGATATCTGCTTTTGGATTTTCCGAGCAATGGAGATGCATTCTCTGATCTCATGACGGGTTAAAATAATTAATTCTAAAAACTTTTCAAAATGTGAACTTTTTCACTGAACTAATTGGGTCCGACCGTTGCGTGTAATACTCGTATTATACATAGTTTCGTACCATATTTTTAATGGATGGGAAAACGCCGTTTTAAACTAGTTTTTTGATTGCTATATATTGTTTCACGATCCCAGTTAAGCGTATTTGTTTTAGGTTCTATTCCAGAATATTGGATTACCGTTTTGAACAAAAAACGAACGAAGCACTTTGCCTTTATAAGTGAGTTGCTTCCGTTCGTATTATTTTATGCTTTTTTTATGGAAAGTTCGGAATCATAACGTTTTTACAGTTTCATGGCAAAGCTGGCGAATGCAGTAAGGTGTTAAAATGCATAGAAAACTCTGTTGCCCATTCTCTAGTAACTCCATTAGTCGCCTTTTACGACACCCGCGGGAAGAAATAGGATGGTGCAGGTACGATAAAGCAGCAGCAAAACCACATTCCTTCTACAAGAAACGACGGCTTAAAAACCTGCAGTATATCCATTAAATCGGACAAAAAGAATCAACTAATCCTTTATAGCTGACACTAGTTACTATAGCACAATCCGCATAACAAGCGCTTCTATTGTTTGATGCACGATATCCATTGTTGCGGTATTGCAACGTATGTAAGTAGCTACCTATACGTGTTGATTAATTGCGTACGTCCGCCGCTGCGCGTCTGATTGCAGTAAACATTTGTCACTAATGGATGGATCGCTTATTCCTCATGATTCGACAACAGCGGTTATTACGAATACTGGTTATCTGTCAACTCATTTGATGTTAGACCCGTCAGATTCGAGTTTTGAACGACGGTTTGCAACGTATTTAGCGCGTGCAAATTCCTTCGTAAGTATGACGTAATGCGTTCGTGGAATCGGGTGATTTCCACAAACGCGTGCGTTACCGTTCAGTTTTGTTGGTTTTGTTCATTCAAGTATTCGAAATGAACAATTGGATGCTATTTTACTATTTCCATGTCGTCGTTGGCATGCGTTGTTGGATAAAAACTTGAAGAAAGTTAGAGTTATAGTACTTTTTAGTGGTATTAGAATTTGGGTGGGGTAGGTGCCACAACTAAAAAGTGAAAAATAAAACCTTTTTACAAGAAAAAATGTATGTAGCTAAGATGAGAATTCTAAGTGGGACACGAATGGGTAGAATAAGAAATGAGTCCATAAGAGGAAGTCTGAAAGTGGCATCGGTGACTGAAAAGTTGTGCGAAAATCGGTTGTCATAGTATGGGCATGTGATGCAGAGGAATGAGGAAAATGTCGTGAGGAAAGTTTTGTGTATGTTTTGTCAATGGCTTACAAAAGTAGGGCAAGACCAAAGAAGCGATGGATGGACTGTGTGAAAGATTATATGGCTAGAAAGGGACTGACTACCGAGATGACGACTAATAGAGAAGTATGGAAGAAAGGGACATATTGCGCCGATCCCAAATAAATTAGGATAAGGGCAGGAGAATGATGACAAGAAAAAAACTACCGACTTCAAAATAAAAAAAATACTTCAGACGAAAAAACAGTATTTTCGTATTTTGCCACCAACTTCCGTAATTAAATTATTTTTCACTTTGTAGTGTATTTTTTGGAAGATCCATTCAATGTTTATGAAACCATGATTGTTAATTAAAGACCTCGACAAGATTGTTATAAAATAGGGTAGAATGGCGTAGGTAATTAAGCCGAACAACCCTGTGATGATGATGTCAGAGAAGCAACAACTCCGAAATCAATCTAATAAAAATAATATTTTTTTATTTCAGACGGACATCCATAATTATTCTATTCTATTTTTAGTAAACATTCAGGATGAGGAGCTCGTGGCTAAGTAATAAAAGCCACACGGGTCGATCTATCAGGTTAAGCTACGCTTGCCGGGTTGGTCCGTGGATGGGACCATCTTTGCTTACCGAGACTCCTCCGTGCCTCGGAAAGCACGTAAATACGTTGATCCCGGCTGTCATTCGTGGATCTTTGACAGTCGTTACGGGTCGTCAGAAGCCCAAAAGGCTGATAACCAATCTTAGCAAGGGGTATCGTACTCGTAGTACCCAGTAACTGGGTTGTAGAAGTCAGATAGGCAGTCACTTCATGTAAAATACTGGTATTCAGCAGCATCCGGTTAGACTGGAAGCCGACCAAACCAAAGTAGGTGGGCAAACGCTGGGCAGATTGATTTTTTGATTACTAGCTTTTGCCCGCGTGGATGTCGGGAAATATTCCACGGGAATGTACTACCGGGATTAAAAGTACCCTATGTGTTAATTCGGGTTAAGTAGAAACTACCTCATGTGCCAAATTTCATCCAAAGCCTCTTTTTAAGCCAACAGACATACGGAAAAACATTCTCAAAACTATATTTTCGGCATGAGACTCGTTGCCACGCCTCGTAGCAATTAGTTACTTTTTAATATTCAATGTTCAGTTTTGACTTCGTTACAATTTCATTATATTTATAAACATAGATGTATATATAATATCAAGTATGTTTAAGAAAGGTGTGGTCGTATTTCAGGGTGTGGACCAGATCATCAAATATATTGGATGATCGAATAAAAGAAAAGAAAATGGTGCACTATTTTATTTTCAACATAGATAATGCCCGTGGCTATCTTCAATTGCTGCCCATAAAAGTTAAACGAAGCATTAATTATAGGGCGCTTCAGACGGGTGCTATTAATAACTTGGTGCAATCTACCAATTTTTGTAGCTTAGGTATACGTGCATTCTCCTACGAGTTGGTTCAAAAGTGGACATACGTAGAGAAATAAGCTCGTATTTAAAGAATAAGAAAGAAATAAGATGCTCGTAGTTAAGTCCGCAATTAAGCTGCGGTCCCACGGCTCATTAACAGACAGGCAACTCCAGACTTTTCCACGCCGAGGCCTGTCCCGGCCCGTGCCAAGGATTCCCACGACGTGTGTCAGCCTGGTGCAGCCTGTTGGCCATCAACATGTCTTGTGATACGGAGCTCATGGCCGCGTGTGCAGCCGCTGTGTTTTTATTCAGTAGTCAACATTTGCATTTGCAAACAAAGCAAAAAGAGAGCAGAAGAAACGCGCCTGTATTGGCCGGGACAGGCGCCGTCGCGCCGCGCCACGCCACGGCTTTGATCTTACCGACTCCCACCGTATCGGACGGACGACAACAGGCCACCGGAGGCCTCATGGGATGGGATGGTTCCCACAGTCTATCGGCCTGTCTTTGCATGATCGGGCCTGTGAGAAAGCGGGCCGTGGGACCGCAGCTTTAGAAAAAAGCAAGTTCTAACCTCGATAAAAAGTCAATGTTTCATTTTTCAACTTCCTAAGTAGGTGGGACCTTCTAAGTTAATCCTAAATCTTGAAAATATGTTTCTGAAACCGGTTAGACTAAATCCACCAGCATTTTGATATGTGAATGATAGCTTCTTTAATGAATGGGCAGAGGCCTTTGCCCTGTAGTGCAAGTTACAGACTAGTTATAAGCACTTATTATTTTAAATTATTTCTTCATCTGATTCATGACAGCGAAACCCTTGTAAGTCCAATTCATGACCTGCAAAAGAGAATATCACATTTGAAATCCCTTAGTCCGAATTAATGCGAAAGTTAGTCCGGGAAATACAGATGTTTTTGCAACAGAGTGAGGGGTTACCCATAACATGCGTTTAAAGGGTTTTCTTGGATTACGTTTTTGTGATGTTATAAATGACATGAAAACATTTTGAACTTCTGTTTTCTTTGTAGAACCGGGAGCTAAGGGTGCCAGTTAGTCTGAGTAGTCAAGACAATAATTTGCTTAACATTTTATACATTCTTGATACTCTTTGTAAGTAATCGTAATAATCCTAATGCACTATTATATATATGTATGTATGTGACAGCCCCGTTGGTCTCGTAGTCGCAAGCGTGAAAACTGACAGTGGGATCCTGGGTTCGATGCCCGGGTCGGGCAGTGTTGTTAGACCATTAGGATTTTTTTTGTAACAAACCGGAGTTTTGGAAGTTAGCGGTGTGATACCCCGTGCCTCGGAAAGCACGTTAAGCCGTTGCCCTGCGCCTGATCTCGCTCCGGACGTGTCGGATTACCGTCCCATCGGACTATGAGAGTGAGTGCACCTGCGTCTGCGCACACACTTGTGCACTTCTCTTCCGCGCCGAAGGCTGGTCCACTGAGATTAGTCGCCATGGTCGAAATTTGGTCTAGAGGACTACATCATCATGTATGTATGATAATATGTTTAAAAGCAGCATCTTCTTTTAAAAATAAAATCACGTATCTTTAATTATAAAACTCTACTTAAAAATAAAAAAATTTGTTTGCTATAAAAATAATTCACGCGAGCATAATTGCCTACATTTAGTTAGTTCAGACCAGAAAGATAATAAAAATTGCAGACAGCAAAAATTATAGCTTAAGCTATGGTATTCTGTGTCCAAGCTTAATTGGCAAAGATTAAACTACAGAACCCAAGCCCATCCCACTGGGACAGTGGATCCCGAGGTTTTTTGGGTCCAGTACGACTCCTGATGAATAATTTAGTAGTTTGTATCTATTAATGTGTTGGTACATACGCACGTGATGAGTTTCCCTAATAAAAATGGCTGTGCGCCTTGAATTCGATAGCTATGCGAAACTTATGTACCGCTAAAACGTGTGCTTAGGCCGAATATTGTACACGTAGTTTTTTTTTAGGTGATCGGCCAGGGATTGACAATCTTGAGACATCTAAATGCAAACCAAATAAATGGCCATGCCCTGCCAATTCAGCTAAGTGCGACGCGACTTCAAGTCTTCGACCGACAAGCGCGCGCGTCACCTGTTTCATTGCATCGCTCTGCAAGAAACCTGGGTTTCAACTACTTACTAGTGGTTTTTGTGGGCAGGGTAATAATTCAGATTTTTTTGGGTTTTAATTTTTTTTTATTATTTTAACAATATCTTCATATATATAATTCTTCTGTACGTGTGTTTGTCACCTAACTCCTCCTAAACGGCTGGACCGATTTGGTTGAAATTTTGTATTTATTTTTCAACGGGTTTCTGGATGGTTTGAAAACACAATTGGACCCAGTAGGTGGCGCTGGCGTCAGTAAAGGCAGTACGAATTTCGCCGGGTCAGCCAGTTTCATATAGATTCTTTAATATTTTGTGAACGTGAGAACGTCGTAGCCTAATAGACTGTATATTTAAAATAAGTGTTGCTTGAGCGTGTAGTTCATCACTACGGGGTAAAATAATAACACTACAGATAAACGGTGAACTTTGACCTTTGAAGATGTTATTTAATTTTTAAACGATAGTAAGTATTTTTCATAACGTTTTATTGAAGTGAAAACTTCTTTGGCTGCGTTGAGCGATTTTTAGTAGGGACAAAATTTACGGGTTCGCGTCACCGACATGCTAATATGACCGCGTCATCGACATGCTAATATGACGTGTTGCGCCAGACTGGTGACGCGCGGTGGCCTGTGTACATGTACTTATACGCTTATAGACACTAAAACATTGTATATACTCGATTCTCTCATTAATATATATTTTTTTAGACTCAGTTATTCCAAAGTTTTCACTTCTGTCGGTAGTCCTCATGACTGTTTATTTTTTTTAATTTTATTGGTATGATTTATTTTCTTCATAATAAATAAAAAATCATAATAATAATATTTTATTTCACATAAACCTACATGGGCATTTATGAAACGTCAGAAGCTAGGTGCACGGTTCCAATTTGTCGTTTCCTATGGAGAAGAGCCGGAAATAAACTCCACGGTTACTCTTTTAAAAAATAGTTAGCTTCTACAATGTTTTAAAATTACAGTGTTGATAGGTATGGGAGGACAGTGTAGGCCCGGCAACAAGTACCAGGTACTTAAAAAATAGAAAATGATCAACAAATCTACGGTCTATTAAGCCTGCAACGTTATCACATTCACAAAATATTTTTAAAAAAACTAGGGATGTAAAATATTATTAAAATAATAAAAGTAAAAATCTATCTCTGTCTATCCATGTTCCTGCCTGTCCCTGGTTCGTCGCCCAAGGCTATAGGTAATATTGCTCTGATCACAGGCAAGGCTATAGACGCATAATGAAGAGGAAAATTGATCCAAACCGATTGCTCCGTAGAATATTATGCTCCAGTTTTAGATTACACAATCTTGATTCTGAAAACAACGGGAAATATTTGGTGTACGGATGAAAGTCGATCCGTGTAAAGCTTGGAATTCACATGCTAGTAACATGTTCATAAGCAGTTATGATATTATAGGCCGATTATTCTGTGTTATGCTGTGCTTTAATATTTAAAGCATTTTAATTCTTTAATAGAATTTAAAGATGAATTTATTCATAAAAAATGCCGGCATGGTAATAGAATTTATGAGTGCCTCATGAATATGGGCCTAAATAAGAAGTAAAGTTTCATCTTAAAATAAACGTTATTTAATATTTTGACAAGTTTTTGCTCTTAAAGAACTTTTCATATAATACCGTAAAATAAAATACATTCTGATTGTTATCGCCCGCGCCGTAAACTTTATGAATATTCAACTAAGTAATAAGGTTTAATAAAAAACTTTTTCTAAGTATTATAACGGATCAAATTATAAAATCAATGTTGTTATGATTTATTACGATGGTTTCACAACAAAGTTTGGTAATCCTTGTGGTGCGTTAAAATAGCGGAACGAAGCTTAAAAAGTTCAAAAGTTTATGTATGTAATCTTTTTAATCTATTGTTTCCAAAATTCGTTTATACTTTCGTTAATTCTGGCTGTTTGTGTATGTGAGTTTGAATGTTTGTGAACGCACCCACGATACAGGAGAAATTCCTAGTGTGGGCCAACGTTTTTTAAAAAAAAAATCTATTCCGTAAAAAACCCGCGAGCCTTACAGTAATCGCATCATGACATCTTACCTTGGCAATTAGCAACTGAGTAGCGACAGAAATTAACCTCAAAATTTAAAAAAGCTAAATACTGAAATATTTATTCGAATAATTTTTTCATTACTAGTGATCGCCCACTGGTCGAAATCCGACCTATTTACAATCTATTTAGTACTTAATAATCCCATAAGTACACTGATTACACGCTATTATAAAGTACTTACTAATTCCATGCTATTTAAACGTATTTACTTATTCCATGCTCAAGATGTCACTTCCTGTTACACACTTCCGTCCCTTTTCACGAAATCACTCCCACAGAAAGCGAGAGGTAAGATGTTACACATCTAAAATCTCACCGTCAAAATATGTTATGTGAAGTGAGTTATAAGTGAGCTGTCATTTCACTGATGCTAGGATTTGACACTATTGACAACAAAATTCAAGTACTTCATCTGAATTTTCCCTGTGAATTTTTTATAGAATAGTTCGTAGTCATCTAAAATCTTTTATCTACACCCATGATATAAATCCTCTGTATAAGTTTCTGAAACAGTTAGCTTGCCAACATTAAAACGACCAGTGTCATAGTAACCATTATATCGTCCAAACAATGTTATAATGTTGTACTAATTTCATTATCCAACTCCTGTTCTCACTACTCAATTCATGGTATCTTTATGAATTTCAAAAAAAGAACATTGTTGTGCACGCGCGTTTCACTAACACAACGTGGTATATAAAAAATAAAAAAACTTTTAGATTATTCGTAATCACGTCGTATCCCGCCATTATGGTTCGATTTTAGTATTGCAAAAATGTATTTTAAAGAATTCATAATTATGGGTGTAGATAAAGTCTTGTATGCAACTGTACATAATTAGGTACGAGTATAAACGCTTTTGAACGCTTTTGCTGAACGTTTTGACTGTCAGTACGTGAACCACTGCTGCATGGTTCACGTGTTGACTAATGTTAAGATATTATTTTAATTTTGTTTATATTAATGTATAATTTTCAATTTGATGTATTTGTTTAATTTTGTTAATATTTTTCATTTACTCTGTACCTATGATCCAAAGTTGATTGAAATAATAAATAACACACTCATGTTATACCCACCACATTCGTGTTTTAATACCCCTTATTATACAACAGTTGTTTAAATAATGATTAAAAGGTAAAAAATGTGCGACTGTTTTTCCCGACAGTTTACAGGCAATAAATTATTAAACTTAACTGACAGTTACTGGAAAAGCGAAACGATATTAAGAAAATATTTGTCATAATGTATGATTCTTCCTCGCAACTCAAACAGAGTGCAGTTATTAGGTCAAACACAAACTTAAACCACATACTTCGAATCATAAAAATGTAATAAAAGCACTCATCGAGTAATACCAAGAATAAAACTACCAAATTCTTTGAAAAAGCTTCGTGAGCCAATTAATTTGGAGCTCATTTTCGTGAAAATAAATACATGTAGTCCTCCTAGAAACAACTAATGAACTTGGATAATAAATACAGTTTTCTGTGAAGACAAACAGTCGCTAACAAAAAGCTTTGCATGTAGATATAATACGCCCATTGTAAATTTTGTAGTGTTTGATTTATTTTTTGTTATGTATTTTTATGGTGTGCAAAAAAGTATATAAAAATACATAAATAAATACCGAACATCCTAGTAAGTAATAGAGAATCAAACATATATCTAGTCATTATTTAGATATCTGTGGGGGCTTGTTATTAGTGAATTGTTAAAACATTATTATCAATACATATAACGAAATGGTAACGAAGTCAAAACTGTACTAAATCAAATTCAAACTCAAAGCATTTATCTCAATTAAACCATTTACAGGCACTATTGAATTGTCAAGGAGTCGGTCAGTTAGAAATATGAAGCTAGTTGAATATATATAAAAAAATAGTTGCTACGAGGCGCGGGAACGACTCTGATGCCGAAAATATAGTTTTTAGAATTGTTGTCCGTTTGTTTATTTGTCTGTTATGAATTGGCGTAAAAACGGCGGAACGGGTTTGGATGCAATTTGGCACACAGATAGTTTATAACCTGGATTAACACATAGGGTACTTTTAAGCCCGGTAGTACGTTCCCGTGGGATATTTTTCGACATCCACACACGCGAAGCCGCAGGCAAAGGCTAGGTTATAAAAATGTTATTAGTCTGGAAACATTTTTAAAAAGTTTCAATGTGCCTGTATCTTTTTCAGCAGTTCCTGTTTCCTCCCTATCATTTTAATTTTCTCTCAGTGCCTTTTAACCCATAAAATCAAATGTTTGGTAAACATCAAAAAAAATATCGGTATATCTTAAAATACCTTTACCACCAAATGGCTGTCTCTAAAAATATTCCGAGGCCAAATATTTGCAGATCAATATTCTTTATAAATAAAATATTCATGTCTATTCTAATATCCATAAAGCTGTGTTTGCTTGTTTGTTTGAATGAACTAATCTCTAGAACTACCAGTCGGATTTGAAAAAAATGTTGCATTTGATAGCCCAATTCTTGAGGAAGTATAAAGGTTGTTTAACATCTCGCTACCACCCTTTGGAGCCGTGCAAAAAGAAAAAAAGTCAGAAATAACGCTAAGCGAATACGAATTAATAGCATGGGCGGGCAATGCAATGCGACGCTGTGTGTCGGGGGAACAAAAAAATCACGCGGACGAAGTCGCGGGCTAAAGCTAGTAATAAATATAATAAAAATAATACCGCCGGGACTTATCTTCTCAATTGTACAATGACAATGGGAATATCTTGGAAGTGATCCCAAATATTTGAGGACAAAAAATATGATAAACGACGATGAATAATGATTGTCCTTCTGTAAGTGAACTATGGCGTCTTAACTTATGGCATTCACATTGGTACTTTTCTTAATAATCAGATATGGGACAGCTATTGTCAGATGTAAAGAGATTGGGAATATTGATTTGGGTGATTTTCTGTTATTAACCGATTTCGCAAAAAGGAGGTTTTTTTTTTTAAAATTGATCCCAATTTTATCAAAATCCAGTTGTGATGATGGGATCCATGAGAAATTGAGGAAACTTCTCAAATATTATAGGCATACATACAGCGATTTTTGTATTTTCTTCAACAAGTCAATCATTTGCATTCAGAAAGTATCATTTGATGAAGTGGAACTGATGAAGAAGACCACAATCATATTGCCACCAGAAATCCTCAATGATAAGTGTTTCACGGCTGGCGATAAAGTATCTCGGTTCTGATCAATATGGTACCATCAAACTGATCTGATGATGAAACCGGAAGATAGGCACTGGAACTCCGTAATAAAACAATGTATCCTAGCCGTGTTTGGGCTTATTGTAATTGTCATGAGATGCATGCACTCTGGCTATAAATGATTTTTAACCAACTTCAAAACAAGAAGGAGGTTCTCAATTCGTCTATAATATATATATTACAATTATAATTATGTTCGGGCATAACTTATTTGTTTATGAACCGACTTTTATAATTCTTTCATGTGGTACAGGAAGCTTGCACGGTCCCACATAATTTTTATTAACTTTGCTTGGGTAGTTTTGAGTTAGATACAATAATACGCATTTAATCCACTCGGTGTATGTTAATGATGTTATAACACTTCCTTTCAAAGTTGTTCTATAGCAAATAGTGGTATACGAATAAAATTAGTGTGGGGTAGATACCACACCTAAAAAGGGAAATATAAAAAACTAAAAAAAAAAAACAATCGGCTTCAAAAAAAAAAAACACTAAAAAGTGAAAAATAACTTGAATTTGGGAAGTCGGTGTCTTTGGTTCTGTATTTTCGTTTTTCATAATAAAAAAAATACAGAAGCAAATGAAAAAACGAAAATACAGAACCAAAGTAACCAAAAAACAATTTTTCACTTTTTAGTATTCTTTTTGGAAGGTAAATGTTTTTTTATTTTATTTTTATTTGAGGAGTGTTTTGGAGACAAAAGGTGCTAACCGAAATTTACGAAGCAATTGATATTGATCTATTGTCACAAAGCGCTTTCTCAATACAATTCTGAACTATGTACAAAAAAACAGTAATTCTGTTTAGCAGGACTTCCAACAAAAGAAATAATAATTATAATCACAAAGTACCTTTTCAATAACAAAGAGCAACATCATACACAAAATAATTCAATAGATGCTCTAATTACTCCCCAAAACTTTAATTGTAGCTATTTTGGGTATTAACAAACTGTTGCCAGGTAAACAAACTCTGAACCCTACTCTGATTACTACAAACTCCAGCTAACTACGTTAACTAAATACTTGTATTAAATATGATAAAACCCATTAGTTGTCCACTCTATTTCTGAGAGCTGTCTGCACGGTTCAAGTTACATCATTTTTAAGTTTTTTGCTTATATTTGCAGGCAATCATTTTTATGATTTAAGAGCAGTGGTGGCTCAGTGGTAACGGCCGCGGTTTGCGAGTTTGTAGGTCGTAGGTTCAAACCCAGACAGGTGCTTTACTTTGTGTAAATAATTTCATCACCACTGCTCCCAAAACGGTGAAGGAAAATATCGTGAGGAAACCGGCATGTCCTAGAACCAAAATGTCGAAGACTTGTGACATCGACCATCCCGCACTGGGCCAAGTAGAAAATAGCAGCTTAATAATCAGTTGTTGGCTTTGTTTTAATTTAAACTGACATCGAGTTTTTGTTTTGGTAACTGAATTTACCAACAATATAGGGGATCTGGCGTTAATGTCCTAACATAACCTAACCCTAATGATTCAATTTCTAATTCAATTTGTTTTATTTGGATATTTTATTGAATAAAAATCAGAATTTCAAAATAAATTTTAACAAAGGAAATTTTCATGCATCGATGTGTAAGATATAAAGACATAAAATAATCAAAGCTTGTTATCTGACTGCTTACCAAAAGGGCTTTCCTTTCTACTACTTTCTACCGAATCGACCTCGAATTTATACAAATCAACAATAAGCGGGTGAACGCCTGGAAAGTGGCTTGCCCGGATACGGTTCAGCCCGAGAACCCGTCTTCCCAGAGACAGTGGGATGAGCCGCTCTGCAGGTTGGTACGGAATAAACTCATTAATACGTCCACCAATACTGCTGAGCGTGCCTGCCTGCTGGCTGTGGGTGACCAACTCCCATGGGGCTCTGGCTTCAGGCGCTGCCGTCGCCCAACATAGGCACCATGCTGGGTGACACCACATTCCGGCTCGCTACATGTTTGCGTCTGGACGCCCCTTGTGGGGCTCCACATCGCTGTCAGTGCGGTGAATGAGTCGACTGCCTCGGACACCATGGCCTATCCTGCAGCAAGACCGCTGGTCGGATGGCATGGTACGCCAGTATTAATGACATCATCCGTCGGGCTCTTATCACCGCCGGAGTGCCAGCTGTTTTAGAACCCAATGGCTTGGCGCGCGACAGTGGGAAGAGGCCAGACGGAATAACCATAATGCCATGGAAGTTGGGTAGGCCTTTGGTGTGGGATGCAACCAGTGTCAACATCCTCGCGCCATCCTATCTTCCTCGCACGGCGGGTTGTGCTGGGGCAGCAGCTACAGGAGCAGAAAATCTCAAACGGTGCGAATATAACATCCTTATTGGGAGCTATATTTTTGAGCCGTTTGGGGTTGAAACACTAGGGCCTTGGGGTCCGAGTGTTTCACTATGCATATATGCTATACATTAGGTATTTCGAGACATCGCCAAGCGGTTGGTCGACTCTTCACGTTACCAGAGGGCTGGCCTATTTTTAGCCCAAATAATCAGTATTGCCATCAAACGTGGCAATCCTGCCAGCCTTTTGGGCACTTTTCCCATTGACAGCGATGCGGAAGAATTTTTAACCGACTTCACAAAAAGGAGGAGGTATGTGTTTTTTTTTAATGTTTGTTACCTCAGAACTCCGTCGTTTATGAACCGATTTGGAAAATTATTTTCTTATTTGAAAGGATTCCAGATTGGTCCCATTTTTATCAAAATCCAGTTCTGATGTTGGAATCCATGAGTAAATGAAGGAACTTCTCAAATATTATAGGCATACAAATAGCGATTTTTATATTTTCATCAACAAGTCAATCATTTGCATTCAGAAAGTATAATTTGGTGAAGTGGAACTGATGAAGAAGGCCACAGATGGCCACCGGAACTTCTCAATAATAAGTATTTCACGGGTGGCGATAAGATATCTGGATTAAGATAGCGAAGCAAATTTAAATAAATAGTTCTGATCAAAATAGTACCATCAAACTGATCTGATGATGAAGCCGGAAAGGTAGGCACTGGAACTCCGTAATAAAACAATGTATCCTACCCGTGTTTGGTCTTATTGGAATTGTCATGAGATGCACTCTGGCTATAAATGATTTTTAACCGACTTCAAAAAGGAGGAGGCTCTCAATATAATATCTAGCCTTATATATAAAAGGAAACCGTGACTGATTGGTCTGTCAACAAATAGCTCAAACTACTGAACAGATTGGGCAGAAATTTGGCACACAGACAGTTCTTATGACAAAGAAGGGGTTTTTGGAAATTTGACTTTTAAGGGGGGGGGGGAAGGGGGGATTTTGTTTGCATGAAAAATCTTATTCCTAGAGTTAATAAACTTGAAACTTGGAACGAATACTTACCTAAGTAAATTATAAAATTTGTAATTTTTTGTTTAGCTTAACTTCAATGGATGGGATGTCAAAGCTGGTTTAGAACTTCCTGTCACTGTTTTTTTCATAGTAAGAAGTGGTATACGAATTTATGTGGGGTAGGTGCCACAGATAAAAAGTGAAAAATAAAAAACTTTTTTACAAAAAAAAAAAACAACTTCCAAAAAAACACTAAAAAGTGAAAAGTAACTTTAATTTCGAAAGCACTTAATATAACATCACGCCTTGTTTCCCCGAAGAGTTGGGCAGAGGTGTGCCTGTAGTACATCGACATTTAATATTATATTTAATTTAATTTCGGAAGTCGGTGGCCAAAAATGAAAATACAGAACCAAAGACAGAAGTGCTTCCGAAATTATAGTTATTTTTCACTTTTTAGTGTTTTTTTGGAAGTCGGTTTTTTTTTGTCAAAAAGTTTTTTTATTAAAAAACAAGTAATAAGGTTAAGTTTTTTAGTTTGTGTTTTTTGTTATTTAAGGAGTATGTAAGGAGCGTAGCAGGTGGCGTTCTATAGTTTCTGCCTACCCCCATGGAAAGAAAGCGTGAGTTTATGTATGTATGTATGTAAGTTTTTTAATTATTTTATTATACATATACATACTTGTACAAACTATATACGTATTTTAGAGTTAGCTTGTATATTTTGATTAAGGACCAATTGTTATAAATAAATTTCTGTTTTCCGTTTTGTGCTTGTTCGTGTATTATTATTATTTTATACGATTTAATTAAATTATTATTTTAAATTGTTTAATTAAATTATTATTTTAAATTGTTTAATTAAATTATTATTTTAAATTGTTTAATTAAATTATTATTTTAAATTGTATTAAATTATTATTTTAAATTGTTTAATTAAATTATTATTTTAAATTGTTTAATTAAATCATTATTTTAAATTATTATTATATACTAACACTAGTTTGTAAGCTCGCAATTGTACTAACAAATATGGATGTAATCATAATGATGAATCTGAAATAAATGATGATTTATTTATTATAATATATATTGACTGTGTGAACTAAATAAAATAAAAACATGACTTTTGTTGATTTAGATTTTAAAATTATATTTAATTGCTGTCAAGTTATTATTTTAGTAGCAAATAGGTAATCACCCTTTAAGTTATTAGTCACCTGGAAAATTATTAGCCTAAATTTAATATTATTTATTAAATTCGGACGAACGGGAATACACGGTTGAAAACCTGATCAGGTTTACAATCAGTAATAAACTTGTCAAATCAGTGTTATTTCTTATGACCATAATTACAACATCACACCTGGGCCCAAGTCTGCTATTTTTATAAATTCAGTCATTCCAACAAGATCCCATTGTCATGCCATTGTCATTTTGCTAAAAGTTCGTAATCTGGTAAATTCATAATGGTCGATCATTGGTCGGTCAATATTCTCGTAATATAATTGTGTTATTATAATGGCATTGTCGTATTGCCATTATTATAAAACCCATTAGTAGAAATGTCATTAATTTGTCATTATGTACGAGATTACCAATATATGCAATTTCTTTCAATGTAGTGTCAGTAGCCGACCATTGGAAAGTCATAATGATGCCATTATAATAGTAGCTTTACCAAACTTTTCAAAATCAACAATTATGAAATCAATGATCGACCATTCTGACACTATTGTAATAGCAGACTTGAGGCCCTGTAATCCCCCGAAAAGATAGAATCTATTTACAATAATAGACTAGAGTTTTTATCATATTTGCAGTCAAACATTTTAAGGATTCTGAGTGGTACTAGACATAATAATAGATGCTAGAAACTTGTTTCCGTTCAGTAAACTAGTCAAACAACAAAGCAAATGTAAAAAAACAATCTCTTTGATTTGTGTATTTGACTCTTGTAACCATAATTACAGCAACTAATTATTAAACACAGAATGATAGGACATTTCACGAGCCATTATTTGACTGCTGTGTCTAATTTTAGTCACACGCTTTTAGCGCCTACTAGCTGCGGGTCCATACAAAAACCCAAAGAAAAAAGGAGTTTTCATAATTTTCCGGAAAACTTTTACAATTTTACTTTCCCTAAAAATCTAATTCAGACTATCACAAACATTTTAAAACAAAAAATAGCCAACTTGGCCTAGCTGTTCTGAAGTGATGCGCTTACCAACGAACAAATAGATTTAAATAGATATAGAGTACCTATTTACGTACAGAAAACAGTTTAAATTCACTTATTCTTGCTCAACTTATTGTTTATAATGCACGTGATTCTATAGCAAATAAACATTTTTTCTTTCGTAACGTAAGCACAAAACCATGATGTAATGATGAACGATGATGTGTGATGTATAATGTACAGGCGCCAGCAGGTCAAGCTACCCGAAACTGTCAAATTTTCCCAATCAACCTTAAGAACCTTAAGCTGTAGCGATAAAGTTGTAAAATCTTTGAAAGAAATTTGATGGATTGTAGTAGTTTGATATGCTGGCGTCTGTACTTAGATGATGTATTTTGTGAGTATCTCACAAAAGTTTTATGTAACTTTTTGTTAAAATCTTTAAAAGCTATCTGTTTTGTATTTACTGATCATCCTCCACCATAAAGGAATTGGATAGCTTTTCCTTAAATGGTAAAAATAGTTCTCTGGATCCGACAGTTAACTTAGAGAACGTTTCGACAGTTTCAAAGCGTGTCGGTCCCTTTTCCCACTGCCCTGAATTTTCCATTGGCATTTATTGGATTGCGAAAACAATACATTGACATACAAAGAAAAAGTTACATCTATTTGAGAATATTTTTTTAGTAAAATCTGAAAAACTCGAATGTATTTTTTTTTAAAGACTTTAAAATGCTTATTTTAAAGCATTTTTTTTTAATGCATCTAGTACAGATACATTCGTTCCAGTAGGTTTTTAAATAATTATACCCACATATTTATTTCAGCCTGAAACACTGCTTACCCAAATCACTCTAATGAACTTTATAGCTAAAAACAATAGATAAAACATTACTTCCGTTCTAATAATTGAATATGTTACAGCTATCTTAAATTTAATTATTTTATTTATTTATATTGCATATTATATAAAAAAAATATTAGCTTTCTGCACTCCGCCTCCATATAAACTTTAGCTGTGCCAAAGAACATCGTCGTAAATAGCCCTAGGACCATCAAACATCTGACGTAGATAATAATTATATTTTATTATACATACTAATTGCGAATATTTGTATGAAACGGACATTCTGACTTCCTTATTGAACAATTAAAAGAGCTGTAACGAGTTACGACATCACATCAAAAATGCCGCCATCTTTGATAATTAGATTTGACCAGACAATTACTGATGCCCAATCTTTCACTTAACACACATCGTTGGCCACCTGCTGATCTGATCTATTCTCTAAAAATCTCACCGTGAAAACTAAGGTGAAATGTGTTATCAATCCAAGTATCGTGTAGAATGACAGATCACTCTAAGTTTTCACGGTAAGATTTTGACAGAATAGACCGGCTGCTCACGGATGTCATACGCGTCTTTTTTTTTTTTTTTTGTATGGCATCTCGTAGTTGACCTTGAGAGGCCGTGACCACTTAACCGGACTTTCCTGTGGCTGCCCTAAGGTGTGAGCTTAAAACCTCCAGCCAAGAGCGTAAATATATTTATTACAAACTAAACGACAGCGCTCTAAGGGCACCCCCTGTGGGGTACGAACCTCGGCTTAGGGCGTCGTTGGGGAAAACAGCAAGTTGGGGACAGCCTGGATCAAAGTTTAAATTCATGACTATTAACGGGGATTACTATTAAATGCTACGGCTCACTCAGCCTCGGGGCTGGCGGTTCAACGTGCAAGGGACGGGGGGAACAATTAAGTTTTGAACTTCGCGTGGTACCTCGGCGGCGAGGACGGAATGACGGTTTGTGTAATTTGTGCACTGTACTTGTGGCCCTATCGCTTTCCTGAAGGAGAGTAATGGGGTCATCCGGATCTAAGAGAGTATCATACGCATCGTACGTACTTTCCTATTCAATCTTTTGGCTCTAGGGTAGGATGCTTCTGTAGTGACCTGTGCGACATTTTTATTTGGTACCATACACATTAGGTGCGAAAAGAATAAAAAAATAAAAAAAGATTTTTTGTTTCAATTCAGCACTGTGTGATATGCATTGTTTTATTTCAAATAGAATAACACGTTGGGTACTGAATAGTACCGATTTTGTTTAAAATATATCAATACGGATCGAACGTATCCCTAACCCTTGTCATGTCAAGTCAATCTACTCAAGTGTCAAGAAGATTTACCAAATGAGTAAAATGCTACTTGGTAACACAAAACACACGCATATTTAACACCAAACAAAATAGATACAGATATGGTGGATTACGGCCCACTCCGTCCCACCGAGAGGAGGCCTGTGTCCTAGCAGTGGGTAGATTATTGGCTGATTATGCATGTTTTATGCAAGATAGAACATAAGTACTTAAATGTTTAACTGAATCTCTTAGCTCACCTAGCCACATAAAGGCAATAGAAATAAAATTAGTGACAGGCATTTATTAGCATGTATTTCTAAGTATTGAATGGATTGTTTCTTATTGAATATAACCTCAAAATCTTTCTTTTCTTTTTAAATAAATGCTTTATGCAAGTTGTCTTTGACTTCATGGGCATATACTTGTAATTTAGGAGACGCAAAGTAATTTCCCTTCACTGTTGGTTCTGGGGCGAAAGATGTATGGTTCCAGAACCATCTCCTTTCATACTCCTCCATCCGCGTAATTTTCGTAAAAAGGGTAAAAAGTTTTCGCTTCACGTATTAATAAATAGGCGAGTCAATTTGTAGTATTACCTTGGTGAATGTCTCAAGGGAAACAGGTACCAGTTTTGCAGCTGTAATGACGAGTGGTCTCTGGGTCTTTGCTATAAAGATGACTATGTTCTTCTTTAGTGCTGTCGGTAGCTCGATCCAGGGGCAGGAGAACACTACTGTTGATATGTGCATGCTCTGAAATGAGAATGATTGAACAATGAGTGATCAGAATAGTAGTCATGCTCTAAACGACTCCCTAACGTAACATGTAGATGGAAATTTGAAGTGGGCCCAGGAGAAGAAGTACATTAAATATTGATGTTAAAATTTTTCATTCAAAGAAATCATTCGGTTTTTTTTGTTGTTGTTCCCAGCTCAAGCATTTGAAAAGTCACATGCTTGAGCTGGGAACAGAACCGCAAATGCAAAAAAAGAACATTCTGTGTTTTTTATTTTATGACACCATGCGATGACCCTTTCAAATGATGTCATAAAATAAAAAAATAGCTTAAGGATCAAATCTCTCTAAAAAACTCTTCACTCGTCTTAAGTTTCGTCCGGGGCCCGCTTGCACTTTTCATTATATATTTAAGTGGTCTTCTAATTATTCCAAAAGGGTCCATAAACTTGTGATGATTTTTCCTAGTTTTTTTGACAAGCAACTCCAATTAAAACTGCTTGATTGACCAAGCAACACGACCAATGGCAACACGTCAAAATCTTTGATTATTTATATTATATCTTTGGTATCTTTGTGCCGTGTGGTGCCGGACGTAAAGAATAGCACCATCCTATTTCTTCCCGTGGGTGTCGTAAAAGGCGACTAAGGGACTTACGAGAGAATGGGCAGCACCGTTCTCTCTGCATTTTAACACCATACTGCAACCGCCAATCCGCCTGCCAATACAGGCGATTATGGCAAACCCCCCTTAGGGGGAGGCCTATATCCAGCAATGGACGTCTTTCGGCTGAAATAATGAATGATGATGATGATCTTTGCCCAAAATATCGATATTTCTGTGTTATACCTAAGTTAAATATTATTAATGTTTTTATGTACATAAACCATCCCGTATAAATGCCCTAACTGATGGTGAAAACTGCGTCAAAATCCATTGTACAGTTTAATAGATCTAAGCGGTCCACACAGCCAGACACAAAAAGCGAGTTTGTTTATTATACAGGCGAAACTTTGTGAGTGTGTGTGTGTTTGTTACTTTTTCACGCTTAAACGACTGGACCGATTTTGATAAAATGTTGTGTGGAGGTAGCTGACACCCTGTATTAACTTATAAGCTACTTTTTATCCCGATATTCCCACGGGATCAAGACTTACGCCAGTGAAACCGCGGGGCGCAGCTGGTTATCTATTAATTCCCATTTTTTAAACTATACTTAATTTTAAACCTTGGCAACTTGAAATTAAGTTGAATATTATTATGAAAGCCTATAGTTAGTACTTAACAGTGCATGTACTGTGCCCAAATCTTCTTATCCCTAAACCGGTTTTTCAGGAGACTTCGCTGTATTCATACCTATTAACCGGTAAGGATACCCTTGGGTGAGGCTTAGAGCTCATCCTAAAGGTCGGCCACGAGTTTATGGCGGATAACTGAATTGGCTTGGCACGTGCCGCCGGTAACAGGGTCGAGGTGTGATGTCTCGGCCATCGAGTTTCATTTGACACTGCTACAATCCTTTTTTTCGTTTGTTTGTATGGAACTGGCTGATGATCTGTTTGAAGTGGAAACTTCTGTTGTATTAGATATTAATATGAATTGGATATACACGGTGTTTTTATATATGGAGAGGGCTACGCTTGGAGTTTCTCTACGTGATCGAATCAGAAATGATTCGATCACGTAGGGAATCCATAGGCATCCAAGGTAACCGACATAGAATTGGCAAACTTAAGTGGCAGTGGGCAGGGTACATTGCTCGCAGAACTGATGGCCGATGGGGGCAAAAGGTTCTGCAGTCGCGACTGCGTACCGGAAAACGTTGGAAGGCCTCCTACAAGGTGGACCGATGACCTTGTGAAGGCCGCAGGTATCCGCTGGATGCGGGAAGCACAAAACCGGTCAAAGTGGCGGTGCTTGGGGGAGGCCTATGTCCAGCAGTGGATGTCTTTCGGCTGAAATGATGATGAAGGGACATCTGCACGCAAACTGCACCGTGAATTCAGTACCTACATGATTAACCTAACGACATAAAAATGTAACAAAATGATAAAATATTTAATAAACGGCTCATAAAACTACCGATGGATAAATACTATTACAAATTGAATGATTTTTTTTAATGATGACATCAAAATGGGATGACTTTACTATTTTAGACATTTATTTGATTTTTATTACTTATTTTAATTTTTAATATTATATTAATATTTGAGATATCATTATTTATTTCTTATTTTTTGAATGATGCCAATTATTGTTATGTTGTGTATTTTCTTCAAAGTAGGTAGTTGAATTGGTAATGGTATAATTTAATTGATTTTTAATGGTACAATTTGTAATGACGTATATCACCAAAATGTGATATTATTTATTTATTTAAATTGATTAAGTTTCTAATGATAACCAAATATAACCTATTTTTTATTATAACGTACGTACAAATTTATTTATATTTACTTAATGACTTTAAACCATGCTTCTTTTCATATTGTGTATTATTGTGTAAAATTGTTGTGCCATGTCAACCTTATAATTATTTTTAAGATCTTGTACACACATGAGATATGCAATAAAGATATGAATTTGAATTTGATTCTAAACCCACTAGCGCTGAATTTGAATTAGAAGACGAAGAAAAAAGTTGTAATAAAATCATTCATCATTTCAGCAGAAAGACGTCCACTGCTGGACATAGGCAGGGGGGTTTTGCCATAATCGCCACGCTTGGCAGGCAGGTTGGCAATCGTAAGTATGATGTTAAAAATGCATAGAGAACGCTGCTGCCCATTCTCTAGTAAGTCCCTTAGTCGCCTTTTACGACACCCACAGGAAGAAATGGGATGGTGCTATTCTTTACGTCCGGCATCAAACGGAAAATAAAGTAAAATAATAAAAAAAGCAATTACCAGAATACAATAATAATATACACTATAACATATAACATATAATAATATAATATGAACAAATAATGATTTTCCTCCTCTCTTCTACTGTGCTGTGCCCGACAGGGTCTATAATTGTTTAATTAATTTTAAGACTCATACAGACTCGCGTGATATCGCGGGCGCGACAGACAGCGACAAAGAAATTGTGCAACCAGTGTCGCGTCGCGTCCGCGAAATCGCACCAGTCTGTACGGGCCTTTAAGCCTGCCATCTGTTTTACCAACATTATAATACTATTATTATTATTGTGAATCATTTATCTTTTTTTTTCAATTAGTTTTAATGATGGTCTGCATTTTGCGTCGTACCTAAACGTCCTTTCTTTGGTATTGTTCGTCGAGTCGTTGAGCTCCTAAGTCCTGAGTTGAGCTACACGATTACTGACAAATGCTTGCACTGACTGGACAGATCCAATCTTTGGTGGTTCTTTCCTCAAAATACCATTTCAGACATGGATCTACATGGTCCTCAGATGATCTGACCAAACTTATGTCTCGACTTCAAAAGAGACTTTAACCCCTGAGTTTGTTTCGCCATTTCTTCTCAGGGGTAGTCAGATTGGAAATGTCGGCTCCATCCATCTTATTTTTTAATATGACGTGTAAAAGTGATTCCGAAATCCTATTTACAGAATAAACAATTTCATTTCTTTTAATTTAGTACAAAGTACGAGTATGACGCATTCTTTAAAAACTATCACTGGAACTGGAGCAAAGTGTGAATCGGTTCCATAATTAGGTAAGTGCCAATTTCACCAATGAAACTGAACGCGATTAACACACAAACCACGTTTAAAAGCCAACAGTGTCATTATTTTCTTTGGAATATTGACACTGACAGCTCTTGAACTTGGTTTAGATGTACTGATCGCGTTCAGTTTCATTGGTGAAATTCGCTCTAAGTTACTTCAGAAAATAGTGAATTTGCATTTGGATCGTACATGTTATCTGATGTGAACTTTACAGAGTAGCACTGCAGGCTTATAAAAATATTCGTGAAACCTTAGAGACTTCCACTTTGCACTTTTCAGCTTGCTAAGGTTTTCAGACTTGTTTATTTCTTTTTAAATGGTTTGCACAGGTTTACCAAATATTTAATTACATAAAACTACATAATATTTACTTTTACTTTTAAAACTTTTATATAACTAAACTATTAGTGAATTGAAGTTTATTGTGTATGTGCGATTCCAAAAATAGAATCAGCTGACCTGAAAAACTTGTTAAAGCAGAGTAAAGTTGGTCACTGCGGCACATCAAATAGTAGTTTGGAACACGAAGAGCTCTTTCGGGAACATTTTAGGATTTTCGTGTCGTCAACGTTTATTTAGCTTTTTGTAAATAAAAGAATCATCGTGGTTATAATTATAGGTCCTATTTTAATTTAAGGGTTTAATTTTGGATTTATAAAAATTGGTACAGAAAAAGATTTAAAAATATATTGGTAGGTACTTACTTTTACAGTGATAGTATTTCCAAAGTAACAATCAATGAAAAGATTAACAATAAAAACCATCAAGTAAGCCATAACCCATATTACTTCCGTCATGTTCTTCAGAGGAGACTCAATCTGCAAAAAATATATAACAATAAGTTTATTACAATTTTAACAAGCTGTGCAGCTGCTCTCATTAATTTCTATGCCATAACAAACTAGATATCGGTCGGCGCAAAAAATACATCTCAGTAAATAACAGCGCACTTGAGACGTGAGCTCTTATTTTGTTTAGTTCGCTTGAAACACAGCCAATGTAAACACGTTTCAAAATGCCGCAATGTGTATTCAAAATCTGTGTCTTACTTTCGGTAAGAACGAGTACATCTAGAATAAGGTTATATTAAAGTTATAATTTAGCTTTAAACTACCAGATAATATCAAATTTTGAACAAAACTACCGATTTTAAACCACCACTACTATTTTTCATTGCTTAGTTTTTAATTCGTTTTACCTATTATGGTATAGTAATTTTATTCTAGGTGCATCGTCTTCACATATAATCATATAATTAATGTAATCAAACAAAATATTGTAAAACATTTTTAAAAGAGTACCGGTGGAGTTTCTTGCCCATTCTTCTCCATACGAAACTACCTTTTGGAAGGGGCAACTAGAATCAATTCTATTTTTTTTGTAAATTTTGACGTTCAAAAGTGCCTCTTATGTGCCTATTTGAAAAAATGGTTTGACTTTGACTTTGACTTTGACACTACAAATGTTTGGCCAAGGCTGGCCAATACACGCACAAACCTGAGTGTAACAGAACAGTAGATGTATAAGAGTAGATTATTTTAGACTTTATTACTAGGTGCCTTGGTTGTAGTTAGGTAGAACTTAAAACTTTGGTCTCAGTTCGTTAGTAAACAAATGTAGCTGTATAAGTATATATTTACGCGGAAAGCATTTAGCTTTTATTTTGAACATGACCCGTTATTTAGTTGGTATTGTTGATCGAAGGCACTATGTAACAGGACAACAAAATTATCTATGGATTGTAAAAATATGTGAGTGCTTCTCGAGTCATAACTGCATTTTTGATGTGTGACATCTTTTCTCTTGCTTTCTGTGGGAGTGATTTCGTGAAAAGAGACGGAAGTGTGTAACATGAAGTGACAGCTTGAGCATGGAATAAGTAAGTACTTTTCAATAGCACGGAATTAGTAAGTTATTTATAACAGCATGGGATTAGTAAGTAAGTACTATATAGATTGTCCTATTTCTTCCCATGGGCGTAATAAAAGGCGACCAAGGAGAGAGAATGGGCAGCAGCGTTCTCTAATACAGTATGCATTTTAACACCATATTGCGACCCCTAACCCGCCTGCCAAGCGTGGCGATTATGGCAACCCCCCATGTGGGGGAGGCCTATGTTCAGCAGTGGACGTCTTTCGGCTGAAATAATGATCTAGATTATAAGTAGAGGGGTCATATTTCGACCAGGGGGCGACCACTAGTAATGAATAATTATTCGAATAAATATTTCAGTATTAATGTTTTTAAAATCTTGAGGTTAATTTCTGCCACTGATCAGTTGCTTAAGGCGCTGACAAGAGGCAAATGATAAAAGACAAACAAATTGCCAAATCTATATAATTTGTGGTGGCGGAAAAAATACATGTAATTCTTGAACATATTTCTCAGAACTTGCTTGTTACCAAAACCAGTTTAGAAATAAAAATTGGCTACAAATTAACTATAAACTAACCCTTTACTTTGAGTTTCAATCAAAAATATCTGTTTTAAATATCAACGCACAGTTGATATTTAATTAATAACAAGAATGTCTTATTTGAATGCAGAACTTGGTTGTTTTTGGATAACTCAACTCATTTTTCAGTAAATAGATAATTGCTTCATTTTTTGCAATAAATTACAAGCGTTGTGTCTTCGCCCTTCTTTTTCTTTCATATGCAGTCTAACAGTGACCGCAGTGATGCAGTTTAACTGACATGTCAGATGTTACACATCATATCCGACTACTGTAAGGCTCACTTGTTTTTTATTTAAGGATAATAATATTTTTGGGATCAGCAACCTAATTGCGTAATCACAATCTGAATGATTTTGAAGTATATTGCTAATCCATTGCTTCATATGTTCGAAAAATGTGTCTGCTCAACAACATAAATAACGCAATGAATGTAGTTGAACTGTCAAAATGAAAACCATTGCTACTGATAGTGTGTTAAGATACGCAATTACCCTGCAGGACTTACCGAGAATATCTGAACTGCGGTAGTACCCAAAATACCGGTACTCAAAAATAACGTTGCTGTTATCAACCCACCAAACGCACCTTGTATCGTATTTACAAATCTGAAAGGGAAGCAAAGCTGGCTGGTTTACATTAAAATAAATCAGATTAATTTGCATACCTTTCGAGGAAGTGATTCGTATCATTTATAAAAAGTACAAAAAACATTTTTTCACTCCTCTTGCTCAAAAAGTCCGTCATTTTAGCGTTCTGGTACGCTAAAATGACGGGCTAAAATAACATATCTTCCTCTAGGGGCAAAAGTTTTTCTTTAAATTTGTGGTCTGTTACCAACGAGCCTACAACGAAAAAGTCACTATTCTTAAGGTGAATTCCGCAGCTGTAGCTGTACCTGTATTAATGATTTTAGTGATTATAATTATGTAAATAAATAATTATCTAATATAGTCGCGAATCATATTGTGATTAAGATAAAACCTCTCACTGATCTGCACTTAGCAAAAAACCTTAAGTAAAATAATCATGATTATAGACTCGACTCGATTGTTTCATAAAAAAAGACAATTATGTTTGAAAATGGAACTTATAGCGGCGATCTGTTCGGTAGAATGCGCGTTGCGCCTCCCCGTAGGTGAGTATAAAATTAATGTTCCTTGGTTGCGGCTACAGAAGAAATTAAAAAAAAAAAACATGCGCGAAATGTTTAGATTGTTTTTTCGCTAATTACAAATTGAATTGGTGACTGTAATTTATTTTACAACAGTGAACATGTCATCATCTAGTGAGAATGGAGACCCTTATTTGCAGATGGAAGGGAAAGGAAAAATTTTAATGTGTTTCCGTCAAGGAGGTGTACTTATTGGATTATTTTATTTCCTCGCAATCGTAGTGAAAAGTATAGTGTAACACACGGCCCTAAAAACCCATTATAACTCGGTTTCTATTTACTCCCTTGCAGTAAACCTACCTCGTATATAATGGGTCATTTTAGCCCCTTGTATAACGATCTACTATTAAATTCCACTGAATTAAAAACATGAAAAAGCATTTCAGTACCTTATTGGTAAATTTACTTACCTTATTATAGAGCAATGGTGAAGAACGCATCTTTTGAAAATTTCTTTAAATGCTTCATTTTCATTGCACCGTCTTTCAGCTGCGGTGGCTTTAACGAGGTCTTTTATATTTTCAAAGTTATAAATTAAAACGTCCAATTGGCTGGCTGGAAGGTAAATAAATCGTGGAGTACATAAAAAGTTTTAGACGTGGAAAGTATATGTTTTGCAGAATCAACGACCTTTGAACGTAGCTCATAATATTCACAACGGAACGAGAATTCTGTTGTCTTACTTTTCGTGAGAATATTTTTTTGTGTGCCCCGCGGCGCTGTTTTGGATTTTACTTTGCTGACGTGATACACAATATTTTTTTTAAATCCTACTTTATCTTCTTATATGGAAATAATGTTTTTGTTTATGATTTTCCCAAAATATGGCCCCGCGTTGACCAAATCTCCTCTAAGCGTTGGTTTTTATCCCGGATAACTGAATTTGACGAGATTTGTGCCATTATTCAGATTTTATGCATTACTCAAAGCCAAATAATATGCAAAATTAATTTTACTTGCACAAGACATTGCGGCCCAAGGCAATGTTTGCAGCGTTATGAATGTTGCCAGCATCATAGGTTTGTACAAAATCTGTAATTATACAAAAACACTCAGTAACAAGAAATTGCTTCGGAAAAAAAAAATTGGCAAGAATACAATATTATAAAAAAATAATGTGCTAAAGAGGTATAGTTAAATAATGTAAGTTAATCTCTTACCTGATAAGCGCATACATAATTAAAATACGACTCCTTATTAATATCAATGAGAACGAGATCCATCTTCAGAGGTAAAGTTTCAAAATTATGTAAAGCCGGCACCACAACGACGTGTACTGGAATAATACCGATACCAATTAAATCGACGAGAAGGTACACACGGCAAAATAATTAATTAAACTGGCAAACAAGATTCATCTTTCCTCCTTGCAACATTACTAATATAATAAACTTTTACTCTTAAGTATCCTCAATAAACGTTCAGAGAATTATTTTAAGGCATGTGTTTAAAGCGGCGACAAATTAATTTGAATTTGGGATTAAAAAATAATGAAAGCCGGTAACAAAAATAGCATATTAGATTGGAAGCTACAGCGAAGGATAATATTTGAAGTAGAAAGTAGCAGCTTAATAACTAGTTGTTGCTTTGTTTTAATTTAAACTGGCGTCGAGTTTTTGTTTTGGTAACTGAATTTACCAAAAATAGAGGGGATCTGGCGCTTGGCGGCCGCTGCCGCGGTACGCTCGCTTCGCTTGCTCGCCTTCGCTTCGCTTGCTCGCCTACGCGAATCTAACCCAAATCATTCAATAACAGTAGATGGTATCATACCAACCACAAACAATTTGTTTTATATTATTAGTATTATACTGTATGGGTAGTTACTTTATTGATTGTGTGAACTAAATAAAATATTACATAACTTTTGTTGATTTAGATTTAAAAATAATATTTAATCGCTGCCAAGTATTTTTTTTGTATCAAATAGTTAGTCGCCCTTTATGCTGTGTTAGTCACTTGAAAAATGAGGAGGAGCTTGTGACTAACTAATAACTGCCGCACGGGTCGATCGATCAGGTTAAGCTACACTTGCCGTGATTGGTCCGTGGATGGGTGACCATCTGTTCATACCAAGATTCCTCCGTGCCTCGGAAAGCACGTTAAGCCGTTGGTCGGGACCAATGGCTATCATTTGTAGATCTTTGACAGTTGTTACGGGTCGTCAGAAGCTCAAAAGTCTGACAGCCAGTCTTACCAAAGGATATCGTGTTATCCAGTAACTGGGTTGTGGAGGTCAGATAGGCGGTCGCTCCATGTAAAATACTGGTATTCAGCTGCATCCGGTTAGACTGGAAGCCGACCCCAACATAGTTGGGAAAAGGCTCGGCAGAAGCAGAAGAGTCGCTTGAAAAATAATAAGCCTTATTCTAATTGCACGTTAGATAAGCTATTTATTATAACTTTACCTTTTTGCTAACAATACATATGAGTCTATAGGTACGTAACTTACAACTACAGTACTGTAATTCTATTTGTAAAGCAGCCTGTAGTTTTGACTATAAACAGACATCAATATTAATAGTCACGTGTTGTTGTGTGAGATTATATTACGAGGATCAATTGAACCATCCCTTTGCGACTCGCCCACTGAGAATGTTCATAGCAACAAAATATTTATACCCATCCTGTCAAAACATTCATGATATTTGTCGCACTATACATTTGTAGACATCTGACGCCCTATGCCACTAAAAAACAACAATTGCTAAGAATAATTAAAAAAAAATACTATAATTCGGACCTTGATCCATAAAATGTTAGTAATACACACTACTTACATGCTAAAAAAAAAAGAAAGAAAAATTATTTATTCTTCTTATGCTATGTTAGTAACAAATGTTACTCAAATTTTTAGTTCATTATAACAATATATTCTGTTTTTTCATAAAAGGTAGTTTTGTGATTTCTGTTATGTCACAACTGTAATGCCCATCGCCCACGACACTGCTCAAAAGTAACCAATCACAAAATAGTTAATAACGCATTGGTAAGTTGCGGAGGAGCTCGTGGCTAAGTACCTATATAACAGCCGAGTCTCCTTCGTGCCTCAAAACGCACGTAAAGCCGTCGGTCCCGCCTGTCATTCGTGGATCTTAGCTCATTAAGGGTCGTCAGAAGCCCGAAAGTCTGACAATCAGTCTTACTAAGGGGTATCGTATTACCCATTTACTGGGTTGTGGAGGTCAGATAGGCAGTCACTCCATGTAAATTACTGGTAGGTATTCAGATGCATCCGGAAGCCGACCCTAACATAGTTGCAAAAAGCCTAGGCAGATTGTTATTTTTTACCGCCATTAAAAAACTAGTGCTATATGATATTCTGGCTACTCATCGGTGATTTGAGTTAGTTTATGACATGTTATTTCGTCATGCGTAGCGGGCATTTTTTTTGGGTGGGAAATTATCCAATAACTTCTTCAGCTCTGGGCGGAACTGGAGGGCGTGTCAGACTTTTACTGACTAAAACCCACCCGTGATCCTTTCGTTGCCTGTGTGCCAGGGCCACGATATCCTTTTCGGACAAACTCGCAATCCTGGCAGGCATTGGCCCTAACGGACACCGTCAGTTGGTGCTGACATCTCTTTGAGGTGCGCGTGGAACAAAACGCGCCGTCGACCCGGGCCTGGTCCTTATCGGACGGTGAGCTACCCATCGCTCACCATCCGCAAGCTTGCGACTACGGTGGTCGGGAATCGGCCTGCGACTCCCGGATGCCCAGTGGGCCTAACAGACAAATTATTGCTAAAAAATAACAAGTAACTATTGTCATAAAAGGCAGTATCATAATCAGCCTATAATTTATTCCCATTGCTGGGACACAGGACTCCTCTTTCTGTGAGAGGGTAAGAAAGAAAGAAAGAATATAAAAAAAAAAATATATAAAAAAAGAAAGAATAGGCCGTACCACGCGGGCCCAGTGCAGGTTAATGGATGTCACAAGTCTTCGAATGTTTAGTTCTAGGATATGCCGGTTTTTTCACAATGTTTTCTTTTACCGTTTTGAGAGCAGTGGTGATGAAATAATTTACACAAAGTAAAGCGCCTGTCTGGGTTTGTACCTAAAACTTACACGTCGTACCTATACTACCACTGCTCTCACATACAGTTATTGCTTAAAAGTAAATGCACAAGTATCAGAAAACCATTGTCACAAAAAAGGCAGCATGATTTCCGCTGTATCAAAATTCAAAAATAAGTTTGGTGGTACAAGGAACAGGGTGTAAAGTTCACTCATCCACCATAGAAAAGGGAGGATCCTCCGACCAGACAGGTGTTGTGTCTGGTGGGCAACTGCCCGACGGTTGATGTCGGGACGTTGTATATATGCTAGTTGCGCGGTAAACTCTGCTTGCGCGATGCAGGATCAGCGTGACGTTGATGTTGATGCCGCTACATAAGGATAGGAAATCTAGGTTCTACACTTGAATAAAACGAGTTATGGGTTTTTTATAATGAATAGATTATTATTAGCCAATTAAAAATCACTAGAAAGGTTATAACGGAGACGGTTAAAGTACAAACAAGAAGTAAACTGGCAAAGATGGTGGGTAGTAAGGGAAACAGGCTTCCGTTTTTCTTTTTAAATAAATACGTACGATATATCGATTATTACAGAATCGATTAACGATTTATTTTTGTAAAAAAAAGTAAATCAACGATAAGCAAAAGAACCGCCACTCACCAAGCACATCCGAGCTACAACAGCACATTAGAATCCAAAACAGTCTTCTGGAAAACTTGACAGCCTTTTCCAATATATCTTTCTGGTCTTTCGAGTAAAATTTAAACTCTTCGCTCATGAGCTGGTCTGACAGCTGCATAAGTTGATTCCGGCGTAAACTCATATCCAGAAGCTTTAGAGATACGAGTAACTCTGTCAGAATTAAGTTTATACTGAAACATGGAACATTTAATTAACAAGTTGGGGTATTTCGTTTTGTTAAAGTAATAAGCAGACCTTTGTGGCTGGGAACGGATTAAATAGTAACTATAACTAGTTTTTGCTGTGGCTTCAGCCGCGTCGATGTCACAACTTACCCCACGGGAACGCACTACCAGAATTAAAAGTACCCATTGTGTTAATCCAGGTTGTAAACTATCTGTGTGCCAAATTTCATCCAAATCCATTCAGCCGTTTTTGCGCCGATCCGGTACACACATACAGACAAACGAACAAATATAAAAATTAAACTATATTTTCGGCATCAGACTCGTTTCCACACCTCGCAGCAATTACTTTTTTTCCGAAAATATTCATTGTATAGTTTGGAATTCGTTACTATTTTATTACTGTTTCTATTACTGCGATCGCCATCCCGCCTGCCAAGCGTGGAGATTATGGCAACCCCCCCCCCCCCCCCTATTGGGGGAGGCCTATGTCCAGCAGTGGACGTCTTAGTCGTAATTTAGCTGTTCAGTTTGTTTAAATATGAACAGGTTTTCATTCCAATCAGAATTATTATGATCAGGTATGTGGAACAGAAAAATGTGACTGGTTTTTGTGGGAAAATTTTGTTTTCATCAAATAGTGACTCAAATTCAGAGGAATGACAAACGTTATCCAAAAAAATCAAAGCAGAAAGACAAGATTATAATGACTACCTTTTAACTTTATGACAGCACATAAAATTACACCTATAATCCCCGAAAAAATAGGCAGAGGTGTACCTGAGTGTCCCATGTAAAAGGGGGCGGGCCTATAGCCATCGACCGGATACAAATCCAGACTCCGGGCTGCTACTGAGAAATTCCTAATTTAAAAAACCCAATAACACATTGCACGACCCGGGAATCGAACCCAGGACCTCGTGCTCTCGACCACTAAACGAGGCAGTTTGTAGGTAATGTAGGAAAACCTGTAAAATATTTTTAGTTGGTCGTATCAAACAGGTGAATTAGTTTAAATGGCCATTTTAAACGGAACTATAAAGTCGTCTTATCTGGAGTGTGGAGCAGTAAACTGCAACCACATACGTATCTATAAAGAACTGTTAAGCTATTAACATTTCGTCGTTGCATGTACCGTGAAACGTAACACGCGACATTCCTATACTACTTATTTTGAGGACATTTCTGCCAAAGATATGCTCTTGTCATTACAAGAATGCCTATGAACAGGCAACGGAAGGAACACGGGTGGGTTTTAGTCAGTAAAAGTCTGTCTCCGCCCAGAGCGGGAGAAGTTATTTGATGATTTCCCACCCAAAAAAAAAAAAAGACGCTGAAAACAGCTAAATCGCGGTCACTGTCAAAATGCATACAAAAGAAAGAGAACCGCGATGACACAACGCTTGTAATTTATTGCAAAATATGAAGGAATTATCTATTTACTCAAAAAAATTTGAGTAATCGAAAATAAAAAAAACCGGCCAAGTGCGAGTCGGACTCGCGCACGAAGGGTTCCGTACCATTATCTATAAAAACGGCAAAAAAATCACGTTTGTTGTATGGGAGCCCCCTTAAATATTTATTTTATTGTTTTTTTTTTAGTATTTGTTGTTATAGCGGCAACAGAAATACATCATTTGTAAAAATTTCAACTGTCTAACTATCACGGTTCATGAGATACAGCCTGGTGACAGATGGACAGACAGACAGACGGCGGAGCCTTAGTAATAGGGTTCCCGTTTTACCCTTTGGGTACGGAACCCTAAAAACGACCAAGTTCTGAATTCAAATTAGACGTTCTTGTTATTAATTAAATACCAACCGTACCTTGATATTTAATACAGATATTTTGGATTGGAATTCAAAGTAAAAGGTTAGTATACCGTTAATTTGTATCGAGATTTTTTTTTTCTAAACTTGTTTTGCTGAGAAATATGTTCAAGAATAACATATATTTTTTCCGCTGCCACAAACTAAATGGCCAAAAATAAAATGGCTAATGGCCGGTGGAGCAGACGAGTTCTTGAGTGGAGACCGCGTATCGGCAAGCGTAGTGTGGGGCGCCCCCCAGCTAGATGGACCGACGACCTTAAAAAGGTAGCTGGGACAGACTGGATGCGGAAAGCGGAGGACAGGGTGTTGTGGCGCAGCCTGGGAGAGGCCTATGTCCAGCAGTGGCCTGCTATAGGCTGAGTTGATTGTTTGACAAACTAAATAGATTTGGCATTTTTTTTGTTTCAGACATACCTACCTACCTACTTAGATCATTTGCCTCTTGTCAGCGCCTTAAATCCTCCATCATATTATTATGTAAGTAGGCCGCACTGATAACATTTGACCTTAACAACTTAAACGAAAGCTCGAAAATACTGGTTTCATTTAGGTTTGTCATGTATGTTACACGCGATTTCAGTTCCAAGGCAGATTTATTGCGTTGTTATAACATAATTTATGAGCACGGAAGGGTTCTTTACAGTTTTCAAACTATTTCTTTTGTCCCCGTTTACATTTTTAATCAAAACTGATTCAATCAAAACTGTATAAACAAAGTCAAAGTCAAATTATTTATTTCAAATAAGCACATAGATGGCACTTTTGAACGTCAAAATTTACAAATAAAATAGAATTGATGAATTGAACATTTGTAATGGTGAAGATTGTCCGAAATCCTCATAAAAGTTCATTGATTTTTTTCTTTATGCATTAACGTAATAATTAAGATGCACTTTGGGGATTCGGTTGGGCGCATCTACGAATATTTTACCCATTTTGTACCTGTACGGAGAATTTTATGGGACACAGGTCAGGTTCTGATCTGAAAATATATACTTCTCGATTCACTTTTCGCGACGCCGCGCCGCGCGCCGGGGAGATTAGTTGACGCTTCAATAATTTATGAGTCAAAATTCATTTTGTACAAGGCGAAGTGCTATTTAAGCTTAACCTAATGTAAACGTTGAATGTCGGAAGAAGAAAATATTTTACAACTTGAATTTAAGACTGCTTTAATAAGTGGACTTTATTCGCTATTAACTATTTGAAACGGTAAGCTAGCTTTTGCCGGATTTGATATGAAATTCGTTAGTTCATTCATAATAACGGGTGTAGAAATACCCTTATCGAGCAGAGAGTCACTTATTCTTCCCATTATTATGGTAATTTTTAGGATTCCGTACCTCAATAGGAAAAACCCTTATAGGATCACTTCGTTGTCCGTCTGTCTGTCTGTCAGTCTGTCAACACCCCTTTTCTCAGGAGTGCTTGGAGTTATCAAGTTGAAATTAATATCAAATACGTAGGTTTACGGTCTTTTGGAGCTTTAAAAAAATCAAGCTTCTCAGTCAACGCAATAAAAAATTACGGTGATTTATGCGACATATTTTGATACTCGCAAATAAATCAAAACCTATCGGTAGGTAACCTACTTCCCGTTGATCTACTATCATGAAATTTGGCAAGAAGAAAGGTCTCACAGCAAAAGTAAAGGAGAAAGTCCGGAAATCGTTAATTTGAAGTATTAAACAAACTTACATTTGCAATTGGAATATTGATAGTTGCGTAGGTATATGGATGTATAGAACATGTTTTTCAACTACAATGTTAAGTTTGATTTTGGGATTTATTCATCTCAACTACGAAACCCCTGGCCGGTTTTTTTTGTACTGTACTATGCCTTCTGCTTACGAAGATTTTGAAGGTCTTGCAACTTTTTTGATGTTTTTTTTATGAAAACAAGTTTTAAATGTAATAAATAACTTAAGAGGGCCTTCCCGGTCCGTCTATCGTCAACACGAGCACGGTCGAAAAGCTTGTTGTTACTAAGAAGCAAGTGAGAACGCGATAACATTGAACAAAAAATGCTTAATGTGCGGAAATTTCATATCACTTGTTCCAGGAAATACGTGTTTTTGAGTAAACCTTACAAGTTTGTGAAATAAATGTTTATCATTTGGAATATCCATTACATGTGCGAGGATTCTATGCAGATGTTTTTTTTTACACTTTACGATAAATGAGTACATTATGAATGGCCAAAGTTCAGGTAAAATTTGTGCAAAAAAGCTGATTTTTGGAGGCATACCTATATACTAAATTTATTTCTATTTTTTTTAATGCTTCTTTAGACCACAATATACCTATTAGTTCAAAAATGTCAAAGAAAGATGTGTTACAATGCCATAGTCACGTACGAGCGTTTGTATGAAAAGTATGACGGGTTGGGCGCTCTTAACTTTAAATACTCCCCACGATTTCTGTACCGTTGCATGCACCCATAATGTTTTGCATGCCTTAGGTACATTGTTCATTGTTCCATGTGGTGCTGGACGTAAAGAATTGCACCACCCCATTTCTTCCCGTGGATGTCGTAAACGGCGGCTAAGGGACTAGAGATTGGGCAGCAGTGTTCTCTATGCATTTTAACACCATACTGCGATCGCCAACCCGCCTGCCAAACGTGGCGATTATGGCAAACCCTTCCTTTGGGGGAGGCCTATGTCCAGCAGTGGACGTCTTTCGTTCTATTTCCATTGCGCACTAGAACAGCGAATGTTCATACCAAAAAAGTAATTTCCCAGCAATTATTTTTGCACAAAGTTACTTAGTTTATACAAAATGCGTAAATGATGGCTTCGTAAAGGGTAATTTTACTCCCTGTTTTGTGCTACTCTCTCATCACAATCGGGTCCTTAGAAACGGTACAGGCAATTAAGTTATTTGATGCCCCCATCTGTGCACTAGTGTTCCGATCATGTATTGCATGTCAAACAAGATAATGGCAATTTTTTTTTATTTTATGTATGGCATCTCGTAGTTGGCCTTGAGAGGCCGTGACTAGTTACCCGGTTTTTCCTGTGGTTGCCTTAAGAAGTGAGCTTAAAGCCTCCAGCCAGGGCGTACATATTTTTATTAAAACTAAACGATTGCGCACTAAGGGCACCCCTGTGGGGTACGGAGCTCGGCTTAGGGCGTCGTTGGGGAACAGCAGCAAGTTGGGGACGGGCTGGACCAAAGTTTAATTCATGATTATTATCAGGGGTTACTATTAATACGGCGCACTCAGCCTCAGCGCGGGCGGCTGGCGGTTCGACGTGCAAGGGACGGGGGGGGGACTATTAAGTCTGGGGCTTCGCGTGGTACCTCGGCGGCGAGGACGGAATTACGGTTTGTGTAATTTGTGCACTGTACTTGTGGCCCTATTGCTTTCCTGAAGGAGAGTAATGGAGTCATCTGGATCGGTGAGAGTATGCCTAGGTCGGCGAGTCTGACTAATCTGAGAAGGCCTATAACTAGCCGCTTGCACAACCAAGGGGTTGCGATGACTATCTGCGGAATCGAAGAACTGAATATAGGTGGAGGGTCTCTCTAGGGGATGAGTTGGGGCTTAGCATGTGCGAAAACAGCACAGGCGTAAGTCATGATCGAGCGGAAACAGGGCTTGGGAGGGGCTTTTGGTTAAGTAATAAACGCCGCACGGGTCGATCGATCATGTTAAGCTACACTTGCCGCGGTGGGTCCGTGGATGGGTGACCATCTTTACATACCAAGAACCTCCGTGCTTCGGAAAGCACGTTGGTCCCGGCTGTTATTTGTAGATCTTAGCCAATCATTAAGGGTCGTCAGAAGCCTGAAAATCTGACAACCAGTCTTACCAAGGGGTATCGTGTTACCAAGTAACTGGGTTGTGGAGATCAGATAGGCAGTCGCTCCATGTAAAATACTGGTATTCAGCTGCATCCGGTTAGACTGGAAGCCGACCCCAACATAGTTGGGAATACAGTTGGGACAATTGATGATACATAAATGACAGATTAGAAGTTTTACATAGACTGATATAATGGGCGGTCTTTAATGAAAACCTTAGGAGGAATTTAAGGGAGAAACTTCACGGTACTTATGGATAAGTAAGTATCAGAACCTAATAGCAATTTAAAAAAGGTTTGTGAAGATTAAATATTCATAAGGTTTGTGAAGAATTGCCAATCAATTCAAAAAGGTCCTGTAGGTATATTACAGTGTTAAATCCCAATTTGTTACTCACATCCCAGCCACCTCTTGTATTTCAGCGTTCCCCGACAAAATCAGCCGCACCACGTAAACCAATTGGCCGCCAGTCGGTACAACGAACACAGCAAATCCTAGTACAATTCTCGTCAAAACGCAAACCCAAAATCTGAAATTCTTCAAACGGTAGGGTATGTAAAACCATATGCCGAACAGTTTCAGCACGCCGATTTGTAACGAAATGTGCCGGGACAGATCGATGCCTACCGACTTCATTTTGAATTTGGAACGTAATGACGTTCAAATTAAACTGTCCGTTCTAATAACGGTTAGTAGGCAAGTCGAAAGCTTTTGTTAGTGGAATGTTCGGTATATTTTGTGGAGAGCTAAAGTTCGTTTAATGTTTCTAATTGATATGAATTAGGTTGTGAAGTGGTTTGGTGTAATTGATTGTATCAAAACTTATGTGAAATCAATAGTGCACTTCTAGCTTTTAGGCAGAATGAATCGGCAATGAATCTTTATTTATTTTAATAAATATCTGAACGAGTCCGACTAATTGATTTATGAAGATCGCGATGCTGAAATTTTTTTAATGAAAGCGAAGAGGGTAGGGGGGAAAACGTGCAATGTATTTGTAAATTCGCTTATTACTAAGAGATACTTCACGGCATAGAAGCTGCTTTAAATGCAGTAGGTATTATGCGGTCGAATAATTCAGCTGGTGTAGTCTCAAATCCATCAGAAAACATTTTGTTTCTTCAAAAGATTTCAAAACTATACATATAAACAAAATAGCAACGAAGTCAAAACTGTACGTTGAATATTTAAAAAAAAAAAAAGTACTTGCTACGAGGTGTAAAAAAATGAACCAGTCTGATGCCGAAAATATAGTTTTTAGAATTATTGTCCATTTGTCTGAATGTATGTTCCGTGTTGGCGCAAAAATGGCCGAACGGATTTGGATGAAATTTAGCACATAGATATTTTATAACCTGGATTAACACATAAAAAAAAGAAAGAAAATACGTTTATTTGCGGCCAACATAACGCAAAGAAATAAAAACACAAACACGAAAGAACAAGTAGAGGGAAAATATGCGTCACATTCACGCAAAACGGCCATCGCCATAGGACATAGGGTACCTGCTTGTTATCCCCGTAGTACGTTCCCTTGGAATATTTTCCGACATCCATGGGGGTGAAGCCGTTGGCAAAAGCTAGTTCATAACTAAACATGAAGTGACAAAGGTAACTATCAGTCTATTAAAAGACATATTGCTAAAAAAATTACCTACACACGTTACTGTTCCAAAGCATTTGAATGGCGAATAGTTTTCCAAGCTCTGCAGCCGTCCCGCTAGAGCACAGAATACACAAAGTATATCTAAAAACCAGTACACGGTTTTTATTCCGATATTCATGACCTATTTTTGCCAATGCAGTGAAGCTATTCACGTTTGTAGCGGATAGACTGGAGCTTAGTTGGTGTCGAGATAAGCTTTTGATGTATTGACTGAGGCACGGTTAGTCAAAGTGTGATTAAAAAAAGAAAAAAATATATATTTTATTTGGGACACGCAGAAGAAATACAAACAGTAAATCAGGCATTTAAAAGTTTATCATCATCTGCCCAGCCTTTTCCCAACTATGTTGGGGTTGGCTTCCAGTCTGACCGGATGCAGCTAAATACCACTATTTTACATGGAGCGACTGCCAATCTGACCTCCACAACCCAGTTACTGGGTAACACGATATCCCTTGGTGAGACTGGTTGTCAGACTTATGGGCTTCTGACGACCCGTAACAACAGTCAAAGAACTACAAATGACAGCCGGGACCAACGGCTTAACGTGCTTTCCGAGGCACGGAGAAATCTTGGTATGAAAAGATGGTCACCCATCCACGGACCAACCGCGGCAAGCGTACCTTAACCTGATCGATCGACCCGTGCGGCAGTTATTATTTAGCCACAAGCATTTAAAAGTTATGGTGGCACAAAAAAACTCACATAGATATATACATGAACCCTAAACAGTCGTGTAAAAAAGGAGCTTTTATGTAACAAAATTTACATTAAAAACAAAATATTAAAACAAAAAACATAATGAAAAACACATTACTCTCCATTGCGTCACGCAGTCGGGTACAAAAGACCTGTGCAAGGCTAAAAAGGCTCCTATCTCAGCATAAAAATGCGATATTTAAAAAAAAAACTGCAGCGGTGGTTTCTTTTGAGAAATTTTGAACTGATAACTTAAAAGCTGATTTTCAAGTGAAATACAGACTGACATTTTCGGGATGCCAAGGTTGATCATTTTGATTTATGTAGTTTCTTATAGTCTCTTTAGTATGGAACCCCAAATTTTATATTCTTCTCATTATCAGCAAATTAAAATAATTGGCTTTTAGTAGAATTATTCCTAAATTACACTAAATGATTTGATTAGCCGTAATGTATATGTGTCCTATATGGTTTTAAATTATGAAAAAATGTAGTGTTAATAATTGACAACAGCCTTCACTAAAATCGACCAAGTATTGGAAAATCTTTAAGAGACCACTCGACAGCAGTCCACGGCGAAACTATACGCACATGTGACGTGTATGAACATCATATGTATAGGTAATAATATCCACATAATTTGCAAGTTTTGAGTGTTAGTATGGTTTAGGTAGTTAAATAAAAGTAAACAAATCATAAACATGGTTTTTATAGATGACACTTTCTTGTTTAAAAATACGTTGTAACTTATAACCAAATTATTTTTGATTTTTACGATAGTTTCCTCTTTAAGCTGACATTGAGTCAATCTTTATTTTGCAAAAGAGCTGTCAGAGCAATTTATAATATACGTCGCCGCGAACCTCTTAGGGAACTATTTAAAAGGATTAATATTATGACGGTACCTTGCCAATTCATTTATGGAAATATTATGGAAGTATGGAAAAATCTACATATTTTTAATAAGATAAGCGATAGACATAATTTTAATACTAGAAATAAAGATAAAATAGATCAACCATTTTTCAGATTATCTAAAGTACATACATCTTTTATGGGGTACTGTGTTAAATGTTACAACAAAATACCTTGTGATATATTGCAATTAAATGAGAGAAAATTTAAAACACATATTAATAGTACACTTTGTAAACAAGCATATTACAAGTTAGAGGATTATATCCAGGACAGGAATGCTTGGAAACATGCTGGTCCAGCTCCATAGGACAATCTAGAGTCTAGACAAAATCAAACTGGTTGCTATTTTTATTGTATTTTTTTTATTTTTGTGATATTGATTTTACATTCCGACACTCACACACTGACTTATTTTTTTTTATTTATAGAATAACATACTTTTACGATATTTGTAAATATGTGAGCACCATGTATCTATCTCATAATTAAGTTATTTTTCATTGCTAAGTTTTAAATTCTTTTTACCTATTATGGTATAGTAATTTTATTCTAGGCGCATCGTCTTCACATAGAATCATATAATTAATGTACTCAAAATATTGTAAAACATTTTTAAAAGAGTAACGGTGGAGTTTCTTGCCCATTCTTCTCCATATGAAACTATCTTTTGGAAGGGGCAACTAGAATCAATTCTATTTTTTTTTGTAAATTTGGACGATCAAAAGTGCCTCTTATGTGCCTATTTGAATTAAATGGTTTGATTTTGGTTTTGACTTTAATTACTGTATTAGTTAAACTTTATCATTTATTCTTAAACTAGTCTTCGTAAATCTAATTGCTTGAGCTCAACTTTTTAGTTAGATTAATAATAATACTATAATATTTTGTTTATGAAAAAAAACGTCAACGAAATGAAACGTTGCTAAATTGAAGAGTACAACTGTGACGTAGCATGAAAACTGAAGGGACAGGTAATACGTTTAGTCGGAAACATGACAGCGTTTTTTTTGTTTCAATCATTCAATCCACTCAGCCTATCGCAATCCACTGCTGGACATAGGCCTCTCCCAGGCTGCGCCACAACACCCTGTCCTCCCTCTGTCCTGTATTTTTTTGTTTACCTTTATTTGACTACCTAAATCAACGGAGTATAGTTATTATGGTTGGTTGGTTGGTTTTTCTTATATTTTTTGCAATTTGCAGGTCAGTAACAGGTTGTTTGTTGATCTAAATATGATTCGTGGACGTAACAAATGTGGTTCTACAGAATTATAATCATTAGAATGGTTCGTAGGATCCTATTGAATGACTATTTCATGAAATAGTAATTCAATAGAATTCTACGAATTTAGAGAGTTGTATTGCTGATTCTAATGATTATAATTCTGTAGAACCATATTTGTTTCGTCCGCGAATCATTATTATTTAGATAAGAAAATTTGGATTTCGCGGGCTACCTTAGTGGATCCCCCTTAAAGAGAAAACTAGTTGTCCGTTCCAAAACTAGGTCATCATGGATAATGGAGATATCGATATCCATCACGTATGCGGAGTTCCGCTAGCTAATTAAATTTGACCCTGTAAACTCACTTCAAAGTTTACCCATTTTCGTTATATCCATTTCAACATTCTCATCTCCATTGCATGCAATCTTTTTACCCGACTGCGGCGAAGCCAAAAAAGGAGGGTTATATGGCCAGTATAATACTATAGTAGTCTTAGGTTATATGTTTGACCTGTATGTATGTATGTATGTGTGTCCCTATGTTCCCTTGTAACTACTAAACGGCTGAACTGATTTTGATGAATGATTATAATCCTAACTAAAAAGTGTTAAATAAAAAAGTTAAAAATCAACAAACCCGACTGCGTAAAAAGTGAATATAAAAAAGTAAATTTAAAAAAATCAAAAACCAGACTGCATAAAAATCGAACTTAAAAAAGATGGAAACAAGGATAGAATACTCTTTATTATCTACACCATAAAAATTACAGATATAAATGTTGAAATTTTACATAGGGTGACACAATGGGCGGTCTTATCGCTAAAAGCGATCTTTTACAGACAACCTTTGGATGCATTAAAGGGAGACCATGGTGTACCATTTACATATACAATAAATACATACATACATAAAACAATACACTTATCTATATAAATATATATATACAATAATAAACATGAAACACGAGCAAGGAACTGTATTATGTAATGAAGATGTATAGAGTGAGGAAGTGTTTTTTTACCTGAATTTTAAAAGTGGACAAAGATTGAGCACGCCTTATCGACGCGGGCAAGGCATTCCATAACAATAACTTGAAATAATAGCTTATACTGTAGAAGATTTGTCATAAAAGCTGGTGGAATGCATCGGCATCTCATGCAGTCGGAGGTATCTTCTTACAATAATGACCATTGCCTTCGACTGCATGATATTTTTAACTTTACTTTTTCCGCAGTCGGGTTTGTTGAATTATTAATTAACTTTTTTTTCATCCGTCTTTCACGGCCCAGCCTTCCGATCCACACAGTACGATAGCCCTAATCACGGACTTGTAGATTTTCCTCTTGAACTTGAGGGGCATCCGTGGGTCACAAGTTGTTCCTGTGACCTGTCGCCATTTCATCCAACCTGAGTTGATCTAAACCGCTGGGTTGCATGAAATTTTGCACCAGTGTTCCTTCTATAGCGTTCGTATGGAAGTTCATCATATTTGCCGATGGTAATTACCGTCGGACACCAGACTAGTATTAAGATAAAAAGCACCTCTGCATTAAAACGTTTCAAAATCAGAACAAATTCAATCACTGTTTCTGACATAAAGAAAAAGTAAGAAAAAAAAACACATCAAAAGATAATTGAACATGCCGTGGACTACAATGCATCTAGGGGCGTTTATTTCTACCACTTTTTAGGGTTCCGTACCTCAAAAGGAAAAAACAGAACCCTTTTATGATCACTCGTGTGTTTGTCTGTCTGGCTGTCTGCCTGTCTGTCCGTCTGCACAGCCGATTTGCTCCGAATCTACTGGACCGATTATGTTGAAGTTTGGTACACATATGATTTTCCATGACCCAAACACGAACGTGTAACGTAAATAAATGAATTTTGAAAGTGGAATGCTTTTACGAGGCAAATAAGAAAATTTTAAAAAAAGTTTTACAAACTGTACTGTGTGACATTCAAATGAAGGGACTTGTTGTAAGGATTTCAGATATATTGTTTTTCAAAATTTAAAAATAATTTCTTTTAAAATTATTAAAGAAAATATATGAAAATTGACAATTCTCATAACTCCGGAAGTAATGAACCAAAAATTTTAAAAAATATACGAAAAATAGCTCTTTACTTATAGATTACAGAAAAAACTATAAGAAATCTATGGTCTTAAAATAACATGGTAAATTACTCAATATTGTGCATACAAACTTACATTGCAGTTAGAATGTATGGGGAATATTTTTTTCAACTACAATGTTAAGTTTGTTCTTAGGATAAATAAATTAATCCCCACTACGAAACTCTTCATTGTGCGTGGTGCAACACGCACTAGGCCGGTTTTTTTTTTAACAGTCCAACTCTGAATTGTGGTGCTCAACGAATGGGAAAACCACTAGGTCTTTTCAGTTCGTGTTGTAAAAGCTGGCTGGGGGATGGCATGGATGGAAAACAGCATCCTTCTGTGCACTAATAACAATACCGATTCTAAGATGACTAATCATTGTTGTCCGTTTAATAGTTACAGTAGCGAGATATTTGCTTTTGTTCTTGAAATAATTTGCACAGACTAGCACACTTAAATATTTATTTTACATTTATTTATATCTAGGAGAGGATGAATGAAAGACGACTAACAAAAGGTGTTTACAAAGCAGATCTGAGTGGAAACACCAGGAGAGGTCGCCCTAGAAGGGCATGTAATGACCTTATTAGTGATGTACTTTAGAAAGGTCAGGTGCGTAGTGCTCGCCACCGCACCAGCGCGCGACGTGCGTGTATGACCAGATGTATGAACGTAAACGATGCAAAAGGAGTATGTATGGATCGTAGCAGGTGGCGTTCTGTAGTTTCTGCCTACTCCCATTGGAAGAAGGCATTAGGCATTATGCTGAGCGATGGCCGTTTTGCGTGAATGTGACGCATATTTTCCCTCAACTTGTTCTTTCGTGTTTGTGTTTTTATTTCTCTGCGTTATGTTTACCGCAAATAAACTTATTTTCTTTCCTTTTTTCTTTTTTGCATATGTTTATGTATGATATCCAGGATTTTTACAGTTTAGGTGTCCAAAGATTTTGACTATTTTTCGTCAGAGGTGTCACAAAAGACTACGTTCTGGGCACCCTGGGAAGTAAACAGTTTACAAAAAAATCCGTCAAGTTACAAAAACGTTATCAGGTACGCTGTTTAGCTCTGGCATTGGCTAAAGTAGGTAAACATGTTCCGTGTGGTGCCGAACGTAAAGAATAGCTCCATCCTATTTCTTCCTATGGGTGTTGTAAAAGGCAACTTACTAGAGAATGGGGAGAGGCGTTGTCTATGCATTTTAACACCATACGTTTTTTTTTTTGGTTTGGGAAATAATCAAATAACTTCTCCCGCTCTGGGCGGAACGGGAGGGCGTGTCAGACTTTTACTGACTAAAACCCACCCGTGTTCCTTCATTTGCCTGTGTGCCAGGGCCACGATATCCCTTTCGGACAAGCTCACAACCCTGGCAGTTTAACACCATACTGCGATTGCGTTTCGTTTTTTTTGTTTCAGAATAAATAATAATTAATCCCATTCATTGTATGTTTTGTAGTATATATTTATTTTCTTTTTTAATGTATAGGTAATTGGGTATACAATAAAGTATAAATAAACCATCCAAATTTTTCGTAATACAACTTACATTTGGTCTATATTTAGCTGTACACACGTATCATGCCAATAACAATTTTTGCCAGAGTCGTAGTTTCCGCCTTCTGGCACCTGTCTATTTACGAACTTGACAACTTCCTGAACACGATAATAAGAAAGACGTTTTGGAAGGACATAGAAAATCTTTTTCAGGGATGTTTTATACAAATACTTAGTTGAATTATTACGTACTGCGAATACCGGAAGTTAATGATAGATATAGTTTATTTGCACAAAAATAAGTACGCTAGAGGTTTTCCCAGAATTAATTAGACAGCCAACAAGTCACTTCACGGCATCGTCCACTTAAAAGATTTATATTTCCATTAAAAAAATACATTAAATAAATATGCATGACGACAATGAAGGAAGGAAGTTGCAATTTCAAGGCCTCTCACAAGGTGGAACGATGACTTAGTGAAGGCTGCAAGAATCCGCTGGATGCGAGAACCACAGAACCGGTTGAAGTGACGGTGCTTGGGGAAGGCCTATGTCCAGCACGCGGAGGGGTCAAACACCTCACCCCTCCCACAATCAGAGTTGGCCCGCAGAGGATCGCTGAACCGCACCAGCTGAGGATCGCGGAAGTCACACATGATCCTATAATCCCCGGTGCGAGTTTGCGAAGGGAACACTGGGGTGGTTTTTAGTCAGTAAGAGTCTGACATACCTCTCCACCCACCGTAGGGCGGAGGACATCCATGAGGATTTTTCACCCCGAGGACAAAAAAAAAGGCCCTTGTCCAGCAGTGGACGTCTTACGGCTGAAATTATGATAAAGATGAAGACTTTTGAGAGTTTTGTCGTCTGGTATCATTTCAGACAATCCACTCAGCTAAAGTATTGATTAAGTGCTCACTAAACAATAAAGTATTACTCGTAATAGCAATTATAATTTCCGGAAAACAATTTATTTTTGTTAAACAAATATGATGATGTTTATAGGACTTTGGAAAAGTTGAAAGCTTTTTAAATTGGTCCTTTTATCCTTTGATAGGTCAACTTTAAACAACGTAATTAGCTAAGCGCTTCGACTTTTACTACTGAAATAAATTATTATTATAAATTATTAAATTATTACTAATATTTTTGTGATTATTTTTACTTACCTTTTTTAAGGTTCCGTACCCAAAGAGTAAAACGGGAACCCTATTACTAAGGCTCCGCCGTCTGTCTGTCTGTCTGTCACCAGGCTGTATCTCATGAACCGTGATAGTTAGACAGTTGAAATTTTCACAGATGATGTGTTTCTGTTGCCGCTATAACAACAAATACTAAAAAACAGAATAAAATAAATATTTAAAAATTCCCATACAACAAACGTGATTTATTTGCTCTTTTTTGCTCGATATTGATAACGGTAACAGTTAGACGCTTGAGGTGTTACAGGATATTTAGTTATATATTCCCTTTAAAAATAAATAATTAAATTAAAACAAAACAAATATTTAAGAGGGGCTCCCATACAACAAACGTGATTTTTTTGCCATTTTTATAGATAATGGTACGGAACCCTTCGTGCGCGAGTCCGACTCGCACTTGGCCGGTTTTTTGTACTATTATAATATATGATATGTGACGTAAAGAATAGCACCATCCTTATCTTCCCGTGGGTGTCGTAAAAGGTAACTAAGGGACTTACTAGAGAATGGCCAGCAGCATTCTCTATGCATTTTAACACCATACTGCGATCGCTAACCCGCCTACCAAGCGTGGTGATTATGACAAACACCCCCCTTGGTCCCAGGACTATTTCCAGCTGTGTACGTATTTCGGCTGAAATGATTGATGATGACAATTTTATGATAGTTCGTAGAACGTTCACAGAAAAACACAAAGTTTAGGCCTCTTCTTTCATCTACGGTCATAATACAAATAAAATATCTATGATTTGGTGACTGTCAATGAGAATATTTCATTCAATTATCATTGTCTGTTTACAATCTATTGTTATGTTATTTTATCGATAGCCGTTCGTCAGAAACCAGCGCTGCGGTATTTTTTTTTTTAAATATCGCATTAAGGCTCTTATAAACTAACGTTGACGCTACATTATTAGGACAATTTCTTTGTCAGTGCCTGTCGCACCCGCGGTATAGCGTGAGTCTGTAAGAGCCTTTATGCTAAGATAGGAGTCTTTTTAGGATCACACAAGTCTTGATTGTTTTTTTTTTTATTGTTAGTTTTTAAATGTTTTTTTTTTGTGCGTGTCCCAAATAAAATATTTTTCATTTTCTTTCTTTCTTTTCTTTCAAGAATTATCTGTAAGAATGCATATGTTGTATGTCATGATGTAGTATATGCAGGAACGTAGACGTTAATTAATTCACAAAAAATGAAAAACTTCGCAAGCAATGGGAAATTGTTACTGAAGGCTGCGGGTGTAGACTTCAGACCGAGCCGCTTCTCACATTTAAAACTTGTGTTTGTAAAAATAGTTATTTGACCTTCAATATCTCCGTAACTAGAAGGTTCCCAGTTATGGTCCAGTACAAAAAAAAACGTTATAGTAGTCGCTTAATATGATGTGTAATCTGACATCTCACCTTGATAATAAGCAACTGAGCAGCGACAGAAATTAACCTCAAAATTTAATAAAACTAAATATTGAAATATTTATTCGAATAATTATTCATTACAAGTGGTCGCCCACTAGTCGAAATTCGACCTTACAATCCATATAGTACTTACTAATTCCATGAGTTTACTAATTACATGCTTGTATAAAGTACTTACTTATTCCATGCTCAATCTGTCACTTCCTGTTACACACTTCCGTCCCTTTTCACGAAATCACTCCTACTGAAAGCTACAGAAAATAACGGGAAAAACCAGTGACTCTCGGCTTCGATAACGGTATTTTTACACCCGATATGCCCAATATCTAAATAATGGCCAGGATGGCCAATTCGAAGGTATTCAACTTTAAATTAAGTTTTTTTTTTATTACAAACGAAAATTACCAGATATTTCTGCAAAAAAGTTTGGATGTCTACTGTTTGCAGAACTACTAGTATTTAATAATCAATCAGAACCTTCAACGAGAAAAGTGTATCTGAAAAATATACAACAACAATTAATAGTAGCGTAGATTAGAGAAGCACCCAATGATATCTAAGCATTTACTATTGTTAATTTTGCTTCCAGTTTTATTATTCGAATGGTAGAAATGCCTGCTCAACCTCAAATTGGCACCTGTGGATACTCTACTTTGATTTACTGACCTTAAAGATACTGGTAGCATAAAGGTTTCGACAGGAATATTAAAATGAAACAAGAAGACAAGTAAAGAGAAATGGAGCATCTAAATTTACCCGGACATGATTGAATACGCGAACAACGTTGGCCTCAAACTGAGCTATATTAGGCAAGATATAAATACATATAGCGGCCTGGCATGTCATTGGGGAAAGGTTAAAGCTTTTGTAGTAAACGATGTAGAAAATGCATGAGTAGGTAAATATAATAATGATGGATGTTCTCATGAAGAATTATATTGTTTCAAGGATAAGGAAAAGAAAGATTTTTGTTAAATTAGCGGACAGAAAATTGCGTTGCTAATGAGTGGTGACATTGCCTTCCAGCTGTTTGAAGACAGAGATTTTCTTTTACTAGCTTAAGATTACAATCTATAAGAGTTCCTGAAGACCAACGAAATGCTGAAGTGACAACTTGAATTTATTCATCAGATTGGGCAGAAAAAGCAATATAGAGAGAGAGAGAAATAGAAAGCCTATCAAGCCCATCAAGTGAAATGCATACATTCTTATTTATAAGCACCGTGTACATTTTTTTTTAATTCTTCAACCTGTTTCAAAAAGGTCATCATGTGGCATGGATACCTATGGATTATTTTTCAAGTTTATTCATGACACACATAATTGATATCTGAGGTCATCGGAAAACTTGAGACGAGAGACCACCAGCTTTTATGACAAGTCTTTTACAGTTCAAGCAGTACGGTTATGGAATGCCTTGCCCGTGGTGATAAGGCATGCTCAATCTTTGTCCACTTTTAAAATTCTGGTAAATAAAAGCACTTCCTCTTCCTTAAAAATCATCATTACATAATACAGTTCTTTGCTCTTGTTTCGTGTTTATTATTGTATATGTATATTTTTATAGATAAGTGTATGCTTTACGTATGTATGTAGGTCTTTATTGTGTATGTAAATGGTGCCCCACTAACTTCCTGCAGTATTGTGTCTCCTTCTCCCTTAAATCCATCCAAAGCTTGTCTGTAAAAGATCGCCTTTAGCGATAAGACCGCCCATTGTGTCCACCCTATGCAAAATTTCAACATTTGTATCTAAAACTTTTATGGTGTACATAATAAAGAGTATTTTATTATATTCTAATTTTACCAGGCTGGTAACGATTTAAGCATATCTTTGGATTAGGCCCAAGAGTGGTTGCTGATTTCGTTAGTTTTGTGGCGGCATTTACATCACCAAATGCGAACTACGCATCACTCTGACGTTACGAAAAATCCTGCATCGCGCAAGCAGAGTTTACCGCACAACTAGAATATATACAACATCGGCAGTTGCCCACCAGACAACACCCGTCTGGTCGGAGGATCCTTACTTTTCTATGGAGGATTGAATTTCACTGGATGACTAAACTCGTTCTAAGGACCTTCTAACTATACTCTTAGTTTCCTACACACCTGCTCCTGGCAACAGCCACACTTCGATCGCAGGTAAAGCTACGCATGCTGCAGTCAGTTTGTGGATGGGTGACCAGCCATTACATACCGAGACCTCCCCTAGCCTCGGAAATCACGGTAAGCCGTTGGTCCTGGACGTCATTCGTAGTCTGTCTTTGACAGTGTTTTTTACGTTTAATAAGGGTAGTCAGAAGCCCAAAAGTCTGAAAACCTGTCTTTTGTACCAAGGGGTATCGTTTTACGTAGTACCTGGGTTGTGGAGGTCAGATAAGCAGTCGCTCCATGTAAAATACCGGTATTCAGCTGCATCCGGTTAGACTGGAAGCCGATCCCAACATAGTTGGGAAAAGGCTAGGAAAGACAGCACATTGATTGTTTCTGCACAACTGCTCACACAGAACGCAATCAAAAACCAAATTCTAATAGTAACACACTCTTATGAATAAACTTATGTAAAATATTAGTCTTCTTTATTTCTCTCTCTTTTAAAATTATGTAAATAATAAATACTCGCATAATTTTTATATGTGAATGTACATTACATAAATCTAAATTGCGGAAGAGTGGAGTGTTCTAATGCAAAGGACACTTCTATTACTAGCTATCTAGTACAAAACTCGTTTGATTTGTAACATTTTCCCTCCTGCTTTCTGTGGGTATGATTTCGTGAAAAGGGACGGAAGTGTGTGACAGGAAGTGACAGCTTGAGCATGGAATAAGTAAATACTTTTAAATAGCATAGAATTAGTAAGTACTTTATAATACCGTGGAATTAGTGTACTTATGGGATTAGTAAGTACTAAATAGATTGTAAATAGGCCGAATTTCAACCAGGGGGCGATCACTAGTAATGAATAATTTTTCGAATAAATATGTCAATATTTATCTTTTTTTAATTTTGAGGTTAATTTCTGTCGCTGCTCAGTTGCTTATTACCAAAGAGATTTAAAATACATACTCTAAAGAGACCATCAGAAGTAATGTCATAGAAAATTGTGATTCCATGTCTCAGTGACGCCATTTAGCGTAATATGGCAAATTTCAATAAAAGTATACACTGTAAATGTACACTTTTAATACCATATTGCACAATTAGACATTATGTTTTGAAACTAATTTTCTTTTGGTGGACTCAAACGCGAATTATTATTGCGACTTGACATGCAGGAGTACCCCACTAGGCTGAGCGACCTTTGCCTACTAGGAGAAACGTATCGGATTACGATTTTGTTCGCTATGTCCCGTCTCATCATTTCAGCCGAAAACCTCCACTGCTGGACATAAGGCTCCCCCAAAAGGAAGGTATTATTGGGTATTTTTAACCGACTTCCAAAAAGGAGGAGGTTCTCAATTCGGCGGTATGTTTTTTTTTTTTTTTTGTATGTTTGTTACACGATTACTCCGTTAATTATGGACAGATTTTGAAAATTCTTTTTTTGTTTGAAAGGGTATACTCCCGAAGTGGTCCCATTGCCACCTAATCAGAATCAGATGAGGTGATCCCATGGAAATCGAGGGAAACCCTCAAATTTTATAGGCAAACCTATAGCGATTTGGGTATATTTTATAGTAACTCGTGCATTTTCTCTCGGAAAGCACCATTTGGTGAAGTGGAACTGATGATGGAGACCACATATGGCCACCGGAACAATATAATAATGAGTGGGTGAACCTCTATTGAACGGGTTGCGATTAAGCAATTTATGCTCGTCACTATGCATATGGTGAGTGGCAGTTCTCCTGGTTCTTACCAGGAGAACTCCTCAATAATCAACGTCCCAGCATCGGGAAAAGCAATATTTTGTAAAAGTTGATGAGCAGTTAACATTCGGCTATTGTAACTTAGATAAATTCAAAACTGATCCACTAAAAAGTGAAAAATAAAAAACTTAAAAAAAAAATAAGAACTGACTACCAAAAATAACACTACAAAGTGAAAAATAACTTTAATTTCGGAAGTCGGTGGCAAAAAACTCAAATACAGATCCAAAGACACCGACTTCCGAAATTAAAGTTTTTTTTCACTTTGTAGTGTTATTTTTGGTAGTCGGTTCTTATTTTTTTAAGTAAATAGTTTAATGTCTTTGCTTATTACGAAGGTGGGATGTCAGATTCTACACATCATAAATGCGGCTACTGCCTCGTTCGTTTTTTTAAAGAAAATAAACTATTTGTAGTAGACAGAATACATCAAGGGTCTACACATTGCTTTAAATAATGTAATCAAGCATGTTCTAGAACAGTTATTACCAGTCTCTTTGAACATGCGTAAGGACCGCAAATACAGGGTTTCACATTGATATTCACAAACGTAGCGACCCCAGTAAGGGTCCCTTCTCCCTTGTTGATTACTTCAAAGTGCCTATTATCAAATAACCTGATTTTAGCTGGACTCCTATCTGGATGATATATTTTTGACTGCTGAGGCTACATTTCGTCTGTTCACCTACCTACTCATGTTTTTACAAATAAATTTTCGTCTGTCTTATCTTGAAGAAAAATAAATAAAAAATATAAATGCGCTTATTGTCATTACAGCAAAAAAATACCTAGCTACGTCTTAAAACATTCATAATAAAAAAAAATCTAAATAAAAAAAAAAATATTTCACATAAACCTACATGGGCACTTATGAAACGTCAGAAGCTAGGTGCACGGTTTCAATTGGTCGTTTCCTATGGAGAAGAGCCGGCAAGAAACTCCACGGTTACTCTTTTAAAAATAATTGGCTTTTACAATGTTTTCAAATTACAGTGTTAATAGGAGGACAGTGTAGGCCCGTCAAAAGTACCAGGTACTTAACAAAATAGAAAATGGTCTACAAATGAAAATAAAATTATAAAACCCATGTACTTGTACACCCAATAGTGAGCAAGTCTATTCGTATTATTCCGGCCTTGGAACAAATCCTGACTCCGGACTTCTACTAAGAATTTTCCAATAGAAATTCCCCATAGTACTTTTTTAGGGTTCCGTAGTCAATAAGGAACCCTTATATTTTCGCCATGTCCGTCCGTCTGTCTGTCTGTCTATCTGTCTGACTATCTTTCAGCGGCTTAAATCAGAGACTCTTAGTACTAGAAAGCTATAATTTGGCACCCCATAGCACTTTTTTAGGGTGCCGTAGTCAACAAGGAAACCTTGTAGTTTCACCATGGATGGCCTTGAAACCGGTTAATTTTTATTTCCGAAGATACAAATTATTTTTGATACAATTGATATTAGCTTCAAAGATTGCTTCATCACATCAAGTTCAGGATTGATTTTGTAACAAAATATACAATAACTAACGAAATATGTTCGGAAACCTTTATAATAACGGTTAAGGTAACATAGAAAATTAACCGGTTTCCGAGCCCTGTCACCATATCCGTCTGTCAATCTGTCTATCTATCTGCCTGTCTGTCCGCGGCTTAGCTCAGAGACTCTTTGTACTACAAAGCTGTAATTTGGCATGGTTAAACTTATTAATCACGCCGGCAAAGTGGTAAAATAAATATTGTGCGTGTTCCGACCCGCAAATGGCTTTTTTTTTAAATCCAGTTACATAACACAATAATAAAATTCTCTTAACCAACGAAGTTGTCTTTTCAGGCACGTACATTTAACGATTCTCTCTGGTCACCCAAAAAGGATTCAAAACTGTTGTAGTGATGTTCTAGTTTTATCGACGGAGGATCGTATCGGTACGAGTTGGAATACGAGTAACTAGGGGTGCGGGCGTACTGCCAAAACCGACCGGCCTGTTCAACCTTTTTATTTGTAGTCGGCTTACCGAACGACAATCTCTTTGCGCCCGTACTTACTTCAATATATTTCGATTACGGCTTTACTTCTTGGTACACAGAAGACGCTTTTCTATTTATAATAATAATTTATTGACAGCAATGCGGACCAATTTTTTGATGCCCAATGAGCAATACCCCTTTTTTTTTTCATTATTTACTTGTACATCATTTATATATTTTAGTGTTAGCTTATGTATTTTAATTAAGGTGTATAACTATGTATACCCTAAAATAATAGTTCCATTATAACTAAGCCTAAATCTTTGTCAAAATGGCGTCGTAATTTCTGTTTTGAAGGCCACATACATACACATTGTAATGTTTTATGTATTAAATTAGTTGGCTATGCAGTCACAGGGTAAAAATTAAAAGATGTTTGATTTAAAAGTAAAACCAAAAACATAAAGACAATATTTCCAATGATCTCCAATAAGTAGAAATATTCAATTTTAATTTTAATCCATACAAATGAATAAACACTTTTTTAAAGATCGGTTCTTGATAAGTTTATAAAACTTTGTTTCCGTAAAATCACCGTTAACGGCCACGCCAGGCGGAAGCGCTGAAGTATTTGATAAATTATTTCCTACTCAGGAGCGAAGTTACGCCAAGCGTACTTAAAAAGTACGCCAACACTCTAACGCGCGAATCTCACGTCGATTGTAAATCTCACGACCCACGTCATAATATTCTACAGAAGCGTACGAATAAGTAAATAAAATTGAATAATTTACGAGTAGGTTTTACCACAGAATGTCACAGGGGCGGTGATGTGAGATATCAAATTATAAGAGGTTGTGTGCACATGCGCGTTGAGCGTCGCCCGCCGCGGCCACCAGTCAGCTCAACGCTCGCGCCCTTTCCGAACGAGTCGCGCCATGTTCCGATACGAAAGTCGAAACTCAAATAACTCGCGAAAGCAACAATAAGAAAAGTATAGACATTATTAGTGAGTGTATTAATAATTAAACTTTTTTTCTAATAATTCTGGTTCTCAAGTAATTTTGTGTATATTCTGTGACGTGTTTGACTGTTCAAACTTTTAATTGGCGTAGTTGTTCAGATTTTTCTGCGTATTTGAGTTCATTGGCGGATTTGTGTGCAGTGCGAATTATCTGGATCAGTTAAAAGTTTTATATTCGGTAAGAAAGGAGACGATTATTTTATTACCTCAGTAATATATTTTTAGTACCGTAATTTAATGGTGTGTTACTTTTATTACGTACTCGTGTATTTGTTTTCATGAGAGTGTTTTTATAGATGAATGGTTTGGAGCATTCATAAAAAAAAATATATTAGGTATATTTTATGCTGTGGTGTTGAAAGCAAATTATCTAGGTTAGATAATTTGCTTAGATTATCTAACCTATTATATTAATTCGTAATATTAATTATTTTTATGTTTAATAAATTTGTATGAAGTTGGTCTAATAATTTATTTACTGAATTCAATTTAGTTTTGTTTAACGAGATAAGTTAAACTTTCGCATTTCTTTATGCAATGATTTAATCGATGCATTTGAAATTTCAAATAATTATAATTAAAGGAGCGGTTGGATAAAATAAGGATCAAAACTGTCCGAATCTATATGGGAAGCTCATGCCCAGCAGTGGCCATCTCAATAATATCGATGATAGGTCAGTCTAACTGTGTTTAAAAGGCAACTAAGGTCTTGAGTCTTGATTGGGAGAGTAGCAGCATCCTCCTACAAAATGGATCTTTCTGGCCCTTCCCAACTACTAAGTCAGGAACAATCAATCACACCAGTGGTAATTATTGAGGCTCATGATTTTTTTTTATAATATTGTAATGAACTCATCAGTTCATTACAATAATATTATAAATAAAATCATAAAAATCAAAATCACAGATTTTTTATACACATTCATAGGTTGAATAGAATTGAATCTGTCTTTAATTACATAATTTAATTTAGGTCCTTGACGGAAATCGAAATAAAATGTCGAGAGGTGCCCTATGACACCCGGTTGGAACGAAGTTCCTTTCACGTGTATATATACTAGCTACTACGGTTTCACCCGCATAGGTCATGGTCTCGTACACACGAGTCAAATTTCATTAAAATCCGTCCAGCCGTTTTAGTGTGAAAACGTAACAAACAAGCATTAAAAAAACAAATATTTTCTCTTTATTTATAACTAGTTGCGCCCCGCGGTTTCACCCGCATAAGTAAGTAAGAGAATATCGGGATAAAAAGCAGCCTATATATTAATCCAGGGTGTCAGCTACCTCCATACAAAATGTTATCAAAATTGGTCTTGCCGTTTGAGCGTGAAGAAGTAACAAACACACTCACGAAGCCTTTAAAATATTTGTGTGATATAAGTTTACGATTAAATATCAGGCACAATTAAACCAACAATACCATTAATATACTAACCAGCACTGGGCCCGCGTGGTGGATTATGGCCCACTCCCTCTCATAGAGAGGAGGCCTGTTTCCCAGCAGTGGGAACATTATAGGCTAATTATGCTTTGCTACAATAAAATAAACTTACAACGTTTTAGAGTAACTAAAGGAAAAAAAGTAGAAAGGGTCGTGACGGTCAAAGTGTTACACTTTTTACGGTCTATCTCTCATTTACTAAGTGTGTAGAATATAAAGTGGGATAAGGAACTTTCATCCCAAAAACAATAAGGTTTCTTTTCTTTCTTTCTTTATAGAAATCGGTCACAAAGCGAATAAAACAATAAGTCAAATAAATAAATAAATCGTCAATACAATATCACACCAAACTTTCAATGTATTAGCAGCCGTCAAAGCAGTCGAGTCTACGTCAATTTCAATTATAGGAAGCTAATATGCTATTCAACGCTATCTAATAGCACGGATCTTAGCCTGGCAACATCGAATTTGCCCATTAATCGATTTCCGAGCAAATACTTCTAATAGACAAACTATTTGGTTAAACTAACCAACAAGAAAATTATTACGTCATGAAAATGATGTCTGGGTAATCCGTTAGTAATTGTGCCGGAAGGGATCAGTCCCAACTATTATTAAACGGATTAATCGAATATCTTACTTATGTAAAAAATAACCCGTAAACCTATCGACATAAGAGTAAGTTTTGTATTAGGGACATGGTCGTATGAGGCGAATGGTAGTATCAAAAGTATTAGAAATCATAATTCGAATTTGTAAAAATTGTGTAAAAATACTCATAGTTCGGAGTGAGTGTATGCGTGGTATGTCATGAATGGATAGAATAAGAAATCAGTACATAAGAAGCATAAGAGGAAGTCTGAAAGTGGCACCGGTGACTGAAAATTTGTGCGAAAATCGGTTGTCGTCGGTTGCATCTGAATCGGAGGAATGAGAAAAATGTCGTGAGGAAAGTTTTGAAAATAAATGTCGATGGCAATAAGAGTAGGGGAAGACCAAACGATGAATGGACTGTGTGAAAGATGATATGGCTAGAAATGGAGTGACTACCGAGATGACGACTAATAGAGAAGTATGGAAAAAAGGGACATGTTGCGCCGACCCCAAATAAATTGGAATAAGGGCATTAGAATTATGATGACTATGTTGATGTTCGGATTAGGTATGCGTGTCCCCAATCCCTTTCTAGAACGGTTATTCTGAAATTACCTTAAATTAAAGTGTATAACCCCAGGGGACTTCCCGGACGGTGGTGTGATATGTTCAAAGTTATCTCAACGTGAATTATGTGTCTGAGCAAGAATCATATGACAAAAATGTTCAAGTACACCGAATACTACCGCGATAAGTGTTGCGAAGTGGAATATTTTTTTCATGTTTGTACGGACGTGCTGAATTTACGAGGTATACAGATTTTTTCAACTCTTTTTATATACCGTATTTATTTTTCATACATTTATCAAATAAATATTCTTAAACAGAGTATTTCATAAACCACCGTGCCTCGGAAACCAAGTTAAGCTGTTGGTCCCGGCTGTCATTCGTGGATCTTTGACAATAGGTACGGGTCGTCAGAAGCGCGAAAGTCTGACAACTAGTCTTACCAAGGGGTATCGTATTACCCAGTAACTGGGTGGTGGAGGTCAGATAGGCAGTCGCTCCTTGTAAAATACTGGTATCAGCTGCATCCGGTTAGACTGGAAGCCGACCCCAACATAGTTGGGAAAAGGCTAGGCAGCTTGATTGAGTATTTCATAAACTAAAAGTTGGCACATTATGTTGCATCGTGTTGCATGTTGATTGTGTGTGTTGTGTTGTATGTTCTGATAGAACACACTACGTGAATTTTCTGCTGATTGTCGCCATCGTGTGTCGTGTTGCTGAGCTCCCTAGAATAGAGTTGAGCTGTACGATGACTGATGCATGTATGCCGTCTGTTTGGACAGGTCAAGTCAAACCTATAGCTCTTTCCTGAAAAGGCTATTGTAGACTTGGTACTATAAAACCACAGTCACATATTTCAGAACCATGATTTATAAACCAGTGGTTGAACGGTAGTCAAACACGAGCTCACCCAAATTTTTTTGTTTGGCATTTCAAGATTTATTTCTCCTTAATTTACAAAAACTGTCCAAGAACATTCAGAAAACAATGTAGGTATTATCATTAACAAAGTTTCATACATACATAATTCTATCTTCTTTAGATCACGGTTAACTCAAGCAAAGCAATTCACTACCTACGTGTTAACCTGCTTAATGCAATTACTAGGCAAAGCATTAGGATTTCATTATCTGAATACCGATTAACATTCTGCTATTGGTAGTAGAACTAAGCCTCGCAAATGTCTGTGCATTGAGCTCAAACATAATTATGTTGAATAACACTATGTTAGATATAGACTTAATCTTAGTAAGCATCGATATGATGTCGGTATAAATCTTAATAGGTTATTATATATACACTAGCTGCGCCCAGCGGTTTCACCCGCGTCAGTCTCGATCCCGTGGGAATATCGGCATAAATAGTAGCCTATGTCTTAATCCAGGGTGTCAGCTACTTGCATACAACGTTAAAGTCAAAAGAATAGAATAATTATTGTGTATAATACAGTAATAACTGTAGCATTCAAATTATATTATTTATTATAAGAATTAAAATCTGTTAAATCAAAATAAAATTAATTAATAAAAAATAAAAAAGTAGGTATGTACAAAGAATGGTGAGCAATTTATTGGAAAACTTTAAATGTGTAGTAGTAGCTCTCTGGTTCAAAAATAAGAACAATTTTGTTTTAAATTATATTATTACTTTTTATTTATTTTAAAGACTTTGGAATTTTATTATAAATCTTGATATAAATTATATACGGGCCTGAATGGAAAATGGATAGTTTTGAAACCGGTTATGCTAGATGTCGCAAGTTTCGTGGTTGTGTCGATCTGAAATTATCTTTATTTAAGGGGAGAAGTGATACAATTTTCCTGACAAACAAAAATGTTTCAAAGATATACAGAGATGTGAGTGTAAGGATAGGTACTGTGTTCTGTGAAATGTGGTCTATAACTATCCATACCTGAGGTACCTATATCTGAAGACTATGTGTGTTAATTATTGTTTTTTATTTTCCCTTTGTCTTTTATTCTCAGTTAGTGTTAATCATGGTCTGGCAGTTTGAGTCATATAAGCGGCCTACCCAAATGTCCAGTCTTTGGTATTGATCGTCGCATCGTTGAGCTCCTTAAGTTCTGAGTAGAGCTGCACGATTACTGACAAATGCGTGCACTGACTGGTCAGGTCCACTCAATCTGTGTGTTTCTTTCATCAAAAGACCATTTCAGACACCAATCTACATGGCCTTCACATGATCTGACCAAGATTATGTCTGGACTTTAAAAGAGACTGTGACCTCTGAGTTTGTTTCGGCCTTTCTTCTCAGAGTAGTCAGATAGGAAACGCCGAGCTCATCTAGTTTTAAAAATATGATTAACGTGTAAAAGTGTTTTTACAAACCTACTTACAGAAATAAAAATCATTTATCATTTATGAATAGTTATATACCACATTTTACGTGAATATTAGTTTTGAAAAAAAAACACGTTATTTGAATTCCTTTTATTTTTTAACTTCATTTTAATTTTAGTATTTGTTGTTATAGCGGCCATATTAGTCAATGTCTAACTATTATGGTTCAAAAGATAGAACCCTGTGACAGACGGACGAATGGACAGCGGAGCCTTAGTTATAGGGTACCATGCAACCCTAAAAGGGGTGTTGAATTAAACTGCCTTTGTTTCTGAAACCCAAGACAAGAAAATCGTGAGCAAAACCTAGTCTACAGATAATATACTATAGGTTAATGCGTAAATCCATTGTATTCGAAGAAGCAATAAAATGAAATAGCCGATAGCTATTATGTCATCGTTTCTGAACAATAAATCATTGACGGTACGATTTGTCCCTTTGTGAGAGCAAATAGTCGTTAATGTCTGCTTATGACTGTTGGGGCCTATTAACTAGTTAGTTTTCGTTATTTTCATTCTGTAAGTGCTTCTACAGAGCATGACTTCCTTGCTAGTATCGATTAGTACAATTTGTTGTGGTCCTATGAGCCATAGTACCGGTACAGATACGGTGTTGCCGCTAAATAAGAAGCAATATCAGCCTATATTTTTTTTAATACTGTGACTAATTGGCTTCAAAGCAATTTACTAACATTAAATGCTGACAAGACAAAATATATTTTATTCTCAATGCGCAAGACTCAACTTAATATTACTAATCCTCTTCTATATGCCCATCAATGTGTAAACCGTACAGTCAACACGTGTAATTGTGCTTTTATCTTCAAAACGAGCAACATAAAATACCTCGGGGTAATAATAGACGACACACTCTCCTTTAGAAATCATATTGAAAATCTAGTTAAAAGAGTGCGCAAACTAATTTATGTTTTTAAAAAATTACGCTCTTTTGCAGATTCAAAATTAATCACACAAGTTTATTTGGCCCTATGTCAGTCTATAATTCAATACTGTATCACCTCTTGGGGTGGCGCACCAAAAACTAATTTACTTCCTCTTGAAAGAGCTCAGAGAGCAATTTTAAAGGTGGCTAACTTCCAGCCCTTCTTCTTTCCCACAGATCTACTATACAAATCCTGTAACGTACTGACGGTTCACCAGCTTTTCATTATGAACTTAGTATTAAAACAGCACACTATGCTTACCTACAATGCTGACAACACTAACAAGAGACGGAATGATATAGTATGCCTATCTAATGCAACCTCAAAACGTGTCTTTGTAGAAAGATTTTTTACCTTCTTAGGCCCATTTCTGTACAATAGATTAATTAGAAAACTTAGTATCTATAAATTAAATTACTTTAGCTGTAAAAAAATGTTACTCAAATATTTACTAACCATAAATTATGCGCAGTCAGAAGATCTACTTGTTGTCTGCAAATAGAACCGCTAACATGCTATTTTACTTTTAGTTACCTAAGTTTTAATTTTTACTTTATACATACTCATTGTTAATTTATTACAATAAGCATTTATGCACTTTCTAGCTTGAAACACAGGTTCAACCTAGTTCAGGCAAATAAGCAACTGTGCTCTATTTTAATTTTTAAGATATTTATTGGACTTGTGACCCTTTTATAAATAAACGATTTTTATTATTATTTTATTATAATTCTCTCACTGCTGGGACATAGGCCTTTCTGTGACAGGGTGACATCCTTCTCAGTTGTAGGTCATAGGTTCGAACCCAGACAGGCGCTTTACTTTGTGTAAATTATTTCATCACCGCTGCTCTCAAAACGGTGAAGGAAAACGACGTGGGGAAACCGGCATGTCCTTGAGCCAAAAATTCGAAGACATGTGTCATCTACCAACTCGCACTGGGCCCGCGTGGTGCATTACAGCCCACTCCCTATCACCGAGAGGAGGCCTGTGTCCCAGCAGTGGGAACATTATAGGATATCGGTCCACAATTGACGGAGCAATCGGTGAATATACATCTAGCTTATTTTTTACTTTTTAATATGACGTGTAAAAGTGATTCCGATATCCTATTTACAGAACAAACGATTTCATTTCATTTCATATTCATTAAAAAAAATACAGACAAACATAAACCTCCTCCTTTTTGGAAATCGGTTAAAAAGATGGTAGCTGAGCTGGCTGTTAAGGGAGCAGTGCATATAAATATGGTCACTCGTAAAGGCTAATTTGCTGGTTTTCATCTGGCATAATCATTCGTCGAATTAAAGGCACCAACAGATGGGGTTAAAAAGGAAAGGAAAGGGTTCTTTGTCGTAAGTATAATATTATTTTCACTTGTGTGACGTGTCCAGTCTGTCAGGTGTATTTATTTATTTAACAGTTTATGTACACACATATGAACAGATATGAAGCAAGGAACAGAAAAATAAGTACAAAGGTGATGCTTATTTCTAAAGAAATCTCTTCCAGCATACCTGCGATAGGACAGAGAGACAAAGGGATAAAAACAACGTGTGTAAGAGTAGAAGAGAAAACAAAATACATTTAAGTTGATTTTATCTAAGTTAAGATCGATGAAGGGCGAGTTGCATGATTTTGATTTGAAATGAATTTATATGAATTGAAATGAAACTGTTTATCTTCTATATGGTACCGCAATCACTTTTACGATGTATAAAAAAAATAAGTTAAGTGAAGTGAACATTTCCTATCTGACTACCCCTGATAAGAAATGGCGAAACAAACTCAGGGGTCGAAGTCATACAAACATAATCTTGGTTAAATCTTGTGAGGACCACAAAGATTAGTGTCTGAAATCTTTTTTGAGGAAATAAACACACAGATTTGAGTGGATCTGTCCAGTTATTATCACAGGATGGATAAAGAAATAGTTGAAGGGCGATTATGGCAACCTCGCTACCTTTTTGGGGGAGGCCTATGTCCAGCAGTGGACGTGTTTCGCCTGAAATGATGATGATGATGAGTTTGCTGTTTAACTTATAAAGTAATAATTATATGATCCAATTGGCATCTGGATCTGATCCAACCATTTTATTATCAAAAACTTCACACGCTGTATTTGAAAACATTATGTAAAAGGAGTATTACAAATGTTGATTTTGTGTCATCTGTGGATATCCATTAAATTAATCTCATCATGCCTACCAATTTTAAGAGAGTGCGATTACCCCTGTAATCGAAAGCCGGGTGCTAACGATTTTGGCCTGGATGGTTGACAGCCATATTTTCTGATGATTATACGTTTATTTCATAGAGTTGTCAATTGACCTGCTGCATGAAATATTTATTTTAGTTGGTGTGAATAGACCAAATCTGGATTAGTGCGGTCATTAATCAAGTTTAAACTTAGCTTGGGTGCCGGAGGATTTATGCAATTTTAAATAACGATTTTGTAATAGTACTAACCTATCGCCTTTGTGTAAATTGTAAATTCGGAAATAAAGTTTATTCTATTCTATTTTTCTAAATGTTAGTTTTGCATATCCTAATTATAGTAAATGATAAATGATAGTTATTTCTGTTAGTAGGTTTGTACTAACACTTTTACACGTCAATAATATTTGTAAAACTAGATGAGGTCGGCGTTTTGTATCTGACTACTCTGAGAAGAAAGGCCGAAACAAACTCAGAGGTCACAGTCTCTTTTAAAGTCCAGACATAATCTTGGTCAAATCATGTGAAGACCATGTAGATTGGTGTCTGAAATGGTCTTTTGAGGAAATAACCACACAGATTGAGTGGACCTGACCAGTCAGTGCACGCATTTGTCAGTAATCGTGCAGCTCTACTAAGAACTTAAGGAGCTCAACGATGCAACGATCGTACGGTCAGTACTCTGCATTACTTGGCGCCTCTTACAACGAAGAAGAATGGAAGAAATGTCCGATATGCAGGTCACTTATATTATATGAGAAAGTTTATAGTTGAAAGGTTTTTCGGTGTTTACGGGTTTGTATATTTGTTCCTCAATCCCGTTTTATCAGCTGAATGGATTTGGATGACATTTGGCACACAGCTAAACTATCTCATGGAGTAAAATATAAGATACTTTTTATCCGTGTATGTAGGGATTGTTTTATGTAGGAAACGAGCGAAACCGCACGCAACAGCTAGTAGATAATAAATGTATTTTTAATATCGATGTTGGCAACATATTTGGGAACGTTGTTATGTTCTATATAGAAAATAATATATCTATATGTGGAGGAGAGCAGAAGAAAAGGTTATTCAAGAAAGCTTCACATGCCAATAAAGCATTCTAAATATTTACTATTTTCTCAGAACCCAAACATTTTACTTTTTTACGTATTCTTTGTGTTACGTACGATCTTCATTCTGTAACAAGCGGTAGTACTAAATAAATTGGTTAGGAAGTCAAGATAGGCCGACATTATTATCCCTAAGGAGAGGAAATACCGCGGTGAACCTTGTTATTCTTATTTATTAATCAAAAACGTCTGCGCTTAGAACGGAAATCGTTTTTTTTTTTCGTTCCTAAAAATACGTGGTTTTCTTGCGCATGTGCTTCGTTTTTTGTAGCTTTTTAATTTCTACGGTAAATATAAAATTTCACTGAGTGTGGCAGAGGCAGTGTGGTTTATTACGATGAATTATAATGATCGACATCAAAGACTCAAAGGCTCGTGCCTGCTGGCGCTACGCGACGGCGCGACGATACGTCGGTAGAACAATTTCTAATAAAACTTCATCGAAATTGTTCTACCAGTGTCGCCTCACGCCTGTCTGCACGAGCCTTTAAAAGTTAAAACCAGTGGTGCCAGTTATATTCAGTAAATATAAAATAAATATCTTAGTAGGTACCTACCTCGGCTTTTTTCATAAAAAGGCTTTTCTTTGAAATAAAAATAAAAGTCTACCAAACCCGTATTGGCAGCTCACTAAGCCGAAATTTCAAGTACTTATAGGTGTCCCAGAAAATTCTCGGAGAACCTTCTTATCGAGAAATATCGGCATGAATACGTTATTAGAAAAGATCAGAATTGAGCGATTTTGTCTCTAACAAATCTGGTTTAGGTTAGCGACAGCATTAGCGAAACATAAGACGTACACAAAATACAGATGGATTAGAATACTCTTTATTATATACACCATATCAACTAAAGTTATAAATTACAGTTTAGATGGTTTGGTCATGTTAAGAGGATGAGTGAAAGGTCACTAACGAATGGCATTTACAAAGTAGAGGTGAGTGGAAACGCCGAAAGGGACGCCATAGGAGGACATATAGTGAACTTATTGGTGATGTTCTTCAGGAAGGTCAGGTGCGTAGTACTCGCAACCAGGGGGCCAAGTCTGCTATTTTCAATGATTAGTCATTATGATGACCATACCAAGGCAACGCCATGACCATTGTGCCAATAGTTTGTAACCTCCTAAATTCATAATGGCGTGACAGTGGTCCATAGGGAAGTCTAAATAATAGGAGCTTGTCAGTACGAGATTGCCAAATACAGACAATTTGTCCAATGGAGTATTAGTGGCACTTCATTGGAAAATCACGAAGACGCCTTTCAATTAGGAGATTAGCAAAACTGTCAAACTCTACAATTACGGTGCCAATGATCGGCCATTCGGACAACACTGCGTCAGCAGACTTGGCCCCCAGATGTATGAGCGTAGCAGGTGGCGTTCTATATTTTCTGCCTACCCCCATGGGAAGAAGGCGTGAGTTTATGTATGTGTATAAATTACAGATATAAATGTAGAAATGTTAACATAGGGTGACAATAGGAGGGCTTATCGCTAAAAGCGACAACCTGTCAATGGATTGAAAAAATCTGGCCAAGTGCGTGTGGGACCACGCACAAGGAAGGGTTCCGTAGTTGGAATGAATTTATCCCAAAATCAATATCAAAATATTTTATTTCACATAAACCTACATGGGCACTTATGAAACGTAGCAGGTAGGTGCGATCGTTATATGGATAGGAGCCGGCAAGAAACTCATAATTGGCTTTTACAGTGTTTTCAAATTACAGTGTTAATAGATGTGGAAGGACAGTGTAGGCCTGTCAATAATAACAAAAAGCAAACTTAACATTGTAGTTGAAAAGCATGTTCTCCCATACATCGATATACGTTTCGGTCAATTCTCCTACTGCTAATGTAAGTTGGTCGAATCGTATCTACTCGTTAATTTGTAAAGCTTAAGTTAGCTGTGATAGTTTTTCTTTTAATTTCGTTATATACAGAGTGGCAATTAGGTTATCACATTAAATAGTACAACGGTTATTACAAGTTGTTATAAGTCTATTAAAATAATAAAATAAACAATTTTACTAAAAATAGGAAACTAGAAATAATTTTTCAAACAAAATAAATAGCGTAAAAATTAGTATGAAATAAACCACCTTTGATAATAAGGCACTAGACACGTGCGGGGCGATGGTATCAACAATTCAACACAAAGTTTATATAAATATAAATAATCACAAATTAAGTTTAAAGTTGTTAAATACTAAAACAAAAAAAAAAGGTCCCACAGCTAGAATGTATATAATATATATATATATATATATATATATATATATATATATATATATATATATATATAAATAATAATTATTAATTATTTTAATTGTGTATGTTTACAATACGTAATGTAGAATACGTGGTTTCAATTAATGTGATAATCTAATCGCCACACTGTACTACTGCCATGAATTTTTTCACATATCCAAAAACAACAATTTCGCTGGAAGGGGGGGAAGCACTTTAAGGCTTAATATTACGCAAACGGATCAATGAATCGAAAAATGGTTATCACAACCCAATATTTTTGAACGGCCTATCCAACGATACCCCACACTATGGGATAGACGAGAAAAAAAATATCATCCCCACTTTACCTACAAGGGAGGTACCTTAAATTTTTTTTTTTTTCAATATTTTATTTTACCACTTTATAGGCGTGATTAATATGTACACCCAAGCCAAATTACAGCTTGCTAGTACTAAGGGTCTCTGAGCTAAGCTGGGAACAGACAGAGAGACAGATAGACAGACGGACATGGTGAAACTATAAAGGAGGAACCTTTATAGTTTCGCGTTTTTGTTGACTACGGAACCCTAATATAAAAGGGAAGGAGAGACAATACTGTAGGTAGTCTGTGTCCAACCATTTACATTTGATCAGCGAGTAGTCGCGGTCCTTCGGACTGCAAATCATCCTTAACGCCAGTAGCACATCTCCGCCGCGAAACCATCACAGTGAAACCGCAGTAGTTCAATTCAACTGGTTCGCGTCATGTGCTAGTCCGATTCGAGTAGCGAAACATGACGTGTGAGAAATCCCAGGGCATAATTATCGGTGGACGGTGTAGGCGGATTAGGCTCGATGTTGCGTCGCTGTCTCCACTCTCTATGAATGGAGTTCAGATTGCATAGTACGCAAATACGGTTAAGAGTCTGTACGCCAGCGCCACCTCACTTTTTATCTCGCTCGCACCTACTGCTGGCGGCCACGCGAGCAAGCGAGACATGGTGGCAGGGAGAAGACTCCAAGGCACCGATAGTTTAGTTTATTTCTTTTTACGGTGAAAATAATGTTAATTTGAAAAAAAAATAACACAAGACCTGCTTTATAGTTAGTTTAGTTAATATGCAAAGTTTCATTATCTAATTTGAAGTATTTTTTTAATACGAGCGGTTTTTTTTTTGTATACGATCGGTTTGGAGGTAACTTTGGATTTTTTTTCTAAAGAGAAAATATTATGGAATTGTGTTTTCGTCAAACATAGTACTTAACATTAACCCTCAACTTTACCATATATTTATTTCAAAATTAATGCTGCAGTATTTTCGACATAACGGAGGATCATGCTAAGGCATTGGAGATAGATATGCTCTTAAAAATCTGGGGGTGACTTATCGTGGTCCGCCCATGTTGCTGTCAGTCGCAAAGTGCACGTTTCATTTGTTGAAATGCTTCTGGGTCAGCTAGTACAATTATAATAATCATAAAACAGGAGCAAAGAAAATAATTCTATTGATGATGTTTAAGGAGAGAGGAAATGTTTTTTCTCTTTTTCAAAATCAGTAATAGGATTCAGGCGGGTGAAATGTTTTCCCGGTGCCTACGCTGCTTAGCGCAGCTTAGCTTAAATTCGCAGCACAATCCGCTCTGATTGCACAAACGCTTTCCCGAAGCGTAAAATTTTTACTGCCGCCCAACCGCCCACTACGGCGGCGATCGGAAAACGGGCAACGACTCGGTTTTTTTTGTAACAGATTTTTTTTCTTGTTTGCTGTTCGATTTTTCGTTCCTCGATGTGGACAAATTACTGTCTGTTTGCTCTGCGTTTGAAATTAATTATACGAAAAAACCTTGTTTAGAAAATGTAGTGTAATGTTTAGTACTCACGGCTACATATCAAGCTATATTTTTTTTATTTCTGATCTCTCATTGAATAAGAATTCTGTACAAAAAGTCATTTGTTCAGACTAGGCTGAGAATCAGCACTGGTCGAACATCAAAATTACATAACACAGTCCCCCAAAAACGCCCGGTCTTCACCACTTCCTAGTGCCTTAGCTGGGAATAAAAAATGGCGCAACAAACTCCCCAGCATCACAGCTGTCTGTTCAGTTAGAACAACTTGATTCTATACAATAGTATGTAAAATAATTTACTTTACGCAAGACAAAACATTAAATTACACATTATTATACATAGATAACGAAGTATTGCATTTATTTTATTTTGTTTATTTTTATCTCATTATGCTGCACCGGTTGACGTCATCACGTCAACGCCGGCGGTCGCTGAAAACCAGCGCTGGGGCTCTGTCTAGCATAGGGTCGCAGCATTATGCTGAGCGATGGCCGTTTTGCGTGAATGTGACGCATATTTTCCCTCAACTTGTTCTTTCGTGTTTGTGTTTTTATTTCTTTGCGTTATCTTTACCGCAAATAAACGTATTTTCTTTCTTTCTTTTCTCTTTCTAAATTAAATTTTTGCCATATTTTAGCTAGCATACGCCACAATACCAACGAAAATAACTGCTTTAGCTGGGAAGAAGAAGTGGTGCAACAAACTCTCCAGGAGTGGAGTACAGTGAATGTAAAAAATATAAATTGCAGACTTTTCCTATCGCAATATTAAATGTTCATAAAGAAAGTGTTACGGAGCGCACATAATACGCGTACCATCGTCGTATGAGAATTAGCTTTTAAACGTCTCGTAACCAAAAGGCGCCGGGGGGCCATTACAGTAATTCAGTGGCTCATAAAGGCATTGTGTTGTTTAAACAGCGTAATTATACGAGCTTGTTCATAACATTCTGACATTTTTCTTATCTTATAAAATTAAGTCACTCTCGGGTTTTCTAACGACGGTTTCTTTTATGATCCTTATATTTTTTTGCGTGTAATCGACACACGGAAATATATTGAACAATTTATTCTTTACAGCGTAAGTCATAACAAATTTTGAAGACTCAGAATAAAATAGAATAAAATACTGTTTATTATGTACACCATAAAAAATACAGATATAAATGTTGAAACTCAGTTACATGTTTCCGTTTTAACTCTGGCTTAACTGAAGTGAATCCCGCACGTGATGCGGGACGTGGTTCCGCGCGTCGATTGTTTTAATGATTAAAGAAGTCACGTGACTATTCGTGTCAGTTTAAAACAATCAGCGTGAGCGAATCTCATCTTGCAACCCGCGCGGGATTCACCTCAGAGCGTGGGCAGAGCTTAAAACGGAAATATGTAACCACCCAAATGTGTTACGACTTTCCGATATTTTTCCGTATCATAGAACCAGGAACTTTGTAGATAATAAGCGTGGGATTTCGGATCAAAGCCTCTGTTTGATACAGATTGCGTCTATGACGATGATTGCTCAAACGCGTATGGAATGGTTTTAGGGGCCCATTGGCCCCAGGCCAGTGATCAAAAGGCATGCAGATTCGACGAATATTTTAATTCCTTTCAGGTTACTACCAAGATTTGTGCCTTTACATAAATTGCAATGTTAGATTTACAACGCAGCTCAGCGTCGAAAATTGCAAATCCCACCGCGCGTGTTTTGTTTAGGTGTCGCCTAGTGTTAGAAAATGGGCATTAGTGTCTCGTCACTAAACGTTGTCGGGAACCAAATTCATTCCTTGATCTAACATAAATAACGCACAACTTCCTAAGGGGACATTGCACTCATCAATATAACCACTTTTACTATGGGAGGAAACCTGAAATCGCGAAAAAAAATCTGCTGTTCCCTACATTTTGACGAGTTATGAGAACATAAATGTAGGGAACAGCTGATTTTCTTTCTGATTTCTTTCGCGATTTCAGGTTTGGTTCCATAGTAAAAGTTATTCATAATGATGAGCACGCGCCGTTGGATTTGCAATTTTATATTATACTTGTACAGCAAAAAATGTGTAGCTAGTGGTTTAAAACTTAGTCCTCGTCTATATATTATTAGATTTAATTTAAAGTTAAGTAATTGAGTTTATTGTACCTACTCAAAATCAAAAAATCTAAATTAAAATATTTTATTTCACACATGAAAAAAAAAATTAACTTACATGGGCACTTAACGTCAGAAGCTAGGTGTACTATATTTATAATAACACATTATACAGGGTGGCAGGGACATAGACGTGCAACTTGTTCCTATGGATTCAGTACATGATTCTGAACTCCTCCTGCGTTGAAATTTTCATCGATTATCCAAAAAAAAGTTGCTGTTCCATACATATTGACCGTGTAAGTATTGCACTTTTCTATGAAACAGCAAATTTTTTTGACCGACTAAAATTGTCTGCGCTTGCTAGAATCATCTGTTGAATTCATGGTTACTGTTTGCGTGCCGATGAGGCCACCCTGTATAGGATACCATTTTTATACAAAATATGTAGGTTTGGAATTGGAATTTTTAAATGCTAATCAAAGGAGCTTTTTAAAGGTTATTTTGACTACATTATTTTCATATTTTTCTTTACCCAATTAGATTATTTTTACCAAATGTTTTGCTGTTACTCTCAAGTGGTTTGTTCTACAACTTTTGGACTACTAAATGTATCAGTATTGAACGTTTTCAGCACAAGCATCGATAAAATATAATCCAATATAATACCGCCTACATACTGGTATCTTTTTACTGGCTTAAGTAATATTATGTATACACTAAAAAAAAAAATTAAAACTGCTGACCGTTTCAACTTTAAATTCTTTAATTTAATCACTAAATACCTACGTATTACGTAAATTGTTTGAAGATGACAGAGACGATGATGATTTAAATATTTTGAGCGCTAAACAAAATTTAGTAATTTCAGATTACTAAATCTGTTTAGCGCTAAAAATATCTGCAAGTGCGCCTTAATATTTTTGACTTAAAATAATATAATTGGCACATCAACAAGCAGACACCAATAAATAACCTTAAGGCTTCGTGTCTTCAAACTAAATTATTTCAAGCGATCAAGCGATTTTCCTCAACTCTAAAGGTTATTTATTTTTCCGCTCAATTTATAAACACAGAGTAACCGCCATATTTGACTAAAATAAATACAAAACTATTTGTATTTGTCCAAGCAAAACGGGTCCAGTTCTCGGCAATTAATTTCCGTGATAAACGCAGTTTTGTAAAATTGGGTGAAAAAATTGCATTTAGCAATTTTAATTGATTATTAATTAATGCTCAATTATCTACAAGTTCATATAGTTTATTATCTCATATCAAGCTTTTTCAAGTTTCCACTGAAGTGAAAAAAACAAATAAATTAATAAATAATTTTGAATATTTTTTTAAACTTTATTATCAATTGAATATTCCAGATACCGAACTTTGTCTCAACTCAATACACCACTACTGGATCCTTTTTGCTTGGACACCCACATTACAAATTTACGAATTTCATTAAAATATAACATAATCGTTCACGTGACATATTACGGTACGACCTCATTGTTTATTTATGGTATTAACATACGTAATGACAAATAATGGAATATAACAGCGTTATTACATTGAAACGCGATAAATTATGGATATTTTCATGACCATTTAATATTTTACTGTTTAATAAAAATTGTACTGTGCGTTGGCGATAATTACAGTTTTCATGTTAAGCCTTCTTTTATCGATTGGTATGGTGAGTTTTTGAGATGGAATTGCAAAGCTTGTGACTTACAATCTACTTATAGGTACAGCATTTATCAGGCCATTCAAGTATTACGTAAGCAGAATTTTAGTAATTTTTAACCGCCCCTCCACCTTGTCAGCAAAAGTAATCAAAGCCCTCCCCCCCTCTATGCTTACGTTAACATTGGTAGATAAATATCTGTTCAGGTTTCTTTATAATATTCATGAGTATAAAATAAGGAATTTATAGACTAATTATAAAGGAACATAATGCCCATTTAAATAATTTCTCTCAGATTTCGGATCTGTCTAACATAACCATAAAACACCGCGTAAGAACGAATAAGCAATATCAATCATTTGGGGAATCCCTGAACATGTTTTTCGTTTTCGAGCATAGACAAGTACCATATTGCTTCCATATTATTGCCATTTATTATTATATTGTTATAATTGTTTGTTGTTATTAGTGCCATATTTGTTCAAATCCGAATCCACTAAATTTTACAGAGAAAAGATAAATAAATAAATACTGCTGACGTAATCACTATCCAGACCCCTCCAATCCCCATGTCATCAAAAATAAGTAAAGCCAAGACCCCCACACCCCCTTTGGTGCTTACGTTATACTTGAATGGCCCCAGAAATGTGTGGTCATATTTACTAAAAACAATAATCAAGTGTCCCATACATGGGTCCATTGGATCCATTTGGGTCGAGTAGGTATTGAAGTTTTGTATGAGGCAGCTGATTATTTTTTCGCGATTACGATGTTAGTCTCATGGATAATCAAGTGTCCCATACATAGGTCCATTGGATCCATTTGGGTCGAGTAGGTATTGAAGTTTTGTATGAGGCAGCTGATTATTTTTTCGCGATTACGATGTTAATCTCATGGAGAAAGTTCTTGAGCTTTATGACCTTTACCACACCCTTAGATATGACCACACATTTCTGATCCACGTTTTATGTACAGTCAACAGCTGCGCAGATAAACCAAATAATCTTATGAAACCTAACCCAATTCACGACAAAAAACAGTTCGCCATGTTTTTCGGTAATCCAGCACACGTTCCGTGTTCTATTTTTCACACCACGACCAAAAATAAAACATGCAGCTCCTGGGGCTTGATTACACAAACGCGGATACGTTCCGTGTGAAAGAGCCGAGCCACTACAGTACAGCCAGTCAACCCGATCAAAGGCATTAGTGTGCACTCAGCCGGCTGGGAACTTGGTTCTAACGCGTTTTGATGTTTATATCCCTTAAAATTATACAGGCTGGGCTTAATTAGCGTAATTGATTAAGTAAGATTATTTATAGGTGTTCGATGTATGTTTCCGGGTTGTCGTAGGTAAGAACGGTTTGGTGGTCTGAGGATTATGTTAAAAGAGGAACACAAACATCTTTTTTTAGTGCAAAATTAAAAATGCCTGAATTTCCTTCACTTACCTACTCTATAAAAATATATAATTCCATGAATAATTAGGGAATTTTTAATTGTAATTTGTATCTAATTACAAAGTGTTCCAATCTATCTACTCATCTAAATTTACTTAATAACGAATTCAAATTAATTGTAAATAAAAATTAGACATAATTATCATTCGGGCAGTGGTCCCTAATATGTGAAATTCAAGGGGTCTAGGTACTCCGAAGCGTTAAACCGAAGTATCGGCCGAATGTTCGGCCGTTGCTTGACTACGGCTAACTATGGCTGACTACGGCGAAAGATAAAAAAACGACAGTCAAAGAGATAAGCCAAAGTCAAAAACGTGACTTTAAATCGGGTAAACCAAAGTCAAAAAAGGAAACTATGGAAGTTACTCGTATAATACTACCTCGAATCAAAATCGACAAAATACCAAATCGATTGCAAATTAGAATTATTTAAATAGAATCGATTATGGATTTGTAATTAGTTTGTAGGTACGCTAAGCAAGTTCGGTACGAAATCGATACGCTATAATAATCGCTAAGCTTGTTCAGCCCCCGCAGACAAGTGCGACTTATCGCCTGACCTGTCGCATTGCGACTCGTCCTGCCTGTCTACAGGAGCCCTTATTGCGATTTAAATAATTATTATTTTAAAAATTTCGATGCCTAATCGACAACCGCTTGAATCAGGGGTCATCATATATAATTCTTGGTGCAAGATCCCTATTACGTAGTTAGGAAACTATGGCGTGCACGTTTGGTCAAGACGTGGATAAACTTTAACCGACTTTATTAACGTGTCTACTGGTTTTGAAGCAACTTTGTTGAACTTATAGTCTTCATTAGACCATCATAGGCACCAGCTCTCACACTGGTGACCTGGAATGCAGGTTTTTTCTAAAACCTACTTCAGGCTGTCACCAGTGTTTCTTTCGGGCAAAATGCTCCAGGGGGCGGTTAACAGATCTGGGGGGAAGGAGTAAATAAAGGAAACTAAGTAATATTTAAAATCAATTCCAATTATTATTAATAGTATCACTATTCAATTCCTGATTGGCTGATTGAGTGCCACGTCACGTCAATAAAGGGTTTCCAGCTCTAAAATGATACCAGGTTTAAATAATTTGCCAAATTATAGGGATATTCGTCGCGAATATGTAAATCTGCTGTAGACGCGTGAAACTGAGCGAGCGGTAACCTATTGCTATTGATTAAGTTACAAACGCCCCGGGGGGCAGTAAGGCTACTCCGGTAGTAGTACCTGAAAGAAACACTGGCTCTCACAATGTGAATTTTTATAGTTCAAAACTGTTAAGTGCTACAAAACCATTGTGAGAGAAAAAAAAATATTTTTTATTATAATAGGTTTATGGTTAATATGTTTAATGATCGTAACTAATATAACTTAAACGCGCTGATAAAGTAAGCACAGTTTATTTCAGAACCAAATAGCAAAAATTTTGAAAGACAAAGAAAACTCAGCAGTCCAATCTGATAGTAATAATAATTTAGATTACAATCAATGTTCCGAACAGGTGATATGCTTTTTTTTTTTGGTGGGACGTTATCAAACAACTTCTCACGCTCTGGGCGGAGCGGGAGGGCGTGTCAGACTTTTACTGACTAAAACCACAACCCTGGAAATGCCACCTGGCAACCCTGGCAACCCTGGTCCTGCTGCAATAAGATTTTCGCAGCAATATACACACCTACCAAGTAATGGGATTCATAATAATTCTCAGAATTTAATTGTTAGTTCTATGTTGGTCCAGATATAGCTTTAATTTTATAATACAGAAATGTTGACAATATAACTTGGGTATTCAAATACCCTGAATTACTTTTACTCAGTTTCTACAATGGTAGGAGGTAACCACAGAACAATATATACCTCCTCAAGAGGAGGTAACGGAGGTCTTATATAGTTTTCGACGATTTTTATGATTTTTATGTTTTATTTGGTATAATGGCGTGTGCTGGCTGACATAAGGCAAATAATTTAATTTAATGTTACGTAATGCAAATTCTTTTACATTTTATTGTATAGATTTAAGTTTTATATCTGAACAGACAGCTGTGCTGCTGGGGGGTTTGTTGCGCCACTTCTTCTTCCCAGCTAAAGCACTAGGAAGTGGTGAAGGGTGGGCGTTTTTAGGAGACTATCTTATGAAATTTTTGACGTTCGAAAAGTGCTGATTCTCAGCCTAGTTTGAATAAATTACTTTTGATTTTGATTTTCTCATGTTATTTTTGACGTTCAATAAATCCTTATTTGTCATTAAATTTGAACCAATGACTGCAATTTTTTAGTGTCTTTGCTTGTTACTAAGTCATAACAGCCGCATGGTTTGATCGACCAGCTTAAGCTACACTTGCCGCGTTGATCCGTGGATGGGTGACCGACCGTCTTTACATACCAAGACCCGTCCGTGCCTCGGGCCGTTGGTCCCGGCTGTCATTCATGTATCTTTGATAGTTCTTACGGGTCGTCAGAAACCGGAAAGTCAGACAATCAGTCTTACCATCATCATCATTTCAGCCGAAAGACGTCCACTGCTGGACATAGCCTTCCCCCAACGGGGGGAGTTGCCATTATCGCCACGCTTGGCAGGCGGGTTGGTGATCGCAGTATGGTGTTAAAATGCATAGAGAACGCTGCTGCTCATTCTCTAGTAAGTCCCTTAGTCGCCTTTTACGACACCCACGGGAAGAAATAGGATGGTGCTATGCTTTACGTCCGGCACCATACGGTACACCAGTCTTACCAAGGGGTATCGTATTACCCAGTAACTTGGTTGTGGAGGTCAAATAGGCAGTCGCTTTATGTAAAATACTGGAATTCAGCTGCATCCGGTTAGACTGGAAGCCGACCGCAACATAGTTGGGAAAAGGTTAGGTAGATGATGATGACTTTGCATTTTATTTGTATTGGAGAAAAAACCAAACGAAAAAGAGTCTGAATGGACCTCATAATATAAGTAGATACAGTCGGTGACCAGCATCACTTGACCCCTCTTACAAAGAGAATAATGGAAGAGGGGTCAGGTAATACTGGTCACGGAATGTACCTACGTTGTTTGACATATAACCAGGTCAACCAACATCTGTTCGTATGCGAACTAATGAGCGTACTTCCAACTTTTTACGCTAAACGGACCTGGCAGTGAGCCAAGATAAGGAAAAACGATATGTTTATTATGTAGCTGTAGGATTGTAACTCTAGTACTTACTGAACTACAGGACTGTACAGTGTGGTCCAAAACTATCTGATCAAAGTGTAAACAAACCCTGTTCAGGTTAAATTCTTAAGCAATCACTCACTAAAGGGAATTAGTATCACATTCTATCTACAAACTTGAAATATTCTAAGTACTGTACTTAGAATATTTCAAGTTTGTAGATAGATATAAAGGTAGAATACTTTTTATCCGTACAAATTACCGGCCAAGTTCGTGCCGGACCACGCACAATGAAGGGTTCCGTAGTTGGGATAAATATATCCCAAAAACAAACTTCCCATTGTAGTTGAAAAACTCCTATACATCATATACGCCACGGTCAATTTTCCAACTTAAAATGTAAGTTTGTAATTTATATCTCACCACTTTTTCTAACAATAAATTATTGCTTGAATAACAATATTTATTTTAATTTAAAAAAAAAATACGACGAAAACGGACGTTCACGAAATGTATGGGGCTTGGTACTAAAATAATTGAAAATTTAAACAGCCTTCTGACCTATATAGGCTGAAAGAGGGTAATTATTTTGATGTCTTTGGACATTTAATTTTTTTTTTACAGCCGCCCGTTTTTTTTAAAACAAGTGTTGAAAAATAAAATGTTCTACAAGCATTATTTATATTTTAGGGATGGCAGCCCTGTGGCAAATGACGTGACAATGACAACGTCAGTCAGCAGGACTCGACTTGACATTTACAGCGGATATTAAGTCCGAGTTTACAGCTTTGACTTTTTTGGATACGTTTTGTTATTGCATTGTCATGATAATCAATATTTTTTGTCTTAATTTCATGGAGCTGTAGCTAAAATTATAATAAAATCTCAAAGTATTTAATAGAAACGGAAAGATTAGCCACATAAAATAATTATATTGCATAGAAATGAATAAATAAAGACTATTTTTTCACTTTTTCACAAAAACGGGCGCCTGAAAAAATCTGATTTAACTATAATCGAGTAGCATAATAAATAAGCTTTCTAATAAGGTACATCACATTAGCGTTTAAAAATCGTCGGAATATTATACCAATTTTGACCTCTCCATTGATGTTATAAAATTAACCTCAATTGTTAAACGCAATATATCTTTAAGGTGATTTAAAATTAGAAATATATATATGTATGTCTTTCTGGCTTAAATGTTCTCTGGCAGCTGAGTGTACGTCATGCTCACTCAGATGTCTCTCAGATGGTGGCGCGTGTGTTGGATCATTTAGCTCCCTTCAAAATGGTTAAAGATAAAGATAAAGATCATTTTATTTGTAAAAACATGCGTATACATGCAAATTTAGCATGCAGGATGTCACAATATTAATATTTAAGTACGTACATGTTTCACCCGTAAGGCGTACAAATTTATAAAATTTACAAAAAAAATACAAAGGAACATTACAAAATAAAAACTAAATTACTAAAGGCGCTTTTCAATCCAAGTACACAATAGTCAGTAATAAATATTGATAAGTCAGTAAAATAAATAAATTATAAAATGTCACAAAAAATAAAGATTAATAAAATATAAAACATGTCAAATAGTGTCATGCAAAAAGTCATTTATATCATAATAACACTTGTCTGTTAATAGATTTCGTTTCTTTTTTAAACAAATTTACTGGCAATGAGCTGAATAGTGCTGATACATTTTTGTTTTTTTTTTTTGTTGCCTGGGTGGAAAATCCTCTTGGATGTCCTCCGCCCTGGGGTGGGCGGAGGGGTCTGTCAGACTCTTACTGACTAAAAACCACCCCGGTGTTCCCTTCCCACACTTGCACCGGGGATCTTGGGAGCTAGTATTACTTCCGTGATCCCCGGCTAGTGCCGGCCCGCCTCTGCGGGCCACCTCAAGTCTGCGGGGGGGTGAGGTGTTAGACCCCCCCGCGACGTCTCAAAGGGGCGCGCGTGGAACACTACGCGCCGCCACCTCGGGTCCAGTGTGATAGGGGGCGGCAGACGTCCCCGAGTCCGCCGTCCCTGGACCCATTTAGGGGGGCCGGAAGAGGGCATTATCTGCCCTCTGCCGACGCCCGGTGCGCCTGCTGCGGGCCGGGTGAGCGGACGAGATCTCCCGCTCCCTTTCCGCAGCCTCCTTCTGCGACACGACTGTTTCGCAGAAGGATACCACCGCGTCCCAGGACTCCTCGCTGCCGGCCATCGACTCGACCACGGCCGGCAGCGATAGGTCACTGCCTACTCCTGAGATGAGGGCACGGCGAGGCTCCTCCCAAGCGGCACACTCTGCCAGCGTATGCCGCGCCGTGTCCTCCCGGCAGTCGACGCAGTGGTGACACCGGGCGTCCGGCTCCCTGTTTATGCGACACAGGTACTTCCCGAAGCAACCATGCCCCGAGAGCACCTGCGTCACCCGAAACGACAGGGAGCCGTGCCTCCTCCCGAGCTAGTGTATAATAGTGTGTGTAGAATAGTGCTGATACATGTGTCAAGTTAGCGAACGGACGCTGTCAGTTGAGACTGGTCATCTCTTTGTTGCCACGGCTTATTTTAATTATTGTAGCTTTTTGTTTTTTTTTTTCGTTCTATTTGCTGATCGACGCGTTTTTTTTTTTGTAATATCCTCCTCAAATTTAGTTATAAATTCAACACTAAAGATGAAACAACATTTGTGTAACATTATAATTTAAGAGAGTGTCGATGGAGTTTCTTGCCCGTTCTTCTCCATAAGTACCTACTACGCTTTGGAATGGGCAACTAGCTTCATATTTCTAACTGACCGACTCCTTGACAATTTAAGAGTGCCAGTAAATGGTTTAATTGAAATAAATGCTTTGACTTTACCTATTCTTATTAAGGAAATAACAACCCTTTAATTTTAATCATGTCACTGTTTGCCTAAGCTGAGATAATTGCTATTAGCTCAAACAATAGTGTCTTATTCAATCGTTGTTGAGTTTCGACTTTGACTTTGAATGTAGAGATAAAGAAATTAGATATAAACAACCCTCACTCCGGTTTAAGTTAGTCCTGAACTAGATCTCTTCGTGTATTGTTCATTGATTTCTCAAGTATAATAAATAGTATTTACTGTTTACCCTGTTTTTTTTTTAAATCTGCATGGATACCCTCCACCCTGGGGTGTGTGGAGGGGTCTGACTAAAACCACACGGTGTTCTGCAGTTACCTTTAGCCGGGGTGCTTGAGTGCTTGTGCATTTTGTCACGCTCCCCCGGCTAGGTGTTGGCACGCATGAATTCACGCGGACCTCGTCACCCTCAGCAGCCGCTCATGGCTGCAATTCCTCTAGGGAGAGGCGCGCGCGGAATACGGTGCGCCACCGTCTCGGGACTTTCACCGTTCAGGCAACAAGCTCCCCAAGTCAGTTGCCTGCAGGCCTCAACCTAAAGCGGCCGGAGATCGTTCCGTTCCCTCCGGCGCCCGGTGACTCCGCTACGGATTTACTGTTTACCCTGCTGTTATCTTCCCGAACATTACAGTGACACCAAAAATTGGTCACATCCACTGTACATTTTTTGATACACTTGAAAGAAAATATTTTATTTGGGATACGCACAAGAAATACAAAAATAGCATTTAAACTAACAAACTCCAAAAAAAAATAAAAAAACAAGACTTATGCGATGCTAAAAAGGCACACACATACACACAAACACACACATTTTCATCAGATACGTACTTAGTTTTTGAACCGACTATAGCTGTACAAATGTAGGTGCCTCTAAGTATTACTGCGCATTTCTCCGGACGCAGACGCGGATGGAATTAGTTATCAACGCGTGGCTAGCAGTACTTCTTAATTAATTCTAATTAAATAAGTAAAAGTTTACAGCCGTGGCGGAAAGGTTTATGGGGACGGTTGTTGAGCAGAAAGTTGTGGGTTCAAAACCAGGAAATGGAGTGTCTTTGTGAGTTGTTTTTAATGTTATGTTATTTCTCAGTAAATCTTGGGCCGAGTTAAACTTTTGCCCTGTTATTCTCGACTTTCCAACGTTGAACCGTTGTTAGACTATGTTTTCTCACATATTGATATAGTCGCCGGCACGTAACTTGGCAAGGTTTTGGCGTAGTTGAACTATGTTCACGCATGTACAATTAGTGCAATGAAAAAATTATCACTTTTATTGCTTCTCAATATTCTATGGTTATTGCCAGAATTTATTGTTAAACGTGTCTGTTTAGAAGAGAGCTAAAGAAAGGAGAGATTCATCTAAGGATTCTTGCTAAGTTTCGTGCCGGCGACTATACTACCTTTTAATCCATCACAATCTGAATGATTATGAAGTTTATATTCATTGCTTCATATGTTCGAAAAATTTGTCTGCTCAACAACGTAAATAACGCAATGAATGTTGCTGAACTGTCAAAATGCAACCCATTGCTACTGGTAGTACTAGTGTTGTAGTACTGTTACAGATATTCTATTTCACGAAGTCCGTTCGGCTTTGATTGTAGTAGTGACGTGTCCCGACAAGCGCGCTTGTGTGTGTAAAAGTAGGTAACGTTAGCAAAAAAGTCTGATATATATTCAAGTCGAGATTTAATAATCTAAATAAAATTTTGGTTTTAAAAGTATATACATTTTGTAAAGAAATTAGATTAAGTTGCAATAAATACAAAAATATTAAGAATATGTAGGCATTTAATTAAGCATTGGTGTTACAGAATGGAAACGAAACAAGTAGGACTATTCAGTATTTTCAATCACTAACAGATAAATTTTCGATTTCCGATTCCGTTTTGCTGTCGTCAGAATCATCTTGTACATTGATTATAAATTCAAAATCGAGATCAAAATATTTCAAGTAGTCTTTTTCAATTTTTTCAACATGAGCACAAGTTTTTTGCCACGTTTCACTGCTAACTTGGCCCAAACTTTCATTGATCAGTCTTTCCGTATTCGTCATGTTTTGCTCGATATTTTTAGATGCGACATAATTTTTAACGATCCCCCAAATATTTTCAATCGCATTTAATTCTGGGTGATAAGGGGGAAGGCGTAAGACATCAAAACCCTTGCTTTTTATAAAATCGTCAATCTTGTAGATTACGTGTTGGGCTTTGTACTTCTTTATTGTATCGTACAATTCCAATTTAAGAAGAGATTCATCAAATGCTATACCCTTATCCCTGAGCCATTGCTGCATATCGGCTTTCTTTGTAGTTTGCGTCGGTAGTCGTTCAGCCCGTGTGTTGTGATAAGATGCATTGTCTAAGACAATGACAGAGCGCGGAAGTAAATTGGGTAGCAACTTTTCATTTAGCCATTTTACATAGTTATCATAGCTCATATTTGAATGATAATCACCAGCTGTTGAGTTGGCCTTATAAACCAAGGAAGCATTTTCAATAAAACCATCCTTGGTTCCCGCGTGCACTAAAATAAAGCGAGTGCCTGTGCTAATTTTTTTTAAAAACGGAGTTCTTTCCTTTTTTTTTGCCCAGGTGTTGTTTTGCACGTGTGTCGAAAGGACGTAGCTCTCATCGGTGTAGACAATGGGCTGACTTTGAGAGCGGTACTCTGTTATTTTTTTTAAATATTTTAAACGCCACATTTGTATATCATGACGCTCCGTCAAGACTTTACGGTTGTTCTCTGTTTTGCGCCACTTGTAACCTAATTTCAACAGTTTCTAAACAACCTTCGAATCCGATTTTTTCATTCAATGCTGTTCTTAACTTAGCTAATGTTGGAATTTCTTTATGGACAATATGGAAATCTTGTACAGTACTGCGAACCACATCGGCTGTAAAATTATCTATATCCACTTTATTATCTCGCTTTCTTCTTTTCTTCATAGGTGAAGTGAATTTTGATGAAGTGGATGGGAATTCCTTCTCTTCTTTTAATATTCTTTGAACTGTTTTTTGGCTCACACCCGTAGCTTCAGCTGTACGGCGTTTAATGTCTCGTAAATGAGACAAATCACAGTTGAGTTCCATTAATGATTTTGTAAATTCATATTCTTGTCGCAGAAAATGATAAACACTAGCTATCATGTTTCGACCCTAAAACAAAATGTAATCAAAATAATTAAGTAATATAAACATTTTATAACACAATAAAACATTCATTTTATAAATACTTCTATTGCTATATTAAGTATCTTTGTATAACATTTTAATTGAAAACGTATAAATAAATATTACCTCAATATGGACAACTCTTCTTCGTTTTGTTGCCATGCTGACCTTACTCCGTGAAACAATTTGGCGCGAACTAAAAACCACTACTGATCCGGACCGTGTCCCGATCGACACTGAGCGCTCTCGAGGTTACGCACACAAAAACAATGTGCAAGTGCACGCTTGACAACATTCATACCCAAACGGACTTCGTGACATAGAACATCTGTACGCAATTACTTCGCTGGAATTTCCATGAACTATAATAGTATAAATATAAGTATGAAGAGACTCAAGTTAAGACCTTGTTACCTTTAAGCACTGTTTGATTTAGCAGCAATGTTTAAGGGATGTTGTTTCAGGATAAACATATTTCTAACAGGAGATTAGGGATATTCCTAACATTGTAGCATATTTTGCTAACTCAACTGCCATCAACTACTTGTCAATCTTTGGCTCTCGTATCATACAAACATTTCTCCAAATCCTTAACCCGGGTCAGCTGTGCCTTAATGTTTTCGTGTTTAAAAACACCTAACATCATTAGCGAACCGATTTGAGGACGTGGCTTAAGCCAACATGAAAAAAAAAAACAAGAATATGATCAACAACAAAACAACATGGTAAACATGATAATTATGTTTGTGTTTTTAATGTGTGTGTATGATAAAAATACAAACATATCATGTTTACCGCGATGAACGGATAACATGACCCGCGTCCGCTTGCCGGGAGTGAATTCACTCATTTCGCGTTTAGTGCTCTCCAGACGAAGACGTTTCGTGACATTTTATACCGAACTGTTCATCAATTTTTAGTACTTGATAAAATTAAATATTGAACGAACGTGTCCGGACACGGAATCCATTTCTTTTTCTTCGTTGTAGAATTTTCTTCTCTTTCAATTTCGATCTTCAAACAAAACACTCTAGCCACAGCGGAGTGGCTGTTTACCTAATGTGGCAGTTTAGCTTACATGTTTTGTTAAGAAAATTGGCGAAGCGGACCCGGCTCTAGAATAGACATTCGTCTTAGGATAGATTCGGTCCGTCCGTCCAGCTTAACTATGACGAATGTAATTGCCCGCCTGTAACTTTTCCTCTGTCGCTCCAGCAAGCAAATGGAAATAAGTTAGCAAAAGTTTTGTTAACTATGAATAAAAGAAGTTGGAAGTTTCCCCGCTAGAGTATCTCTTACTTTTCGTATTTATTTATTTGTTGTGTATGATAACTTGAATGATATTTGCGCACTTACTTATGTAATTGTTAGCCGTTTTTCCGAGTTGTTTGCGGGATATTTTTCTTTTGATATAAAGTACTGAAGCTTTTCAATTAGTTGGTATTTCTTTGAGTAAACATACAATATTGTTGATTTACTTACAACTCTTTAGCGGAAATAAACGAATAGCGCTGTAGAGGGATATCTAAGTGAATAATCAAAACAGCAATAATAACATAAAATCTAATGTAAAATTAATATACAGTGTGTATTCTACATTACGTGTTGTATACGAGTAGATGCACAATTTATTTATTTATTTTTATTTTATTATTTATGTACACACAGTAAAATACAGAGAGATACGACATAATTATAATACTAGTACAAAGGTACTGCTTATTTCTTAAGAAATTTCTTCCAGCAGACCTGCGAAAGGAGAAATGAAAAAGAAATGTAGACAATAGTGTGTGAGAACAAGAAGAGAAAAATATGAATATGCGAAGTCTTAAACTAAAATGATAAATATACCTATACTATACCATATACATATAAAATTTACACACGAATACGTACACGTACAATTCAAATAATTAATAACAATTAATTTTCTAGCCGTACGATCTTATTTTCGTTTTAGTATTTAACAACATTAAACATAATTTGTAATTATTTGGTAACAATGCCACAAAGTTCGTGTTGAATTGTTGATACCATCGCCCCGCGCGTGTCTAGTGCCTTATTATCAAATATGGTTTTACTTCATGCCAATTTGTACGCTTTTTTTTTTTTTTTTTTAAATTCAATTTTCAATTTTTTTCTAATTTGTGTAATACCTATTGTTTATTTTATTATTGTAACGGACTGTTAACAACTTGAAATAACCGCTGTATTATTTAATGTGATAACCTAATCGCCACTCTGTATAAATTGATTCACCGACACATATTTTATTTAGATAATACATAAATGAGTGATAATATATTATAATAATTAATACTATTGTAAAAAACCAGATAGATAATTTATACAGAAATAATTTATTTATTTATTTAAACTTCTCACACACAATAATTTACAAAGGCGGACTTAATGCCTTAGGCAGATCTCTACCAGTCAACCAAAGGTGGTGAAGAGATAAGATCGGGCGCTCTTCATCAGAGCTTCTCCGATCAGAGCGGGTGCTCTGATTGAGAGAAAATAATAATATTATAAAATATTAAAATATAACATAATTTAATATAAATATAATAGGTACAAAAGTACATAAATAGGTTATAAACTTAATTATAATACACATATAGTTACTATAATATGTCCCTACATTATATATATATACATACAAATAAAATATTACAAAAACAAAACATACAAATTTAATATTTAATAACAAAGAAAATCTCTGGAGATCAGCTACTTATTTAAAATGTTGCTGTGCCTAACAGCCAACAGGGTCCATAGTTGTTTCTAATAAGTATTATTTACCACCTGTATATGGATACAATAAAGATATTTGAATTTGAATTTGGAAACAACAAATTTTTCATAATGTATGAAAATGTTCCATCAAGTTCTTATAAGTGTCTCGGTAATTCACAAAATAGCGTTACTTGCAAACTACCTTTCAAACCGATTATGATTATGTGATACTGTATTGTTTGTTATTGTTTGGTTTCGCAAATCAAAACACTAATTTCTGGTACTATGTTCTGGTATTTATATAAAGTGTAACGGAAAGGGTATATAAAAGGAAGCCGAGCACTTGCTAGTGCACGGCTTTTTTGGACGCTAACAAACTACACTACACGGGTTTATTTAATCCTATACCTAGCTACATGTCTTGTTAGGAACATATACAGGAAAAAAAAATAACTACTGCGCAATTTTTTTTTGGTGTTTCAGTATCAGTATCTAATTAAAACACATTTTCATTATTTGTTCAATACTTTTTTCCCCGACTACATTTTGACGAGTTAAGCGGACATGAATGTAGGGAACAGCTGATTTTTAGCGTTCCGTACCCAAAGGGATCCGCCGTCTATCTGTCTGTCCGTCTGTAACCAGGCTGTATCTCATGAACCGTGATAGTTAGACAGTTGAAATTTTCACAGATGATTTATTTTTGTTGCCGCTATTACGACAAATACTAAAAAACAGAATAAAGTAAATATTTAAGGGGGCTCCCATACAACAAAGGTGATTTTTTTGCTCGTTTTTGCTCGATATTGATAACGGCGACAGGTACACGCTTGAAATATACACAGAATATTTAGTTATACATATATTAACGTTAAAAAAAAAATAAGGGTGGCTCCCATACAACAGACACGATTTTTTTGCCGTTTTTTATAGATAATGGTACGGGACCCTTCGTGCGCGAGTCTGACTCGCATTTGGCCGGTTTTTTTTCGCGAGTTCGACTTTGGTCCCATAGTAAAAGTTGTTCATAATGATGAGTACAATGACCCCTTAAGAGATTTCGTGCATGAATAGATACATCTGTTTTTTTTAAAGAGCTCATGAATGTATATAACGTCCACCTAAATATACAACACTAGCTTCTGCCCGCGACTTTGTCTGCGTGAAATTGATTTTCCCCCAACCCAGTGCGTCGCATTACATCGCCCGCCCGCGCTATTACCTCGTATCGCTTAGCGTTCTGATTTTTTTTTAATTTTGCTCCTTTCCTAGGGGTTGTAGCATGATGTTAAATAGCCTATCACCTTCCTCAAGAATTGGGCTCTCAAATGCAAAAGGATTTTTTTTAAATCCAACTGGAAGTTTCAGAGATTACGCCCTACATCAAAATACAGAAACAATCAAATTTTACCTCTTTATAATATAAGAATAGATTAAAAATGTGGAAACGCTAGGAGGGGACGCCCTAGAAGGACATATAGTGACCTTGTTGGTGATGATCATCAGAAAGGTTAGGTGCGTAGTACTCGCAACCGGCGTGCGTGTATGACCAGGGGGCCGATCGCGCTATTTCTCAACGTAATTACCGTTCGAACGGAACGTTTTTGGTTTTAGTTTAGTTTTGGTTTAGCTGGTGTAAGAAACGGTATCGCTCTTTTTTTTTGTGAGAGTATTGTTCGATCGATCGTTCCTCCAACGTAACTTCCAAAGTAAAGCTAAATCGTTTCCGTTGAAATGATTAGCGCGATACGAAATGTGTCTAACGTAACGTTTTGGTTGTGGTTTAGTTTTGGTATTAACGTTCAAAATTAGCGCGATCGGCGCCCTGATGTATGAACGTAACCCAAGCAAAAGGAGTATGTAAAGAGCGTAACAGGGGGCGTTCTATAGTTTCTGCCTATCCCCATGGGAAGAAGGCGTGAGTTAATGTATGAGTATGTATGTACTGTTCCCGTTCAGTACATATTTGAATGCTGTAAATTTGTTAAAATGCACTCCGAATTATTTCAACGTCTTGGAGACACTGTTACGTTTAACACAAGTTAACCTGATAGGCTAATTATTCCTCCAATGAAAAGCCACTTATATAGAAAGGAAGAAAATACGTTTATTTGCGGTAAATATGACGCAAAAAAGAACATAAACACAAAAATAAGAAAAGATTCGGGGAAACATGCCACATTCACGCAAAACGGCTATCACTCAGCATTATGCTGCGACCCTATACAAGACAGAGCCCCAGCGCTGGTTTTCAGTGACAGCCGGCGCCGACGACGTAATGACGTCGATATCACAGAAAATGCTTTCCAATGGTTTTAAGGTTATATAATAAATTACCAAAATCGTATAGTGAACCAAGTACCAATCAAACCGTTTTAAAATGGCTTGTAGAAAAATCATTATATTCTGTGAATGAGTACCTAAACTTTAAAGATTCACACTGACATCTATCTAGTATAATTTGACAAATGATTGACATTTCTATTCTTAATAATATATTAAAGGGTATCTAGGATTTATGTTCCAATTTTATTTAATAAATGTAATATTTTTTTGGGGGTGTGAGGAATAGGGTGCAAAGTTCACTCATCCACCATAGAAAAGGGAGGATCCTCCGACCAGACGGCGTTTCCTCCCGCTTAATCCTAAACAGGAACCTCCCGAAACATCCATGTCCGGTGAGGACCTGCGTCAGGCGGAAGGTGAGGACGCCGTGGCGCCCCTCCAGCCACTCCTCAAAGAGGGGACTTATCGCCACAATTGTGGCGTGCCCAGCGCTGGGTTGTGACAATCGCACTCTCCATGTCGCCATGAGATCCCTCCGGAGCTCCGTCCGCTGTGCCGCGATTTCTTGCGGCCGCGGAGTTATGCCCCGGAGTTTCGCCTCTTCGCGCCACACCCAAATGTGCGCGAGGACTTTCGCCTCCAGATCCCATGGTGGCAATCCGGCAAGGAGGCTCGCCGCCTCACGGGAGACCGTGCGGTATCCCCGTACCATCCTGATGGCAATGACCCTTTGGGACGCGTTCAACCGCTGCGCTGGTCGCAGCCTCAGAGAACGCGCCCACACCGGTGCCCCGTAAAGGGCCATGGACCGCACGATCCCCGCGTAGAGCCTCCGGCAGGAGGCGTTTGGACCCCCTAGATTGGGCAGGAGCCGCTTCAAAGCAGCCCCGGCCCGCTCCAGTCTGGGAGCCAAACGTCGAAAATGCTCCACGAAGTTCCACCGGCTGTCGAGGACGAGTCCCAGGTACTTCATCGTCGACTCGACGCCAATGTGAACCCCTCCCGCCGTTATCTGGGAACCCGACAGTGGCGCGTTCCGAGGACATGACGAGAGGACTGGACTTTTGTTACTGTTATTTAAATGACTGTTTTCTGTGTTGTGTTTGCGTTGTTACTCAATAGACCGTGAGTAGGTACTAGAATAGCAGATTGACTTTTACTGCCTTCTACACACCTAAATAACTATTTATTTATTTATTTAACCATTTATGTACACACATATAAATATACATACAAGAAGAAAGGAACAGAAAAATACGTACAAAGGTGATGCTTATTTCTAAAGAAATCTCTTCCAGCATACCTGCGATAGGAAAGTCGAAAAGAGTCGAGTCTATAAATTATTTTGCATGCTAGTTTTAGCGTTTTGTTTTAGAAACTGTTAAAAAACCCGACTATCTGTAATGTACTACAATTCTTGCAAATAAATTTCATTTCATGTATGTACAAATGTGCAATGAACCGAACTGCCCAGTCCTGTAACAGAACTTCGCAGTTGCACGTCCGGTTCAATTCGGTAGCACTGCAAGCATTAAATGTGTCACTTGCAAGTTCAGAGTTGATTGTTGGAAACGAGGGGAAACATGGTAATATGTTACTTGTGGAAGCGTTCAGTTGGCAACTTATTATACTCATGAACAGCTAGTAAGTTTGAAACAAGCGTGCTGTTCATAGCCAGTTACAAATGCTTGTCTTGCTGAGTTATGAACAGCTTGTGTGAATTTAATCAATCGGTGTTTTTATTGAGTATTGGTAGTTGGTAGTTTGACATAATATCTCAAATAACTAGTAACTAGTCTATATAATACGCCTCTGCACATTTGTGTGCCTAAAGTATTAAATAAATAAATCACTTCAATAGGTATTAAGGTACTGTATTACTGCTGTATTATATTATGTGCTATAATTACTCAAATAATAATCCTTTTGGATAATAACTAATTTAATATATCTTTTTAAAATTAATACATGTTTTTTTTTCTGCTAATGCTAGTCTTTTTTTTTTTGTTTTTTTCTTTTTGGCCTCGCACGGTTTGTGCATTTAGCCAGTGTCATGTAAAATTAGGTAACAAGTACAAAATTATTTAAATAATTATGAAATGAACTCCACTGAATGCATGATAAAGATGATTGATGATATCCCGCCCCGCTCCCCTTGAGTTTAAGTAAAGACGCGGCACTTTACTGAAACCTCGCGCGGACTTCTTGAGAGAACTTAAAGTGATGTTGCACTGTTTTGTTTCATTTGCCTACATTAATGCAGGTTCACGAACACTTAATGGTTAATAATCCACCAGTATTACACATTAATATTCGGCTAAACACAAATTTTAGAAAATAAAACAAAACTGCTAACATGACGCTTCACTTTCCCGCCAAGAAGTCCTAATGCTAGTCTGTGTCTCTGACAGCCCATTATTTCAAATCTACATTCTGATTTTTAAATATTTATTTTTATTAAGCTGCCAGTGCCAACTAGCGGTTAGGGTGTTGGCATTATCATAGAACCTCTACAGTACCATAAATTATTAATTTTATTTAGTTTAGATTGATATAATTTAGGTGCGTAGTACTCGCAACCGGCGTGCGTGTATGACCAGATGTATGAACGTAGGCGAAGCAAAAGTAGTATGTAAGGAGCGTAGCTGGTGGCTTTCTGTCTACCCCCATGGGAAGAAGGCGTGAGTTTATGTATGTATGTATGTAATTTAAACCGGAAAACCTACTGCTTAGGTAAAAATAAATCATTTTGAAGGAGCTCCTCTAAAATAATTTCTTTTTTACGTGAATACCAGGTGGTTTCTAGTAGCTACTAGAAATCACCTTGTATTCACGTTTAATTTATCGTTATAACCGAGAGTTTTCCGCAGATCTGGACACACTAATTCAATCAGTATAAAAGTGTCTATCTTTTCTCCGTCTCTAAGGCCCGCTGGTACCACAAATTACTAAATATATTTAGCACTAAACGAATTAAAAACGAATTATTCCACTTTACCCCACCGAGCCGCCCCACTGGTGGGGCAAAGAGGAATGCCTAAAATTTGGCAGTGAAATCTGCCCCACTACTTCCATTTAGTGGGGCAGATTCCACTACTCTCAAATCTTGTTGGATTATGCCCCACTAGGGTTGGCACCAGAGAATAAAAGTACATTTTGTTTTGCAAATTTTTGTTTTCTATTAGTTTCTGGAAGGCTGGGCAGTTGCCCACCAGACACAACACCCGTCTGGTCGGAGGATCCTCCCTTTTCTATGGTGGATGAGTGAACTTTACACCCTGTTCCTCATACCCCCAAAAGTCCAATAAATTTAATTCCCCATTAAAAGTAATGCTGACTTTCTAATACTTTCCGTTAGAGAAAGACAGCATTACTTTTAGTAGACTAACGTGCAATTAGCGGTATGAATGGTGTTTTAAATACGTTTAGCGCTAAACGTATTAAGAGACTTTAGTGATGAAATCAGGCCTTAGTCACACACCATCTGTGAATTAGTGACTTAGGGCCGTATTGCTTATTTTTATGCGACGAATAGAAATATAACTTCCTAGCTTTTGCCCGCGGCTTTGCTCGCGTTAATTTAGAATTTGACAATCAGTTTGGGATGTACTCTGCTTTTTGAAATTTAAAGTGCTATTAAATACATCCCATAACTTAATCAATCATGATTCGAAAGACACGTGGCACCATCTATTATCATAAGAACGTTATTGTGGTTTTCCTCGGAAAAAGTACTTTTTTTGGGATGAAAGGTACCCTAAGTCCGTTTCTGTGCACCTGACAACGTATATGCAAAATTTCAGGATAATCGGTTCAGTGGTTTAGGCGTGAAAGGTAACAAACAAACTTACTTTCGCATTTATAATATAAGGGTCTGATAATCAGTGTTAACCTTGGCGATACAAATGCGCGTCGTGCTCACGCCGCGCCGCCGTTCTATTTCATAGGAAATATTTATTTTATGTAACTAAAAAATTAATATTTAAAAAAAATCACAAAAAGAATTATAGACAATAAAATTGTCTGATCATACAAAAAAAAAACATGAAATATCTTAAGTAGTTTGAAATTAATTTCGTTTTTTAAGCTTTGGGTAGACATTACTTCCTGAATTTATTTCATAAAGTATTTCACTACAATACTTAAATATTCACATATAGAATTTATGTGTATACGTTCTTGTTTAACATAATTTTTTTGCATATGTTACTTGCATTATATCAAGGCGTAATTACAGATTTAAAAGTCACTAAAATCATATATCGGCGCCTTAAGTTCAGAAGTTAGGAAGTTAGGATTAGGATAGTATGACAATAACATTTAAATTTCAATGATGATGCCTAAGGACGTCCTAATGCCTAATCCGCTGCATCGTTGTCGTCAGAATGCACTTGTATGGAGTGATGCCGAAGGATAATGTTTGTAAACGCACCCACGATACAGGAGAAATTCCTAGTGTGGGGCAACGTTTTAAAAAAAAAAAAAAAAAAAATACCCTGCCGTGCTGTGCCACCAGTGGGCGCAGCCTCTACGTGTAGATGGTTGTGAACCCAGATACTTAATTTTCACATAAAATAATATCAGTATAATAAGGATTATGATATTGTACATCCAACAGACAAGCTGTCTTAACTTTTAACTTGAGTTGTGTTGGTAAGTCGGAAACTTTCAGCCAGCAAGTAGTTTAATGCGAAGTTACCTCATAATGAATATTGTTATAAGAACACCAGTAACTGATATAGACAGAGTTAATTTTAAAGTTTATTTTTATTTTTTTTAATCCATAATTTTACAGTTTTAGTTTCACATATCACCTGCCAAACTGCAAAGCAATTTAACGGCAGTAGGTTCTCGAGGATTTTCATGAATCTTTACTTGAATAAACAATAAAATTAAAACAAAGTTAAAGCTAAGACTAAGACCATGGCTCTGTAGGCATAGACTCCGTATCAGCTCCTTCATTGTTATTTTGTTTTTATTTTTAACTAGCTGACCAGACGTTGTCACGTCCAAAGAACAATGAGCAGAGTCACATGCAAACCCTAACCGAAACGATCATGTCTAAAAGCTACACAATCATGGTGCATTTAAAAACTCATTTGACCTAGTTTTTTTTTTCTATTTTGTACTATTTGATAACAAAAATAATATTTTTACTAGCAAACAGCTCATTGCACTTCAAAAACAAACTATTGATTACAAATAATTTTCTGTCAGACGCGTTTTTATATACAATTAGTTTGCCATTAAATTTCGATTTATATAACAATTAGCGTAACCTAGTAGAGCTTGACTAAATTTAGCAACATAAATAACTAAATGTTGTCGCCGCCAGGTCTGGCAGTGGCTAGAACCAGCTTAAAATGCACCAAGACTGTGGTGAGAACTATATGTATATTTATAAAACCTGAGAATTAAGCTGCCTTTGTATCAGAAATGCTGATAAGCGGAGAAGCTAAACTACGAAACTATGTATACTTCGAAACGAAGTATACATAGTTTCGTAGTTTAGCTTCTAATTTAACCCTTTTCGAGCAGAATTAAACCAAACTATGCTATGAAAATTAAACGATCCTATTGGATACACATCCAGTCCATCCATCGCTACGCAGCTTAGCACATCTCTGGTGTAAATGCTGCCTTACGATAGCTATCTGAAATGGGCCTACCAGATGCTAACATTTATATAACTTATGGGAGAATTCCACACGGTAATAAGGCGATCAGAACAGTGTAGGTAAAGGAAAATAAAATAAATCTCTCACGAACAACGTACTCATTTTTTAGTCTAACTTAAAGCATTTACTTCAAAACCTAAATGATAATATACAGGGTGTAAAAAGACACATCACAACGCTGTCAACTAAGCATACTGTATATCTAACTAAGTAGCTTTGCGCAAAAATTATTGCTGGGAACCGATTTTTATTTTTAGGGTTTAAAAAATTTTTGTAATTTTTATTGCGCGCAATGTAACGCGAACCCAAGCAAACGGACTCAGTGCTGTTGTGTGAGTTAAGCCCTGCCCCTTCGTTCTACGCGTTACGCGTAGTTACTTGTCGAATACTCGCGGCTATGAATGAAATTATATTATTATTAAGAAAAATCGAAAATTCAGGTAATGTTTGCTTGGAAAAAAGTTTTATAATGACACTTTGAATTCGTTTTCGTAAAAAAGTAAAATAAAATAATGCGAGTTTGGCGTGCAATATATCCAGAACCAGTGGATTCCCAGTTATGGTCTAGTGGATAAAAACGATCCAAATAATGGGTAGAATATGTAGCTTTCGGCTTCGGAAAGGGTCTTTTTACACCCGATATATAAGCCATGGCAGTGAAGCGATGGTCAGTCCCAACAAGATGCGTGGATCGCAGTTACAACGCTTTAGAGGAAACAACAAATCTGTCATAATGTATGGAAATGTTCCATCCTCTTCTTACTTTAAACTATTTCCTATATGTGTCTCTCTTATTTACAAAATAGCGTTACTTGCACCATTCAGCACGGATCAGCGCCATTTTGAACGAAACTGAATGATCCACACGGCATGTTGTTTTTCATTTCTCTTTCGGAAGGTAGTGTTTGTTTCATCCGAGTAGCTGGTGGAAGACGTTGCTCCCCACCCTTGGGCGGGAAAGAATCATAGCAATTGCTTCCCTTTCGAATTTTAAAAATATAACAAAATTTTTGGTTAGGCAGTCCACGACCAAAAAATTTTACATAATTTAAAAAAATATCAATTAATATAAAAACAAAATGCTGCAGTCTTGTGAGTGTATTATTCAGTGTGCATTAAAAAAAAACAACCTGGTGACGCGATGTGTTCCATGTTTAAAAATTTAAAAAAATACTATATAATTTGGCGGGATACTGACTCTGTAACCTGCACCGAAATTCAAAATCTCGGTTTTATAGACTAATATTTGATTATTTATTCAAATGAGTTCAAGTGATTCTGAAATGTTGACCCCAGACTCGAGGTTAAAGACGAGGCAAATACAGTAATCGAAAATCTTATGCCATGCTAGGGAGTTCATGAAAATGTATGCTTTAACTTATGTCAATAAAGATTAAAGATAATTTTCAAAGGAAAGATATTTAAATACGTAGGTGAAATCATTTTTCAATACACTTCCTTGAAAACTGGTTCATATCGCACTACGATTAGGTTCACAATGCAATATATTTCACACGCGTGCGATTTTTTATTTTCCAACACGTGTGCGGGAATATAAATTACCACAGATAACTTATACATATATTTAGTCCAAATTGGCTCGCGCCAGATACGGTCCTCTCCTCTCTCTATTCAGAGGTGATTTTTTTTTTAATCTCAACAAGGATGCCTCTTTACGGCGTAAAGTAGTTTTGGGATATTATTATAAATAGAATACCTACCAAGATTACAATAAAAAAAAACATTTATGAACAAATTGACATTTATCTGTGTTCTAAACTCAAATATATTTGAATTTTCTATTTTTCATATTAGGCTGTTTATCGGCTTTATGTCTTTGATTCTCCTTCAATCTGGCGAAAGCAAAGCGCGGAAAAATAAAGAAAATTAAATCATAGTTTCATAATTCATGACAAAAATATATTTCGTTATGTTATGTCAACTGGCGTATTCATAAAAGATAAAGATAAAATATATTTATTTTGCAAATATGGATACACACTCACACACTCATTTCAGCCGAAAGCCGTCCAGTGCTGGACATAGGCCTCCTCTAAAGGGTGGTTGCCATAATCACCAAGCTTGGCAGGCGGGTTGGCGATCGCAGTATGGTGTTAAATGCATAGAGAACGCTGCTGCCCATTCTCTAGTAAGTCCCTTAGTCGTTTTTTACGACACCCACGGGAAGAAATGGGATGGTGCTATTCCTTACGTCCGGCACCACACCAATATGGGTACAGTACATGCTGATATATAGGTTCCGCCATATTTTACCAGTAGGCATGCAAAAGTTACAAAATTATAAACTAATCTACTAAACTTTAACAAACAGAACAAAAAAAACATAAAACCAAACATAATTTTTATTTTAAACGGTCTGTTTCAATTTTATTTTCGAGAATTCAGTTACACTTTAGTATGATTTGACAGTCAAAAAGCTTCGAAGCCTTTTTTTAAACGTCTGCGGCATCACAAACGTTCCTTAACTTTTAAGCAGCACTTTAAACACTGTTTAGGGTTAATTTACTGTTTAAACAGTTATTTAGGTAGCTGTCAAATTAAACAGCCCTCGGACCTTGTTTAGCGATTAAACAGCAAAATGGCGGACTAAATCCTTTCTTCAAATAGCTGTTTATGTCACTCATTTCTAACTTGTTGCAGTGCAATGATAAAATTTTCTAATGGAATATTTTGAATTCAATGACGATTTAACTCTTTTTGAGCAAGATGCACAAGATTTAAATGAATTTAGGCGACCTCATACTAAATGTGTTTAAGCGCAAGTTAGATTCTCTGGTAGAATATGATGTTGTGTGTTTCGATCAAAGTACAGGATTTCCAAAGAAAATATGACTGACTGAGTTTTGTTTTTAAATTTGGTGTTTGGCACGAGCGCCCTAAACCGACTTTACGGTTTTCTATCAAAAAGCTACCTAGTTGCTAGTGTACAAAAAATTAAGTAGTGGTTAGTTAAACATAATGCTTAAATATCGTTTATGAATAAGAAATACTTAATTAAGTTAACCGACATAGCCCGAAGAATTGCCAAGCTTAAGTGGCAGTGGGCAGGGCACATTGCTCGCAGAACTGATGGCCGATGGGGCCGAAAGGTTCTGGAGTGGCGGACCTTGAGTGACCTTGTGAAGGCTGCAGGTATCCGCTGGATGCGGGAAGCACAGAACCGGTCGAAGTGGCGGTGCTTGGGGGAGACCTATGTCCAGCAGTGGACGTCTTTCGGCTAAAATGATGATGATGAATTAAGTTAATTAGTTAAGTAATGTTTAAGACGTTGATTAACGATTATTTTTGAAAGTAAATAAAAAAACAAACATTAACACACGCACAACGTTTGACATAACAGTAGGCTTGTATGGCAACGAGGGACATATGAGTGAATGAACGAGAGACAACTACAAGCAGTGTTTTCACATGGTTGTATTTTTTTTACCCACCACCTTCTGAAGAACCTGCTTTGGAAAAAAAAACAAAAGCATTTGAGATAATAATTAATATCTAAAATATAATTCTATATATTAATTGGCTCTGTTTTATTCACAAGTACTATCTATTAAACGTCTATAATCCACTATATGGTTGATTGACTCTGTTTTATTCACAAGTACTATCTATTAAACGTCTATAATCCACTATATGGTTGATTGACTCTGTTTTATTCACAAGTACTATCTATTAAACGTCTATAATCCACTATATGGTTGATTGACTCTGTTTTATTCACAAGTACTATCTATTAAACGTCTATAATCCACTATATGGTTGCAAAGAAAGCAAAGTATGTATAGATTTATAATCAGTTTAAATTAAACAATACTACACTTTGATAACACTGCTTCTGAATACAAAAAAATACGGCTTCAATCTGCGAGTGCTCAAGCTTGCCCGCCATGTTCCCAAGTGAGACTGTACACGTAGGCTATCGTTTGACAGCTAGTTGCTATCAACCGGTAAAAGTCAGTTTAACAACTAATAATCAATGAAATTTCACTTGGGCAATAAAATATTAAAAGTGCAAATACATGCATGATTATAAAAATAAATATTACTTAGAACATTGTTTTACTTATAATTTAATAAAATAATAACAATAGCTAAAACTTCTCCGTAAAGTGGCATCTGTGGTTATCCTACTTTAAAAACAAGGTATATTCCAACCACTCATCTGATCACATTGACTGAATGAACGAAATGTATTGTAATCTTTCGGTTATCGTCGACATTAAACCGAAAATGCAAGCGGAACTAAAAATAATAGTTTTTTTTTAACCGAATTCAACAATGCAGGAGGTTCTATGTTCGTCTGTGTGTTGTTTTTATGTTATCTTTATTTTCGTCAAATGTGAACCGATTTTGGAAATTATTATTTCATTTGGTAGAGGAAGCTTGCGCGGTGGTCTTTTTTGTGTAGTTTTTGAGTTAGCTTCAATAATACGTACTTTTCCCACTTAGTCTATGTGAATGATGTTTTAATAACTTCCTGACACTGTTATTTACAAAGCAGGTAAGTAGTGGTATTCGAATTTGTGTGAGGTCTAAAAAGTGCAAAACATTATATTATTTTGTTTTCTTTTTTTTGATTTACGAATTTAGGAATTTTATTTCATGGAATAAGTGGTAAAGGTATGCTAGATTTTAGTTGCCACAACTAACATAATTTTAGTTTTAGTTAGACCAATTTACCTACATAATGGAACTTAATTTTAACCTGCAACCACTTTGAATACTGCCAGCTCCAGCAAAAGAATGGACTCAATATTAATTTAATTAAATGAAACATTGTTGATCAAAAGAGCTGTACAAATTCAAACAGCACTAGCTTCCATACTAGGATACCCAGTGTCGTGGAGACCAGTCTCCTTTGTCTCACAAAATTATAACATAGTAGTTAAGGGTCGGTTAATCGCCGTTGACCTCGGCCATAAAAATGCGCGTCGCGCTCACGCCGCACACTGGTCCCGAATGATAAAAAAGTGGACATTAAGAAATTTTTGACAGAAGGTCAACGGATTCGGCTGATTTTTTTTTTTGTAGACAGCTGATGCAATTACAAATCACTTTTATAGATTGAGTTTTTGCCAAATAAGCCGTATTTTCAGAGAAAAAAAATATTGAAATATTTTTTGTATGAAAGAAATCCTAATTTTGTCTTTATCTTCCAAGATTCAAACGTATTCAAAATAAAACTTAGCGCAGCTTGTAGAGGTGCTAATTGCTCACCACTTTGTCATAGACACTCTTCTGCGATTTTGTGCTCCTTTTGAGTTACAGGCACTTTAAATATTTTTTGTATAAAAAAATTCTAATTTTGTCTTTATCTTCCAAGATTCAAACGTATTCAAAATAAAACTTAGCGCAGCTTGTAGAAGGGCTAATTGCTCACCACTTTGTCATAGACACTCTTCTGCGATTTTGTGCTCCTTTTGAGTTACATGCACTTTAAATATTTTTTGTATGAAAAAATCCTAATTTTGTCTTTATCTTCCAAGATTCAAACGTATTCAAAATAAAACTTAGCGCAGCTTGTAGAGGGGTTAATTGTTCATCACTTTGCCATAGACACTCAAAAGAGTTACTTATTAATGAAGAAAATGTTATTACATCTTAGTCTATCTTTAACAAGATTATTTCTAATCCGCCTGAATTAATTTTTTAACTCTGAAAATACGGCTTATTTAACAAAAAATACATCTTTAAAAGTTACTTGTAATTGTATCAGCTGTCTACAAAAAACTAGTAAAGCTCATCCGACAACGAAAAATTTAAAGTGCCTGTAACTGAAAAGGAGCACAAAATCGCAATTGAGTGTCTATGGCAAAGTGATGAACAATTAACCCCTCTACAAGCTGCGCTAAGTTTTATTTTGAATACGTTTGAATCTTGGAAGATAAAGACAAAATTAGGATTTCTTTCATACAAAAAATATTTAAAGTGCATGTAACTCAAAAGGATCACAAAATCGCAGAAGAGTGTCTATGACAAAGTGGTGAGCAATTAGCCCTTCTACAAGCTGCGCTAAGTTTTATTTTGAATACGTTTGAATCTTGGAAGATAAAGACAAAATTAGAATTTTTTTATACAAAAAATATTTAAAGTGCCTGTAACTCAAAAGGAGCACAAAATCGCAGAAGAGTGTCTATGACAAAGTGGTGAGCAATTAGCACCTCTACAAGTTGCGCTAAGTTTTATTTTGAATACGTTTGAATCTTGGAAGATAAAGACAAAATTAGGATTTTTTCATACAAAAAATTTTTAAAGTGCATGTAACTCAAAAGGAGCACAAAATCGCAGAAGAGTGTCTATGACAAAGTGGTGAGCAATTAGCCCTTCTACAAGCTGCGCTAAGTTTTATTTTGAATACGTTTGAATCTTGGAAGATAAAGACAAAATTAGGATTTTTTCATACAAAAAATATTTAAAGTGCATGTAACTCAAAAGGAGCACAAAATCGCAGAAGAGTGTCTATGACAAAGTGGTGAGCAATTAGCCCTTCTACAAGCTGCGCTAAGTTTTATTTTGAATACGTTTGAATCTTGGAAGATAAAGACAAAATTAGAATTTTTTTATACAAAAAATATTTAAAGTGCCTGTAACTCAAAAGGAGCACAAAATCGCAGAAGAGTGTCTATGACAAAGTGGTGAGCAATTAGCACCTCTACAAGCTGCGCTAAGTTTTATTTTGAATACGTTTGAATCTTGGAAGATAAAGACAAAATTAGGATTTCTTTCATACAAAAAATATTTCAATATTTTTTTTCTCTGAAAATACGGCTTATTTGGCAAAAACTCAATCTATAAAAGTGATTTGTAATTGCATCAGCTGTCTACAAAAAAAAAATCAGCCGAATCCGTTGACCTTCTGTCAAAAATTTCTTAATGTCCACTTTTTTATCATTCGGGACCAGTGTGCGCCGGTGCCCGCCGCTCGGCTGTCCGATTTCATAAGGATTTTTTTTTTAACGAAAATATTTATATTTGAAAAAAAATCACAGATAGAATTGTAGATAATAAATCATAATTCATCAAAAAACAAAAACATGAAAATATCATAAGTAAAGTTGAAAGTAATATCGTTTTTTATGCTTTGGGTAGACATTAATTCCTAAATTTATTTCCTGAAGTATTTTACTACAATACTTAAATATTCACGAATTGATGTGTATGCGTCCTAGTTTAACATACATTTTTTGCATAACATACTTGCATTATAGGAAGGCGTAATAACAAATTTAAAAGTCACTAAAATCATATATCTGCGCCTTAAGTAAACATTAGCATAGGTCGGTAAGTTTTCTGAGGCGACAATAATCGACTGTTATTCCAAATCAATAGATTAATCTATAATCAGAGACTCTAAAGTTGTCAATACATCGGTGAATCCTAATGAGAAAGAAATTGTCGTGGCCCAATATGTCCAGAAAATAGTAGGTATTTTCATTGGCAAATAATTGTTTGAATCGTATTGTACGAACAATGACCCTTGTTTGTCTTGGGAATAACGGACTTCAAACGATATTAACACTATTATTATTTGATTATTTTTCCTTCCCTTTTTAAGGTTCCGTACCTCAAAAGGAAAAAAAACGGAACCCTTATAGGATCACTTTGTTGTCTGTCTGTCTGTCTGTCTGTCTGTCAGTCTGTCAGTCTGTCAAGACTATTTTTCTCAGGAACGCGTGGAGGAATCAAGTTGAAATTGATATCAAATACGTAAGTCTATAGTCCCTTGAAGCTCTAAAAAAATCAAATTCCAAGTCAACGCAATAAAAAAATACGGCGATATAAGCAAAATTATTGCGACATATTTCGATACTCGCAAATAAATTAAAACTTATTTTAACTTATTAGATTAGCTTAAATTAGGTACTTTCCGTTGTCCTAGAATCATGAAATTTGGCAAGAAGCAAGGTCTTACAGCACAAATAAGGGAAAAAGTCCGAAAATTGTTAATTTGTAGTTTTATCATATAAAAAAAAATTGCGAATATTTCGCACATAAATCAAAACCTATATGGTACTGCCCGTTGACCTAGAATCATGAAATTTGGCAAGAAGCAATTTGTAGTTTTATCACATAAAAAAAACATTTTTTGCGATTACAAACTTAAATTTTCAGTTGGAAAATTGACCGTGGCGTATATCGATGTATAGGAGAACATGTTTTGCAACTACAATGTTAAGTTTGTTTTAGGGATAAATTTATCCTAACTACGGAACCCTTCATTGTGCGTGGTCCGACACGCACTTGGCCGGTTTTTTATATATGGAATAAAATGGTGTAAATCGACATTGTTCTACCGAGTATATACATTCATCATCTGCTTAGCCTTTTCCCAACTTTATTGGGGTTGGCTTCCAGCCTAATAACCAGATGCAACTGAATACCAGTATTTTACATGGAGCGACTGCCTATCTCACCGCCACAACCCAGTAACTGGGTAATACGACACCCCTTGGTAAGACTGGTTGTCAGATTTTCGTGCTTCTGACGACCCGTAACGACTGTCAAAGATCCACGGAAGAAAGCCGGGACCAACTGCTAAACGTGCATTCCGAGGCACGGAAGAGTCTCGGTATGTGTTTAAGACTGGTTGTCAGACTTTCGAGCTTCTGATTACCTGTAACGACAGCCGGGATCAATTAACGTGCTTTCCAAGTCACGGAGGGGTATCGGTATGTAATGGATGGTCATCCATCCACGGACCGACCTCGGCAAGCATTACTTAACCTTGAAGATCGACCCGTGCGGCTGTTATTATTTAACCACGAGCCCCTACCAATTATATATGTTACGGCTAATACCCGAAGTGCGGCTACACCTAGTTTTAGCCGGTTAGAACTAGGTGTAGCCACTTACTCTTGGTTAAACCTAGTACGAGCCGATTGTTTTCGGGTAAAATCATTTGGGTTAGGTTAGGTTAGAACAGTAACCATTAACAAGATCCCCTCTATTGTTGGTAAATTGGTTTTATTCAACAGGGATTGTCTGGACCTATAATTCTAACCGGCTAAAACTAGGTGTAGCCGCACTTCGGGTATTAGCCGTAACATATACATTATGAAACTTAAATACAAGCAGTAACCACTTGATTATTCCCATCAAAGCAATGGACTAACCTATAGGCCAATCAAAGATCGAAAAGTTGTCAATACATCGGTGAATCGTAATGCGAGAGGAATTGTTAAAATATCTCCTGAAAATTTTACCGGCAAATATTCATTTAATTCGGGTCGAACAAAAAAGACATTTAATTTTGTTTCTCTTGGGAGTAAATGCTCCCGCAGACAGGCACACCGCGACACGCGACGCGACACTAGTAGCACGATTTCTATGAAAACATCATGGAAAGTGTCGCGCCCGCGATATCGTGCCAGTCTACACGGACCTTAACGAACTTCAAACAATATTTTAATAAAACATGTTATTTTCTTTTTCTTTTGATTTACCAAATAATTTTCCTTTAAAAATGCCAGTTTTCGTTCATACAAAGACTGTCAATATCAGTTGCAAGCTTTTAAAAGGACTAGATTCAAAGAATTTGATACACTAAGGACCCATTAAGAGAAAACTTAACAGAGTAAAGAATTGTCAATACTTTTTGTTCGCAGGTCCATTGTGCGGGTGATTCACTGAATGAATGGTGAATGTGACTGGGAATGACAATTTAAAGTGAACTGCCCTAATGAAGATAAGTGTTATAGAGCAGTGTTTGCCCTAATGATGTGAAAAAATAAAACTATCGTGATGTGGCTTGCGGCGTTGGTGTGTTTTTTCTGTCATTTGGGTAAGTCTTTTTTTGCGATTTGCTCGTTAGCTATTAAGATATGCGAGCTTTGTTTTGAAAGCTATCTAAAGAGGGATACGGGTATAAGAGGCGTGTGTATTATGTGGTATAAATTCTGTGCATTTTTCACTCTGTGTATTTGTACCTGTGACTTTAATTAAAGGCTCGTGCAGACTGGCGTGACATTGCGGACACGACACACATCGCTCTGCTTGGCGCGCCTGCGATATCGCGCCAATTTGCACGAACCTTAAGGGTCGGATAACCACCGTTGACCTTGGCCGTATAAATGCGCGTTGCGTTCATGCCGCGAAAATCATGAAAATATCTTAAGTAGTTTGAAAGTAACATCGTTTTTTATGCTTTGTGTAGATATTACTTCCTGAATTTATTTCATAAAGTATTTTACTACAATACTTAAATATTCACTTAGAATTGATGTGTATGCGTTCTAGTTTAATATACATAACAATAATATTATTGTATTCTCTTTCTATTTATTATATCTCTATTCTATCTTCTTTCTATTATAGTAATAATATACATTTTGCATAACTTACTTGCATTAAATGAAGGCGTAATAACAGATTTAAAATTCACTAAAATCATATTTATTGTTTTATTAAAAAAAAAAACGTTTTCCCACACTAGGAATTTATCCTGTATCGTGGATGCATTTACAAACATTTAAACTCATATACACAAACAGACCCGGAGCAACTACTTGTAGGTCATACAAATATTTGTTCCGTGCGGGAATCGAACCCGCGACACGCAGCGCAGAAGTAATAGACTTCTGCGCCAACCGTACCGTCAATATATCTGCGCCTTAAGGAAGATTTCGTGAGAGGTATTCCTACCGCGTCTATAATTATTAAGTAGTCATGTATTGTCCACGTTCGTACAGTCGATAGCCAACAAGTAGTAATTATTTTGCAGTGTTCCGAAATTCAATGAAATTCTCGGTAAACGTCCATTGACGGTTTTCACTGTGTTATCGCACTACACACGTTCAATCACGGTAATCCGTTAAATTACATACGAACGAGGCAATGCATAGGCAATAGCGTAGTACGACGAAGTACCCCGTTCAAAATGGCGCGAATGAAAATTGAAATTGGAATATGTCCACCGTTTTCGGCAAATGTCAGGGATTTGGGCGGTTATTTTTTTTTTTCTTTTTCTATCTGACAACCCTAGCAGAAGCTGACAGTATCTTTTTATTGTAATAAAAAGGTTGCGCGCCGTGGATAAATCCTCAAAGAAAGTAAAAAGAAGACTTTTCTCTTGTCATCTGGACTAGTTTCTTAAGCCGTCCTTGCAAAGCACTTCTACGACCTGAGTTGAGCACTATTTTTAGTACAGTATAAAAAGTTATATTCTTTTTGGTTTTATTTTAGTTGTGAACTAAATCCACTCTATTTGTATAATTTCTTATTATTAGCCGCTGTAATCGTGGTAGCTGGCAAGCCTAGTTGAGTTTTTTTTATTTCCTAAATGATAACGCGTCATTATAATTTTGAAATACTTACGGTGAGTTGCACGAAACCAACATTACTTTAACGGAGACTTAAATTGATGCTGTCACTTTCTTTTTAATATAAAATGTAAGGGATGGCATGAATTTAAAGTATCCGTTAAACTAATGCATCTTTCATGCATGATCTGGTGATTTGGAGCTTCCGTAGGATCGCTTCGTTTCAGAAAAAACAAATTTTATGTAAATTCTTGCCGTCCTTTGCCCTGTGATTCCCTGTGTTTCTCGACTCTGACCAACCCATCTTAACTCAACAAAGCAACTTCTAAGATATAATAAACCACGTCTAGCCACCGTTATTAAAAAAAATGTGACAAATATAAATGTTACAGCTGAACCGATGTTAATCATAGCAGGCTATAGCGGGTTAGGTATGACACACTGCGCCCCCGTGCCGGCAGCCAAGCCAATTAACTTGTCACGTCCAACTGACATTAGATTGCACACAGTTCTTGGTTATGGCGGAAAAGGTTAAAAAAATCGGTCTTTATTTAGTTCAATTTGTAATAGTTTTTAAGACACATCTCGATTGCTTATTTTAGAATTATGGAAAACAATTAATCATTTTTTTTATCATTATGTTTTTTTTGAAAAACATACTTTTACGATGTTTGTAAATATGTGAGCAATCTATTTAATAATTAAGTTATTTTTCATTGCTTAGTTTTTAATTCTTTTTACCTATTATGGTATAGTAATTTTATTCTAAGTGCATCGTCTTCACATAATTATAATCATTATAATTAATGTACTCAAACAAAATATTGTAAAACATTTTTAAAAGAGTAACGGTGGAGTTTCTTGCCCATTCTTCTCCATAAGAAACTACCTTTTGGAAGGGGCAACTAGAATCAATTCTATTTTTATGTAAATTTTTGACGTTCTAAAGTGCTTCTTATGTGCCTATTTGAAATAAATGGTTTGACTTTGACTTTGACTTTCAAAGCAGTTGCAGTGGTGGCACAATGGTAACGACCGTGACTTACGAGTTGTAGGTCGTAGATTCGAACTCTGACAGGCGCTTTACTTTGTGCAAATTATTTCACCTCCACTGTTCTAAAAACGGTGAAGTAAAACATCGCGAGGAAACCGGCATTTCCTCTAGGACATCGTCCAAAATGGAACGAACGGAACGGTCAGTTTGGGGAATCAAAAAATCGAAGACATGTGTGAGTGACATCTATCAATTATCCGCACATGGCCCGCGTGGTGTTTTACAGCCCACTTCCTGTCACTGAGAGGAGGCCTTTGTCCCAGCAGTGGGAATATTATAAGCTGATTATGCTATGCTCATTCTTAATTATTCAAAGCTTTGTTATTTCATCACTTATCTAACAGAGTATAGTCCGGTAGTAGATGTCTCGGTATACGGAAAGTTGTTCAATATTATCGGTGAAAAATGTATTTTGAATAAACATGCATAAAGAAGGAATTAATATTTGGGGGTATGAGGAACAGGGTGTAAAGTTCACTCATCCACCATAGAAAAGGGAGGATCCTCGGACCAGACGGGTGTTGTGTCTGGTGGGCAACTGCCTGATGGTTGATGTCTGGACGTTGTATATATGCTAGTTGCGCGGTAAACTCTGCTTGCGCGATGCAGGATTTGCGTGACGTCAGGGTGAAGCGTAGTTCGCATGTGGCGATGTTGATGCCGCTACAAATAAAAAAATATACAATAATAATATTAGTAAGTTTCATTTTGATTTTATGTATTTTGTTTTCTCTTCTACTCTTACACACGTTGTCTACATCTCTTTATCTATTTTCCTTTCGCAGGTATGCTGGAAGAGATTTCTTTAAAAATAAGCATCACCTTTGTACGTATCTTTCTGTTCCTTTCTTCTTGTCTGTTTATATGTGTGTACATAAACTGTTAAATAAAATAAATAAATAAATACCTCTTTATAACATTTTTGAAGTCAAAACTTATGGGTTCGCGTCACCGACTTGCTGTCACCAACATGCTAATGTTAACACTTTAACAGTATAACTGAAGCTATGCATAGTTTTAAGTTTTAAATTTTCACTTCTGTTGGCAGTCCCCTGCCAATTTAAAAAAAATAGTTTTTCTAATTTTCATGTCAATTTAGAGACACGGCACTACAAAATGCTTCTAGACGTTACGTGAAAGAGGGCACTTTTTTAAAGCAATGAGGTAAACTAAATTTACTACTTACTAACTTAAATTTTCCGTTTAGTCTAATTACAACGACGGTCATTCTTTGACAGATATATCAAGTGGCAACACTGCAAATTAACAAAGAGTGTCAAATTGTTTAACAATTAATTTCCGGAAGTGTACAAACACAATAACAACACATTATAATAGGTGGGTACATGTTTAAGTGCAGAATCCTTAACACCAGATTCTAACCAAGGACGTTGAGTCACGAATTTGATAAAGCGTAGTGGTTTCCAGCTTCGTACCACACACAGCGTGCCCGGACCGCCAGCTGGCGACCCAATTAAATTGTCAGTCCTAACTAACGCTGTTACGTAGTGCCCTTTAAAATTATATCTACAGATCCGGAGTGCACTGAGAATCTGATATTGCTATGCGATGCTGAAGTCAGATTCTCGTTGGTACTTTAATAATCACTACCATAAATTTTTGATGCATAATACCTACAATTATATTCTCTGTATTGGCTACAGGTAGTAAAATAGGCTTTGCATAACCTCTTCCTTCTTTTTAAGTCAGTTGAAAAGAAGAATCTGGTGTAGCCTTTACTAAACCACGAATGTCGAAGACGACGACTTTTGCTTTTTCATTCACATAAATTGACACCCTACGTCAATTTTCTGTGTCATGCGATTCTTTGACGGTGATGATTTGAACATACGGACAATTTAAGTTGATTGTCAATTTACTAAACAATTAATTTCCCTGACTTTACAAAATAATATTAAATTAATTGATATATTTTGTTTTGACCGTTTCAAAGATATTTCTCAAGTTCTGTAATGCAAAAGCGAGACATAAACAAAGCTTTAGTTCTTCAAACAGCCCATAGAAGCATTGCTTAAAAATAGGTCAAAGCCTTATTAGCAGTCGACCCTTCACCACTTCCTAGTGTTCAAACTGGGTAGGAGAATTGAGTTGCGAAATCTTCACATACGAATTTGACAATTTAGCTGCTGCAGGTTTAAGAGCGCTGGTGAAATGAGGTAGGTACTCGTACATGAGGCTTACACATTGCTGGCCATGTATTAGATATGGACAGCGACACTATGTGGGGAACCCTCTTGTTTTAAAACGTTTCACTGCTATAACATTGACTTTTTTTTTAAATGCATTTCAACATCTATGTCTCTGTTTGCCTCGTTGGTCTAGTGATTGCAAGCGTTACTGCTGAGCAAGAGGTCCGGGGTTCGATTCCCAGGTCGGGCAAATTTTTATTGGGTTTTTCCACCAGGAATTTCTCAGTAGCAGCCCGGAGTCTGATTATGGCAATGGGCTCGCCCCCTATTACATGGGACTTAAACATAACTGGCAAAACGTGGGTGTACTAATAGGTACTCTGCTCTGCCTAACCCTTCGGGGATTATTGGCTGATCTTATGTTATGTGTCTATGTGCTTTATTTTACAAACTTTTGTTAATGAATCCATGTTGTCAGTTCTAAATTATAAGACAACAATATATAAATAAAAACAACCGACTTCCAAAAAAACACTACAAAGTGTAAAATAACTTTAATTTCGGAAGTCGGTGTCTTTGGATCTGTTTTTTAGTTTTTTGCCACCGACATCCGATATTAAAGTTATTTTTCACTTTGTAGTGTTTTTTTTGGAAGTCGGTTGTTTTTTTTTTTGGAAAAAGTTTTTAATTTTTCTCTTTTTAGTGGGTCAGTTTGTAATTTATATAATTTGCAATAGCCTAATGTCAAATGCTGATCACCTTTTACAAAATATTGCTTTTCCCGATGCAGGGGCGTTAACTGTTGAGGAGTTCTCCTACTAAGGACCAGGAACATACATAAAAAAGTAAAAAAAACATCCAGCTGAACATATAACCTTCTCCTTTTTGGAAGTCGGTTAAAAAGAGGCAATCATATCCCAGTGCAGAAAGCTATGGATTGCAACGTTTAATCTTGTGGTTCAAGCACATGCCGTCTTGCCACTAGTCAGCTCGGTACTTAATTAAACTGCCACTTTGATATACCCTATTAGAGGAAAATAAAGTTATCCCGTTGTTGCTTGCACATATACTTACAGTAAGATAAAGTTATCTAACAAGTTAGACTCAAATCTTAGTTCAAAGTTAAAGTCAAATCATTTATTTCAAATATACACATAGAGGGCGCTTTTAAACGTCAAAATTTACAGAAAAAATAGAACTGATTCTAGTAGTTACAAAAGGTTAGTTTCGTATGGAGAAGAATAGGCAAGAAACTCCACCGTTACTCATTTAAAATGTTTTACAATATTTTGTCCATATTAATTATATAATTACCTATACTTAGGTGAAGATGATGCACCTAGAATAAAATTAAAACATCACCGTATTACCTAAGTAAAAATAATTCAAAATAAAGCAATGACAAATAAATAAATTATGTAATTTAAGAATTTTCATTTAATAAAACGTTTCCAAAAGGTTTAAATTTAGCCATATCATAAATACAATTATAGTGCGTACTAATAAACTAAAGCTAAAATATTTTTAATTACAGGTGCAAGTAATGATGGTTCGGAATTAGAATGCTAGGTAGCGACCCGCCCAATCTAGGTTTATTCAAACCTGTGTTTCAGGTAATAGATACATGGTGCTCAAATATTCACAAACATTGTAAAAGTAGACGATTTTCATAAAATTTTAACGAGTAATAGATCAGTGTGTAAGCAAAAGTAGTACATAAATAGAGCGATTTGAGTCTCATACAAAAATTGACAATGTTTTTGGCTTTAATTATGTTATGTCTATACTCCATAGGTTTAGGTAGTTAAATAAAGGTAAAAAAATCATAAAAAGGGTTTTTTATAGATGACACTTTGTTGTTTAAAAATACGTTGTAACTTATAATCAAAAAAAATTTTTTTTATTATAACGAAACTTTCCTCTTATTGTACTGTATGTGAAACTTTATCATTTATTCTTAAACTACTCTTCGTAGATGTAATTGCTTGAGCACAATATTATTTAGTTAGATTTATATATTACTTTAATATTGGAAAGAGCCCAAAAAGACAGGTTCTCTACACTTCAACGAAATAAAACGTTGCTAAATTGAAGAGTACAACTGTGACGTAGCATGCCAACTGAAGTGCCAGGTATTACGTTTAGTCGGTTGCTTGACAGCTCTCTCGTCACGTGGGTTTTTTTGTTTACCTTTCTTTAACTACCTAAACCAACGGAATATAAATAGAACGTCGCGCTGCAAAGGAACTAAATTTTTTTTTTTTTTTTTTTGTATATGGCATCTCGCAGTTGACCTTGAGAGGCCGTGACTGCTTAACCGGTCAACAAAGGAACTAAAATAAAGATGCCAACTTTAATAGGCTGGTGTGCGTGATAGCTGCGTCTTACACTCGCGTGACGTCATTATGCTGTCATTGTGTTATTCTAGTGTGCATGTATTTTACGGCCAACAATTAGACGTAATTTTATCGACGAGTTCACAGCTTCGACTGTCTATCGTTTTGTAAATATTGACGTTCAAAAGTGCCTTTGCTTGCCATATGTGCCTATTTGAAATAAATTGACTTTATCTAGACATATTTATATCATTGGTTTTTGGTAAGGTTCTCAGGTTGATTCTGGATTTATGGCCTGGACTTTTATGTCTTTTAAGGCTCTCACCATGTTTCTTGCCATGAACATCATTGTATCCATATAAAACTAATCTTGTTACATTTTCATCTTCTTCTTTAATTAAGGCACTTCCCCTAGCAAACGACCTTGAACGTTCGGTCCTTCTCTGTCCCACCGCTCTGCCTCGCTGTCTCGCTCCCTGCGCACGTCGAATTTTAAGTTTTTTTTTTTTTTCAAAACGAGGTTTTGCTCGGAGAGATTTCGATGGTTTTTATTCTTGGTATAGTGGCGTGTTCTATCTAACTTATGGCAAATAATTTAATTTAATGTTTTGTGTTGCGTAATGTACATTATTTTACATACATATAGAATCAAGTTTTTCTAACTGAACAGACAGCTGTGCTGCTGGGGTGTTTGTTGCTCCACTTCTTCTTACCAGTAAAGTTAAATACTAGGAAGTGGTGAAGGGCGGGCGTTTTTGGGGGACTGTTTTAAGTAATTTTGACATTCGAAAAGTAGTGATTCTCAGCCTAGTTTGAATAAATTACTTTTGATTTTGATAGCGCCTTAATGAACGAACTATAACGTGTTGCTCAAGCTATGGTAACAGAATTAGCCAGTCAGCATAGTGGCATCGGGGCTGAATGCCCTGGGTTTACCGCACTTACCTTTGTCTAATATAAGTATGTATAAGTACCATCTTTCAACATAAAACATTTCCACGAATTCGTTTCTCGCAATATTTTTAGACTCTTAACCTTTTAAGGCGAAAAGCAAAGATTTTGTTCATTTTGTGATGTCTAGGCTGGTTGTGGATTAATGTTATTTATAGATACTTTGAAGAATTTATTCGCGTAAAACTGCTGTTTGGGCAATGAAATTATGTACAAGGACTCTCTTATTATAGATTTACCAAATCTTATTAAATAAAGAACGAATGTTTTATCCTAACTTTTTATTTTAATCGACGACAAGAGCAGGTCCAATCAGTAATTTTATTCTATACTCTATTTGAAATAAGATTAGACGCATAAATAAATCTTTTTTACAGTTCGTTCAACCGATTTTAACTTCTTTTGTGTTGGTGGCATGACAAATAGCAGCTGTAATAAACAGTTGGTATTGTAACCACGTTTTTTCTTTTAATGCCTTCCTCATGCCAACGGAATAGAAGACAAAATCGGTTGAACGGACTGTAAAAAAGTTAATTTAAATTTCTAATCCTATTTCAAATGGAGTATAGGTTCATCGTCTTCACATAATAATAAATTAATGGACTTAAAAAAAAATATTGTAAAACATTTTTAAAAGAGTAATGGTGGAGTTTCTTGCCAATTCTTCTCCATACGAAACTACCTTTTGGAAGGGGCGACTAGAATCAATTCAATTTTTTTATAAATTTTGACTTTAAGTGAATATTTGAAATAAATAATTTGACTTTGACTTTTGACTTCAGCATTAAAAAAACTTACGTTTTTATTTTTGGTTTATACATAACATAACATCACGCCTGTAATCCCCGAAGGGTTAGGCAGAGGTATACCTATAGTAGGTACACCCACGTTTCGCCAGTTATGTTGAAGTCCCATGTAATAGGGGGTGAGCCTATTGCCGTCAACCGGGGCACAAATCCAGACTCCGGGCTGCTACTGAGAAATTCCTGGTGGAAAAACCCAATAACACTTTGCCCGACCTGGCAATCGAACCCCGAGCCTCGTGCTCGGCAGTAGCGCTTGCGACCACTAGACCAACTAGGCAGTCCTTGGCTTCAGTTTTTGGTTTATAGTCCATGTACAAACGTATAGCTACCAAAATAGAACCTTATCTTATCCTACAGGGAAATACAGAAGCGATGATGGTGAGAGCCATTTATGTCGATAATTATTCTTAATGTGATTAATTTTCCCGATAAGTGAGGGTGGGTCACTACGGTCTAATCCAAATAGGGCTGTTCTACAACATGTATGACCACAAAGTAGACTTATATAGCTTTATGTTTAGTATCTGTTTTTCACGATCGATCGCCCTTAGTGCTCATATTCCCAAGCGGCACGCGTCAACGGCAAGGCAACTGCAGCCGCCAACACATCTACGGCTGCCGTAAACAAAAAAGCCTTTTTATTCATTTCCATTTTCTGTGCAGTTTTACAATAATTCAATTAGCATCGCGAAAACAAAAAAATCGGTCAAGAGCGAGTCGGACTCTTGCACCGAGGGTTCCGTACGTAATGATGTTGATGATTTCTGAAAAACTGTTTAGAAACATCTTTTTATTTTTCCTGTAATCTTTACATAACCTTCTATCACATAGAATAATTTCAGATTTTTCTCTATGCAAACTTCGGAGATAATGGGTGGAACGGTATTTTTTTTTACATTTTTGTCCCATACAGTGTAGAACAGTAGGTATAATCTTCAGTACGGTACAGCAGATTTTGTTTTAGCGATTTCATAGTTGTTCCCATAGTAAAAGTTCAGTCGGTCGTTCAGTTCGATGTTCTAGACTCTAAAGCACTCCTTAAAGTTTGTAAGGTTAATTTTTTAACACCAAACTTCAATTTATTAAGTTTTGCAATATTTTTTATTTAATATTAAGTTTTAATGTATCCTGCCAGGGTTGCGAGTTTGTCCGAAAGGGATATCTTGGTCCCTGGCACACAGGCAACTGAAGGAACGCGGGTGGGTTTTAGTCAGTAAAAGTCTGACACGCCCTCCGGGAGCTCCGCTATCAATATCGAGCAAAAACGAGCAAAAAAATTACGTTTGTTGTATGGGAGCCCCCTTAAATATTTATTTTATTCTGTTTTTTAGTATTTGTTATTATAGCGGAAACAGAAATACATCATCTGTGAATTCAATTTCAACTGTCTAACTATCACGGATCATGAGATACAGCCTCGTGACAGACGGACAGACAGACAGACAGACGGCGGAGCCTTAGTAATAGGGTTCCCGTTTTACCCCTTGGGTACGGAACCCTAAATAAAACGAGCAAGGCTTACAGTAGTCGTTTAGAAAGTGTAACATCTGACAGCTCACTTTGGTAATAAGCAACTGAGCAACGATAGAAATTCTCAAAATGAAAAAAAGCTGAATATTGAGAAAATTATCCATTACTACTGGTCGCCCGCTGGTCGAAAATCGATCCCCTCTACTTACAATTTATTATAGCACTTACTAATTACCTGAGTACACTAATTACATGCTATTAAAAAGAACTTACTTATTCCATGCTCAAGCTGTCACTTCCTGTTACACACTTCCGTCCCTTTTCACGAAATTACTCTCAAAGAAAGCGACAGGAAAGGTGTTACACATCAAAAATCTTTCATTCTTCCATAGAACATGGACCTTATATTCATTGCCTAGCTGTTTCTCAACAACCAAATATGTTGAGAGTAACTTCTTATCAAACTAGCTACGTTGGAGTATCAGGGGGTCTACTCCGAAGCGCTAAACCGAAGTATCGGCCGAATGTTCGGCCGTGTTATAACTTCCATAGTTTCCTTTTTTGACTTTGAGTCCTTACCCGACTTCAAGTCACAGTTTTGAATTTGGTTTATCTCTTCGACTGCCTTTTTCTATTTAATTTTCGCCGTAGTCAGCGATAGTTAGCCGTAGTAAAGGAACGACCGACCATTCGGGCGATACTTCGGTTTAGCGCTTCGGAGTAGACCCCCTGTATGTGAGTCAAAGCGACTGCTGTGTGACGTCTACAATACTCTGGGAAATAGGTACCTACCTTTATTCTAAGGTTAGACCGGTTGTTAGACATTCAGGCGTCTGGCTACTACATAAAGTGAAGTTACGTCACAAAGGGGTCTTCTTGTTTAAAGAATAATCTATGTCTATTATTATTATTAACTAAATTCGCTTTTCGTATCTGTCTGTGTGGTGCAATTTTGGTGCAGTTTTCACCAGCACTTAGAGAATTTCCGGAAAGTTTATGTGTATATCCTAACTAATATTATAAATGTAAAATTGAGTTTGTTTTTTACGCTTTCACGCTAAAACGGCTGAATGGATTTGGATGAAATTTGGCACATAGTTAGACCATGACCTGGATTAGGATATAGGATACTTTTTATCCTGATATTCCCACAGAATCGAGACTAATACGAGTGAAACCGCAGGGCGCAGCTAGTACATTATACTTGTCAAAAAATAATAGCCCGTTTTGACATTTAACTTGGATTAATTTATCGTGAGTATCGAGTACCGAGTGGTATGGTTACTTCACTAGTTACGTCGCGATGATCAATCACGACGTAACTAGAGATCTATTCAAGTTAAATGTCAAAACCTATTATTTTTTGACAACTTTAACTTACATAACTAAAGTGATCTCGTTTTGTCAAGTCGTAAAAACCAAGCGAATAAGGGGCGGGTTGCTAGTAGTTTATAAATAGATTGGCTGTGCTCTAATTTAACCTCAATTTAATTAAAATACATAATTTTAACTAAATTGGTTGGTTGCTACTGAAAATTTCCCCCAGGAAAACCTAATAAAAGTTTTTGCATCCTGGGAACTTTGGTATCAACTTTCAAAGATATTGAATAGTCAAACAGAACTTTGTGGTTTATAAAGTGGTTCTGGCTACCGAACGGTGTCGCCGCCCGTTTGCGAGCCAATTAAGCTGTCAGATTCTACAAGCGCTATTAGATAATACCAGGGCTGCACGAACAACTGGCGGTATATGACAGTTTTAATGAAAGCTGAGTTAACAAGGTTTTAATTTTCAGTCGACTGCTTCGTTGGTCTAGTGGTCATATGGCCTGGTCGGGTAAAGTGATATCGGGTTTTTAGGGTTCCGTAGTCAACAAGGAACCCCCCTTATTATAGTTTCACCATATCCATCTGTATGTCTGTCCCCGGCTTAGCTCAGATACTCTTAGTACTAGTAAGCTGTAATTTGGCATGGGTATATATATTAATCACGCCGATAAAGTGGTAAAATAAAATCTTTCAATCTTTTCCTCAATTCTTTTTATAGAAAAGAAAGAAAGAAAAATGCGTTTATTGGCATTACAGCAAAAAATACCTACCTACTTACCTTTAGGGTACCTCCCTGCCACGTTAAGTGGGGATGATATTTTTCTCGTGTAACCCATGGTGTGGGGCAGGGGTGGCGAACCAATGGCATGCGACAAAGTAACTTGGGCACGCCACCGATCGAAACGAAAAGATTGACAAGCAATCTAAGTCAAAATGCCAGAAACAAAATTTTGGAAACATGGAATCCGTTTCCAGATACATTTAACTGTTTGAAGATGCTGGCTCGTGTTATTTTAACCATATTTTCATTTATCTATGCCTGCGAGTCATTCTTAAAGACTCGCTTAGAAATAGTTTGGCGGATGATTCCAGTTCAGCATGCATTCTGCTAAAGTAACATCTTACAACCCTAATTTAAGTCACACGAATAACATTATTACTATAATACAGTGCATAATTATTTTTTTGGTAGTATATTAAGAGTTTTGAGTTGATACTCGTAGTATTTAGTTTTATTATTTTCCCAATAGGTAATCAATAAGTCTAAATTATTTGACGGTTTCGTCAAATAATTTAGAGTCGTGCTTACATCTCCTTGAGGCGCGCGTGGAACACAACGCGCCATCAACCCGGGCTTAGTCCTTATCGGACGGCGAGCTACCCATCGCTCACCGTTCGCAAGGCCGCGCCTACGGTGACCGGAAATCGGCCTGCGACTCCCGACGCCCGGGGCGTCTCCTGCGGTGACAAGGGGTGCGAGGGCGCGAACCTTGCCTCTCCCTCACGCGTTACGCCTCCTCCTTCGCTAGCATAACTGCTTCGCAGAAGGAGGTGACGGCCTCCCATGCACTCTCGCTCAGAACCATGGCCTGAACCAGGGCCGGACGTGAGAGATCGCCGCCGCCGATCGCCTCCGTGAGGACACGGCGGTGCTCCACCCAAGCCGGGCAGACCTCTACCGTATGATCCACCATGTCCTCCGCGCGATCCACACAGTGGTGACACCCGGGCGTTTCCTCCCGCGTTATCCTGAACAGGAACCTCCTGAAACAACCAAGTCCGGTGAGGACCTGCGTCAGGCGGAAGGTGAGGACGCCGTGGCACCTCTCCAGCTCCACTGCTGGACATACACAGCCACAGCTCCACTGCTGGACTAGGCCTCCCCTAAAAGGAGGGGAGGGGGGGCTGCCATAATCACCACGCTTGGCAGGCGGATTGGCGATCGCAGTAAGTGATCTAGTAAGTCCCTTAGTCGCCTTTTACGACACCCACGAGAATAAATAGGATGGTGCTATTCTTTACGTCCGGCACCACATTGAGCTTATAGTTAAGTAATTATTAGCGACTGTTTAACCATACATTTTTGAAGTTTAAACTTCTCTTAACTTTAATCATCGTTTATAAATAATCCCTCTAAAGTTTGATGCATTAAACTGTAGCATGATTTTAGCCGGGCACATGTCTGTGATGTCTATGTATCGACATATTATAGTTTCGACACCAACCGGTCTATTCTGCAAAAATCGATGAATAGAGTTGTCATTTTGCCTGATGAGAATACCTTTGACCTTCGTAAAGTGCTGGTTCTCTGCCTAGTTTGAATAAATGAGTTTTGATTTGATTTGATTTAGAAAAGACACTATTAAGAGGAGGCTCCCTATTTCATGTTAATTTGCATTAATATTCTGAAACAGTCACACATACCATCAAAATGGAACTTTAGTCTATGATTTATTGGATCTTTTTCTTTCCGTGTACAAGTCAGTTACGTAGTTGTAGTATTTACGATCGATACAAGTTTTATTCGAAAATCATGTCTGTTTTAAAGATAATTTAACATAAAAACAAGATTGTTCGGCTTTTATGTCTAAAACACACACACACACACACACAGCAAGAAAATAAAGTTCATTATCCAGCCACAAGATATTTTTTCTCTAGATCAATTATTACTTTGTTTATAAACGAAATAAGAACTGAGACTTACGTTATTTAGTTTCGTGCTCGAACACGATCAAAAAGCGCACGTGATATTCAACTTTATTACCGAGGTGTTAGCGTCTAGCATATAACGGAGTGGCGGGGAGCATGGGGTGGAGCTTGCGTGCAAATTTGTTCTAGAGTGCCTGGTCTTAACAGCTCACTTCACATAAGTTTTCACGATTAGATTTTTACAGATTACTCAAAAATCAAAATCAAATATTTTATTTCACATAAACTTACATGGGCACTTTTGAATCGTCGGAAGCAAGGTCCACACGGTTACTCTTTAAAAAATAATTGGCTTTTACAATATTTTCAAATGACAGTGTTAATAGGTATGGGAGGACAGTGTAGGCCCGTGAACAAATACCACGTACTAACGAAATAGAAAATGGTCTAAAAATCTAGTCTATTAAGCCTACAACGATTTCACATTCACAAAATAAAAAAATATTATTAAAATAATAAAAGTAAAAAACTTGTAAATTTGTAGTTCCTTCGGCAAGTCTCGGTCTCTAGAACAAAACTGGCTGTGATTTGCCCTACTGCGAGGCTTTAGAAATTGAGTTTGTATAGGTCATCGGCACGTCTAGAAGCCTATACTCGTATACAACGAAAACTCATTTTGTAAAGGAAGCATATGTTCTCGTTCAGTGCTTTGGAAATCTGATACATGGAGTGAAGATGCAGTCAATATGCACAAAGCTAGTTTTGTCTAAGAGGTTAGCTGTTAAGCCTGAGCAATATTGATCCGGAAATTATTCCGGATCTTGAGATGTAGATGACTACATTTATATATCTATCTATGTAGTTACTAGTCCGGTTATGTTACAGTTTGTCGAATATATGTACAAATCATAATTTCAGCCTAAATATGTCCACTGCTTGAGATACAGACTTAATTCGAAATTGTTAAATCACTCTTTCTTTATTTTTATTTTTTTGAAAATGTTCTAACTGCTAGAGGGTGGAGACCTGGTGACCTGAAACACAGGCCCTTAGCTTAGGCACCAGTCTCCCACAGTAAATTTAAACCATTTCATGTACCTTTATGTGTAATAATGTCTGTATGTTTATTGTGGTGAGAAAATAAATAAATAAATATAATACTGCTGGACATAAGCCTCCCCTAACGTTTGGGGGGGTTTGCCATAATTGCCACGCTTGGCAGGCGGGTTGGCGATCGCAGTATGGTGTTAAAATGCATATAGAACGCTGCTGCCCATTCTCTAGTAAGTCCCTTAGTCGCCTTTTACGACACCCACGGGAAGAAATAGGGTGGTGCTATTCTTTACGTCCGACAACACACGGAACATACAAATATGGAACTGAAATGCAATATAACTATGTACAGTCCCTCTGCCTGTATACAGGGTCAAAGTAAATCAGCTAGCGAAATTCCGCAGACGTGATGGGTATCCATTTCAAACATGATAAAAAAAAAAAGATTTGATGATTTTTGTTGGTGTCAATGACCGCTGGTAATAGGTACATGAAGAGTGAGTTGATAAAATCTGTTGTATCGTGTTGAGATATCGATACCCATCACGTCTGTGAAGCTTACACAGATAACACCGGCAGACTCACGTATGTGTGCCTCGGCTTCGCCTCGGCCCACATTTACACTTTCGTCCATAAATACCTCTTTTGCTGGCCGCTGCAGTAATCTACTATAATTTGACGATGTTTTTTTTTTGTGTCATCAACCGCTGGTGTAGTCACTTAAAATATCAGTTTAAAAATTAGTTTTTTGTGTAACTAAATGCCAGTGGCCATTGACACCAAAAAAAATCATCAAATCTTTTATTTTTTCGTGTTTATATATCGATATTATGTCTGCAGAGTTTCGCTGGCTAATTTAATTTGATCCTGTATAATATGTTAAGAAAATTGACATACTACGTCGATTTGCCATGTTAGAGACAATTTATACAATTATTGCTGAACAAGGATGTATTGGCGAGTGGTCCAAATCGGAACTAACGCCGCCATGTTGTTTATTCAATATATTTCACAAAACAACCGCGCCAATGTTTGCCAACAGCGCCACCCTGTCAACGTCATTCGAGCGCCAAAAGATCCTGGGGGTCTACTCCGAAGCGATAATCTGAAGTATCGGTCGAATGTTCGGTTGTTTTAAAAAGTTTCCTTTTTTGACTTTGAGTCCTAACCCGACTTCAAGTCACATTTTTACTTTGGCTTCTCTTTGACTGTCGTTTATTTTTGTTTCGCCGTAGTCAGCCATAGTTAGCCGTAGTCAAGGAACGACCGAACATTCGGCCGATACTTTGGAATAGTAATTGCTTTGAGTATCCCACATTGTAAAAAAAAAATTGCTTAATTATTCCTGATGTGGTTATTATTATTGAAATAGGTAGACACATAAGTAGGTACGTACCTAACTAATAGTGAAAAATATATACATTTAAATTTTATCAAATAAAATAGGTACTTATGTCTAATTTATGAGTGGATTAAATCTCTCGAAAGTTCTCATGTTTTTTAATATCCAGCCCTAACAGTGTTTACAGAAACAAAATAATTACTTTCGTCTCATATTTTGTCTAAAACCATTTTATGTTTGACATTTAAGAGATAAACATGGAGTTGAATGAAATAAAACCTAACAATAAAACACGAATTTGACTAACAAACGAGTACACAAAATAAACATTTTTATTTCGGTAACAGTCCGTTTTTATTAAAAAGAAAGCTCTTTTATATTTTGATGTGGCGGTTTCTGCGTATTTGGCAATACCGATGGCGAGGTTGATATAATAATGTCTATTACTCCAATTTTATTTTGATTTATTTTTCCTTTACAGAATGTAATCGCGGTGACTTCAACCTTATTTTTTTGTATTTTTTTACACGTATAAGTTATTTTGTTGGATATTAGCGAGGAATTTGTGAACGAAATTGACCCAAATAGAGGATTTTCTCTGTCTTCTTTTTGCAAACTGGCCATTAAATAAAAAAAGCTTTGTAATCTACAAAGCTTTTTTATTTAATGGCATAAGTATGTATGTATTATTTTAATTGTATAATATTTTAATTGTAATGGTATCTTATTTTATTTCATTTTGAATTTTTGACATTTATTATGAGTTTTATTACTATTATTTTATTCCATTGTATTATATTGTTAGTGTGATATGTTTTGTAAATTGACTTCCCATAGAAGTCAATTTACAAAACATATCACACTAAGTTACCCGAAATAAATATTTTTTTTATAAGGAAAATTTTATGTAAGTGCAGACATTTTTTTAATATTTTCTTAAACAAAAAAGAACCTAAAACGTCTGTCTACCAACATAAGCAATTTTAAAGATTAAGAGCGTCCTGTGTACAGCAATGACTATGGCAGATATTAGAAATACATGTAGGTAGCTAAGTCACAAAATTTTATTTGATTTTGTATGAGCTATTTTGTATTAATATTAAAATAAAATAAAAATATCTTCAGAATGCTATTGTTTATTCCTCTCACTGCGTATTATTGACGCCAGTTTCTTGTTTCCACTATAGACTGCTTCTTTGGTCTAGTGGTTGCAAAGCGCCACTGCTGAGCATGAAGTCCTGGGTTCGATTCCCAGGGCAGGCAAAGTGTGATTGGGTTTTTCCATCAAGAATTTCTCAGAAGCAGCCCGGAGTCTGGATTTGTTCCCGGTTGATGGCAATAGGCTCGCCCCGTATTACAAGGGACTTAAACATTACTGGCGAAATGTGAATGTACTTTATGTACATAACACCTCTGCCTACCGCTTCGGGGATAATTTATTAAAACTGCACTTCCCTATGTGTTTATTATTCTAGCGTAGGGCACTCGTGGGCTGCAGCTGAAAATCAGCGTCAGGTGAGATTTGTTGTCATCTGACATTATGCTGCGCTGAGGCACTTTTGCCATTATAAGCAGATTTCATTTTGTTTTTTTTTTTTTTTAATAATTTTAAGATGTTTTTAAACGACAATAAACGCAGATTTCTTTCTTACTATTATTAAAGTAATTTATTCAAGAAACTAGAGAGAACTTCTTGTTGAAACCAGCACCTTATTGCGTAACAAACTATCAATCTGAATGATTTTGAGGTATATTGCTAATCCATTGCTTCATATGTTCGAATTTGTCTGCGCAACAACGTAAATAACCCAATGACTGTTATTGAATTGTCAAAATGAAATCCTTTGCTACTGATAGTGTGTTAGAGATAAACTACGATAACATGGCTCGCCCCTCCAAATTACTGTTCCAATGTGAGTAGTCACATCTTTACGAAAGAGTTTGTATGTAGTTGTAAGTACTCGTAATATCTCGCTTATTACCAGATTTGTTGGTCAACTAATCATAAATAGCCGATCAAGCAAGACAACGCACGTGTCGTTTTCATAGAGCACGTCAGTGCAGCGCCATACTAATAATAATAAGCGATTCATGACGCCACTAGTCGAGCAACAAATCTGTGATTTGTTTTTGTTTGACGGCTGTCTCATTACGCTCACATGCGTACAAATACTTTCAAACGTTTTGAATTTTGGAGGGGCGGGCCATATTATCGTAGTTAATTTCAACGCAATTATCTCTTTGATGCTGTTAGCTTAGGGCCTGTCGCCCATGACGCTATTCAAAAGTTACCAGTTACAAACCCAAATCGCCAGAATGTCACAGCACTAGCATTTCAATGGTGATCCGTATAACCAATCAAAAATAACTTTAAAAAAAAAATGTGTGTGTGGTGTCTTTGGATCTGTATTTGAGTTGTTTGCCACCGACTTCCGAAATTAAAGTTATTTTTCACTTTGTAGTGTTATTTTTGGTAGTCGGTTCTTATTTTTTTTGTAAAAAGTTTTTTATTTTTCACTTTTTAGTGGGTCTGTTTGAATTTATCTAAGTTACAATAGCCTAATATTAACTGCTCATCACCTTTTACAAAATATTGCTTTTCCCGATGCTGGGACGTTGATTGTTTAAGAGTTCTCCTGGTAAGAACCAGGAGAACTACCACTCACCATATGCATAGTGACGAGCATAAATTGCTTAATCGCAACCCGTTAAATAGGGGTATTCATTATTATATTGTTCCGGTGGCCATATGTGGTCTCCATCATCAGTTCCACTTCACCAAATGGTGGTCTCTGAGAGCAAATGCATGAGTTACTATAAAAAATACCCAAATTGCTATAGGTTTCCCCATAAATTTGAGGGTTTCCCTCGATTTCCATGGGATCCCCTCATCTGATTTTGATTTGGTGGCAATGGGACCACCTCGGGAGTACACCCATTCAAACAAAAAAAGAATTTTCAAAATCAGTCCATAATTAACGGAGTAATCGCGTAACAAACATACAAAAAAAAAAAAAAAAACATACCGCCGAATTGAGAACCTTCTCCTTTTTGGAAGTCGGTTAAAAACTAGATAATTTGGTAGGTACTTTGTGATTGGTTGCGACACGTATGGACCCCGGGCTTAAGGCGCTGAGCAAACCATGTAAAATTTGTCCGCGACGATATAACTTATGGAAATCTATGCAATAACGCATACGTAGGACAAATACAATTCCAGGATTTCCATACGTGGCACGGGCCTGCGGGTCGGTGAGCGATGGGTAGCTCGCCGTCCGATAAGGACCAGGCCCGGGTCGACGGCGCGTTGTGTTCCACGCGCGCCTCAAAGAGATGTCAGCATAAACTGACGGGGTCCGTTAGGACCAATGCCTGCCGGGGTCGCGAGTTTGTCCGAAAGGGATATCGTGGCCCTGGCACACAGGCAACGGAAGGAACACGGGTGGGTTTTAGTCAGTAAAAGTCTGACACCTCCCGCTCCGCCCAGAGCGGGAGAAGTTATTTGATGATTTCCCACCCAAAAAAAAAAAAAAAGGATTTCCATACGTTCTATCGTCGCCGACAAATTGTTCGCGGACAAATTATATCCATTGTTTGCTCAGCGAAGAGCAGTGCTGGCCCAGTGGTAATACCAGCGACTTACGAGTTGTAGGTCGGAGGAAATCGGCATGTCCTAGAACCAAAAATTCGAAAACATGTGACATCTACCAACCCGCACTGGGCCCGCGTGGTGGATTACGGCCCACTCTGTCTTACGGAGAAGAGGCCTGTGTTTTAGTAGTGGAAACATTACAGACTGATTATGATATGCTGCTCAGCGCATAAGAGTGAATCCACTTTTGTCAAAGGAAAGCAACTACCTTCATTTAAGACATTCTTCCTGTGGATGTCGTAAAAGGCGACTAAGGGACTTACTAGAGAATGGGTAGCAGCGTTCTCTATGCATTTTAACACCATACTGCGATAGCTAACCCGCCTTCCAAGCGTGGCGATTATGGCAAACCCCCCCTTTTTTGGGAGGCCTATATCCAGCAGTGGACGTCTTTCGGATGAAATGATGATGATAATTTAAATAAGTAGGTACTTTTCTTTAGAAATGCATTTCAGAATATCTCAATTACATTACGGTTGGTGAGGCCAATCGTTCGTCCCCCCCCCCCCCCCTCCTTTTGGGGAAGGCCTATGTCCAGCAGTGGACGTCTTTCGGCTGAAATGATGATTTTGACATTTAAGACATTGCCTATTGTAAATGTTATGTAGATACATTTTGTTTGTGTATCCCCAATTTCTATTAAACAGACAGTGTCGGGTAAATATCTTAAGCCGCGACCTCGGGTGAGGACAAAGTCATTGGCTAATCTACTAATTGTGCACAATCCTAGCCATTTAGGTGGCACATTAGGTAGACCTTTACCCTAAGTAGGTTTAATTCCGGCTTATCCAGGATTACATACAAGCCTAACCAAATTTAATATACTAGCAGTTCCGCCGCGACTTCGTCCGCGTAGATTTCGTACTTTACCTACGAAGTTCAACCCCCTCAATCCATTAAATCCCATCAATCAAATAAGATTATTTATAAAAATAAATTAGCTAACGAAACCACGTAGTATAAATTCTCGTCTGTAAAATTGACTACCCCTTTTCATACCGTTAGGGGAAAGGTTACGGGGCTTGCGGACGGGCGCGGGCTTGCGGACGGGCGCGGGCTTGCGGACGGGCGCGGGCTTGCGGACGGTGAGCGATGGGTAGCTCGCCGTCCGATAAGGACCAGGGGGTCTACTCCCTAAGTCCGTTAACGAAGCAACGGGCCCGTCCGACAGTAGCCCGATACGTCGCAGTGAACCCTACTCCCTAACGATTTCGGATTCATCAGTTTCCAACGGAATCATAGACAATCTTCGTGAACGAATGACGCATGACTATAGAGTTGCCCAATTTTACCGGTCGATTACCGGTTTACTTATTTTGAGGTTTTCAGGTTTAAATAATCAAAAATTAATATTTTTCTCGTTAGAAACGACCGCATTTTTAACAATCTACTTTTTATTATGTCTAAATATAGAATTGAATTATTTTTGTCATTTTTGTTCTGAAACCGGCATTATCCTGTTGATACCTTTGCCTATTTTGTTTTTTTGATGTCGTATCAACTGACATAACGAGCCGTCAAAAGAAGTGTCAAGTTGAACTTTTCGGACGGGCAAAACGCATCGGGAGTAGGGACAACTGTCAAATCGTGTTGTCATTCATTCTTCGTTCGGACTCGGAACGAATCATCCGTCCGAAGGTGATAAAGAGTAGGAAACGCCCGTAACGAAGGCCGACACAACGGACTTCGTGCTTAGGGAGTAGACCCCCAGGCCCGGGTCGACGGCGCGTTGTGTTCCACGCGCGTCTCAAAGAGATGTCAGCACCAACTGACGGGGTCCGGTAGGAAAAAGCCTGCCAGGGTTGCGAGTTTATCCGAAAGGGAAATCGTGGCCCTGACACACAGGCAACTAAAGGAACACGGGGGGGTTTTAGTCAGTAAAAGTCTGACACGCCCTCCCGCTCCGCCCAGAGTGGGACAAGTTATTTGATAATTTACCACCCAAAAAAAAGTGGGGAAAGATTATGAAAAACCCCTGATACCCTATTCTCTGTAATATTGTCCTTGTTCGAGGCAGCTCACAGTGCTCAACCGTGATTAATCCAGGATATAAACTATATGTGTGCCAAATTTCAGCCAAATCCGTTCAGCCGTTTTTGCGCTAATCTAAGATTGTCTGAAAAAGATCCTTTTAGCGATTAGACCGCCCATTGTGTAAAATAAAAAATGCAAAAAAAAACATGCATGCTATGTAAAATTTAAACATTTTTATCTGTAACTTTTATGGTGTACATAATAAAGAGTATTCTATTCTATTGTAATCCGGAACATACATCCAGACAAACAGACAAATGGACAAAAATTATTCGTTACTATTTTATTACATGTAGAGATAGATTTGTATTCAAACTCGAGAAATTGACCTGCCATCTTCTAGATAATACAGAATCTAGTGCGGGTGGAATGGGAAGCCAAATACAATAGGCAAGCAAATTGTTTAGGTGTATTATTCCATTTATACAGTCCACAGCTTCCATTTAGCTCCCATTATTCCAGTTCCATCTTTAGCCGCTTCAATTCATCTATTGTAGATTGTAGTTTGATCCTTCAAGTCATATTTAATTAGAGTTCCTTGAGTGAAAGCTTTCGTGTTTAGGGTCAGTTTAAGCCGGGTGAAATACAACAATGAAATAAAAAGAGTTTATATCACAAAAATATTTTTACAAGACATTATATAGGCTATCCCCATATCCCTGAAATCAACATCAAGCCGGAAACGGCTGATAGGCCATGTCCTAACAGTAACCAGAAAAAAATATCTTGGTTACTTACTTTACAAATTTTATGTATCAAAAAATAGATCGGAAAACTGACACCCTGTCTATGTCTGTGTTTGTCTGTGTGTGTGTGTAAAGTACATGACCAAGAATTTTTTTCTTGGAAACTTAACAGTTACCAGAAAAAAAATCTTGGTCATGTGTGTGTGGTTGTGTGTCATCTTGGTTGTGTGTGTTGTTGGTGTGTGTGTGTTTGGTCGTGTATGTGTGTTGTTTATTATTTATTTATTTATTAAAACTTTATGCACAAGTAAAAACTACACTGTACAAAGGCGGACTTAATGCCTGAGGCATTTTCAACCAGTCAACCTTAGTGTTGTTGTGTGTAAACGGCTGATAGTCCTGGCGGACTATCAGCCGTTTCCGAATTGCTGTTGATTTCTGCGACAGCCTGTATAATACCTACCATACCACCACCACCATACCGTACCATACGCAATGTAACCTGTCTTTAATCTAATACGAATAATGTGGACGGCATACAAATTTAACGCGAATCCTGAATGTTTTCGCGTTGTCCCACACAGTTGCCACGAACAGAGCGAGATAGCCTTTGTGTTCATGCTAAACCAACCGCCGCGCGCCCATCCAAATCCTGCGTCAATTAAGTTTTCATATAAATTTTTCTACCGGTGTCGCGTCGCGTAGTCTACTAGACACGAGCGTTTAACCTTTCGAGGAAGCCAGACTTAAAGTTATGTAAGTTTGATCGTAGCCAAATCTTGATTTAGGGAAAATCAAGGTATTACATAAGGCTAATAATTTTCGAGGTGACTTACAACTTAAAGGGCGACTAATTATTTGCTGCAAAAAAAAATAACATGGCAGCGATTAAATATTATTTCTTAATCGCTGCAAAGTCATCTACTGTTATTGAATCATTTGGGTTAGGTTAGGTTAGAACAGTAACCATTAACAAGCGAAGGCGAGCGAGCGAAGCGAGCGTGCCGCGACAGCGGCCGCCGAGCGCCAGATCCCCTCTATTGTTGGTAAATTCAGTTACCAAAACAAAAATTCGATGCCAGTTTAAATTAAAATAAAGCTAAAAACTGATTATTGAGCTGCTACTTTCTACATAAAATAATACTTTGCTGTAGCTGCTAACCTACTATTTTTGCTACCGGCTTTCATTATTTTTTAATCCCAAATTCCGATTAATTTGTCGCTGCGTTAAATACATGCCATTACATAATAGAGTTGAATCAGTCACAACTACGCTTAAGTTATGACATGACAGATTGACATCTAGGTACCTGAAATAAGCCGACCTATCTAAGTAGATAGTATGGCATAACTTAAATGTTCCATCGAATCACAGTCAGGGAAATTATGTATTTATCAAATGGACACTAGGTACGCCAATTTGCCGTGTAATGGTCATGTCATACAACTGTCAAAGAATGACAGTTGTAATTTGATTATACAGACAAATTTATTCCTATTAGTCAATTTGCTTAAAATTATTTTCGCTGATTTTGCAAAGGCGAACTTATGTAATTCAAAGTTGAGTATCTCCCAGCAAACTTTTGAGTGATAGAAAGAATGCGTATAAATAATAATAAATAAAATAAAATAAGCTTTAATACCTACTGTTAGTTTTTAACTTATTTGACCAATTTTTTTTTCAAAAGTTCAAAATAGGGGTAGAAAAAAAACTGAATAGTGATGATGAAAAAATGTGAAGTCGCTCATACAACTCCAAACGCCATCGATGAAAAAAAACGTATCCCACAAAACGGACCAGTAAAACGGAGACCATGTGTAAACGGGCTGTACGCCTACATATTTGAAACAAATTAATGACTTAATTAAGTTACTAATTTATTTATGTAGGTTCCTTTATGAAACCTAACTAAATAAAACAATACGCGTGAGCCTAGGCAGTACGGTCCGATGACTTAGCCTGTCCATAGAGGGCAAATGAACCGCCTCTTTTGTAAAGTTATATCTATAAAGTTACAACCCCGCGTTTTGAGATTGTCATGTAAGTATTGGTAGAATATAATATTACCCTACTGGTCCAGGAGGGCTACCTTATAGGTACACAAGGCTACATATCAAGCTATGCATTTCCAGTGTAAGCTAGCCTCTCATTGTACGGAAATCCTATACAATGCGAGATCAGCATAAATTGGAAATGTATAGCTTGCTAGGTAGCCGTGTGTACCTATAAATAACCCTACATAAAAACCTACATTTTGTTAGCCTTTTAAATACAGGCTGACCGTCGAGTTTTATAATGTTATAGGTTATTATTATCGTAAACAAATAAGGAATAGGTACATAATTTATTCTTATTCATACAAACCCGAGTGACTGGGTCCCGGCGGAGGCATTGCCTCCGGCAGACGCGGACATCGGGAGCGGGCGGCGGGATGAGCATGTCGGACTTGCTGCGCGCTGCCAATAATGCACCGTCATTTTTGAATAAGATAGGCCTGCGGCGAAGAGACAGTGCATTTGGCAGGAGTCACCATAAGCCAACACCCCAGCAGCCCAGTACCCTACGCCAAAAGGAAAAGGCGTGGGTAAAAAAACCAAAATAATTAATTTCAATTTATACTTATTAATAATATAATAATAATAAAAAGTTTATTTAGGTAAAAAGGTAAAATACTAAATACAAATTTGCTGAAATCTACGTAAAATTCTATTGTGCCTGAACTAGGTTATCCTGTATTTCAGGCGAGGCAAGGCAGAATATATCTGAATAATCACATTAATTATAAAAATCTAGTCATCGAATAGGTATTTAAAAATTGTACCTACACACAACAATAAAACACTAATTATTTTAGTTTGTTACCCGTGGTCCCTGACGGGTATTTTTTTACCCATGGTCCCTTCGAGAAATACAATGCTGCCAAATTAAAACCATCTACTGTTATTGAATCATTTGGGTTAGATTAGATTAGAACAGTTTTTCCCTCTATTTTTGGTGAATCATTTTGAATGTTTCAAGTAACTAAGAGCATTGTATTTCTCGAAGGGATCACGGTTAAAAAAAATACCCGTGGTCCCTCCAGGGACTACGGGTATTTTACGATAAAATAATCATTTGTGGTCCCACCCGTGGTCCCCGGTGGGACCACAAATGATTATTTTATCGTATTTTTACTTTGTCATTTTATTACAAGTTTCATTCATTCATTCACTCCACATCTTCATTTCCGTCGCCAGCAGGCAGTCGGTCACTTACCTACTTTTCAAATCTAAAGTCTAATAAGTACCTATACTCCATAGGTTTAGGTAGTTAAATAAAGGTAAACAAATCATAAAAAGGGTTTTTATAGATGACACTTTCTTGTTTAAAAATACGTTGTAACTTATAATCATTTTTTTTTTTAATTATTATTACGATAGTTTCCTCTTTTATTTCTGTATGTTAAACTTTATCATTTATTCTTATACTACTCTTCGTAGATGTAATTGCTTGAGCACAATTATTTAGTTAGATTTATATATTACTATATTATTTTGTAACCTGTCTATTGTAAAGAGCCCAAAAAGACAGGTTCTCTAAACGTCAACGAATTATAACGTTGTTAAATTGAAGAGTACAACTGTGACGTAGCATGACAACTGCAGTGACAGGTATTACGTTTAGTCGATTACTTGACAGCTCTCTCGTCACGTGGTTTTTTTTGTTTACCTTTATTTAACTAAACCAACGGAATATAGGTACTTACTTCAGAATTATGAAAGCATTATTTTTAGTTTACTATCACAATAACATAATACTGATAAAATGTGTTGACTGTTGGGAGAAATTGATAAAAGTAGGCAGGATTAGGAACACAATAAGTTCTTTTGCCGTCCTCTAATAAAACTACATTTTGTGTATAGTTCATTTGTTTTATTTTGGCGGGGTTGTGACTAAAAATATGGTACCTTTTTAAGTCATAATCCCGCCTATCCTTACGGCAGCGGTGATGCCGCCATGTTGACCAGGGCACCGGGATGTCCTTGGGGGGCGAAGGACGCTGTGGCCGGGCTCGCGAGAATTGCAGTGGAGGTATCGGCAGTGTAGAATATTGCCACTGCATCTCCCACAGGCGACGCTCGATCCTCGCCCCCGCCACACCACCACCCGGTGCTCTTGTGTTTTGTATCGTATTTTTCAAAAATTGGAAATTAAAAATCAAATTTCATTAACGATTAAGCTATGGAAACAAGGAGTTGGTATATTTTTTGGATGACTCATAGTACCAAACTGTAAAATTAGTTTTATTTGACGTTTCATGTTAACGAAAATATATTATATAAAAGAAACCCGGCCGGCGCGCGGCAGCCTCACACCTTAGGGCAGCCACAGGAAAGTCCGGTTATGTAGTCACGGCCTCTCAAGGCCAACTACGAGATGCCATTCAAAAAAAAAAAAAAAGGCGTGTGGCGGCCGTATGAAATTTATTAATATTGATTACGATGACACACTTTTTATGTAAGAATGCTTATCAGAGATGTAACAAATACAGAAGACAACAAAGAATACTTACCGTGAAATCCACGACTTACCACACAATAAAAATGAAAATTTTAGTTGTTTTTAACACGCATACAGTAATACCAATCAAATTATTTTGTAGCAGAAGTATTTGACAAGCATCGAGTTGACACTTGTTGCTTGTCAAAACTTTTATAAAAACGGCAAACCTTCATACAACCAATAATGCAGATTTTTAAACCCACAGAACAATATATACTCAATATGCACACATTGGCCGCATAACAACAGAATAATCTAATAATTTATAAAATTCTACGAAGAGAGTTAGCAAAACAAAATTATCTCAATATAACGAACCGATGCCTTTGTTTTAATTTTTTAAACCTTTAGCAAGGGATTAGAAACCTATAAGTTAAATAAAAAGGAACCGACGCCTTTGTTTATAGTCATTCAATAAGATTCTACGAAGAGAGTTAGCAGAACAAAATTAGTTCAATATAACGAACCGATGCGTTTGTTTTAATTTTTAAACCTTTAGCAAGGGATTAGAAACCTATAAGCTAAATAAAAAGGAACCGACGCCTTTGTTTTCAAACCTTAAGCTCAAAGACGAAACGATTCCTTTGTTTTCAACTGCCCTTCATGTTTATCGGACTACATACTATCCTGATTGTTTTAAATATTATTTTGTAACCAAAATTAGGTGTTTTTAAGTCACTTCTGTTTTTCTTTCGTGGTGAACAGACGTACACTCTCCGTGCTCTCCCTTTCGATAGTCTCTCGTGCCTTTTATATGTTGACCGTTGCTTTCTTTCTGGACCTCTGATTTGCCCCGTGATTACTTTGGCTTGTGATACTGGACTCTGAAAATACCACGTGATTACCTTGGCTTGTGATTTTGGACTCTGGAAATACCTTGTGATTATTTGGTGTATCGTACTGGACTTCGTGGTTTCGGAAATTTACGTGTGAAGTGTGGTGAATCTTCGTGATCTTTCGCGCTGTACATGGTAAGTAGGCACATGACAGTTATTATTATGAGCTAAATTTTACTTAATTTACTTGAGCTATCATTCAAAAATATGGTATCTGTATCCATAATTACGTAGCTGACGCCAACTCGTCGAAATACTTCGACATTGATGACTGAGTCCAGCAATAGACAGCATGGATATCTACAATATTAGTTTTAGTATATATGCGAAACCCGAAACACGTGTCTAGTATTTTTATGTAAAGAATCTATGTAAAAATTTTCAATACTGTATCATGAAAAATCACAAAGTTATAAGGTTGCTACGTTACCGGGTTGTCCGTACAAAAACATGCTAACGGCGCCCCCGCGCCTCCAGGGTCGTCTTGCGCTTATTGATAATAATTTGGCAGTAGGTACTTAACCGTACGGCGATTTTATTATAAGTAATTAAATGGTGATAACATTTTCCATCACACTTCAATTTTTTCCTTTGGGACAAAAGTTGTTGTTATTTTATTTGACTACTTATCGTATTGGTTATGCGGCAATAAAATGTATATACTCAATATTCAATACTTTATTGCATTCCATAATGTGTACATAATATAACAGTTGGTATGTTAAACATAGAATCAATTATGGACCCTGTCGGGCACAGCAAAGTTAATTTTTAATAGGAGAGAGGTTGAAGGCGCTTTTTGTTAAGAAAAAAAAAATAACATTAAATTAAAATAGTATCATTTGCTTTTCTGGTATTTATATTTTATACAAGTATTTATAATATATATTCGGTTTTAAGTTATTTGAATATATTTTTAAATTATATTTTTAAATTATATATTGCACGATTTACATTATTAATATTATAAATTACAATAAATAAATATTTAGATTTTTTTTTAGTCTTGTAGAATGTTATTACGAGTATCAATATTAATTGTGCACTGTTTAGCATAAGTATTAATTTTTAAATTAACAATATTTTAGTGTGTTAAAATAAATTTATATTCAAAGTGAAATATTGTGTAAAAAAGGTAAAAAAAGGTACTTATTATGTAAAAAAGTTTTTATTGTTGTTGAAATTTATCGCTAAAATATTCGTTAATAGTGTAGTAGCTTTTGATTATCAGAAATTGTTTTAATTTATTTATAAAGATATTATTTTTATTTATACTTTTGATATATTCCGGTAACTTATTGTATATTTTAATGGACATAACGAATGTACTAGAAGAGTGCATTTTTAATCGTGAAGTGGGTATGTTTAATCTGCTTTCATGTTTAAGTGCAATTTTTGTTTGGATATCTCCTCTTTTGATATAGAATTGCGGATATTTACGTACAAATTTACAAATTTCAAATAAGTAAAGGCAGGGCAGGGTTAATATTTTTAGATCTGTAAAGTGGAGCTTACAGGAGTCTGTATTTTCGATATTTAATAAAATTCTAATGATTTTTTTCTGTAGAGTGAATCATGTAGGCGCGTCTGTACTATTTCCCCATAGGATAATTCCATACTTGAGCCATGCAAATGCGTACGCGTAATACGTCACTAGTGCTGTTTTGAGGTCTGTTGTTTTCTTGATTTCTCGGAGAGCGTATGAAAACTTGCATAATTTAGTTCTTATTTTTCGAATATGTTATTTACAATCTATGTGTGAATCTATGTCTAGGCCTAAAAGTGTGAATTTATTTACTTCTTCTAATTTTGATCCGTTATATTCGAAACTTATACTTATAGGTATTTTTTTTCGGGGGTGGAAAGTTATTATTTTAGTCTTATTGTAGTTAATTTCAAAGTTGTGTTCGTTCATCCAGTGCGTTGCATAGAACTCAGTTTTTGGTTTAAATTTATATTATTATCAAAATTAAATGATGTTAAGATAGGGATATCATCGGCGAACAATACGCATGACTCATTGATGTGGTTAGGGAGATCGTTTATGTAAACTAGGAATAGCAGGCACCCTATCACACTTCCTTGTGGTATAGAAGCGTTTACGGGCATATTTTGGGATCGAATTAATTGTATTTCTTTTGATTTATGATTGTAATGTTCTATTTCTACAACTTGTTCTCTGTTTTTTAAATAAGACGTGAACCATTCATAACTTTTTCCGCGGATACCGATGTTATAAAGTTTATTTAATAATATGTCAAATTGCACCTTGTCATAAGCTTTTGTCATGTCTAATAACAAAATAACAATCCTACAGCGTATTTTTTATTATTAATTATATTGAGTGCTTCTTGTATATTTTTGTAAACAGCCAAAATGGTAGATCGGTTTTTGCGAAAACCATTTTGACTATCATTGAATAGATTATATTTTTCACAAAATGCATAAACACGATCGCACATGGCTTCCTCAAATATTTTTGAGGCTGTTGGTAAGAGAGCAATGGGACAGTACTATAAAACATTGTGTAAAAATTATTGAAATCGATTCAGTTCCTCATTCTGAACAATTTATATTCAGGTTTCGCATATACTAAAAATTATGTTGTATAAGTGTCCATATTTCGATGTACTTACCTATTATTTTTTTTCATTCACCCTCGAAAAGTTGGAAGCTATCTTAATCTATCTTCTTCAAATTCTTCTACTTAAGCATCTTCTTCTTGATCAGCTCATATTTCATTGTCTATGGCTTAGCCAACTCTCCAGTTGTGATTTTATTTGACTAATTATCGTATTGGTTATGCGGCAATAAAATGTACGATAAAACATTGTTTTTAGATGGCAAGTAATTATGAAGATGTGAGACGTGATCCGAACGAAATCTTCGGAGAGGATTTTAACAGTGAAATTGAGTCCAACGGTTCTGATAGCGAAAGCGTCTCCACCAGCACGTCGACCAGGTAGGGAACCCGAGAATTAATATCTTATAATTAGTCGTGTTCGTATTGCAGTGTTTGTTTCAAGCATTGAACGGTTTTTTTAATATATATTTTTCTCCTTTATAGCTTAAGCGTTTCCTCCAGTAACTTTTCTCCGGATGGAGAGTGGACTGAGCAGACAGCTATGGAAAATAATTTTCCATTTACTGGGACCCCCGAGATCAAGATCGCGGAAGCAGCGAGTAAAGGGCCTGTAGACTATTTTAAAGCCATTTTCCAAGATTCATTTATGACCAGCCTAGCGAAAATGACTAATATGCATGCCCAAATTTTGATGTCCAGGCCACTTAAGCCTAGTAGCCGCCTAACAAGATGGAAAAACACAAATCCAACAGAATTGTGAACGTTTTTAGGCGTCCTTTTTTTCATGGGCACCGCTAGACTGAGTAAAATTGAAGATTACTGGAGGAAAAATTGCTATGTAAAATTGCAAATAAATATATGTCTAGGGACAGATTTCTATTAATATTAAGATGCCTATTTTTTAACACTACATATGAATCTAGAAATAAGTACACAAAAATTGATTATTTGTTAAATTATTTTAATTATTTATTTATTTATTTATTTATTTCTAAAACACTTAGTCTATTTTACAATTTTTTTTTATAGCCGCACAACGAAAACCTCACAGGGTTTATCTGTGTGCCGGCGAGCCGTTCATTTTATGTTTAACATGTTATTTTTAAATGTTAATTACTACAGTGATATATTATTTTATAATGATGATAATAAGTTAAACATACTCTATTACATACATACATTAGGAGTAATTTTGTGTAAGGAAACGCTTTGATTTGTACTTATAACTTTTCGAACTCGTTTTGTATAACGTTTGCAAGTCGTCTGGAAGTTTATTAAGAAAAAAAGGTACTAGATAATCAACAACCCTCATCCCGTACACATTATTAAATTTAGGTAGGATGTATTTATTTTTAAGTGGTATCATTCTCAAAAAGTCAGGTCTTGTTTTTTCGATTATCAGCTCAGGTCTATTGACTTCCGCAAGAGTAAAAAAATTTACTTTATTGAAAACATTCATAACATTACAGTGTTTAAAGAGATCGTCGTCACTGTTTTTGAATTTCTTGTTTAAATGTTTTGGCGTAATTACTTTTAATATTCTTAGTTGTAGCTTATAAATGTCTGTCAGGTATGTATGATAAGTTCTCCCATAGCTGCTGAGTCCGTAGTTGATAACCGAGTCGGCTAGGGCCATATATAACATTCTAAGCGTTTTGTAAGGCAGTTTATATTTAAGTATACTAAACTTACCTAGAATAGACCTCAGTTTATTGCAAACGTAATCTATGTGCGGTCGCCAACAGAATCGGCTATCCACCATTAGACCGATATACATATGTTTATCAACTACTTGTAATGTCGGGCACATGCATGTCTTTGGCGAGCTATGTAGGCAAGTGTGTTCGTGAGCTATGACTGTAGGTATAGTGGAGCATTTATTATGTGATGAATGTATGTGAACAATTTTTGTTTTTGTTGAGTTTATTACCAATCCTACGTCATGAGCCCATTTACACATTTGGTCGAAGTTACGTTGTAGGGATTCCTCAGCGTCATGTATGTTTTTATTAGCGACCAATATACACGTGTCGTCGGCGAATTGGTATACAGAACCTGAATTTATAGCATTACTCATATCATTAACGTAAACTAAGTACTCTGTCGGACCTATAATTGAGCCCTGGGCCGTTCCTTGCGTAGATGGAAGCTTAGTACTATACTCATTTTGTATTTTAACCATGTTGTATCTGTTGGTGTGATAGTTTTTTAATAGTCCTAATAGTGGCCATGTATTCCATTATGTGACAACTTGTCAAAAAGTGTATTACATCGGAGCATATCGAATGCTTTGCTAAAATCTATAAAAAGTGTCAAGACATGTTTTTTAACATTTAACTGTTTATTGACTTCATCGGTAAATTCTCGCAATAATTGAGTCGAACTCTTATTTTTCTGAAATCCATATTGTTTATTGTTGATTATTCCGTGTGTTTGCAAGAAGTTATTTATCTCATTACCAATGTAACGTTCTAAGATCTTATCTATACAAGACAATATAGTGATTGGACGATAATGATTGACGTCATCACGTGAGCCCTTTTTGTGTATTGGACGTATCACCCCTATCTTTAAAAGGTCGGGATATGTACTAGTCTCCAAGCAGCAATTTATTAAATGTGTAATAACTGGGATTAATTTAGCTGAAGTATACTTAACATCTTTAGCACGTATCCCGTCATAACCCGGGGTTTTCCTATCGTTCATTTTCTTGATGATTCGCTCAACCGAATCTTCTCGTGCAGGTTTCACTCTCATCGACCTATCAGGAATTATTTCGTACGTAAATTTGTCTAAAAGAGGCACATCGCAAGAGCTGCCCAGGTTCATGACATTAGAATTAAATTCAGTCATGAAAGTGTTGGCCAATGCTGATGGATTCATTCGAAAAGTTATAAGTAAAACGTGTTCAATAGATTGCATAATTCTTCCAGTTAAACTGTTCACTATGCTCCAAATCTTTTTGCTATTTTTGAAATTTTGAGAAACTTCCATCATTATTTGTTTATTCCTAATGTAGTTTGTGTATTTGTTTGTTTTATTTCTATATTTATTGTATAACAATCTTTTTTGTGGGTTCGTTTCATCCTTAAGCCAAATATTAAATAATAAATCTCGCTTCCTACACATCTTTTTAAGTTTTTCATTGGCCCAGGGACACGTATTACGTTTACTGAAATTGATTTTACTAATTGTGTATTTACATTTATTGTATACATTATTAAAGCTAGTATGTATGTACTTAACTATTTCATTTGGGCACTCGTATTGAAGGGGTATACTCCAATCGATGTTATTTAGTTCACTGTGCACTCGGCGATTATCTATTTTCGTTATTAACTGACTAGGAGAGTATGAGTCATTCTTGTTTAGCGCGCTCATTATCGCACAACCGGTTATGCAGTGGTCGGCCGGTGAAGTGTTTACGACAGATGTATAGATGTTATACGCACTAGCATTGCGAATAAAGACGTGATCTATACATGACTTAGAAATTCCGTCACCGTATTTTTCAATGCGTGTATAAGAATTAACGCCATTAGCAAATCCCAGGGTGCACAGCGAGTATAAATATTGTTTTACCACGGGGTTACTTACTTTTAGATCTATATTCATATCTCCCATTATTACATAATCCTGTTTTATAGGATATTTTGCTATTAAGGACGACAATTCCTTTATAAATCGAAGTTTGGATGTGTCGGGCGGTCTGTACACGGCACATAATCCGAATTTTAGACTATTTATACTTAGCTCGCCGGCCACACATTCAAACTCCTGTGTACACAAGTTACTATATCTCATAAAAGATGCAGACTTATGAATATACAATGTCACACCCCCACCTCTTTTATTAGTTCTTAATTCTGAATATAAGCTGTAGTCAGAGAGTTCAAACATTTGTACCAATTCATTTTTAATGTTAACTTCAGTTAATAATAGAATGTGAATTGTGTTTTTACTATTTAACACTATGTACTCAATTTGAGAAAAGTTTTTCTTGATGGATCGTATGTTTACATGCAGAAAATACAAACAATTTTCAGGCACCGGTATGTTGGAAGTAAAATCATCCCATGTTTGACAATTGATTTCGACTATATTATGTTCTGTTGTATCCAGCATGAGAAATGTTATGTTTATGTAATTATAATGACATTAATATAAGCTTACTTACCTATTGTCTACTATGCGATGATTTTACCTTTTCGATATCGGCGATTGAGCGGATGGTGGTAATTTTTTTCTCTTGGACACTTTTACGCACTAATATATTTCCATGTTTACACCATATAAAGTTAAACAATCCTTTGAGTTCCTCTTTTGTTTTCCATAACACAATGATTAAACATAAATACACAACACATAATCATCAACATAAAATCCATAACACATGAATAAATGACACAATGAAAAATTTAATTTATCCAGAGAGGGAATTGTGTATAGATGAATCGATGCCGATGGTTGGATTTAGAGGGCGTTTGGCAATTCGTCAGTATATTAAAAATGAAATGCATAAGTATGGGATTAAATTATATGTTTTGACCGATCCTAAAGGACTAGTTCATAGAATACTTATGGATAGAGGTGCCGCAGATATTGAAGTTGGTAGTAAAGATCATACCGAGAAAGTAGTTCTGACACTTTTAAAGGATTATGTAAACTGCGGCCATTCTATATATATGAACAACTTTTATAATAGTGTCCAGTTAGCAGAAACATTAATAACAAAAAAAACATATTGTACTGGAACCTTGGCCGCCAAAAGAAACAATAATCCAAAAAGTGTTTTAGCTAAAAAACTTTTGAAAGGTGGAAATATTTATAGGTACAACGGTAAAGGTGTTTGTGTCAGTAAATGGAAAGACAACAGAGATGTGCTCACTATTTCCGCTGAGCATTCACCCCACTTGATGCCAGTGGAAAATAGGCGTGGTCGTGTGGTCAACAAACCAAATATAGTCATTCAATACAATAAATTTATGAAAGGTGTTGATCGACACGACCAAATATTAGCATACTATCCGAGTGAGCACAAATCGATGAGATGGTTCAAAAAAATTGGCATTCACATAATGCAAATGATGCTATTAAATTCTTTTTTTTTTGTTTAAACAAGGTACAAGCGGTACTCTTTCCTTAGAGTCATATAGGGAAAGAGTACTGCAAGAACTTCTTCCCCCTATAGCTGATACATTTGTGCCTCAAAAGCTAAGACACATGCCCGAAGAATTGGGTAGAAATGCCAATGGCTGTCTTAAAAGGCGCAAATATGTCAGGTGCTGGGCTAAAGAAAAAAAAAGGAAAGACACAAAAATCATTTGCCCAGATTGTGATGTCGGACTTTGTCTTTCTTGTTATGGCCCACACCATGACCACAATTAGTAAATAATTTAATATTCTATTCAGTACTAACATAGGATAAGAATATTGTAAGATAACCCAATGGATCGTTATCTGATAAATAAATATATTATTATTATTATAATATATTTATTTATCAGATAACGATTTATGATTAATAATTTAATTTTTAATTTTAGTGGTGTAATATCTGTAATATCATACTAACATAGGCTAAGAATATTGTTACTAAACCAATGGATCGATATCTGATAAATAAATATAATAGCATTATTATAATGTAAAAAATGTATTGAATGAAAAAAAAAAAAAAAATGTTTTGATGTTTGTATTGAATGTTTTGTTTTGTTTTTGTTTTTGTTTTGTTTTGTGTTTGATTGGTTTTATTCTACTACTTACTGATATACTCGTAATACCGAAAAACTAGCACCGCGCACGCTCATTATTATTTGATTTACCAATGAGTGCGCGTGTTACTCACTTCCGTCCCTTTTCACGAAATCACTCCCACAGATTGAAGGAGAGCGAGAGGAAAGTTGTTACATATTAAATGATCATAAAATAACATACTTATTTTATGATCATTTCTTTTGTTTGTTTCTTTTTCATTTCTTTCGGTCCTGATATTATTGCTCTAATTGATCATTCATAAAATAGTAACCCACTAAATGGCAACTCTAAGGTGTTCAATTTCATTAATTCATTCATTCAAATGATAAGCAAAGCAAATTCAAAAAAACCGGCCAAGTCCGAGTCGGACTCGCGCACGAAGGGTTCTGTACCATTATCTATAAAAATGGCAAAAAAAACACGTTTGTTGTATGGGAGCCCCCTTAAATATTTGTTTTATTTTAATTTAATTATTTATTTTTAAAGTGAATATATAACTAAATATTCTGTAAATATTTCAAGCGTCTACCTGTTGCCGTTATCAATATCAAACAAAAACGAGCAAAAAAAAAATCACGTTTGCTGTATGGGAGCCCTCTTAAATATTTATTTTATTCTGTTTTTTAGTATTTGTTGTTATAGCGGCAACAGAAATAGATCATCTGTGAAAATGTTAACTTTCTAACTATCACGGTTCATGAGATACAGCCTAGTGACAGACATACAGACAGACAGACAGACAGACGGCGGAGCCTTAGTAATAGGGCTTCCGTTTTACCCTTTGGGTACGGACCCTAAATAGAAAAAAAATATCAGGTAACGCTCGTTACGCCGTAATGTAACCCGTGAGGTTACATTACGGCCTAGTAACCTGACACCCCCCCCCTGATTGTTACTAAAACAACTGCCGTGTGTAACAACCTTTACTTCTAGCGTAATTGTTATATGACTGTCTTAAAACTCGAAAATTTTCAAACCCACATAAGCATTGTGCCGCACTTGGAAAAAGTAGTAAACGTCACACTAATAAGGCCAGCCGCACTGGGTACACTTTCTTCAACCAAATTACATAAGACAGTCCCGCAAAAACGCCCGCCCTTCACCACTTCCTAGTGCTTTAGCTGGGAAGAAGAAGTGGCGCAACAAACTCTTTAACGGTCCTTCGACAACTTTGAAAAAATAATGTCGACGAACATGGCCAGCCCACTGCTACTTCAGTTTGCTTACACTGCAAGCTATGTCGGTAACTCCGGTTATTTTCAGTAAATCTAAACCGCGTTAAAGAGCTGTCAAAATCATCATTGACACTGACAGCCCTTGAACACAATTTATACATGTTGAACGCGTTCAGTTTCAGGATATTAATTCAGATTTGTTACAGTTGTAATGCACATTACATAATAGTATGGCTAGCTATAGTTCGTAGTAAAACGGGAACCCTATTACTAAGGCTCCGCCGTCTGTCTGTCTGTCCGTCTGTCACCAGGCTGTATCTCATAAACCGTGATAGTTAGACAGTTGAAATTTTCACAGATGATGTATTTCTGTTGCCGCTATAACAACAAATACTAAAAAACAGAATAAAATAAATATTTAAGAGGGCTCCCATACAACAAACGTGATTTTTTTTGCTCATTTTTGCTCAATATTGATAACGGCAACAGGTAGATGCTTGAAATATTCACAAAATATTTAGTTATTCACTTTAAAAATAAATAATTAAATTAAAATAAAACAAATATTTAAGGCGGGCTCCCATTCAACAAACATGATTTTTTTGCCGTTTTTATAGGTACTGGTACGGAACCCTTCATGTGCGAGTCGGACTCGCACTTGGCCGGTTTTTATTTTAACTCCAGATACTAATTTGAAAGGTGCAAATGTCAAACTCCAAATTGAAAAAAACTAACAATTATCATTTGAAATATCAAATGAGTCTCTTGGGATTCAAAAAAGGAATTTTAAGGGGGTAATTACCGATCAATCATCAATCAGTAATTTGGAGGGGCGAGCCATGTTATTGTAGTTTACTACAATAACATGGCTCGCCCCTCCAAATTACTGTTTCAATGTGTGTAGTCACATCCTTACGAAAGAGTTTGTATGTAGTTGTCAGTACTCTTAATAGCTCACTTATTACCAGATTTGTTGGTCGACTAATCATATCTAGCCGATCGCGCAAGACAACACACGTTTTGTTTTCATAGAGTACGTCAGTGCAGCGCCATACTAATAGTAATGAGTGAATAATACTAATTAATGACGCCACTAGTCGAGCAACAAATCCGTAATTTGTTTTTGTTTGACGGCCGTCTTATTACGCACACATGCGTACAAATACTTTCAAACGTTTCGAAATTCGTGTATATATGTATTTATTTGGTTTTATATTTATGTATAATTAGGTATACATATTATATTTAAAGTTTTTAATAGGTATATATATGTATGTATATCCTTATATTTAAATAAATATTGATTTCACAATTCTCGCAATTGCACCTACCACTGTTTGTCTCTGCATCACCCACAGGGGGCCAAGTCTGCTATTTTCAATGATTGGTCATTATGACGACCATACCAAGACAACGCCATGACCATTGTGCCAATAGTTTGTAACTTTCTAAATTCATAATGGCGTGACAGTGGTCCATAGGGAAGTCAAAATAATAGGAGCTTTTCAGTACGAGATTACCAAATACAGACAATTTTTCCAATGGAGTATCAGTGGCACGTCATTGGAAAATCATAATGACGCCTTCAATTAGGAGATTAGCAAAACTGTCAAATTCTACAATTACGGTGCCAATGATCGGCCATTCTGACACAACTGTGTTAGCAGACTTGGCCCCCTGATCGACTGGTAGAAAATGCCTATGGCATTAAGTCCGCCTCTGAACATTTGTGTGTTTAAACTATTAAATAAATAATAATATCATAAAACCACAAATGAACTTTATCAGGAATACCATTTATTCAAAGTCTCCTTTCACTGAGTAAAAGATTTCATTTTCATTATACAATTATGAAGAAAAGATTGTAATATAATGTACTAATCAAATAATTACACAGAAGGGTCTGCAGTGCGCAGCGAACCTTAAACACCCAATTACTTTTGCTAAGCGTCCCAGTTCAACTTAAAGTAATTGGAAGAACAATCGTATTAATAAGCGGAATATTAAAAGTTCCCTATCTTCTAATCCTACGTAATTAATAAAGTAATGAACGGCAGAAATTTCATTAATGTTTAAAGGCTCGTACAGGCTGGTACGATATCGCGGGCGCGACACGACACTAGTAGCGCAATTTTTTTGTCGGTGCGTGTGGCGCCTGCGATATCGCACAAATCTGTACGAGCCTTAAGAGAATATTGCCTCTCGTGAGATTTTTTGACGAAAATAAATTCGTAGGAAATTTTGGTGTTGATTTAATTTAACATAACATCACGCCTCTAATCCCTGAAGGGTTAGGCAGAGGTGTACCTATAGTACACCCACAATGCACCAGTTATGTTTAAGTCCAACGTAATAGGAGACTATTGCCATCAACTGGGCCCAAATCCAGACTTGGGGTTGCTACTGAGAAATTCGAGATGGAATAATCTAATAACACTGCCTGACCTGGGAATCGAACTCAGGACCTCATGTTCAGCAGTAGCGCTTGGGATCACTAGACCAACGAGGTAATTTAGGCGTTCGTGTAAGAAAAGTAACTTCCGATAAAGGAGTACCTGTTATGAAAGCTTTAAGAGGAGGCTCCCTATTTTTATGTTAATTTGCATGAATATTCTGAAACAGTCACACACAAGCAAAATGAAACTTTAGTGTATGATTTATTGGGTCTTTTTCTTTTGATGTTAAAGACCGTTACGTAATTATAATATCTCGAAAACATTTTTATTAAAATCCCGTGACCAATTTTGATTACAAGTTCATTCATTCGAATAATTGGATTTGTTCCTAATGAGTATCGTTTTATACATTTTTACCTAAATCTTGCTATAACCCTAGGCGTTCTATAACGTCGTTATTAAGAGGAGGCTCCCTATTTTTATGTTAATTTGCAAGAATATTCTGAAACAGTCACACATACATCAAAATGAAATTTTAGTATATGATTTATTGGATCTTTTTCTTTCCATGTTGAAGACAGTTACATAATTGTAATATTTTCGCTCGATACATTTTTTATTGGAATATCATGTCTAAAGGATAATTATAAATAACAAACGTGCGGCTTTTATGTCTAAAATAAATATTCACAGCAAGAAAATATATTTATTATCCAGCCACCAGATATTTTTCTCTACATCAACTATTACTGTAGTTATAAAGGAAATTAGAATTGAGACTAATTCTATTTAGTTTCGTGCTCGAATACTATCAAAGCGAGCACGTGAAATTCAACTTTATTACTGATTTGTTAGCGTTTAGCACATAAAGTGGCGCCCAGCAAGAGGCGGAGATTGCGTGGGAATTTGATTTAGACTGCCTGGTCTTAATTAGGTAATCTCAATGTTGTTTCTTCTCTATCTTATAAAAGGTCTTAGCAATGCCGCAGGGCACACACAATTTAGGCTTGTAATAATAAGATTAACTTAAATTAGCAAAGAAAATAACTGAAAAAACAACATCTAATTAGCATAAAATAAGTTTGTGCGCACAATATTGAGAGATTTATCACGTTTTTTTATGACCATAGACTTCTGATAGGTCTTTCTGTAATCTATAAGTAAAGAAATTATATTCTGTATTTTTTTTTTCAATTTTTTAAGCTCAGTAGTGTTGGAGATAAGGCCTTCCAAGGTCTACTCCGAACATAAATCCGAAGTATCGGCCGAATGTTCAGTCGTTTCTTTACTAAAGCCAATTATCGCTGACTACGGCGAAAAAAAAAAAAAGACAGTCGAAGAGATAAGCCAAAGTCAAAACTGTGACTTGACGTCGGGTAAGGACTCAAAGTCAAAAAAGGGAACTTTGGAAGTTATAAAACGGCCGAACCCAAAACTACTGAGCTTAAAATTTTGGTCAATGTTCATCTATTTTTTTTAATAACTTTAAAAGCATTTATTTAATAAATATACAAAATATATATCTGAAATCCTTACAACAAGCCTTTTTATAATGATAATGATAATGTTTATTCAAAGAAAACTTAGACATTTAATTACAAAATATTTTAACAGGCTAATTTAGGTCAGTATAAGTGGTATGCTCATCTATAGCTGAACTAGGCAGAGCCTGTATTTCGGCTATCAGCGCCAAACCCATATAATATATCATCCGGTGCAGTTTGCATACCATTTTATTTTAATTTTCTAATTCGCCCCCCAAAAGTGACGCCCATATTCAAAACTCATTTTTTTACGTTACACGTCCGCGTTCGGGTCACAGAAATTTATATGTGTACCAAATTAAAATTTAATCGGTCCAGAAGTTTCGGAGCAAATTGACTGTGAGAGACGGACAGACAGACAGACACACAAGTGATCCTTTATGGGTCCCGTTTTTAGGGTTCCGTACCCAAAGGGTAAAACGGGAACCCTATTACTAAGGCTCCGCCGTTGTCTGTCTGTCCGTCTGTCACCAGGCTGTATCTCATGAACCGTGATAGTTAGACAGTTGAAATTTTCACAGATGATGTATTTCTGTTGCCGCTACAGCGACAAATACTAAAAACTAGAATAACATAAATATTTAAGGAGGCTCTCATACAACAAACGAGATTTTTTTGCTCGTTTTTGCTCGATATTGATAACGGCAACAGGTAGACGCTTGAAATATTCACAGATTATTTAGTTATATATTCACTTTAAAAATATATAATTAAATTAAAATAAAACAATATTTAAGCCATACAACAAACGTGATTTTTTTGCCATTTTTATAGATAATTATACGGAACCCTTCGCGCGCGAGTCCGATTCGCACTTGGCCGTTTTTTTCCTTTTAAGGTACGAAACCCTAAAAATATTACTTCAAGTCCCTTACACCACGTAACTTAATTAAAACTTTTCCTCCTACAGTTAATTGAGCTAAATTACATACGAAACGTAAACTCAACATCAATCTTGGTAATTTGATTAACCGTATGCTTCCAGAGAGGTTATTAATTCCACAAAGTGTTTCAAAAACTTGACATAAATAAGGAAGTATCCCAGAATTCGCGTACAGACGTCACAGTAATATTAGGTAAACAAAATTGCAATTTCGAACTATTTTCTTATCATACACGTTACTCACAAAGTCAGTTAATTTCCAAAGAGTAACGAAGCGTAAATGATAAGGTCTCGAAAGTCTTTGGTAAATAAAAACGCGTTTTTATCGACGGCTTTGTATTAAAATTGCGACTTGGGTGTTGTGTCCATTCATTTTGAACACTTTCGTTTATTTAGAGAACGATTTGAATTAATCCATTTTTCCGGGTGTGAAGTGAAACTTTTCAGTCCTCGTTCGTTTTTTTTTTTTGGACGGAGTAAAAATGTGTATTTTGCGTCAATGTTTAGTCCTGCGTGCCTTTTGTAAGATTTAACAGAGGAAAATGCCCGACGTAATGGGGTTCGTAAGCAATGGGACTGCAACCTGAATATAATGGTACATTGGTATGAACCAAATTATTGTTATTATTGTCGCTATGCTGGAAAAATGTGTATTTTTGTTGTTCGTTATAACTTAGTATTTGTTTTAAGTTACCTTGCGTTGTAATAAAGCAAATTGCTGAGCAGGTTTCGCAAGCCTTAAAAATCTTTTATACTTGTACTATTAAATATCGTGTCTGAATATCTTCTTGTAAACATCAGTTTGTATTCAACCTGGATAAACAAAAGAACAGTGAAAATTACTTCCCTGACATCCATTGTTTGGCAAACCCTTTTGAAGCTTATAATAATAACCAAGTTTTTGTATACTTTGTTTTATTATGTGATTGAAAAGATATAGAAATATTATATTGAAACAATAGCCGCCATGACAGATCTCAGAATAGTAAGCCCACCTTCATAGAATGCTGTTACTACAAGTATGACTACCAACATTGTGTTTTCCCCTTAGTAAAGCATAGCATAATTAGCCTATAATTTCCCCACAGCTGGGACACAGGCCTCCTCTCTTCCAGAGGGAGTGAGCCGTAATCTACGCAGGCCCAGTGCGAGTTGGTAGATGTCACATGTCTTCGAATTTTTGGTTCTAGGAGTATCCTCACGATATTTTCCTTCACCCTTTTGAGAGCAGTGGTAATTAAATGAAATACACAAAGTAAAGCACTTGCTTGGGTTCGAACCCACGACCTACAACTCGTAAGTCTGTCACTGGGCCACCACTGCTCCCTTAGCATTAGAAAGTGATAAATTAGATAAGTCAGATTGTTTGAAGATATTTTGCCAAGAAGTTGAGAATTTGAGACATATGTCAATGTTAAATTTATGGCACAAGAAATAGGTTTAGAGGACGTTATGTCACTAATAGGATAAATTGTACATACATAAACTCACGCCTTCTTCCCATGGGGGTAGGCAGAAACTAAAGAACCCCACCTGCTACGCTCTTTACATACTCCTTTTGCTTAAGGATGAATGTTGTGTTCTTGTAAATAACAATACTTGAGAGAATACTTTATATGTTTTCGATGTAGTTATAACAAAGGAAAACATTAATTTTGGGCTAATTTATGAAATCCAAACAAAATAAAGGTATATTCCGTTAGAACATATTATTCTCTTCACTTTTGTGGGGCCATCCCCTGCGATGTTATGCGAGTTTGAAAAATACGAATAATACTAATCTAATTATAGTAATAGCTTACTCGTATGATAGCAATAGCTTTTCCGAATAAAAATCAAAGCCTGTATCAAATACATAAGTATGAAAAAGTGATTTTTCGAACTCATGTAACTTGATGGAGAATGACTCTACAGGTGTATTCCTTTAGTTAAAAAAATTGAGAAAGCCCTATTCTCAATTATATGATGCACACCTACCGACTTACGTATGCGTCAGTGTTTGAATGTAACACGAAAATGCAAATAGCCGCTGTTATACAACAATTATACAACTACACCGAACTGTTGTTATACAATTTCATTGCTGGGAATTGCTTATTGCTTTTGCTCATGCTCGCGCTCGGCTCAGCTCACTGGCTTTTTGTTTTGTTTTTGGAATTTTACAAAAAATCACACTGTTTATGTTTCTATTTATGTATGCATACACAAGTTGCAGTATAAAACTGATTTACATCCGTCACCTCACACTTTCAGGTCCAGTTGAAAACCAGCGTCAGGCACTAGTTGTCTGGCAGTTTTTTGCTGAACTGGGCCTTTTTGGCGCAGCCGTGAGGCGCACTTTACTGCTAATTTCTTACACCGCATTTTACACTTTTTTACTTGTTTGATTTTTTATTATATATTTTTTTTTAATCTGCTGTATAATAAATTGTGTGCCTTTTAGTCTGTGCTAAATAAATGTATTTTCTTTCTTTTTCTTTCTATTCTTTCGGAATATAGTTTTTTTATTCGGTACTTTCACACTTTGCCCAAAATGTTTTGGAAGGTGACTGATCTCCTTTTAAGTGATCTGTTATTCTTTCACAAAGATTGAAAATCTAGGGAAAATGATTAAGTACATTCTATAAAACTGAAGCGTTTTCAAAAATAACTTATTATTCATATAATTAACATTTAGCCCACGCTTGTAAACAAAATTAAATACGAAGGAACTACAAAACACTCTTAGTGAAAATTTTAATATTAGAATTTTGAAGCACCTTTTACTCTGTGTAAAACAATACCTTATTCAGCTCAGCAATTACTCAAATTATGAAATTTAACAGACGAAAAACCCTTGAGTAAGCGAAACTGCGAAACCACACTTGAATGGGCACTGTAACAATTTTGCTACGGGAAAATGTTCGACGAAGTCCAATCAGCACATCGGCCCTCTAGCCCGGATAATTCAGGAAACTGGCCCAGTCGATTTCCGATATATGAAGACGTAATGGATAAGCTGTCTAGCGGCGCAAAACGTCGGATGTGTTGTTAATTATATAGAAGCGTATGTTATGGACTCAGTATAGGTAATGATTGGCCTTAGGAAAATATCAAATCTTACTTTTTTATTATGTAGGTATCAGAATTTGTATTGTTTTTCTTCCGAATATACTTTCCATTGTATTTGTTGGTATAGGAGATAGAGGAGCTTGTGGCTAAATAATAACTGCCGCACGGTCGATCGTTCAGGTTAAGCTACGCTTGCCGCGGTTGGTCCGAGGATGGGTGACCATCTTTTCATGATTCCGCCGTGCCTCGGAAAGCACGTTAAGCCGTTGGTCCCGGCTGTCATTTGTGGATCTTTGACAGTTGTTACGGGTCGTCAGAAGCCCAAAAGTCTGTCAGCCAGTCTTACCAAGGGATATCGTGTTACCCAGTAACTGGGTTGTGGAGGTCAGATAGGCAGTCGCTCCATGTAAAATACTGGTATTCAGCTGCATCCGGTTAGACTGGAAGCCGACCCCAACATAGTTGGGAAAAGGCTAGGCAGGTGATGATGAATTTGTTGGTATACTCGTATTGGCGTGTGCTATCTGACATATGGGAAATAATTTAATTTAATGTTCTGTTTGTCGTAATACTAATTACTTTGCATACCTACTTGTATAGAATCAAGTTTTTCTAACTGAACAGACAGTTAGAAAAACAGGGACCGTAAAACCCTGGCTAAGTGTTACGCCTTTCGAAGGGGTAACCCATTCAATGGGTTACCTTTATCATGATGTAGCCCATTGAATGGGTTTTATACTAGAAACTCAGTGAAACGGTTACATGATAACCTATTCAATGGGTTCTATACCTACTTGAAACTCAGTGACATGAAAAAATCATAATATTATGTCAGTTCGATATCCGCCCAGCACGCGTAGCATGATCAATTCTATCTCTATTCTACCCAGGGACCATTTTTGTTACCATTTTAGAAAAACCCATATGGTGTGGGTAATTTTGAATGGCTGAAACTAGGGTTAGTTTCAACGGGTAACCAAAATTTTAATTCAAGCAGTTCAAAAGGGTTACCCATATCGTATGGGTTTTTGATTCAACGCTTAGATAAACCCTATCGAAAACCCTTTCAATGGGTAACCAAAATGGTCCCTGGTTTGTTGCGCCATTTCTTCTTCCCAACTAAAGCACTAGGAAGTGGTGAAGGGCGGGGCGTTTTGGGGGACTGTCTGTTTGACGCTCAAAAAGTGCTGATTCCCAGTCTTATTTGAATAAATGAATTTTGATTTGATTATACCTATTGGGCATTAAAAATTGATGACAAAGACAGTAACCGGAAACACATAGGAACGAAGCAAGTTAATAATTATAAAGCTTATAAAAATAAGACAATTATAATTATCAAACGCTCGCCTAATATTGAGTATCGCTGTTGAGTTTCGATTTGGTAAAAGAATAAAGAAGAATTCATTGCAATTGACTTTATATTGTGACTTTCCTGCTACCGCCAAAAGCTCCGGAAAATTGTGCTTTTATTTTGCTGTAAATGACGTTGAAGTTAATTTTGCTGACACAAATACCTCTTGAGACAAGGGGAGTAATGGATAAAGTTATTTGTTTACTTTCTGGTCTTTACGCCGAAATAAGTAAATAATACTGGAATATATACACCGTGGCTTTTTAGTTGTCTTACAACGGCAGCTCACTTCATGTATCCCAATGAGTACTAATCATTCATAAAAGAAAAGAAAATATTAAATAACATTTGAGTAGTAAAAAAAAAACATTACGACGCATGACGTAATTAATTTACTCAACATTATTTCCATTGTCATGTAATGTCGTTCAAAGGCATGAGCTTGCTCCCTCCAATGATAGATGTCGCTGCTTGTTGCTTTAATTTATTGATTGGTTTGGTGTTTCAAACTACATCATGTGTCATAATGTATAATATATATATTTTTTTAATTATTCAAATGTTGATAAATATGTTTTTTACCTTCATGAATGATTAGTAGTCATTGGATATATGAAGTGGGCTGCCGCTGTAAGACAATAAAATGCCACGTTGTATATAACAGTACCGGAAGAATATATAATGAATATATGTATAATATAATAGTACCGGAAGACGTAGCGTTGGAAGGCCTCTTACAAGGTGGACCGATGACCATATGAAGACCGCAGGAATCCCCTGGATACGGGAAGCACAGAACCGGTCGAAGTGGCGGTGCTTGGGGGAGGCCTATGTCCAGCAGTGGACGTCTTTCAGTTGAAATGACAGGTAAATAATTGTCGTAATTGCGAAATAAAACGTCGTTCTATTTCCAAGGCTGATCTTTTATGGATTATATAATAATTATTATTTTCTATGCTCATCTTAGTTATAGTCGATACAGGAATGTGTACATAAAGCTTTGTTTACTTAGGTTAGGTTTACCGAATCGATATGCGTATGAACGTAGGATTACTACAAAGAGGATGGGCAGCAGAATTCTCTATCTGCCAATAATAGTGAACTGCGATCGCAAGTATGGTATAAACATTCACTATTTTTGTGGTCTTTAATTTTGAGATTTATAAGTTTATACATACTTATATGTATATCATTATATTAATCCGTGAAGCGAAAACTTGTGCCTCTTTTTACGAAAGTTACGCGGATGGAGGAAGTATGAAAAAGTTGAAGTTTTATTTAAGCTAATATTTTTATATGTATGTCGGATCGTCAGGATTTACTCTGTTAGATTCAGACATCATGTGGGCATAAGGTGGGTTTCGTGCAATGAAAACACACTGGGTACGAATGCACGATACACAGCGTTTATTAAAATTCCAAATTGACACAATCACTACAAATTACAATTACCACAATAACTGAGCACAACGAATCGAGCGATCAGACAATGAATCCTGAATGTCCTCCTCGCCATCGGCTCAAAACATGACGGCTCTGTAGAAGCGCGTTGTAGGTGTGGGCAGAACACGTGATGTCGCCAGTGGCGCGCTTGCGATTCGTTTCGTGTCCGTACTAATGACCGGATCCGACATGTATACAGGCTGACTGTGAAAACATGCGACAAAATTTAAGGGGGTGTTCTACCCATCAGTATGAACAACTTTTATTATCGGACCACTTTAAAATTCACAAAAAAAAAATCGACCTTTTTATACAAAATGGTCCAATCGGTTATGTACCTTTATAGGAAGGTCGACTTTTTTTTTGCGAATTCAAATTTGGTCCCATAGTAAAAGTTGTTTGTATTGATGGGTAGAACACTCTCTTAAATTTTGTCGCATGTTTTCAAAGTCAGCCTGTATAACTAATAAAAAAAAAGAAAAACAAAACATTTCGACACACTCCCATGAGTTTGACACGTACATAGTACCAGGGCCTCATGACTTGAAGATGGATAGGTAGGTGACAGAAGTGACAGTTTGAGCATGGAATAAGTAGTAAGTTTTTTTTTTTTTTACTTTGCCCCACATTATGAATTTCTCCTGTATCGTGGGTGCGTTTACAAACATTTAAACCCACATACACAAACAGCCAGACCTGGAACAACAACTTGTTGGTCGCGGCCTTGTGTCCATTGTTAGTTGATTAAGTCTTAGCATGTAACTAGTACACAACCCGTGTCTATGTATATTTTTGAATCAATAAAATTATTATTTATTTTATACAAATATTTGTTCCGTGCGGGGATCGAACCCGCGACACGCAGCGCAGCAGTCACTCGCTTAACCACAGCACCAACCATGCCGTCCGTGAATTAGTCAGTACTATATATTATATTGTAAGTAGAGGAGGCGGAATTTCGACCTGCGGGCGACCACTGGTGATTATTATTAGGTAGGGTATAACTAACAATAATAATACCATTTATTTCAGGTGCCCATAGGAAAATACCTAAACCTAAACATACATATTTTAATATAAATAAAACTTAAATCGCGTGCGTTCTTTGGTCGTGTTAGAGCACAAAACTAAATAGCGTAAGTCTCAATTCTTATTTCGTTTATAACTAAAGTAATAATTGATCTAGAGAAAAAATATCTGATGGCTGGATAATAAACTATATTTCCTTGCTGGGAATATTTATTTTAGACATAAAAACCAGACAATTTTGGTTGTTTTTTATAATTATCCTTAAAAAGACATGATTTCCGAAAAAAAAAATGTGTCGAGCGTAAATAATACAATTACGTAACTGTCTTCAACATGGAAAGAAAAAGATCCAATAAACCATATACTAAAGTTTCATTTTGCTTGTATGTGTGACTGTTTCAGAATATTCATGCAAATTAACATAAAAAGGGATCCTCCTCTTAAAACCCATTGCGTAGTTTGAAGAACGGTAACTGTACAGGCAGACACGAAAAGTGACATTGTTTTTTACTATTTAAAGATAAATGAATAACCATTAGCCATTTAAGTTGAAAGTCAGCGCTAAATATACGGCACAATCCAGAACATCACATTTTAATTTTCATCTGAAGATCTGCAGGTCTTTCAACTCTCCCCTGTCGCCCGCAGTAAATATTTACGCACTGATATCATTATAAGCCTATTAAAACATTAATTAAATTAAAATGAAAGCTTAGAAGCTTTTGCTCTCATTGAAATTGGGTGGATGATCAAAAGCGTCTATTCAAAGGAATCATTTGAGATTAATTGCGAAGTTGAGAACTGCTTAGAGAAAGCGAACAAGTCGCACAGGTATTCAGATAAATTATTTAGTATCGTCTATTATTAAATAAAATAAATAATAATTTTATTTCAAGTATCAGAGACTCATTAACTTAAATATTTATACACACTCAGTCACATTAAATAATCAAATACCATTAATACAGAACGACGTAATTATAGAAATTAGGAAATTATACACATACATAAACTCACGCCTTCTTCCCATGAAGGGTAGGCAGAAACTATAGAACGCCACCTGCTACGCTCCTTACATACTCCTTTTGCTTCGCCTACGTTCATACATCTGGTCATACACGCACGCCTGACCTTTCTGAAGAACATCACCAATTTGGTCACTATTATGTCCTCTTAGGGCGTCCCCTCCCGGCGTTTTCACTCACTTCTGCTTGATAAATACCTTTTGTTAGTCGCGTTCCACTCATCCTCTCAACATGACCAAACCATCTAAGTATACGCTTTTAAATTTTTGTTACTACATCTTCTTTGAAACGAAATTATACAACAAAATAACAAATAGGTACCTAATAGACTTATCGCAGTTTTGCCACATTACCTATGTTCAATGATTAATGTAGGCGCAATCGACCCTTTCCGCGAGCGCGGCCAACATGCTTTTGGAGCTCCCCCGCACTCGCCGAACCAGCGAGGTGCCTCTCTTGCGCATTGTTGTATAAAAATCTACGCGCGCCTCCGCAAAACTTTGATCCAGCCTGTCCCCAACTTGCTGCTGTTCCCCAACGACGCCCTAAGCCGAGGTCCGTACCCCACAGGGGGTGCCCTTAGTGCGCAGTCGCGCACGAAACGCGGGCGTAGTTTTAATAAATATATTTAAGCCCCTGGCTGGAGGATTTAAGCTCACCCCTTAAGGCAACCACAGGAAATACCGGTTAAGTAGTCATGGCCTCTCAAAGCCAACTACGAGATGCCATACAAAAAAAAGCCTCCGCAAACATTGTCGAAGCGCTGCAGTAACGGGGGAGACCCAACAAGATCCTGAACGCATTGTTAAACTGGACTCGAAGTCGCTGTACGACTTTTGCGTGTAGTTAGTCCATAGGCTGCATATGTATAACGTAGTGCAGTAGGCTCTAAAGAGAGTAATTAGAGAGTATTATTGGCAGTCTCAATTTTCTTAAGACGTACTTCTGTTTAGTCGATCTTTCACGATTATAGTTTTAATATATACTCATCATCTGCCTAGCCTTTTCCCAACTATGTTGTGGTTGGCTTCTAGTCTGACCAGATGCAGCTGAATACCAGTATTTTACATGGAGCGACTGCGTATCTGACCTCCACAACCCAGTTACTGGGTAATACGATACCCCTTGGTAAGACTGGTAGTCAGACTTTCGAGCGTCTGATGACCCGTGACGACTGTCAAAGATCCACGAATGGCAGCCGGGACCAACGGCTTAACGTGCTTTACGTGGCACGGAGGGGTCTTGGTATGTAAAGATGGTCACCCATTTACGGACCAAACGCAGCAAGCGTTGCTTAACACTGATCGATCTATCCATGCGGCTATTATTACTTAGCAACAAGCCTCTCAGATTTAATGTACACCGTGGCATTTTAGTTGTCTTACAACGGCAGCTCACTTCATGTATCCAATGATAACTAATCATTCATAAAATCTATTAACATATGAATAAAAAAAAATTTTTTTTTCAACATGACGTATGATGTAGTTTGAAACACCCTGTTACAAGTGCAGTGAGAGCCTTGCATTCCAAGGGCGCGGGCGGCGCGGAATAGAGCGCAAGTCTCGCACCGCGCTTATAACAGGGTGTATCAAACTACATCATGCGTCATAATGAATAATATTTAATTATTCAAATGTTAATAAATATTTTTTTTTACTTTCATGAACGATTAGTAGTCATTGGATACATGAAGTGGGCTGCCGTTGTAAGACGATTAAAATGCCACGGTGTATTAGTATTTAGTAGATTTATTTACTACGCTATTAAATACTAAATCTATGCATAGGATGGTGATGGTCAATGCTGTGGCTTTTGGTGTCATAAATTATATTTTATGTTAGCATCTATTTGTCCAGTCGGCCGCATTTTTTACTGACTAGTACCCTAATTGCGTAATACACAATCTGAATGATTTTGAAGTAGATATTATATTGCTAAGCCATTCATTACTTCACATGTTTGAATTTTCTGCTTAACAACGTAAATAACGCCATGGACGTGGCTGAGCTGTCAAAAAGAAACCCATTGGATGGATACGCATTGGATTAGCAATATCCTTCGAAACTAGCGAATTGTGATTCAAACTGTGTTATGCAATTAGGGTGCACTTCGGTGTAAAGTTTAAATAAAAACTTACCTATTTTACAAAGGTCCGGTTTTAGTTAAAAATTTGTCGTGGATCAAATACGAAAAATGGAGCTAAAACAATATTTTTTTATTTTAACTACGTAGTAATGTAATAAATGTAATGTGTATAATTAATGACTACAAAACCGATCACAAAGGACGTATTTTTGCTTAGAACCAAAACAGTGCAGAAATGTTACATGAAATCTCATTGTTGCACTGTTTTTTATTAATGCACCCAAAACCGATCACAAAGGACGTATTTTTTGTTTAGAACCAAAACAGTGCAGAAATGTTATATGAAATCTCATTGTTGCACTGTTTTTCATTAATGCACCGTTTTTCATTTTGTATTAAGATATAAATTTACCACAGAGGTTTAACGTCTCCTATTAAGTTTAGTATAAAATTTATGCATTAGATCAAAAATATACTGGCTGAAAATTAAAATCGGCTGAATAAAACCGACTTGTTGAAAGACTTTGTTTTCATTAACTTGTGTTTTTATTTTGAGTTGGTATATTTTATCACGATAGGTAGATTGGTAGTTGAAAGAAAAGTAGATTACGCACCTTGCTAAAATGAGTAATTAATGCACTCGTGCAAATTTAGTACCAACTTAACACTCATGCATTAATAACTCACTTTGCGCTCGGTGCAACAATCTACTATTCTGCTCACTTACTTTCGCATGCTTTTTTTTTTTTCAATTATCAAATAACTTCTCCCGCTCTGGGTGGTGGAGCGGGAGGGAGTGTCAGACTTTTACTGACTAAAACCCACCCGTGTTCCTTCAGATGCCTGTGTGCCAGGGCCATGATACTTTCGCGTGGTAAAACCTTATTCTAGCTAAGTTTCACGTCTGCAAGATTGAAAATAGATTTTTTAGCCGGCCTAACTTAAGCTGTGCTTTCACAAATCGTGATAACATTAGCAGTGACATTTTCTTACAAACACTATTAATCTGCCATCTCACTCTTTAACTCTTTATCTTGCTCAAACTTTCTCAACTGGGGCAAGAGAAACAGTTGCTTCTCAATGTTTTTCGCTTATCCCTAGATCAGTGTAAAAAAGCCAAATTTGTTTTAAAATGTTTTACTGGTCGTAAAGGGTTAAGTTAGGTACCTACTGTCTGTAATCCCAGAGACTTGGTTTGGGTATTTTCGTAACTTGCGGTTTCATAATAAGAATAGGCTGTTCTAACTGTAGTTCCATGTAGTTTATGTACAGAATAGGTACGCTCTATCAGCTCGTCGCTGTCTCTAAAGTGACTCAGGACTAGACGATGACTCATAATGTCCTTAGATGCGATTGATTGATTGATTGGTCTCTTTTAGTAGTGATATTATGGGACCCGATTTTTGAAGTTCAATGGATTGTTTTGGCTTGCAGGTAGCAACTCAGGACTAGACGATGACTCAAAATATCTTTAGATGTGATTGGTTGATTGATTAGTCTCTTTTGGTAGTTATATTATGGGACCCGATTTTTGAAGTCCAGCGGATTATTTTGGCTTGCCAGTACCTTCATTTATTGATGAAGATAAAAACCCTGATTATAGTATTCTGCAATGGCTAACTGACACGGCATCTTTAAAATGCTTTTCCTTATCTAACTAAATAAGGGAAAAAAACCCTGAAGGAAAATAAATTATAGGCTGTGTAAAAGACTAATCAAACTGCACACGTAAACAATAATTATAACTTTATTTTCTAGTCTAAAATATAACCACACTATGTTATAACAATTCTGGAGATGTTACACGCGCTGTCTCTGACGACCAACTGCCGATCACGTGTGGCAAGAAGTGTCGCCCCACCATTGCTCCGGAAGTTCGCAACGGAACAATAATGGTGGGACACCAGTGCTGCCAACCTACATATTAATCAGAAATCAAATGTTTAACCGACTTCCAAAAAGGATTCGGCGGTATGTTTTTTTTTTTTTGTATGCTTGTTACGCGATTACTCCGTTAATTATAGACCGATTTTGAAAATTATTCTTTTGTTTGAAAGGGTGTACTCCCGAGGTGGTCCCATTGCCACCAAATCAGAATTAGATGAGGAGATCCCATGAAAATCAAGGGAAACCCTCAAATTTTATAGGCAAACCTATAGCGATTTGGGTATTTTCTATAGTAACTCGAGCATTTGCTCTCGGAAAGCACCATTTGTTGAAGCGGAACTAATGATGGAGACCACATATGGCCACCGGAACAATATAATAATGAGTACCCCTATTTAACGGGGTAAATGCATATGGTGAGTGGCAGTTCTACTGGTTCTTACCAGGAGAACTCCTCAACAATCAACGTCCCAGCATCGGGAAAAGCAATATTTTGTAAAAGGTGATGAGCAATTAACATTAGGCTATTGTAACTTAGATAAATTCAAAACTGACCCACTAAAAAGTGAAAATTAAAAAACTTTTTACAAAAAAATAAGAACCGACTTCCAAAAATAACAGTACAAAGTGAAAAATAACTTTATCCCTCTGATGCTGTTAGCTTAAGGCCTGTCGCCCATGACGCTACTCAAAAGTTACCAGTTACAAACCCAAATCGCCAGAATGTCACAACACTATCATTTCAATGGTGATCCGTATAACCAATCAAAAAAACTTTTTACAAAAAAAAATAAGAACCGACTACCAAAAATAACACTACAAAGTGTAAAATAACTTTAATTTCGAAAGTCGGTGTCTTTGGATCTGTATTTGAGTTTTTTGCCACCGACTTTCGAAATTAAAGTTATTTTTCACTTTGTACTGTTATTTTTGGAAGTCGGTTCTTATTTTTTTGTAAAAAGTTTTTTATTAATTTGTTATTTAATTTTGAGTAGTCCTAAAATGGTTATTAATTAAATATGTTTTTAACAATTAAATCAAATAATAATGAAATCATAAATCAAAATAACTTATTTTATATGTAAAATTATGTATGTCTGTCTTCAAAGCGACAACAGCTGTTATTACTTTTATGTGTATGACAACAAGATTACCATACCTAGTATCTACAGCCTAACCCCAAGCGCGGGTCACTGCGGGTCCCCAATTTTTGCAACTAGTACGTAAACAACTAGGTAAGTTAGTTGCTCGTTGGCTCGACCTAAAGGGATTTTATTTTGTGCAGAGGGTCAAGTGGGGCGGAGTGCGGGATGCGGGGTGCGGGTCGAGGTCTCGTATGAAAGGGGTCGCGTTAGTGGGCAATAAGTAATTTCCTACCTACACATTTTCCTTCGGAGTTGGAAAGCTGACAAAGTATTGTGATTAATATTTTGTCGCACTTGCTGAAGTGCTTGAGAAGGGCGAGTTACGTCATATTATTTTTTTGTTAGTTGAAAACTTCGTATTACTTCTTTTGATAGAATTACAACAATGCTGTTTTCATGAGTAGGTACACGTTACGTACACAGATTATAAATATAAGAAATTTGTCATAATTTCAGCCGAAAGACGAGAGAAGGGGGGGTTGCCATAATCGCCACGCTTGGCAGGCGGGTTGGCGATCGCAGTATGGTGTTAAAATGCAAAGAGAACGCTGCTCCCCTTTGGGTAAGGCCTATGTCCAGCAGTGGACGTCTTTCGGCTGAAATAATGATGATGATGAAGTAATGGATTAGCAATATACTTCAAAATCATTAATTGATAGTGTGATACGCACTTAGGGTGCTTTTTTTAGTACACACATATGGGGTATCTACTATATAAAAAGAATCCTACTGTATATTGCATTAATATCATATAATTATATAATATAAAAAATAATATTAAAAATGTGAAAGTTTGTTACTCAATCACGCAAAAACGGCTAAACGTATTTCACACAAATAGTTTATAAGCTGAATTAACACATACAATACTTTAATTCCGGTAGTATGTCCCTGTAGGACAATTTCCGAAGTCAATGCGGGCGAAGCCGCAGGCAAAAGCTGAGTTAAAACTAAATGAATGTACTTAATTATACGACGGTATTTTTTCAATTTTTTGCATGTTCTTTCAAAGGCAAGCGTCAACAGTTTATAAGTTAAGTACTGATGTAAACTCTTTTAGTTAATGATAAACTTGAATAATGGCGCTGTTACAGAAAACGTAAACATTAATTTTCACACCACCTGCTCGCTAATGTCAGATTATATTTTAATATCATAAAAACCTAAAGCGAGTCATTAAAGCCCTAGCTCTAGCCGGGCAGTAATATTGAACTAAATTTGACTATGACCCGCTGTTGCATAATGTGATTTGAATTTGGAACAAAAAATAAATCGTATGAAATGTTTTACCATAAATTGTATTCCTTTTTTTTAATTTTAGTACAGCTCGACCAAAGAGTTCTTACTTCATAGGTTTTAGTTGCCGTTGACGAACAAACATAATTTAATTACGCAACTTAAAAGAAATATTATAGTGCAATAATAAGTAACTATAATGTACATTCATTAAATAGATCAACCAAAAATAATTACAACAGTATAACAATTGTTTTCTGCAAATGGCCAAAACCAAAATGATTGAATAATGTGCATAATAGACTCACCCCTGTTTCTACATCATCTGTGGCGGTAATGGCGGCATGTCATCGTAACACCTGATCGGTTGCTGTGGCGCGTCTCCCGCCACAGTATACTAAAGTAATGTACTGTGCCCTCGCGTTAGAATGTTCGGTTTGGGCGTCATAATTATATTGTGATCTTGATGAAATTGTATGAGTTAAGATAAAATAAGATATGAAACTGCACATAGCTAGGTATTTCCCGGTTATTAAACAGTTACATAAAACAATTACGTGAATATTTACTTTGAAAAGTATTATATTGATTACTGCCTACCTTGTTGGTCAAGTGGTCGCAAGCGCTACTGTTAAGCATGAGGTCCTGGGTTCGATTCCCAGGTCGGGCAAAGTATTATTGGGATTTTCCATTAGGTATGTCTCAGTAGCAGCCCGGAGTCTGGATTTATGCCCGGTTGGTGGCAATAGGCTCGCCATGGGAAACATAACTGGCGAAATGTGGGTGTACTATAGGTACATCTCTGCCTAACCTTTCGGGGATTACAGGCGTGATGTTAATTTATTGTGAATGTGAGCACTATGTGGGTATTTTTTTTTCTTTAAATATGTTCCTTTCTTTTTCTGAGTTAGTGTTAATGATGGTCTGGCATTTTTACCACTTTATGCAGCCTACCCAAATGTCCTTTCTTTGGTATTGCTCGTCGAGTCATTGAGCTCCTTAAATCTTGAGTTGAGCTGCACGATTAATGACAAATGCTTGCTCTGATTGGACAGGTCCACTCTTTGTGTGGTTCTTTCAAAACTCCATTTCAGACACAGATCTACATGGTCCTCACATGATCTGACCAAGATTGTGTCTGGACTTGAAAAGAGACTTTGACCCCTGAGTTTTTATCGCCATTTATTCTCAGGGGTAGTCAGATAGGAAATGTCGACTACATCTAGCTTATTTTTTAATATGAGGAGTAAGAGTGATTCCGATATCCTATTTACAAAATAAACGATTTCATTTAATTAGAGAATTGAATTGGTTTTTATTACCTCGCAGTAGGCGCGAAAAGAGTATTCTCCTCGGTGATAAAGGTGTATTCGTCTTGGGAGAGCTTGAATCCCTCGCTGCACTCAGAATTGCAGTCTTAACTCCCATCGCGAATAGCTCTATAATCTTTCGTTGCAATGGGGCTTCAAAATAGCGGCCATGACATTAAGACACTGCTTTATTCCCTTAGTGAATAATCTACTATTCATTAGTATTCACTGAATTCAAATAGGATCGTTTTATACCAGTCTATTGTTTTAATTGTTAAGAGTTTTCACGCTCAGAGAAAACTTATTTTGGCGGGGCAATGTTGGCTTATTTTTTTACTACAGATAAGGAAAAACTTATAGCAAAAAAATACGCCTACCTCAGCGGTAGGCGGAGAAATACATTTAGTACACATACATTTGACCAATTAATCAAGTATGTTAAAGTCCCATGTAATACGAGTAGGGGGCGAGCCTGTTGCTATTAACCGGACACAAATTCAGACTATGAAGACAACATGCCAGGTGCATTATGTGTTAAATACAGGACGTTAGAAGAGAATAAAAAAAATTACAAAAAGAATTCACCAATTGAACGATTGAAACGGAGCGAGTTCTAAAGTTCAGTTTCAATAATCTTTTGGACCAACTTTTATTCGCGGTGTTAGGGTTGGCAAAGTAATAAGGAAAGGGTTTAAAATGACGTCGACACTTTTAAACGATTTCCAATAACATGTTATTTACTGAGGACCTGTCCTCCGATATTTTTGCAGCTGCAATGAAGTATAAATAATATATAGTTCATAATGTAGGTAAGTAAATAACCCTTTTTGATCAATAGGTACTTCAAAACGTATTTATATTGAATTATGCAAATATTGCGACAAACTCCGTGACAGACCCCTATATTATGGGCACAGATAACCCAGGTAAACTTCAGTAGGCACATGTGCGCCTCCTCAATAATATACAGGGTGGAGGGGACATCGACGCGCATCCTGTTACCATAAGATAAGATAAGATAAGATTCATGTATTTGTATAAAAATGGTATATACACAAAATAGCATGCAAGATGATAATAAATTACAATAAAGTCCAATCATGTTTAGCCATGATATATTGGCGTACAAATATTTTAGTCAGATTAAATATAAAAATAAATTAACCAAATTGCTATGTCAAACTTACTCGTACAACTATATTATAATAAAATTAATGTTAGACAAGTTTGTCAACTAAAAATTCAGACACACTGTAATACGCTTTTTGCAATAAAAACACTATCAACTGACGTTTGAACGCATTGATATTTAGCTCCTTCCAACGTTTAGGTAGCTTGTTAAATATAGTTGGAGCCTTGCAGATGATACTTTTGAGCATGAGTGCAGTTTTAGCAGGATATACGCGAATTATGCTCATATCCCGTCTATTACGTGGGACGGCGTCCTGTAAGCGTGGAAATAATATGAGATTCGCTTTAACAAACATTACAGTTTCAAGGATATACAGACAACCGCTGCATCCGCAAACAGACCATGGATTCAGTACATCATTCGTGACCCCCCTGCGTTAAAATTTTTCGTTGGTTATTAAAAAAAAATTCGCTGTTCCGTACATTTTGACCGAGTAGGTATTGCACTTCTGTAAACACAGCTGTTTTTTTTTAAATTACCGACGAGAAATTTCAACGTGTCGTCCACCCTGTATATCCTTGTAGAATTATGAATTATGTAATTATTGACTGGAGTCGTTAGTCTGGTGGTCGCAAACGCTACTGCTGAGCATGAAGTCCTGGGTTCGATTCCCAAGTCATGCAAAGTGTTATTGTTTTTTTTTCATCTGGAATGTCTCAGTAACTGCCCGGAGTCTGGATTTGGGCTCGGTTGATGGCAATAGGCTCGCCCTCTATTACATGTGACTTAAACATAACTGGCAAAATATTTGTGTGTACTATAGATACACCTCTGCATAACCCTTCGGGGAATACAGGCGTGATGTTATTGTATGTAATTATTTTGAAAAGACTCATCAAGTATTAGGATTGTTATCATTAAGTACAATCATTACACTAGTCAACAGTGATTTTGTTGCTCTTGATATTAAAGTGGGTTTAGATTGACCTTACACCCACGACGATGAAACTGTAAATAGTTTTATCCATAAATCACACTTAATCAGACCTAGGTACCTAATTTACATAGCGTAAAAATATTTCATGTGCCAAAACTAAAGCTAGCTTCATCACTGACATCCTATTAAGTTATTATTGTACTAGCTGTTGCCCGCGACTTCGCTTGTGATCTAGAATGAAAAATAGCCTTTGTTTGTACCTAGGCTATGGTCTATCTGTGTGCCAAATTTCATCCGACTCCGTTCAGCCGTTTAGCGTGACAAACAAACAAACTCACTATTGCAATTATAATATTACTAGCTGCGCCCCGCGATTTCACCCGCATAAGTCTCGATCACGTGAGAATATCTGGATAATAAGTAGCCTATGTCCTAATCCAGGGTGTCAGCTATCTCCATACAAAATTTTATCAAAATTGGTCCAGCCGTTTGAGCGTGAAGAAGTAACAAATATACACACACACACTCACTCACAAACTTTCGCCTTTATAATCAGCCTAAAATGTTCCCACTGCTGGACACAGGCCTCCTCTCTGTGAGAGGGAGTGACCTGTAAGCCACCACGGGCCCAGTGCGGTTTGGTAGATGTCACATGTCTTCGTAGTTTTGCTTCTAGAACATGCCAGTTTCCTCAAGAAGAGGCTATAATATAAATTAGAATCGCATTCAGTTTAAAAACTTAACTATCCAAAATCCGTTTCCGATACAAAATACCTTGCAAAAAATGTTTTTGTAATGAAACTTTTTGATGTATAACATTTTTCCTCTCGCTTTATGTGGGAGTGATTTCGTGAAAACGGACGGAAGTGTGTAACAGGAAGTGACAGCTTGTGCATAAAATTAGTAAGTACTTTTTAATAGCATGGAATAAGTAAGTACTTTATAATAGCATGGAATTGGTAAGTACTATATAGATTAAAAGTAGAGGGGGTCTAATTTCGTCCAGTGGGCGACCACTAGTAATTAATAATTATTCGAAGAAATATTTATTTTCAGTATTTACCTTTTTTAAACGTTGACGTTAATTTCTGTCGCTGCTCAGTTGCTTATTACCAAGGTGAACTGTCAGATGTTACACATCATAAGCTACTACTAAAGTTGGAGTTTCTTGCCGGCTCTTCTCCATAGGAAACGACCAATTGGAACCGTGCACCTAGCTTCTGACGTTTCATAAGTGCCCATGTAGGTTTATGTGAAATAAAAAATTTTGATTTTGATTTTTGATTTTGACTACTGTAAGGCTTGCTCGTTTTTTTACTCTAGCGGTAACTAACTCCTTGTGATTACTTTGAGTAACTATAGTATGAACTGTACTATTAGTATGAAGGGTCCTTTGATCATATCGTATTTCCATATTTTTATTAGATTGTAACATCGACACGTGACAAGCTTTATCAGAGGAAATCTGAAGAGGCACTCGTCGGCAAATCTCTGAGGGATCTTAATAGGATGCGGTGACAGTAATAGTAATAAGCGCAAATGTATGAGGGGATAGGATGGTTGGTACAGTCAAGGCTTATATATCTACGTCCGTTTTCAAATTCATTCCTATAGCAAATCAGGACTTAATTCCATTGAGTAGACTTAGAAAACTGTTTTAAAATAACTTGCTATCAATGATAAATATAACATACACCTTTGACCAACGTCGAGTTGAGATCATCCTAAAATCTTTTTAAAGGCCTGGCCAATATATAAAACTTGTTTGTTTTTTTTTTAATTGTCAGTGTCTGTCATCGTCATATTTTAATTTAGTCTGACATTTGTAAAGAATATCGATGAATGTGATTCTACGGTATTGACATTACGACGCATTAATTACACAATGTGGAGAAGACAATCCTAACTATTATTATGAATGCGAAAATGAGTTTGTTTGTTACGCTTTTACCCTAAAAATGCTGAACGGATTTGGATGAAACTTGGCACATGAGTAGACCATGACCTGGATTCAACTTTATTCAACTCAACTTTTTTTTTCTTTTTTTTTTTTCTCACCACAATATACATTATGTTATTTTACATTGGTCAGATTCGTCAATGTTTCACACGGATTAGGACATAAGAATTTTTATCCCGGTATTCCTACGGGATCGAGACTCATGCGGGTAAACCACGGGGTGCAGCTAGTACAATAATAAATGAAAACGAAGGTCTTGCTTATTCATGGGAGTATTTAGAAATGAACAAATAAATTCTTACATCAAAAAAATAGTGGTTTTTCAAACAAACTAAATAGTAGTGATGGGCTGAGTATGGGTTTTACCGATCAGTCGACTAGCTATAGGTAGTGGCTAAACCATTGGACATAATAATTTAACAGAAATTTTGTATGCAAACTGAGAACTTCATGATATACGAAATTTCATTTTTTGTTCCCACCTTGTATAATACTGAGTGGGTAAAGTAGATTCTATCATGCAATGAGCAGACAAAAATAGCCCTTAAGGTGACGGATATATTTTAGGTGTGACTGTACAAGGATGAAGAGCGAGAGGTCGTCATCCCCATCGTCGGTTGGGTTTGATGTAGCCTCCCCCGGTGTCGCAGTGATTTGTTTTGGATGATGCCCCCATTATATCCGAGTGGTTTAACGTGATAAAGCCGTTAGGTGCAGCCACGTGGGGGACCTGGTGTTGTCTAGGAATTTGCATTTGTATATTGGCGAAGTATCGCTGAATTTGTTGTGTTGGCGTTTTAAATTTTGTTTGTGTGCAAGATTTTTTAATATCTGAGACAATTTTTTTTTAGTATTCTCTCATGAAAAATATCCAGAACAGCAAATATATAATTGTATTTTTTATACCTTCTTAATAATAATAAAAAAAGGAGTGAACTTTACAGAGTCGCATACGATGTGTAACATCTGACATCTCACCTTGGTAATAAGTAACTGAGCAGCGACAGAAGTTAACCTCAAAAATGTTATACATCATTACTGAGCTGACCTCGCCCACTGGTCGAAATTCGAACCCCGTGTACTTAAATTATAATTATATAGTTCTTACTTATTCCACTCTCACGCTGTCACTTCCTGTTACACGCTTCCGTCCCTTTTTACGAAATCACGGAAAGCGAAAGGAAAGAAATTGAAATTCTGTTTAAGCTGCTTACTATTCGTTGTAACCATAAACGGTATAACACCGTGCATGCAATGTGCTCCTCAATGTCTCCTATGAAGGTCTACCCTAAATGGGATTGGTACTGTCCGTATTATAATGTGTAAATATATCATGTGAATCCTGTTAACTGCCACCCCATCAGTTTTGGTCTCGGCTGGGGCACACTTAAGTAGAATAACAAAACATAAAAGACATATATGAAAATATTATGTCATGTTAGTTTTAATCATGGTCTGGCAGTTAGTTTTAATATGTTCTTTGGTATTGTTGAGCTCCATAAATTCTGAGTTGAGCCGCACGATTACTGACAAAATAAATACGTGCACTGACTGGACAGATCCACTCAATCTGCATGTGTGTTTCTTTCCTGAAAATAACATTTCAGATACCAATCTGGTCTTCACATGATCTGACCAAGATTATGTCTCGACTTTAAAGGAGACTGTGACCTCATCTAGTTTTTAAAATATGATTGACGTGTAAAAGTGTTTGTTTGGGAGCCCCCTTAAATATTTATGTTATTCTGGTTTTTAGTATTGGTTGCTATAGCGGCAACAGAAATACATCAACTGTGAAAATGTCAACTGTCTAACTATCACGGTTCATGAGATATAGCCTGGTGACAGACGAACAGACAGACAGACGGCGGAGCCTTATTAATAGGGTTCCTGTTTTACCCTTCCGTATTTATTATTATTTATTTCCTTCCTTCTATTTTGTACGGAAACCTAAAAATTGAAGACATTCGACATCTCGGCACACTCCATCTCACTGAGAGGAGGCCTGTGTCCCAGAAGTGGGAACATTATAGGCTGATTATGTATTATGATGTGCGTTTTACTGATGAAAGCAGAAATAATAATTATTATTATGAATAAAATAATATTATTTCTTAATATTTCATTCAGTTTAGTTTGTATATTTATATCTACATTCTTTTAATTAAATCGTGTGTCACAAAGGAAGGGAAAGAGACTTAAGGAATGGAATTTATCATTCAAAGACTTTCGTCGAAACCATCAGAGAGGGTGAGAGGTGTGACTTTAGAATTCTTGAAGATAACTTTTAGGTTCCGAGGCTCGAAGAGAATTGACTTATCAACAATATCAACTACGTAACGCTCCAAATATCATTTTTCTATTCCATTCTGTTGGAAATCCACTTACCTATAAAAAAAACCAGTACTTTTTCTGTAACTGTCAAATGAGATACTTATAAACTTGACGACTACCCTGATACAAAAATCATTTGAGGAAAATCACATACTTTCAATTTTATATTTAGTATTTAAAATCACTACAAAGAAAGAAAGAACGAAAATTGCGGTTATTGGCTTAGCAGCAAAAAAAACACCTTATAACTATAGAAACAGAAAACAATTATTATAATGTCAAAAGGGGCCTCAGCTCAGCATAACGTCATATGACAACACAAGGTGTACCACCTGACGCTGATTTTCAGCTGCAACCCACGAGTGCCATACGCTAGAATAATAAACACATAGAGAAGTATTTTATTAATTATGAGAATAAATTAGGGCCAAACATCTTTTCCCTTAAAGATTATGCAAACCAATAAGAGAACCTAAATATCTTTTTATGTATGAATTAAACAACCTACTTCGTTTTGAAGTTAAATATTTTTGTATAAATAAATTAATTTAAATATTATTGTCACAAAAAGAATAAGCAGATACACACATTATTACATATAAAAAAACCGGCCAAGTGCGTATCAGGCCACGCACAATGAAGGGTTCCGGAGTTGGGATAAATTTATCCCAAAAAGAAACTTAACATTGTACTTGAAAAACATGTTCTCCCGTCATCGATACGTATACGTCACGGTCAATTCTCCTACTGCAAATTTATGTTGGTCGACTATTACTCGTTAACTTGTAATTCCTACTTAGCTGTGATAATATTCCTTTCAATTTCGTTATATATACTACTGCCATGAATTTTACCACATATCCTCAGTCAACCATTTAACTGGCAGGGGGGGACGGGACACTGACTACAACAAAGTTTTGCACTTTAAAAGCTTAATATTACGCAAACGGATCCCTGTATCGAAAAATGGTTTTCATAGACTTACAATATTTATGAACGGCCTATCCAACGATATCCCACACTATGAGATAGACGAGAAAAAAAAAATCATATCATCCCCACTTTACGTGTAAGGGAGGTACCCTAAAAAAAAAAATATTCAAGATTTTATTTTACGACTTTGTCGGCATAACTAATATGCCATGCCAAATTACAGCTTCTCTCGTCTCTGAGCTAAGCCGGGGACAGACGGACGGACGGACGGACCGACAGACGGACATGGTGAAACTATAAGGGTTCCTTGTTGACTACGGAACCCTAAAAACGAGAATATGTCTTTCGAGAGAAATGTACGATACCTTTGCCGTATTTTTTTTCTGAATATGTTTTTTCACATGATGTTTTCTTTGTATAAGCTCTCGAATTCTCGATAGCACAAGGTACAGTAGCAGACTCAATTTCCGACTAGAGATGTGATCGATCACCGACACGGTAATCGAGAATCGTTTGGTATATACCTATAGATACATTCATACTGGTGCTGTATACAAATGTTTGGAACTAGTGGTGTGGAACAAACACATGATGCTATCTTAAAATAATATGGTTCTTATATAATATACATGATGTATATGTAAACATTTATTGGTAAGGCCGTTGTCAGAGGGGCAATTCTACCAATTTTAAGAACGTTCACAGTCTGATATCAGTCTCAATCTGTCAAAAATACCTCTTATTTCCCTACATTTTGACAATTTTTTGACGTTTGTTTGTCGCCAAGATGAGATTGCGACTAGATTTTGAACGTTTTAAATTACGAGAATTGGCCTTCTGATATCTACTATGCATACTCTCTGACATGACATATACAACGTGTTCCTTTTGATATCCCATTACTCTAGGGTATTAATGAGTTAATTTGTGAATATTTTAGTATAAAAAAAAGAAACAAATTTTTGCATGTATGGAGGCTATACTATTGCGGGTTAACGGGAACGCCTTTCATTAATTAACATACTGTATGTAGTTTCTAGTCTATACTTTCATTATAGTTTTAATTTATTTCGTTTGATTTATTATTTTTGTTTGAAATGTGTAGCGAAAGTAATAACAAAAAAGCTTTTTACGAAAAAATTATGCTACAAAGTGAAAAATAACTTTAACTTCGGAAGTCTTCGAAGTAGTAGGTATTTTAGTTTTTTTGCCACTGACTTTCGAAATTAAAGTTATTTTTCACTTTGTAGTGTTTTTAGGGTTCCGTACCTCAAAAGGAAATTAGGGTTCCGTACCTCCCGTACCTCAAAAGGAAAAAACGGAACCCTTATAGGATCACTTCGTAGTCCGTCTGTCTGTCTGTCTGTCCGTCAGTCACCAGGCTGTATCGCATGAACCGTGATAGTTAGACAGTTGAAATTTTTACAGATGATGTATTTATGTTGCCGCTATAACATAAAGTACTAAAACACAGAATAAAATAAATATTTAAGGGGGCTCCCATACAATAAACGTGATTTTTTTGCTCGATATTGATAACGGCAACAGATAGACCCTTGAAATATTCACAGAATATTTAGTCATATATTCACTTTAAAAATATATAATTAAATTAAAATAAAATAAATATTTAAGGGGGCTCGCATACAACAAACGTGATTTTTTTGCCATTTTTATATATTATATAAAAATGGCATGACGGAACCCTTCGTGCGCGAGTCCGACTCTCACTGGGCCGGTTTTTCCTTTTGTAGTACGGAATCCTAAAAAGAAAAAACAAATGAAACATACAGACGAACATATAACCTCCTCCTTTTTGGAAGTCGTTTAACTAAGGGTTTTCTTCCTTGCTTTCCTGTAAGCAAAAGGGGTCCAGATAAACAATTTCTATTGCATAACTAACTGGACAACTTTGAGCAAATAGCGGTTAAGGATTTGCTAACGCTACGCAAATACTTCTTGTAATGGAAAGACAAACCGGGTATTCTAGAATATTTTATGAAATGCTCGATCTGGACTAAAATCTTTGCCAGAAAAATAAACAAAGTTCAGTTTTGTAGGAAAAATTGTTCCATGTTATTTTATTAGTGAACTATCCAGTGAGCGATCCACCCCAGTGGGGCGAGCACGGTCTACTGTGACATGACTTGAGTCACACATTTTATCACAGTTTGAGCGATAAAACTGTTTTGTCATAAAATGTTAGTACAAATTGACATGACATACTTTATCATGTTTTGTCACAAACGTCTTGGGCACGCCCGTGCTCGGCTCGCTGTTTCGCACGGTTTTTACGCCTTGACAAAATATCGAGATTTCTTCATTATCATCATCATTCATAAGTTCATCAGAAAGACGTCCAATGCTGGACATAGGCCTTCCCCAAAAGGTTGCCATAATCACCACGCTTGGCAGGCGGGTTTGCGATCGCAGTATGGTGTTAAAATGCATAGAGAACGCTGCTGCCCATTCTCTAGTAAGTCCCTTAGTCGCCTTTTACGACACCCACGCGAAGAAATAGGATGGTGCTATTCTTTACGTCCGGCACCACACGGAACTTTTTTTATTATGTGTAAGTTTAATACTAATATTTTTTACACATAAACGTTCCGGAATAAGTTCTCTAAATTATTGTGAAAACCACATAAAAATCCGTCTTGCAATTTCGCAGAACAATGCGGTCACACAGACAGACACGAAAAGCGTCTTTCATTTATTTACTCATAAGCTTTCCAGAATAAGTTCTCTAAATGATGTGAAATCCGCATAAAAATCCGTCGTGCAGTTTCGAAGAACAACGCGGTCACACAGACAGACAAGAAAAGCTACTTTAATTTATTCAATATGTGTACATATTAGTTTATTATTGATTTATTTAAACTTTATATATTACAAAAAGATATTGAAAAAAAAAGAAGGAAAATACTTAAGTAATAAAATAGATATTGAGATATTGTACCTAGTTCAATTTGGAAAACCCTTGTTTCACTGCAGTATTTGGTAATTTCCAATTGAATAGTATTGGTTTTGATATCATTAAAAGTAGGTAGTGCATGTTTGGGTAACTGCTGTTTAATCACCATCATAAGTCAAAGTCAAAGTCAAAGGTTTATTTGCAAACTAAGTGTACATTTTGGTGTTATTTTATACTGTAGGTACTTACAACTTAGCGGCCTTTTCCAGGCATCGCAAATGTGAGGGTTATTTAACATTACAAATTAAAATTAAAATTAAAATAACTATGCTATTGACACAATTTTACGTCAATAATTTCAATAATTTAGTATTACTCATTCAAATAATAATAATAATCTATACACATTTTTATAATTCAATAACAATATAAATACATTTTTATAATTCAATATTAATATAAATACATTTCTTTTTTAATTCGTTCGTCTAATTAATTTATTTAGAATAGGAAGTCATGTAGGTAGTGGTGTAAGTGTGTGGAATGTATGTGTACGAGAATGCGTGTGTGGTAGTTATTGGTTTATTTTTGGTGTAAAAATTCTTCAATTGAATAGTAGCAATTTTTTAAAAGGTAGGTTTTTAATTTATTGTTAAATGGAGCAAGCCAGGTTTCATTTTTAATCTCTCATCATTTCAGCCGAAAGACGTCCACTGCTGGACATAGGCCTCCCCAAAGAGGGGGAGGGGGTTGCCATAATCGCCACACTTAGAATGCGGGTTGGTGATCGCAGTATGGTGTTAAAATGCATAGAGAACGCTGCTGCCTATTCTCTAGTCCCCTTAGTCGCCTTTTACGACACCCATGGGAAGAAATAGTACTGCTGTTTATTCCCAATATATTTTGTTTTAAATTCAATCAGCCATAAACTAGAATAGAATGAGTATTGTGTACCTAAATATAGGAAAAGGATATTATAAGACTATCTTTGCATTGTATAAAGTCAATCTCCTTTGTATTATGTAATTGAAATAAAAAGTTTGAATTTGTATTTTCATGATATTAAGTTTCGGATATAGATAACGTTATTTAGTATTCAATTAAAGCTCGTACAGACAAAAGTCATAGAGCCTGTCGCGCCTGCGATATCACGACAGTCTGCACGAGCCTTTGTAGTTATGAAAATCGATAGTGCCGCCGTATTTATTTGTAGTCGACATTATTCAGATTTCGGATATCTGATTTTTGATAGGTATTCAGCATGTTACGGAAACCTTGATGAACCTTGGTTACCTATCATTTCGTTATATTTCTGTCATAGTAATCCAAAACAAATAAAATATTCCGTACCCTATAATATTCCATACACTGCTGTCTTGTATGGATCAGAATGTTGGGCCACAAAAGGGATGAATGAAAGGCAATTGCATGTAGCTGAGATGAGGATGCTAAGAGGAATGTGTGGTGTGACAAAAATGGATAGAATACGAAATGAGTACATAAGAGGAAGTCTGAAAGTGACTGAAAAGTTGTGCGGTAATCGGTTGTCATGGTATGGGATGCGGAGGAATGAGGAAAATGTCATGAGGAAAGTTTTGAGTACCTATGCATGTCGATGGCTATATGATGAGATGGACTGTGTGAAAGATGATATGGCTAGAAAGGGCGTGACTACCGAGATGACGACTAAAAGAGAAGTATGGAAAAAGGGACATGTTGCGCCGACCCCAAATCAATTGGGATAAGGGCAGGAGAATGATGACCCTATAATATTACATTCCCTAAGAAAATCAACGTGGTAGTACGTTGATTTTTATAGGGAATGTGTTTTGTATGGAACATAATTATGTATATTTGACAGCGCAGCAAGTACATAAGCTGCCTATAATGTTCCCAGTGCTGGGACACAGGCCTCCTCTTTCTGTGAGAGGGCGTGGGCCGTAATCCACAACGCGGGCCCAGTGCGGGTTGGTGGATGTCACATGACTTCGAATTTTTAGTTCTAGGACATGCCGGTTTCCTCACGATGTTCTCCTTCACCGTTTTGCGAGCAGTGGTGATGAAATATTTTACACAAAGGAAAGCGCCTGTCTGGGGTCGAACCTACGACCTACTACTCGTAAGTCGAGGCCGTTAACCACTGGGCCACCACAGCAAGCGCAGCAAGTGCCTCCACCTATTTTTGTTACGAAGTTACTGGAATCACCGAAAAGGTCGGTGCTGACAGTCACTCTAGTAGAGCGTCGCATCGATGGTTACGTGGCGGCTGTGTTCTGACACAACAAGAGGATGTCAGAGGATCCGATGTTGTATAACGCCCGGCACAATCCTGATCATATTGAAGCTGCTGAACCACTAATACGACGGCCACTTCTGGTAAAGACTATCCTGCGCTGTCATATTTTATAGACTATACGAATTATAGATTTCCACATAATCCATGTTACTACTTACTTCATAGAAAAAATCATTACCAATTCATATGAATTTCCTATCAAAAATAGTAGTCAAAATTTAATTTTGAAATAAACGGATTTATTTCAAAGTTAAATATTATTTCAAAGAAGGACAACTTAAGATAGTGAATACATCACGTTAAATAAAGTACCTAAGTACATTTTGCAAGTCAAATAAAGTCGCCGCGTCGTCGCAAAGACAGCGTCGAGACCATCTTCTCAACCACAAGATCGTGTTACGAACATAAGTGTATACCTACCCTAACAAGGACTAACGAGGTTTGCTTCCAATATTAATGACTTCGTTAACAGTACCTAATTTATTTACTCTGTAAAATGTCGCTTACATTCATTATTTGCTCAGGATTCGTGAATCTCTGGCACGCATTACTCTTGCCAATTGAAGGCATTTGTATCGACGACGCCTATTTGATATGTAATTAGTTATGTATGTGTGATACTTGTAAGGTTCTGGCACAGTGAATGCGAGTTGTTTGCGATGCGTAGCGATGTACAGACGCTGGCGACATCAAGCTACTACAATCTGTCAAATTTCTTTAATAGATTTTCAACTTTATCCCTACAGTTTAAGGTTCAAGGTTGATTGGGAAAAAAATCAGTTTCGGGTAGCTTGACCTGCTGGCGTCTGTACGTGACAGACGGCTCACTTTAAAGTGTATATGATATAAATATCTACAAGGTCAAATTAAATTAGCTAGCGTAACTCCGCAGCTGTGATGGTATCAGTATTGATATCTAATAATGATAAAACAATAAATAATAATATATAAGATGATGACTAAATACAAGTCAAAAAAACTTGCCACCGACTTCCAAAATTAAGGTTATTTTTCACTTTGTAGTGTTTTTTTTGGAAGACGGTTGTTATTTTTTTGTAAAAAGTTTTTTTATTTTTAACTTTTTGTGTAATGTATCTAAGTTACAATAGCCTAATGTCAACTGCTCATCACCTTTTACAAAATATTGCTTTTCCCGAAGCAGGGGCGTTAATAGTTTAGGAGTTCGCCTGGTAAGAACCAGGAGAACTGGAACTGATGGTGACTTCACCATATGCATTGTGACGAGCATAAATTGCTTAGCAACCATAATAAAGTGTCTAATCGAATCGCAACAGTGAAATACTTATTATTAAGTAGTTCCGGTGGCCATCTGTGGTCTTCATCATCAGTTCCGCTTCAGTAAATGGTGCTTTCCGAGTGCAAATGCATGAGTTACTATAAAAAATACTGAAATCGATATAGGTGTGCCTATAAAAAATGAGGATTGCCCTCGATTTCCATGGGATACCCTCATCAGATTCTGACTGGAAATGGGACCACCTCGGGAGCATACCCTTTCAAATAACAAAAGAATTTTCAAAATCGGTTCCCAATTGACGGAGAAATCGCGTAACAAACATACAAAAAAAAAAACGTACCGCCGAATTGAGAACCTCCTCCTTTTTGAAATCGGGTGAACGGACTGTAAAAAAGGTTTATTTAAATTTCTATTGTTATTTCAAATGTAGTTAGTACCTATAGCTTGTTTTATATTTTTTGATATTATGACGTTTAAAAGCGATTTAGATATCCAATTTAGAATACATTTTTCAGAATAACCAAGTTCATTTAATTTAATTTGTGACCGTAAAGTGTGTTGACGAATCTTTTTCGGAATTACAATGTTGTTTTTGTTGGATAAGGTGGATGTGAAGCTCGTCGGGTTGCAGTCCTTCCACAGGTATTATTACTCTGATTTTCCATCACTGTAAAAATCATAATGGTCTTTATCGTCATTCTAATAAAGTTGCTGTTGGGTCGCTGTCATTGACAAGTCTGTCGAAATCGCAATGATCTTTATTTTCGTCACGATAAGGTTTCTATTCGGTTGGTCAGAGGCAGACTGGAGTTCGTCGGCGTAACTCGCTAGTGTAGCTCGGTGGCGCGGCGAGCGACGCTTGCTTTTGATGCACCAACGCTTGCTTTTGATGCATCAGAAGTATTCCTTATGTATTTGAACACACTTCACGCAGCGCACTGTACACGACCCGCGGTTAGTGTGTCTCAGGTTTTATTGGTCACAACAGTGCCCGTATAATGTATAATAACAAATTCCGATTTGCTTTCATATAAGTATTTTAATTTCGTTTGCATCTTGTGGGGATTGGGCGGACTGGAGTACGTCCTAATTAAAAGCGATCGTCGCACGAATACAGCACTGTTCGAATATTTTGTTCGGTGAACCTGACTGCGTGGTTGCGCCTACAGAGGGCGTGTTCCGATTTTCCGAACAAAAATGACATAAATCGTGGTCGCGGACTTATTAAAATTTAAACTGTACCTATACAATCCTGTTGTCCGGCGAGGAATTTACAAGTAGGTTACCTTATACAAAAAGGTAAATCATATTTTACCGGTGAAAACGGAATACAGGTGATACATCTCCCCTTTAGGCACACAACGTGAGTTCTAACATAAAAATATATTCTTTGATTGAGGTTCACTGTGGCAGTGTTTTTTCTTCATATTTACTTTTTTAAAAAGGTCCTGTTACATATACCTAGGTCTATAGGTAAAAATGAAAGAAAGAAAAAAATAAATATTATTTGGAACACGTACAAGAAATACGAAAAGTATTTAAATAAGTTAAGATAATATTTATTTTGTAAAAGATGAGTACAGTATGAAGGTCTTATAATTAATATGAGGTGGCTACATGTTTTGCCATTTATGGCGTACAAAATTAGATGCACTAGACAAACTATACAAAAAAATACAATGTCAAAATTTAAATCACAATATCAAAATTGAGATTTCATTCAAAATTACCATGTGAAATTTTTTATTAAATTCAAAATAACAATGTCAAAATTTAAATTCAGCTTGAACCAGACATACAGAAAAAAAAAAAAACACGCACAAACAGAATTCTATACAAGCAAAATATCATTTAAAAATTAATTAAAAAGCATTGAAAACTAACAATAGACAAAATAAAATAAGATAAAATGAATAAAGAGAATAGGCTCAGAGTTGTCGCGGCCCTATCTAATATGTTTTCCATGTAATGTAGATAAGTACAGTATATTTTCAACCAAAAAATAAATCTTAAAAAAAAATTAAACCTACCATTTTAGTAAGACTTTTGAATTGAAGCTTCAAAAACATGAATGAATATGAAATTAAATGAGACCCATTCGTATGTATATTTCTGGTCATAAAACATATGAGGACAATAGGACGTCATATTATTTTATTCCATCCCTCTCCATTCTACGCGCCGATCCATTTGTGAGAGAAAAAACACGATCGTACCATTTCTCCCTTCGTATTTATTCGCAGTTACCGATATTTACAATGCCATAAAGCTAACCACAATAAAAATATGGTTCCCGGGTAATAATGGGTGCCATAAAAACATTTTATCGCTCCTGATCAACGTACGTAGTGGCTAATTTGGCTCCTGCTAATTTTGATTTATATGTCGTGTAAATAAGAATTAGATTCTCATTTCTAATGGTAGGAGCGCCTGTCCCATAAACAGAGTTATCATTGTCTGTTTGTTATAGGCACTGGTCTTAATGTAATAGTGGAGAATGAATTATTATTTCGCTGGACGTTTATTACATCGACAGCAGTAAAGTAGAAAGAGTCAAGTGCACTTTTTGCGAAATTCACTATTTTTTACATAATTCGACTCGGAATTCTTTGTTATATCATAGGAATTTTTTTTCTGATAAATCCTTAATTTTTACTAATATTAAGTCACGTATATAAGGATAATACACCTATTTTTCACAAAGTGAGGAAGTAGACACGAACATATACCATTAGCCCGTGTATACGACGGATAATCGGCGCGTTCCCCTGTTGTCAAGAAATATATTAGTCACTAACCATTTTAACGTCGATTTTTTTGCGTTCCATACCCAAAGGGTAAAACGGGAACCCTATCACTAAGGCTCCGCCGTCTGTCTGTCTGTCTGACCGTCTGACCAGGCTGTATCTCATGAACCGTGATAGTAAGTTGAAATTTTCACAGATGATGTATTTCTGTTGCCGCTATAACAACAAATACAGAAAAACAGAATAAAATAAATATTTAAGGGAGCTCCCATACAACAAACGTGATTTTTTTGCTCGTTTTTACTCGATATTGATAACGGCAACAGATAAACGCTTGAAATATTCACAGAATATTTAGTTATATATTCAGTTTAAAAATAAATAATGAAATTAAAATAAAACAAATATTTTAGGGGGGCATGCAACAAACGTGATTTTTTTTGCCTTTTATTATAGATAATGGTACGGAACCCTTCGTGCACGAGTCCGACTCGCACTTGGCCGATGGTTTTTAGTCAGTAAGAGTCTGACAGACCCCTCTGCCCGCCCCAAGGTGGAGGACATCCATGAGAATTTTCTACCCCGGAAACATAAAAAAAAACCGGATGAAGCTGAATACCAGAATTTGGCATGGATCAACTGCCTAACTGACCTCCACAACCCAGTTACTGGGTAACACAACACCCCTTGGTAAGACTGGTTGTCAGACTTTTCGGTTTCTGACTACCCATAACGACTGTCAAAGATCTACAAATGACAGCCGGGACATTTGGCTTTACGTGCTTTCTGAGGCACGGAAGGATCTCGATAATATTTAACATGTAATGGATGGTCACCCATCCACAAACCAACCGCGGCAAGTGTACCTTAACTTTCGATCGACCGGTGTGACGGGTGCAGCTATTATTATTTAGCCCGGAATCCCTTTAAATGAATTTCCTTCTTTTTACTGCATTGTTTAAATAAACAAGCACGGCTTTGTTGTAAATACGACAAATATTTTAACAGGAACTAACGATCAACGCTTTGGTGACAAACAAAACGGCGGTTTAGAAAAACATAGGTTTATGTGGACGCATTTACATTGCGAAACTAAATGGATTATTTGTTTGAAATGTAAATAACCTAGTATGACCAGGCTATTTATAAGGTTTCCTGACATACGAAACCATACTTGAAATGCAGTATACTTAACTAGCTTCTGGCTGTGACTTCGTCCGAGTGAAATTTCTTGTTGTTGTACAAACAATGTAGCTTATGATATTACTGTAATACTGTAGGTTCCCATTAGTGATAGAATTTTCGGAATTGAATCAGTAGTTCTGAAAATTACCCCTTTCATACAAATTTACCGTATGGTGCCGGACGTAAAGAATAGCACCATCCTATTTCTTCCCGTGGGTGTCGTAAAAGGCGACTAAGGGACTTACTAGAAAGTGGGCAGCAGCGTTCTCTATGCATTTTAACATCATACTGCGATCGCCAATCCGCCTGCTAAGCGTGGTGATTATGGCAAACCCCTCTCCCTCCTTTCGGGGAGACCTATGTCCAGCAGTGGGCGCCTTTCGGCTGATATGATACAAACTCACAAATTTTACCTCTCTAAAATATTAATATAGATTTACATGTTGTTCAGTTAGTGAATGTGATGCATTTAAGGTAGTTTAGCATCTAACTAACTGAGGTTTTTTTTTTAATTTGTGTGGGTTGGGCAGCTCTTATAGCCCAACCCACTGACAATAAAATCGTTGAGATCCTTAAGTTTTGAATAGAGTTTTAGTTTCACCTAAAACAAGACTAGTTGGTTCGACGGCACGGTTGGCGCAGTTGTTAAGCGATTGACTGCCGCGCTGCGTGTCGCGGGTTCGATTCCCGCACGGAACAAATATTTGTATGACCTAGAAGTAGTTGTTCCGGGTCTGGCTGTTTGTGTATGTGAGTTTAAATGTTTGTAAACGCACCCACGATACAGGAGAAATTCCTAGTGTAGGGCACCGTTTAAAAAACAAAAAAAAAAGTTGTAGCTTGTAGAAAACTTGTCGAAAAAATGAACGACATAGTTAACAATCACCTTTTTCCTGCCCCTGACCCTTGTCCTCTTGCCTTGATCCAACATGCATGTCTGAAATAAAATCAATATAATTATGTATGATTCATGTTTCATAAACAACATGTATAACAACTTGTATAGCACCACACTAATATTATAAAGGCGAAAGTTTGTGAGTGTGTGTGTGTGTGTATGTTTGTTACTTCTTCACGCTCAAACGGCTCGACCAATTTTGATAAAATTTTGTATGGAGGTAGCTGACACCCTGGATTGAGACTTAGGCTACTTTTTATCCCGATATTCCCACGGGATCGAGACTTACGCGGGTGAAACCGCGGGGCACAGCTAGTAAGTATATAAGAGGAAGTCTGAAAGTGACACCGGTCACTGAAAAGTTGTGTGGAAATAGGTTGTCATTGGCATGTGATGCGGAGGAATGAGGGAAATGTCGCCAGGAAAGTTTCGAGTACGAATATGGATGAGTAGGGGAAGACCAGAGAAACGATGGATGGACTGTGTGAAAGATGACATGGCTAGAAAGGGAGTGACTACCGAGATGACGACTAATAGAGAAGTATGGAAGAAAGGGACATGTTGCGCCGACCACAAATAAATTGGGATATGGGAATTGGGAATAATGAAGTGTGACAACTAGTATTTGTACAAATTAAGCTTTTTTTTTGTAAATTCTACAAGCTTAACAAATATATATTGATGGGTTGGCTAAGATCAAGAATCATCATCTCAATAATCCGTGCGCATGTGCATTAGCGGCACAAGGCATAAATTTAAACCAATAGCCAAGTTATTTGGCTTCGATGATGGTGCAGCCCTGCCTAGATAATACTGATGTGGATGCAGCCTACGAACTACAAAACGTTGATTGCAAAAAAATTGCGATGTTTATATTAGCTTGTTTTATTATTTAATTAATTCGACAGTACTATAGTTATAGAATATTTGCTATTGTATTTTAATAAATATTTGTATGTTGAAACAGATATAGAAGAAAGGTCGTTATGAGCGAACAAGACTTTGTTCGCTCATAACTGGCAAAAGATAGCTAGAAGTCCGAGTTTTCATTGTGAAAACTAACAATATCACTTAGAAGTTAAATATCTTGTTATAGGTAATGGCACTATTATTGTAACATATACATATAGGCGCGATTCCACAAAAATTGTGTTCACAACATTTTGTGCGGAACTCCAACAGTGCACTTACTGAGCTGCAGATCCGTTTCCACCAGCAAAGCTGTACGTATATATCTATATTCCGTTGGTTTAGGTAGTTAAATAAAGGTAAACAAAAAAACCCACGTGACTAGAGAGCTGTCAAGTAACCGACTAAACATAATACCCGGCACTTCAGTTGGCATGCTACGTCACAGTTGTACTCTTCAATTTAACAACGTTATAATTCGTTGACGTTTAGAGAACCTGTATTTTTGGGCTCTTTACAATAGACAGATTAGAAAATAATATAGTAATATGTCAATCTAACTAAATAATTGTGCTCAAGCAATTACATCTAGGAAGAGTAGATAGTATAAGAATAAATGATAAAGTTTAACATACAGTAATAAAAGAGGAAACTATCGTAATATTAATAAAAAAAAAAGATTATAAGTTACAACGTATTTTTAAACAATAAAGTGTCATCTATAAAAACCCTTTTTATGATTTGTTTACCTTTATTTAACTACCTAAACCTATGGAGTATATGTAAACGTACAGTGGAGCACATTTGTAAATGTTTACTTGAGTGAGTCCACCAAAAGAAACATTCGTGCCGTTCACTGTGCAGTACAGTGTCGCACAGTACCGCACACTGGTCGGATAGCGCCATCCAGACTAACATTACATTACATTGTTACAAGCCACTTCGGTACTATTCGCTTATTTAAAGCATTGTTTTAGATATTCTAACTTTCATAGGTTATCTGTATTCATTTTAAATATCTCTTACTGCTTACCTTACTACATGTAAGGTAAATTGTAAAAGGCAGGAATCATGCTTAAATTATGCCACACGTTAGGAGGAAGGAGTCAATGAAGTGTGACATCGTGTGAGGCCCGACAAGTCACAAAGACGTAACATTTATAAATACTTAAAATATTACCTAATGTATTAATAATAATCATTAGGTTTAAGCAAACCTTAAACCTAAAGGGCAAAGATAAGACGGATGGATTGTGTGAGGAATTATATAAAACCGAAGGGACTCAATGATAGCGTGACGGTTGACAGGGGAATGGAAAAAGTAAATTGGTGCGCCGACCCCAAGTAACATAAGACAAGGACAGGAAGATGATGATAGGGTTTGATTTTAAATATCACACTACACTGTCACAGAGCCGAACTGGATATTAGATACAAAAAAAATGCAGTCTGAAACATTTCTCCGACAATCGTTTTGCCGTTTAACGGTTCGCCGACAGAACGATTCACTATTATTTTTTTCACCGATAGAACGTTTCAATGACGAGCGATTCGTCGACAGAACGATTCACTTTTCATTTTTTCATCGATATAACCTTTCACCAGCGAACGATTCATCGACAAAACTGTCTAAGCTATATTTTATAGAATTGAATCATTTGGGTTAGGTTAGGTTAGAACAGTGACAGTGACGTGAACCCTCTATTGTTGGTAAATTCAGTTACCAAAACATAGTTTTCTCGTATTACCGTTGGTCGGTGAACCATGCTTTCTGTAGACAGTTATATCGTTCAAGGGTAATTCGATATACCGTACGGGACTCAGGGGCAGACGAACAGTTTTGTCGATGAATCGTTCGATGGTGAAAGGTTATATCGATGAAAAAATGAAAAGTGAATCGTTCTGTCGACGAATCGCTCGTCATTGAAACGTTCTATCGGTGAAAAAATTAATAGTGAATCGTTCTGTAGGCGAACCGTTAAACGGCAAAACGATTGTCGGAAAAATGTTTCAGAATCAAAAAAATGTATTAGCTACTTGGTAGACAGTCGCCATTGTCAATATCTAACAAATTGTTGTTATACCAAACAAGTTTTAAAGCCTGTATGGACCTACGGTATTCAGCTGTGGGGTTGCACCAGCCAAAGCAACCGTCAAATTATACAACGATTCCAAAACAAAGTACTCAGGGATATAGTCAACGCGCCCTGGTACATTAGAAACAGCGACCTCCACTGGGACCTCAAGATGGATGTCGTAAACATAGTAATAAAGAAGTATGCAGAAGCTGACGAACACAGACTTCATCATCACGTGAATGTCGAGGCGATCCAGCTCCTTTACATCACTGAATTAGTGCGAAGACTAGAAAGGGTAAAACCTTTTGAGTTAGTTTAGTGCAGTGTGAGTGAACATAAACTGTAGGTAGTGCAAGTGCTGACTAAAGAACACGAGATAGCTATATAACTACACTATTGTATTAGGTAAGCCTGTGATGATAGTTGTATGTGTTTTTAAATAAATCAAAAAAAAAAAAAAAATTAAGTGTCTTCCCCTTAACATAAAGTGAATAAGAAAGACGTTATTGGACGATTTCTTATTTTATATTTACTTAGCAGTTTAGGTTATATTTAAACTACTTATTAGCGAGTAGGCTAGATTGTAATGTGAATTTTGTGTGAGTTTTTTTTATCACCAGCCGTGATACTTTATAAAAGGCAAAAAAATAACACTACACTGAAAAAAATAATTAGGCGAACTAATTAAGTTACTTCAAAAATAACTCATCTTAATAAACTTTGCTTACATTTTACAAAACTGTTTTTTAATAGCAAAACCTAGTTCGCAAGTCATAATTTTTGTGTAAGCAGTAACCAACGTTTTGTTGACCTGTGACAAGGACGGGGGGCTCCAATAATCATGACATTCGTGTGACGTAATTTATGGATGGTCCCTAAGTTTGGTCAATGGACTCAAATAGAACCCTTTAGGTTTTAATATGAAAATTTTACAAACTCTGCTCGGAACCGTAAGAGAAAGCAGCGTTATTAAAACCATACACAATAATAAACTTGCACAATGGATTAAAGTTTTAGGTAACTGGTATCTTGGTATAATAGAAACACTAACAAGGACAGGAAGATGATGATAAGGTTTGTTTTTAAATGGCTTAATACATAATTATGTGATGTCACACCAGGGGCATAAACAAATGTGATGACCTGTGACAAGGACGGGGGGCTCCAATAATCATGACATTCATGTGACGTAATTTATGGATGGCCCCTAAGTTTCGGGGGGTCATCAAACCAGTTAAGTACTCAAATAAAACCCTTAATTTGTAATGTGGAAATGCAACGAACTTTGCTCAAGACCGTAAGAGAAAGTAGCGTTATTAAAAGCATACACAATAATAAACTTGCACAATGGATCCAAACTCTAGGTAACTAGTATCTTGGTATAATAGAAACACTGGTTTGCATGCAAATGACATAGAATCGACTGCATTCTAGGCAGCTGTGGCCTCATATCCACAAGCAAGATACTTGCGTAACGATAAGCACGTGCCTTGAGAATAAGTGGATCAAGTGGCCTTCCTTTGACCTCATATGACTGAATATTATTTGACAAAAGTACGCATTTTATTGCAGTTGAGAAGAAGAGCAAGCTAACATGGAGTTTTTGCAGTCTCATTTTTAAAACGAGTGGGTTTATAAGGGCGTGTCCACGACCGCAGTTCCCCGTGTACGAGCATCTAATAAAATAGGATAGACACCGTTATTGTGTTGCCGTGGACAGTTATGTTGAGTCCAAACTGTACAGATTCACAAACACTTTGTCAAATATTTTGTTAAGATTGACAAATGCATGGGAATGGCTCACGTAGGTATGTATACCCTTATCATTGTTCTGATTGTATACCTATCCAATGATATTATAAGTAAAAAAAGAGGTAGGTTTTACACGCTCCGCAATTGGCACGTCAAAATATGGCTAATTAGCCACATTTTCTTCGTCTTGTCTCTTTTACGCTCTCGATAATTACGACAAGCCATCCTGCTCCCACGTGTCATCTAAAAGTGCGACATTGTGCCGTTATTGAAGATCGAATGTTGAGTAGGTAACCTCATCATCATCATCATTTCAGCCGAGAGACGTCCACTGGTGGACATAGGCCTCCCACAAGGGGGAGTTTGCCATAATCGCCACGGTTGGCAAGCGGGTTGGCGATCGCAGTATGGTATTAAAATGCATCGAGAACGCTGATGCCCATTCTCGAGTAATTCCCTTAGTCGCCTTTTACGACACCCACGGGAAGAAATAGGAAGGTGCTATTATTTACGTCCGGCACCATACGGTACCCTATCTACGTTTTTAGAGTTCCGTACCCAAAGTGTAAAACGGGAACCCTATTACTAAGGCTCCGCCCGCCGTCTGTCTGTCTGTCTGTCTGTCTGTCTGTCCGTCTGTCACTAGGCTGTATCTCATGGTCCGTGATAGCTAGACAGTTGAAATTTTCACAGATGATGTATTTCTGTTGCCGCTATAGCAACAAATACTAAAAACCAGAATAACATAAATATTTAAGGGGGCTCCCATACAACAAACTTGATTTTTTGGCTCGATATTGATAACGGTAACAGGTAGACACTTGAAATATTCACAGAATATTTATATATTATTTTTATATTTTTTCATATTTTTTTTATATATTCACTTTAAAAATCAATAATTAAATTAAAATAAAACAAATATTTAAGGGTTATTTTCCCATACAACAAACCTGATTTTTTTGCCGTTTTTATAGATAATGGTACGGAACCCTTCGTGCGCGAGTCCGACTCGCACTTGGCCGGTTTTTTTTACTTATAATATCATTGTACATATCCATATTTTTAGACAAAAGCATGCGTATGCATGTGTATGCTTTATGTATGTATGTATTTATTGTCTATGTAAATAGTACACCACTGACTACCTGCAGTATTGTCTCTCCTTCTCCCTTAAATCCATCCAAAGGTAAAAGATCGCTTTTAGCGATAAGACCGCCCATTGTGTCACCCTATGTAAAATTTCAACATTTATATCTGTAATTTTTAAGGTGTACATAATAAAGAGTATTCTATTCTATTCTAAAAGGGCAGCTGAAAACCAGACGAACCCGAAAAAGGGGAAATTTATTTGTTAAAACTGGTATTCAGGTCATGAGAAATAACTGATTGGCATCAAAAGTTCCTTGCAACCACTATTTTCTGTTTACCTAATGAAGGAGCATGCCGCAAGTTGACCTCTCGAAAACTTTCGTGCCGAAACACTTGTCAGTTCCCACCACTTGGCTTGTCCGTAGCCACTTCAATTGCGATTTCTAAGAGCTATGTCAGCAACTTCGACTTTCTAGTTGCGGAATTTGTTTCATAAAGAAAATACGGGAATAGTTTTCTATAGCTCCTTGAGAGTTTGATATTATGCCTTATCAGCAATAAGCTTCTATTTCAAACCCTGCTTTTAATATCGCCGTAGTTGGCTATAACACATTCAGCCTTTAAGTTCCCACTGCTGGGACACACCTCTGGCCTCCTTTCTGTGAGAGAGAGCGGGCCCAGTGCGGGTTGGTGAATACTTGGAACTTCATTAATTCATCTTGAAAATGTTAAATAAGAACCTCTAGTTTGCTCTAAGACATTATCTGTAAGTAATCGTGATACCTGTTCCCTCTAAGTATGCAAATTAAGCACACAATTGAACAAAGGCTTTAAATATTAATGCTCTAAATAACCCGTAGACAATTATTAAAATAACTGTTTTCTTTAGGGTCCGAACACAATTGAACGAAGAAACAATCTTATCTTATCTGCTTCAATTTAAAGCCCGCAATAATGTAAAAACTTCCTTAAGTAAAAAAGGGAGGCCGCCTTTTTTTTCTGAAGGACGTTTTGTAATAAAAGGCACAAAACATTTGCAAAATTTCAATGTCTCTAATCTATTGAGAAATACCTTCTTTTTTTTTTTTTGGTTGGTAAATTATCAAATAACTTAAATAATCTATTAAGAAACCCCTTCTTTTTTTTGGTTGGTTATATTATCAAATGACTTCTCCCGCTCTGGGCGGAGTGGGAGGGCGGCATGTCAGACTTTTACTGACTAAAACCAGACCAGGGAGAACACCTTAACATCGCTATTATAAACTTCACAGTGCACAAAACTGAAAATTATCAACATAATGAAATGCCCCATAAAATAGGTATGCTTAAAGCCCGAAGCGGTAGGTATTATTATCTCACGAGTGCGGGCGGCGAATCTTCGCATTGTGTCCCCAACCTTACAATCGCAGACGGAATTATAATTGAGAACCGAAAGCCGTTCTACGCAACGCCATCACAATTAGAACCATTTCAAGGAGGATGGTTATAGCTATATTAAACTTTATACATTATTCATTGTATTATACGGTACCTACTGTAAGGATCGATAAATATTATATAATATTGAAATAGGAGTTATGTGTGAGATTTGCTGTCATTATGACTAAGTGGCGTGAGTAATCAGTAATTCTGTTTATTAGGATTGTAAATCCTTTGATGTGGAATTGGATAAAAGGAATTTGTTGAAATGAACCGAAGTGCGAACATTGGATTACATGTTTCGTTATTTTATAACGAAAGCTGGGGGCCGATCGCGCTATTTCTCAACGTAATTACCGTTCGAACGGAACGTTTTTGGTTTTAGTTTACTTTTGGTTTAGCTGGTGTAAGAAACGGTATCGCGCTTTTTTTTGTGAGAATATTGTTCGATCGATCGTTCCTCCAACGTAACTTCCAAAGTAAAGCTAAATCGTTTCCGTTGAAATGATTAGCGCGATACAAAATGTGTCTAACGTAACGTTTTGGTTGTGGTTTAGTTTTGGTATTAACGTTCAAAATTAGCGCGATCGGCCCCCTGCTTGAGATGAATGCGTCTTCGTGACACTTTTATGATTTTTATTCTTGTGACACAATTTAAATCTCAACCCGAGGGATTTTGAAGGAAGTTCGTTATCATTCTTTCACAGGTTTAAAAAAATTCGTCTGCTCAACAACGTAAAAAATAACGCAATTAATATTGTTGAACTGTCAAAATAAAAGACATCATACACTAGCATGAGGATACATTGCCTTCAGAGCTCCCCAAGGTATTATAAAGTATGAAATTTTAAACTCCACATTTCCTGCTCACTTTAAGCAATCCTTTGATATTGCATGGACAGAGTGAAATTTTCCTGACGGCACGAGAAATGCCGTGAAACCCTTATAAATAAGTATGAAAAGAAACGTGTTGAGTATTACCTTTTGTAGTGTAAATAATCTCAGAAACTTGTAAATAATCCCTGTTGATATGAATACCTATATTTACGTAGAAACATGCCGGAGAGATTTCAATATTATAGTCATTTTGTATAACGTGTCACATTGATTATAATTTTCAACGTTTTACGAGTAAGTACGTCGTAGATAAAACAAATTATTAAAAAAAACAAAAAACCCGACTGCAAAACATGAACTGAAAGGATGGAAACAAGATGAACAGTAAACCAGTATCCTTTAAGTACCAAAAATAAATAAATGCAGTCGGAGGCAAATTTTAAGGTGTTCGTAACATCCTAGTTGCCTCCGACTGCATTTATTTATTTTTGGTACTTAAAGGATACTGGTTTACTGTTCATCTTGTTTCCATCCTTTCAGTTCATGTTTTGCAGTCGGGTTTTTTGTTTTATTTTAAACTTTTTAGTGTTATTATTGAACAAATTGTTCAGTTAAGTATTGTTCGTTTAGCTTATAGCAATATAGGATAGAATAGGTTTCAGAAAAGACTAGCTTCTGCCCGCGACTCCGTACGCGTGGAAGTCGTAAGATATACTAAAATAACAGCCACAGTTTTATAGAAAACAGCCTAGTTGGTCTAGTGGTCGGAAGTGCTACTGTTGAGTATGAGGTCCTGGGTTCGATTCCGGTCAGAGGTCGGTCAGACAGTGTTATTGGGTTTTCCATCTGACATTTCCCAGTAACAGTCCGAAGTCTGGGTTTGTGCCTGGTTAGTGGCAATAGGCTTGCCCCCTATTACATGGGCCCTAAACATAACTGGCAAAATGTGCCGTACTAAGTCCACCTCTGCCCAACCCTTCGGGGAATACAGGCTGTTATGTTATTTTTATAAAAATTCCCTGTATGCTACGTTTATAGTTTTGATCTCAGCAGCCAAAATATACAGAGACTCAGAACTGGTGACGCGGGAGCAAGTGACGTATAGTTGTCCGTATTAGAAGCAGTCATAATCTTGAGGTCGACTCCGTAGTCTTCAGTAGCGATTCCCCATTGCTTGCAAAGTTTTTAGTTTTTAGTGAATTAATGAATGCCTGCGTTCCTGCTTAAACTACCTAATGTCAGAACACTGATACGTTATTTGATGCATTCTTACAGATTTTTCCTGAAGTAGCTATTATTAAAATAACAATCACCAATTCTCATTAACAGTCGCCTAACATTAATTTATATAGATAGTATGTTGCTTGTGATATCTGACATTCTAAGAAAAAAATTAGGACCTCAAATAATTTAGAAGGTTTAGACTTTTATGGGTATATTTTTATGACTTGTATTGACTTGAATAATTTGTTCCTTTCTTTCATAAAATTCTTAACGTTAAGACACCGATTTAATACCTTTTTTTTTTAAGGCTCGTACATACTGGTGTGATATCGCGGGCGCGACGCGACACTAGTGGCACAACTTCTTTGTCGGTGCCTGTCACGCCCGCGATATCGCGTGAGTCTGTAAGAGCCTTTAACTGACTAACGTCCATTAAATATTTGCATGCCATCAGTATACGGTGGAATATGTCTTTGCAATGAATTTTATACAACTTTATACGTTCGTACACATTTATGCAAATAAACGATTTTGATGGGAAACGCTTTTTGCTATCTCTGAGTTTTATTGCGGCCAGTCTATTCATTATAAAAAACCGGCCAAGTGCGTGTCGGACCACGCACAATGAAGGGTTCCGTAGGTTGGATGAATTTATCCTATCAAGATATGTCACATGAATGGCCGTATTTTTTTAATGCCAACGCATTGAAAAAATACGGCCATTTATGCTCTAAAAAAAAATCATCCTTCAAGTCAACATTTGAAAGATGTTTTTTTTAGAGCTTTATGGAACCGTAGACCTTCATATTGGATATTGATTTCAACTTGATATCTCCTCACGTTCCTGCGAAAAAGGGTATTGACAGACAGACAGACGGACGGACAGACAGACAATGAAACTTGCGCGAACTTACTTGCACGAAAATAGGATCACTATTTTCGTGCAAGTAAGTTCGCGCAAGTGTCTTTAGCGGAAATGTCATTCACGCAAGTGTACCAGATCCGATGTATCAAACCACAGTTGGTCTAACTCTCTCATAAGAACCAGGATCTATTGGCCTTTTTTTTGTGAAAATATCTCATATGCAGATTAAAATATCTCAAAATTTTAAGGACAGTCTCCTAAGACCGATGTCGCATTATTATGTAGCTACAACAGTTAAGGACGCTATCACATTTTGAACTCGCTCGAGTTTAGGTATCTGAATCGCAACACAACAACATTACGCGCACGCACACATTGAAACCGCTGACCGCTCGATATTATACGTAACTTATCTAATCTTGGTATTTGAAGGTATATTTTTTTTAATTTTACTGGTATTGATTGAATAAAGTTAGTTGTAAGTTTGCAATCGAATTTGAGTAACTGTGGCTAAGTACTATCTGAGTGATAATTATGTTTTTAGTATTTTTAAAATTCATCAGCCATCAGGTACTTGTAAATATTATTTTTGCTGGAAAATGTTGGAGCATTACATAATCAAATACTAGCCTGGGAGTTTATCGTAGACTTTCGTTGTGATATTTAAAAATAATCATTGCCTTATAAAAACAGTATTTTATTTACAGAGACTGGGGCGCGATTTCAGTACTTTTGATAAAAATTAAAACCAAAGTAGGTAGTAAAAAGTATATTTTCATTTCATGTTTCAAAGAAGTTCAAATTTAGAACGAAGGCCAGCTCTTTCTAGGGTTCCGTATCCGAAGGGTCCAAGGGGAGCACTATTGCTGTCACTCACGTGTCCGTCTATCACACAGGTTTTACAATAAACGGTTGATGAAGCTACAGTCTTAAAATTTTCACAGTATAAGCATCTTGTTAACCCTTGTTTTTTCTTTATTCATGATGAGATAGTTCACACCGCAATCAAAAAGAGGAGTGTGGCTACCTACAAGGATTAGCTGTTCAAAAAGGAAATCCATCTCGATTATTTTTGTGCTTTTTGGCTTATATATTCTCTTATTCTTGCTCCTGAAAATAAAAAACCGGTCAAGAGCGAGTCGGACTCACGCACCGAGGGTTCCGTAGATATATATGATGTTGATGATTTCTGAAAAACTGTGCTATTTAGAGACATCGTTTTATTTTTCCTGTAGGTAATCTTTACATAAACTTCTATCACATAGAATAATTTTAGATTTTTATCTATGCAAACTTCAGAGATAAGGGGAACGGTATTTTTTTTTACATTTTGCACCAAAAGACGGAAACCACGCTGCCTAAAAAAAAGAACATTTTTGAGAAGGTGCAAACAGCGCTCTTTCATATGATACCCCACATGCCCTAGTAGCTCCATTTCAAATTTTTAAGACCCCCTTTCAGTCCCTTTTACAAAAAGGTATTTTTTTTTTAATTTCTTGTTTGCAAAATTATTGGGCAAACGTCATCTAAAACTATTCTAAATTTCAAGTTGATAGCATTAGTAGTTCTTGTGATATCCAGGTGCGACAGACAGACAGACTTAGTCTCACCATAAGGGTTCGTTTTTACCATTTTGGTACGGAACCCTACAAAGACAACATTAGTAAGTACCTAAGGTAAATCAAATAAAACAAATTACCAACAGACGTATATCAACGTCTGTAACAAAACTCCTGAGTAGATTTGTGATTTCTGAATGAAAATACAGTCTCATTACTTTTGTTTACTGCTACGTGTATGGTTTTTTTGTCCTTTATCCAAATTTCTGAATTCGTGGCATCTGTAATAACAAATGTAAATATTTTAGCAATGCACACTCAAAAACCATACTTGGTGTCGAAAGTTATAACCATCTACTATTCTGGATTTATGAATTGACAACTAAGTCGATTTATCACTAAAATGTACATCCGCCATCATGAATCAAGAATTGGATGGTATATTTGTAAACACCACCTTCAACAATTGATAACAAACCTTCACAATTGCTAACAATGTCGAATTTTTATTTTAAAAAATACACCCGCCATCTTGGATATTTTTTTTTTATGAAATACGTAATCACCACCCCCAAAAACCCCAAAATTGACTATGTATCGAATATCTCAAAAAAAAAAAATATTTCCGCCATTTGATTAAAGATAATATAATTATTTACACAATGTTTATCCGTAATCTACAACCATGATTCATACAAACATTTTGAACTATGTATTTATTTTTAAAACAAATTCCAATAATCTTACTTACTTTTATTTCGGTCCGAAAAAGTATCAACTTCGTCCACCCACAGTATACAATACAGCATACACTTCTGTACGTAAATATTTTTTTGCGAATAATCGATACACCGGTGCTTCCACGAGCGCGTCTGAGCGCGGAAAGACGAACCGCGAGTAGAAAATGTATGGAGAAATTTGAAGGCGCTTCTTATTTTAATCATAAATAAAAAAGTTATTTATTTACTTACAAAATATTTAGTTGACCGTATAGAGGACTATATAAGCAATAGTTTGTTAATATTTTTATGTATAACTATGCAGTGGATTTAGCTATATGGGTTCCTATTCAGACCTATATTTTTTTCATTTGTTGGTTTTATTGTGATTGTTAAAACGTATTTGTGTGAAAAATTTCTATGGGGCTATACAATTTTTATGTGCCCATTCTGGAGATGAATATATTATCTTTAATTTGAGACAATGATATCCTTGCAGTTGTGACTCCTAATTCGTTAATACAGTACCTGAAAAGCACTGATATTTGAGGAAAAATGTGATAGCGTCCTTAAGATTTACCTCCCCATCTTAAAAATCCACCGTGTATATGTCATGATGATTGACTACTTAGCTCCATAAAGATATAGCGTGATGATAATCATTTAAAAGATTAAATCTGCAATGTCCTAACCGTTTGGCTCTTTTTACAATTTACTGTAAACCATAGAGGTATAAAAACATAATACAATATTGCTTATTTCCCATAATAAATAGCGTGATAATATAAATATAGCCTACCGGGTGACCAGACTTATAGGTAATATTATGCAAAATTTGAACAGAATATATCCAGTAGAATTTTTGTGATGCTGGAACATACATTCAGACAAACAGACAAAAATTCTAAAAACTATGTTTTCGGCATTAGAATCGATTCCAAACCTCATAGCAATTGCTTTTTTCAAAAATATTGAATGTACAATTTTGATTTCGCTACCATTTTGTTATTGTATAGGAAATGTACTTCTTGTAGTTTGAGTCAAAATAGTAGCTAAAAAGTGTTATAATATATATATATTTGGAATTGGCTTTTTACTAGCTTTTATTTGATACCCATATTATTAAAATCACAAAATATTTTTTATTATTCCTTCTGTCTTTATTGATTCGCAGATGCCATGTGAAAATTTTATACCCTATGACACTTCAAAATAAATTCAAAATAATAAAAATCTGTGTAATGATTCACTTCTTCGTGTAATAATACCAAACAAATATTTACTACTACATAGGATTTGAAACCTGAAAGCTCGTGCAGACTGGTGCAATATCGCAGGCGCGACTGGCAGCGCGACGAGCAGAGCGACACTTTCCATGAAGTTTTTATAGAAATTGTGCCACAAGTGTCGCGTCGCACCTGTGTGCGGCAGCCTTGAACCACCGACCAAGAAATAGAAACATGGCAAGACATGGGTGTGAATCATCATCTGCCTAGCCTTTTCCCAACTATGTTGGGGTTGGCATCCAATCTAACCGGATGCAGCTGAATACCAGTATTTTAAATGGAGCGACTACCTATCTGACCTCAACAAACTATTGACTGGGTAATTCGATATCCCTTGGTTGGACTGGTTGTCAGACTTTCGGGCTTCCGACGACCCGAATGACAGCCGGGACCAACCGGCGTAACGTGCTTTCCGAGGCATGGAGGGG